>CM065124.1:31812960-32500460 GCA_033026305.1 Cirrhinus molitorella | reverse complement strand
CCATGAAACGTTCTGATGCAAGGCCTAGTGGACCTGTTCGACTTGATGACCCCTTCATTACTGAGGACGAAGAGCTACAAGAAAAAGCACAAGAAAGAGGAAAACACAGGTTTGTGTTGTACAAAACACTACTGTTCAAAAGTCCGGTGTCACATACACTACCAGTCAAATTTTTTTTTTTGAAAGATTTTTAGTGTTTTTTTTGTTTTTTGTTTTTTTACCGAAGTCTTTTCTGCTACAGTAAAATTTTGAAATAGTTTTACTATGTACAACTGCTTTCTATTTGAATATATTTTAAAATGTAATTTATTCCTGTGATTTTAAATATTTTTTTTAGCCTAATTACTCAAGTCATTCCTTCAGAAGTCATTCTAATATTCTGATTTGCTGCTCAAAAAATAAATACAAAAAATAAATAAAAAAATATGCTGAAAACAGCTGAGTAGATTATTATTTTTTTTTTCATTTTTTTTAATAGTTTTTTCAGTTTTTAATGAAAAGTTCAGAAGAACAGCATTTATCTGAAGTACAAATCTTTTGTAACCTTATAAATGTCTTTATCATCACTTTTGATCAATTTAAATTTGGCATCCTTGCTAAATAAAATTAATAATTTCTTTCCTAGAATTTATTTTCTAAGCTTTTGAATAGTATAGTGTATACTGTTACAGAAGCTTTTTATTTCAAATAAATGCTGATATTTCTATTAATCAGAATCCAGAAAAATGTAAACTGATTTAAATATTGGTAATCATAATAATAATAATAATAATAATAAATGTTTCTTGAACAGTAAATCAACATATTTGAATGATTTCTGAAGGATCATGTGACATTGAAGACTGGAGTAATAATGCTGAAAATATAGCTTTGATCACAGAAATAAATGACTCAATTTTAAAATATATTCAAATAGAAAACATTTATTTTAAATAGTAAAAATATTTCTGTATTTGGATGAAATAAATGCAGGCATGGTGAGCAGAAGAGCCTTCTTTAAAAATCATTAAAAAACTTACTGTTCAAAAACTTTTGACTGGTAGTGTATATGTGTGTATATATACTTTTATACTTGCTATACTTTTAATACTTTATTACTATATATTATTACTTTTATTCAAAAAGGATGCAGTAAACTGACTGACAATAAATACATTTCTAATGATTTATAATGTAAATATATATATTTTTTTCTATTCATCATATATTCCTAAAAAAATCTCTCATGGTTTCCACAAAAATATTTTTAACAAGCTTACATTTAGCAAATGATTTAAAAATAGAATATTATTTTTTTATTTTATTCATATTATTTAACATTTTCATAATCAAATATTGATGTTTTATGATCAAATAAATGCAGCGTTAGAGAACAAAAGGAACCTCATTCAAAAACGTGAAAAATCTTATCCCACTTTTTTAATCAGGGGTTCCCAAAGTAGGGGTCGCAAGATGATTTCCAGAAATCAAATTATTTTTAAAGCATTACAAATAGCAGATTTTACCCATGAATAAAAAAAAATATTAGTTGAATTAAAAATAAAAATCCAGCATGTTGCCCACCCAACTCTTTAGGTAAAATTAATGTTCAAATGTAAATAATAAGTAAATTACTATAAAATAACATTATGGGTGTTAGACTGTTGTGTTCCTTTGTGTTGTCATTATGCTTGTGCGCCATTTTGCAAAACGTTCATATACTTTAACCACCTCAGAGGAAAGTGGGGGTCCCAAGGTACTGGCACTGTTATTTTGGGGGTCGTGGGCTGAAAAGTTTGAAAACCCTGCTTCAAATGATGGTGTACATTGCATATATACTTAAAAATTGTTATGAAAACTGTGAAATATGCTTTGACAGAATTAAATTACTTTATTCACTTATCATTCCCATATTTGGCTTAGTTTTAGACAGCAGCAGAGAGAGATGCAGAGATATGACAGAGATGCTAACTCCAGTTTATTGGCATCGAAATCAAGTGAGTATCCGCACGATGCGTTGGACAGGTTGCTCATGAATGGACCATAAAAAACAATGAAAATTCACACTTAGAAATGAAAATAAGTCCCTTAAATTGAATACACCTTTTCATGCTTTTACAATAAATGAGGATGGCAGCTTTCAAAAGTGGTCCATAGAATTATATTCTATAAAATGGAGTAAACTGTAAGTTGGTATTTTGAGTTTTAATATTGGTTTTTCAAATGTGTACTCTCACATGTACTCAATATGTATGAAGATATGGTCAACACATGACGTTTTTAGAGTCTTTCAATTTGAACTTTTCTTGAAAATTCTATAAAATTTTCTCAAAACCATGTGAACTAAACATCAATTCAAAGACTACATTTCAAAAAACTTGTTTTATTGACCCTAATTACACATTCTGTTACTTCTTATGTGTAAATAATAATACATGATAAAAAGCATTATTCTATAACATGCCTGAAAAGTCTGTTCTTGTTCTTCTGAACTTTTTATTCATAAAAAAACAAAACAGAATAAAATTCTACTCAGCTATTTTCAACAATAATAATAAATGTTTTTTTTTTTAATGTGACTGAAGAATCAGCTTTAAAATCATAAGAATAAAATACGTTTTAAAATATATTAAAATAGAAAACAATTGTTTTAAATAGTAAAAATATTTCAACATTTTACAGTTTTTTTGCTGTACTTTGGATCAAATAAACACAGGCTTGGTGAGCAGAAGAGACATCTTTAAAAACATAAAAATCTTACTGTTCAAAAACTTATGACACACCAAATTTTTGATTGACTGTAAACACCCTTTTTCTCAATGAATAGTTTTGAAGGAGATGTGTGTGACACGATGGCAACGGGGTAAATTAATCGTTTTTTTTCCTCAGATGTGCCTCATGATCAAACAGTCATTAGTTTCCGGCTCTCTAACTGTCCACCCAGTGAGGATGTTTGGAAAGTTAAAGAGTACATGCGTGTGGACGAGACCTCTGGACAATGGACACAAGAGGGGTCAATTCAGTTTGGTTTAACTCATCACCAGGTAACTGAATGTAATAATTTACTCTGTCAGAAAGTTGTATTATCATGTCTTTAAACTAAACAATCTGTTTTTTTGTTTTTTTTTTCAGGACAATTCCAGTTTCTTGGAGAAGTACTACTCTAATGGAGATAAATTTCTCACTGTGTTTCCAGATGGTTCTGCACAAGTTTTGTATCCTTTGGATAATGTGAAAAACTAAATGTGTCCTTTTAAGTAGCAATAGCTGTGTGAAAGGAGCTATCATCATTGATTATTACTTAACCTCATAAATTTAGGTAAAAATTTAGATGTTTTTCCTATATCACATTAAATGAGACATAAAAAAAAAAAACTGATGTAACAAATATGATAATCAACATATGAAAACATAAGACAGACAACACTAACTATAAGTGTACAAGCGTCAAGGCAAGAGTGTGGTATAATCATTAAAAACTATCAATTATTTTATTTATTATGTATTACTGTTGCTTGTCCTTATTGTAAAGGGTACAGCTATCCCTCAGGAAACTTGGCTCTCATCATTCTCAGCAGTAAGAAGGAAAAGATCTGTATCATACATGATGACATGCCGACTCCTCTCTGTCCAGTCAGAGCCCTCTTTCAATCTAATGGCAGAGCCACTTGTTACCATAGCAACGGCAGCATCTGGTAGGGTCGATTGCTATTTCACTGACACAGTTCTTAATGTCTCAAGCGGACTGATCTAACTGAGGAGGGGTAGTTCACTCGGAAATTAAAATTCTGTCATCATTTACTCACTCTCCTGTCATTCCAACCCTGTATGATTTTCTTTCTTCGGTGAAACAAAAGAAAATTCTTCAAAATATATTATCAGAAAGCAAGACATACAGGTAAAATGACATGAGGGTAAGTAATTGATGAGAGAATGTTCATTTTTGGGTGAACTATTCCTTTAAGGGATTAGTTCACTTTCAGAACAAAAATGTGTACAGATAATGTTCTCATCCCCTTGTCATCCAAGATGTTCATGTCTTTAAGTTGCAAATAAATCATTCTTTGAGGAAAACATTTTAGGATTTCTCTCCGTATAATGGATATGTATGGTGCCCCTAAATTTTAACTTCCAAAGGGCTCTAAACAATCCCAGTCGATGAAGAAGGGTCTTATCTAGCGAAACGATTGGTTATTTTTTAAACAAATTGACAATATATATACTTTTTAACCTCAAATGCTCGTCTTGCCTCGTCTCTGCGATGCGCATGCGTAATCCGGGTCAGTACAGTTAGGGTATGTCAAAAAAAAAACTCCCATCATGTTTTCTTCCCCAACTTCAAAATCATCCTACATTGCTGCAGAAGTACCAACCCGGTGTTTATAAAGTAAGCATACAAAAATCATCAAACGCCATTTACAAAAAAAAAAAAAAAAGTAAAAGCGTTGTAGTTGAAGTTGAAGATGAAAACGAGACAGGAGTTTTTTGACTTCATCAGATGGGATCATTTAGAGTCCTTTGAAGCTGGATTTAAACTGCATTTTGGAAGTTCAAATTTGGAGGCACCATAGAATAGGGCTGTGCCGATATTCGGACGCGAATTATCATGCGTATCTCGTCAGTAATGCCGGTTCTCTGATTAGTAGGGTTGGGTACCGTTCAAATTTTTTCCGGTACCGGTACCCGAAATTCGATACCGGTACCCAACGGTACCTTTTTCGATACTTTACTCTGACTTAAGTGACTTTCAGTGCATATAATAAGCCCAAACCTCTCATTTTCAACATTTTGTTATTTATTTCCAAATGTTCAATGATACAAACAATCTGTACAATAATTAAATCCCTACAACATCCAGGGCATAGTGTAATGCAGTGGTTTTCAAAGTTTAAGCGTGACCCTATTTTTTTTTTTAAATTGCCATGACTCTAACTTTAGTTAGGAGTGGTGGGACATATATATATACTGAACATATAAATAAAAACAGTATAAAATAAACAACACAGTTCTTTCTTAGTCATATTAAATGCAGCCATAATCAAAGTAGGCAATACTCTCTCAATATTCAAAGTGCATATAGACACCAAATATTTCAAGAATGATACAGAATGTTATAAAGCCTAGATATGTTATATAGCCTAATTTGTGTGCATTGGGGCCGCGTATAGAGAGCGACTCCCCAATACGCGCAAATTAGGCGGGTATTAAAATTGCTTTTGAATGCGCGTGTGCCTTTAACTTTCGGTTTCGGCTAAGGATAGCGTGAAACTCTCGGCAGCTCTCAACGTGTATTCTACAGGCGTGTCTACAGGCGTTGTTATAGTAAGAGGATTAATTAGCTTGCAGAACTGAACAAAATGTCCAGCGTTTTAAACGGTGAGTGGATAACAGATAAACGCAAACACAAATACGCACTGGAGTCTGACGTGAGCCGTGTGAATCATAGACGCATAGTCTGCTACGTTTTTAGTCTATTTGCACTACGTTTATGTGCAGAACTGAGATCGCTTTCGTAGTGTTTTGAATTGATAAAATATAGAAATCACTTTAATTTCTAAATAAAACTAACCAGTTGGAACTGAGCCGCCCTCCCTTGAAATTCACTCCCCAAACTACGTCCCACAGCATTTCCAGCCCTGAATTCTAATAAATTGCACTCCTGCGCTTTTAAATACACGTTGTGTTTAACTGAGTGCTTCCTCAGGTTGGGTATTACCACTGCCTGCCTTGCACTTACTGTTAGAAATATTGAAGCCATTTGTCCGCATGAACCATTGTGAAACGTAACCCACACATTACAGCGCTTTCTATTAGCCATTGCCCTGTGCGTTTTGAGCGCGCACGCTTTCGCTACGTACCACACTCACGCGGCACACAGACGTGTTCTCTCAGGTACCGAAATTGAGCACCGATAGATTTTATGTGAATTGATACTCGGTAGTACCGACGCAATTCGGTCGGTGCCTATAAAAGTACCGAGTTCGGTACCCATCCCTACTGATTAGCCGTAAATCTTATTCACCTTTTGATTCATGCAGCCGTGTTTACTACAGAGAGCCGTAGTTCCCTGACAAGCTACGCAGTTTCACGTGCAGAATCGATAGGCGATACTTGCGTAGCTTGTCAGTGAACTACGGCTCTGTGTAGTAAACGCGGCTGCATGAATGAACAGGTGAATGAGATTTACGACTAATCAGAAAACCGGCATTACTGACGAGATGCGCATGATATCGCGTCTGAAAATTGGCACAGCCCTACCATAGAAATCCATTATATGGAGAGAAATCCTGAAATGTTTTCCTCAGCTGAATTACGACTGAAGAAAGAAAGACATGAACATCTTAGATGACAAGGGGGTGAGTACATTATCTGTAAATTTGTGTTCTGAAAGTGAACTAATCCTTTAAATTCAAGTAATAGTAACTAAAAATCCCTCAGGTTAAAAGTATCTCAGATACTGAACAGCGAAAAAAAACAAATGACCACTGAATCTGCTCTGACAGCTAAGATGTGGCTCTTGTTTTCTGTGGAGCAGGTTGAGTATGGATGTTTGGGGTGGACGGAGTCTAGATGAAGGTGGGAGAAGGATCAGAACATGGAGCTGGACAGACCAGGCTCAAACACCAACACCCCTGAGACCACTCTTTCTGTCACTCAACAGAAATATAGGGATTCGAGTTCTTGGGCAACAGCTGGTGTTTGTCTCATTCCTTGCTTCTGGACAGCAAGCCAGGTTCAGAGTAGGTGGCTGTGAGTTGGTAAGAAAGTACACAAGTCTTGTCTTTTTAATCTTTACCAATTTTAGTTTAAAAAAAATGTTTTCATGGTCCGCTACACTTACTACTTAACTAAATGTTGTGTCTGCTTTCAGCCCAAAGAACACAACATACCTCAAGTTCTCATGTGCAAAGAGGAACTAGTACTTCTGGCATGCAGGGTTAGCCTTCACATGGCTCTGATACGGTTACAGCAGTGCCAAGCTTTCCCATCCAGCCCAACACACCTGCAGGTCAGACCTCCACCTTTCCTCCACTCGCTGGTCCGAAGGTTACGGAGTTTGAGCCACAGAGTACAAATGGAAGAGCCAGACAAGGCCTTTATACAGCGCTGTCTGCAGGCCTGTCCATGAGCTGACATGCTCGAAAAAGCATACAAAACGTGCAGTAGTACGCTACCAGTCAAAAGATTTTTAATGTTTTTAAGTCTCTTCTGTTAAACAAGTCTGCATTTATTTGATCCATAGTACAGCAAAAAGTCAAATTTTGAAATATTTTTACCATTTAAAATATCAGTTTTATATTTGAATACATTTTAAAACGTAATTTATTCCTGTGATCAAAGCTACATTTTCAGCATCATTACACCAGTCTTAAGTGTTATTTGATCCTTCTAAAATCATTCTAATATGCTGATTTGCTGTTTTTTTTTTAAATCATCATCAATATTTAAAACAGTTAAGTACATTGTTTTCAGGATTCTTTAATGAATAGAAAGATCCAACAACCAGCATTTATAATTATCAGTGGAAATAATGTTTTGTTTTTTTAGCAGCAGCAGCAAATCGGAATATTAGAATGACTTCTGAAGGATGAATGACTGAATGTCATAATGATGCTCAAATTCAGCTATGAAATCACAGGAATAAATTACATTTTAAATATATTCAAGTAGAAAACATTTATTTTAAATACTAAAAATATTGTAAAAATTTTACAGTTTTTGCTGTACTTTGGATTAAATAAATGCAGGCTTAGTAAGCAGAAGAGACTTCCCTAAAAAAAACATTTACTGTTGTTTGACTGGTAGTGTACATTCACTGAAAATGTCAGTTCACAATAGGATTCTTAGATGGTGATAAGCACATAAGACCTGAAGTAATCTGGGTAAGACCAGACTAAACTCAATTCTGCACTAGGTTAATTACATCCCAGGACAAATGACTGAACAGTGATATTCAACAGCATGTTTAACAAAAAGAAATGAATCATTTTCTGATAAAGTATTATTTCAAACCTTAATTGCAACAAAATATGTAACTATTGTAATTGTCTAATTTTTTTATGTTTTAGGACTGTAAAAAGCATTTGCAAGTCTGTTCTCCTAATAAAGAATGACAATATTTAGTTTGATTCCATTTTATTTTCTTTTTAGTAAACATTTTAAGCTATACAAAGCAATATAAAAACCAGGGCTCAGAAATATAATCAATGGTACTTAAATGTTAAATTATCACGATGGGGGTTGGGTGTATAAGTTAGGAGCTTCTCATATCTACTTATTAAATAAAACAAAGACCAAGTTTTAGCCATACAGTAGGATTTGAAAGAGAAATATGCCATCATAAATTCTGCTGACTGAGTTAACTGAACTAAAAAAGGAAGTTATAGTCTTTGTGAACATTTATCCTGACCTGAACCAAATAGTTATTGCACAAGAGATGGGCTGCAATCATATTATCATTATATGGCCACTGTTGTTGCCGTAGATCCCACACCAGCATCTGTAGGTGGTGCATCTCCAAGGGGCATGGTGAGGAGAACGCAGAACATCAGGTGTACGCTAGTAGAGTCACTACTTTCAGCGCAAACCTTCATAAACGTCACCTCACAACCGTAGGAGAGCTTCACCACAGAACTAAAAGACAACATGGAAAAAGGGGAAAAAGCAATATCACTACTCACAAGTCATTTGCTTTAACTCACTGTTACATGAAAAATGTATATTAATATATTTCCCTGTACAAAAAAAACAAGACATTTTTGGCTCAACTACGCTCAGATTAAGAGTACAGTCAAAACATTGAAATTGAATTTAAAAACCTTTTAGTCAGTAGGGCTGCAAAACGATTAATTGCATTCAAAATAAAGGTTTGTGTTTTGTATGTGGACTGTGTATATTTCTTATGTATATAATAAAGTCTCTGTGGTAATACAGTACATCGGGCAGGACATCCAAATGCTCACCTATCATTCATCGACCTCAAATATGCCTTTTCATCTGAAATATGCTAGTAGCAACTTAACATGGCCACTCAATCTAATGCTAACCTAGAAAAATGTTCGCTATTCAAGTGTCTGTGCAGAGTGTGAAACCTGGAGGCACCGGTGTGGTCACTTGCTCTTAACAGATAAAAGTAAAACATCTTTTGAATCTGTAAAAACTCTACATTTAATTATGTGCACTCTGAATAACAACAAAACGTTGTGCTTTTGTAAAATAATGAAAGTAAACAGGATGAGCTCTTGAGCTTGAGTGCGAAACTTTGAAACTCCATGTATACTTGCCGTAAAGACATGAAAAATATATCTATATAGAGTGAAATGTCTACTTTGAAATTAACCAATTGAAATAGAAAACAAATATTCTCAGATTATGTAAGCTGTATAAAACATGCATACAGGCGCATCACTACTGCAATGACGAGTCAGTGTCGCTGACTTTTCTTAAGCCAAAAAGAAACAAAGCATTAGTTTATCAGCAAATTATTAGAACGTTAATGCAGTCTCCGTGCTGTTGCCATGTAGGCAATTAAAGGCTCATTGTTATGAGTTATATGGTTTGTTAATAAATGTCCGACTAATGCTTAAAATGAACGACTACTAGTCGACCGGAAAAATCTTTAGTCAAGGGCAGCCCTAGTATGTGTATTATATATATATATATATATATATATATATAGAGTCTGTGTAACTGGGGGTTTACGTATTAAAGCAGAAAACATTTATTTTAAATTGTATTATATTTTGTAATATGCCTTTTTTTCTTGTATTTTTAGTAGTGGCGTCAATTGATTAACAAAATTAATTAAATCACATATTTTTCCTGAATTTAATCACGATTAATCCTACCTTCCATTAAAGTTTTTAATTATACTTTTATATTGCAATATTTTCAAATTAATGCTTCAAATTAATGTAGAAACATCATAAGAACGTATATTTTTAATATTTGTTTAATGTCATCTTTTTTATTACTGAAGGCAAGTATCAATTCTTTTAAATTCCAAATGTCTCTATAATTTTTTTTTTTTCTAATATTTAACCACTGAATATAATGGTTGAAAATTCCAGTATAATTGAGAGCTATCACTTTACCATTTTTTAGACTTAAATTAGAAGTGTTTTTTTTTTTTTTTTTTTTTAAGTGATTTTGAACAAAAATCTTCACATAAACCCATTATAATAAATGTCATATAGGCTAGCTACCTATGCCCTTCAACAGGAAAATATAGTCTATCAAACATGTGCAAACCCAAATGGAACTGCGAGTATGCAATGTAGTAATTATGTCGTCAATTAAAGATTACCTGTAAATTTCTGTTATGAAAGTGAACTAATGTACTCACCCCCTTGTCATCCAAGATGTTCATATTTCTTTCTTCAGTCGTAAAGAAAATATATTTTTTGAGGAAAACATTTCAGGATTTCTCTCCATATAGTGGACTTCTATGGTGCCCCCGAGTTGGAACTTCCAAAATGCAGTTTATATGCAGCTTCAAAGGGCTCTAAATCCCAGCTGAGGAATAAGGGTCTTATCTAGTGAAAAGAAATTGACAATTTATATACTTATTAACCTCAAATGCTCATCTCGTCTCGTCTCTGTGATGCGCATGCGTAGTCTGTGTGATCCGGGTCAATACAGTTAGGGAGTGTCGAAAAACTCCCATCTCATTTTCGTCTTCAACTTCAAAATCGTCATACAATGCTGTTTTACCTTTTTTGTAAGGGGCGTTTAATCTTTGTATGTTCACTTTGTAAACAATGGGTCAGCACTTCTGCAGCGATATAGGACGATTTTGAAGTTGGGGAAGAAAATGAGATGGGAGTTTTTCGACATATCCTAACTGTCTTGACCCAGATTACACAGACTACACATGCGCATTGCACAGACAAAACAAGACGAGCATTTGAAGTAAAAAAAAAAAAAGTATATCATGTGTCAATTTCTTTTGAAAATAACTGATCGTTTCACTAAATAAAACCCTTCTTTCTCAGCTGGGATTTAGAGCCCTTTGAAGCTGCATATAAACTGCATTTTGGAAGTTCAAGCCTGGGGGCACCATAGAAGTCCACTATATGGAGAGAAATCCTGAAATGTTTTCCTCAAAAAATATATTTTCTTTACGACTGAAGAAAGAAATACGAACATCTTGGATGACAAGTAAATTTTTGTAATGAAAGTGAATCCTTTAATTGACGACAAAACTACAACACTGCATACTCACAGTTCCATTTGGGTTTGAATGTAATACAGCGCTTTAATATAGCCTAATACAGCACGGACCGGCACATTTGTGCGTGCACTTGAAGAGCCAGCTACGGGCACAGTATAACGGCTGACAGGACAGGAAGATTAGTTTTTAAACATTTAAACATTATAGATAACAAAAAGACAATATTTTAGAGCTGCAAAACGACTAGTCATGATTAACTGATTCAAAATAAAAGTTTGTTTACATACTATGTGTGTGTACATTTATTATGTATATAAATACACTAATCATTTTGCAGCTCTACAATATTTTAAAAATAATAAAAATGCATTTAATATTTTGTAGGATTGTGATGGTTAAACATACGTGGAGGGGTCGTCGGCTCCATCCAGTGAATCAGAGGCAAGGTTACAAGCGATGGTGTGGAAGTGTGTCCATGTGCACGTTCATCTTCATCTCATTCTCCAGAATCTGGACTAGCTGCTGCATGGAAGGCAGGTGGCCTGACTCCAGCTTAGACCAAACTGGAACATCTAACCAAAAAAAAATCCAAAAATAGCATTACTATGGTGATAGTGGAACCATGCCATTTTGCTAACTTCCTCCTGACTAAACCACTGAATTAGGCTACGGCCACACTGCTTCTCTTTAAAAAGATCAACAAACCTGTATGCTTAACATGTCTGCTAGATTGAGAACAACTCTAATTCTGATTTGATAAACAATTTCTTACATAACACATTTTCTATGTGCCATCTCATAAAAGGAGCTTGAATGTCAAGGTTAAAGACAAGTTATTTTGTTCTGAAACGTGTTTTGTTCTGAAAAAGGATTTTCTACACTATAAAATCACTGAATCAATCAGTCAAATAAATTCTAAACATCTGATACTCAATCAATGAATCAAATACACTTACCATTGAGTGTGATTTCAAAAGCACCTGTAGACATACACTGATTTTCGATCATATTGCTGAAGAAGAACACCATCATACAGGCATATATCTAAACAATAAAAACAAACAAAGTTACATACTTAAATTTTTGTAGATTTGTAGTTTTTATGTGACTACTGTGTACTACTTTTTTCAAACAGAAACATAAAAATAAAAAAATGAAAAGAAAGAAAAAATGACCTAGCTTTTCTTTTGTACTTTAATGACTACATTTCAGAAATAGTGCAAAAAGAATCAGGTGAACATTAACATGAGACTTTGCTCTTTGGTCTCTAGTGTATTACACTCTCTCCTATAACCACAGACGTCACTGAGGTGACAAAGTTACAAACTAATGAGCTCCCTGGGGAAAAGTTTGTATTTGGAACCAACTACTCCTATAGGTTTTGGTTAAGAACTAGAATCTAAACTACCAAATAAAAATCTTAACAGGAAAAGTCTGAGGTCTTGCCTTATTCTCCTGACTCCAAACCCAGAGACCTGGTGCCTGCATGCCAAATAGAGTAAATGGATCCTTGCCCACGATGATCACACCAATTAACAACAGCTTAAACATAGACATAAAGGAAGCAATGTGCCTGGAGGGAAGAAAAAAAGACACTATATAAATAATTCACACACATACATACACAGGTATAATCAGTAGTATTATTAGTGTAGTAGTATCACTGCTTTTTTGTTTGTTACACAAACACTAAATGGCCGACAATGTGTCAAGCACCAGCCCTTTATTTATTTATGTTTTTAATTATAACAAGTATGCATTCATACATTTGCATTCATAAATGGTTGGCACATTTGAGCTCTAATTGCTTAAGTTTGTCATTAAAAAAAAAAAAAAAACGTTATTTACTCCTGTGACGTAAAGTCCAGACTTCACTGTTACATGATGTTATTAATAATGGTTCTTAGTATTTTCAATGTTAAAAACAATTTTTGCTTCTTAATATTTTGTGGAAACATTTTTGCAGGATTCTTTGATAGATAGAAAGTTCAAAAGAACAGCATTTATTTGAAAACAAATCTTCTGTAACAACTGTTTTTGCGGTCACTTTTGATTTATATTTGCTGAAAAAATTATTATTACTATTATAAACAAAAACTCAAATATTTGAAGGGTAGAATATCATGGTTTCCACATAAATATTAAGTAGTACAAAAGTTTTCAAAATTGTTTTTGAGCCAATCAGCATACATATTCTGCTTTGCCACCACAGGAATAAATAAATACATTTAAAAATACATTACAACAGGAAAGAGGTATTTTAAATTATTATTATTATTTTACAATACAAGCGTTTTTACTTTACTTGTGAGTACATAAAAGCAGACCTGGTGATTTTCTTTTTTTTTTTTACAAATCTGCCAGGTGAGTAAACCATGTACAAGTCGGTGATGGTTCTTTTGAAAAGGTGTGTGATTGTATGTGTATTTGTTATAAACGCATGTATGTTTATACACACACACACACACTCACACACACACACACTCACACACACTTTTTTTAATTCCCGGCCACAAGGGTAGAAAACATGCAAGTGTGACTATGTAACAGAGAGCAGTGGTTTGTAAGCAACTACCTATACATAGGCAAAGGAAGGTAGTTCTCTCCTTCTATGCGGATGTCTGGGTACCGCTGGTACAAAGCCTGCATGTACTCCTCAAACACCCGCTTGTATCCTCAGGAGACACTGTAGAAAACAAACAAGATGAAGACACACCTCAAAGCCTTTTGTTCACTACCTCAGGGTGACATAAAATGCAACTGGCTATTGTGCAGTAACTATATAAACAATGATTTCTATTTCAGATTATGATAAATGACCTGCCATTGGAGACTAGATAGCAAAGCAGTCTCAAATTGGCGTTATAAATCCATAAAGCTGCATTATTAAACGTGGAGCGTCTCAAATGACTAAGTGCAAGCACACCGACATATTCACTAATGGGCTAATCCTCAAATGACAGCTCTCCACTTAACACCGGATTACTAGCCGATTATAACATTCTGCTGAGGTTATTTGCGAGACTACTTTGTGCAATATGAGACAAATTAACGCTTGTCTTTGTATAACGTTACTGTCACAGTACACCTGCCAATTCTTACAGCAAGCGTGGTTAATATCTTTACGAAGCTAATCACGTCTATGCTACAATCAACATACTCAATGTCATACACTAGTCGGCCTGTCCCTGTGAACGAACGACCGACCGACCGACCGACCGACAAGAAAATGCCCAAACTCTCACTCACCAAATCTGGAATTTGAGAAGGGGACCCGTGGCAAATTGCACCTTCATTTTCTTGACGCCACTGTTATCCGCAGAGGCACTGTAAAGAGAACAGGCCCATAATATTATAACCGAGAGAGGTAACCAACGCATCTTCCCCCACGACGATTAGTTACTGAACTGGAAGCAGGAAGTGGTGTGCTGAATTTCATACGGGTAATCCAGGAAGCCACGCTGGGATTGGTTGGCGACTGCTTGACGTGGGGTCACACATTTTGACGAAGAACGCCTCAGTTCCAAGAATCGGTTCTTTTGAACAGTTCGTTTCAAAGAACCGCGTTAAAAAACAAACAATTCAAACAACCAAAAACAATATTATAACAGAAATTTATTCCAGCAACAATAATGGCGTTAATTGTAATTTGGTCGGGTCTCTTCCACACATCTAACAAGATAATTAAGATAAAAGGAGTCGCGTTTAAAACATTACAGATGCTTGTAATGTTACAACACACACACACACACACACACACACACACACACACACACACACACACAGAGAGTATTTTCATATTAAAGTTGTTATTCAGAACAACTTACTGAGACATAGAGGAGAGGGTTTTTCATCTCTTTTCTGAATATGTTTGTCTTAAAGCTTTTTGGAACAATTTATGTAGGTTATACTGGGTACATTTGAAACACTTTAAATAACTTGCATGCGCAACAAATGTGTGAAATTTGCTTGCGTATTATTCTTTGAGCGTGGGAAATTTGAAGTATGTGTGTTTCTCCAGTCGTTACATGACTGTTAAAGTTAACTTACATTTTCTTAAACCTTAATCTGTGCACTACAAACTGACATATTGCATGAATTTGTGTCATGCAAGGTCATCGTAAAATCTACAGAAATGTTCGAGGTGGTCAGCGGAGTACAGTTGAGACACAATGTATCAATTGTACCCGCCCTAGAATCCTAATGCAGCACATGCAATTTATTTGCACGATGCAAGATGTAATTTAATAGTCACAATATGGTTTATATGGTTTATTAGGCTATTGTTATTATTTTTATTATCTTATTTATTATCAATTGTTATTATGTTTATAAGGTTATTATTTGCATCTGATCTGTTTTATTATTGCTGTTTGATGTTATAATTGAACATTGTAAAACGTATCACAGTTTGTCATTACAATACTATGTTTTACAAATGAACAGCTTTTAGCTTAACAAATAATCAAATAAAATACTAAATGGAAATTAAAAATTTTGAATTCTCATTTTTAAAGGTATTTCACGTTTGCAATGATTTGGTTAGGCAGCTTTAAAGCATTATGGATGGGTGTCTCAACTGTACTCGGGTACTGTTTCAACTGTACCTCACATGGGTACATGTGTGTTCATGAGCTAATTGTGACAAATGTGATCTACTTATGCATGTTAATAAATATTAATATTTTAGAAGACAAGTAAAGGAAATGTCATATGAAAAATCACTTCTTTTCTGTCCCTAGTTTTGGTGTGGTAAAGGAAAAAGCAAAAAGTGTACCAAGTGTACCTGGTCTACCCTACAGTAGGCTACCAGTGTTGGGAAAAGTTACTTTTAAAAGTAGTGTATTACAATATTGCATTACTCCCTAAAAAGTAACTAATTTAGTTAACTTTTCATGGAAAGTAATGTGTTATGTTACGTTTGCATTACTTTTAAAATCGGGACAGGGCTCGCTTGTTTTTTTTTAATATAAAATTGTTATAAAAATAAAAATGTTTTATTTTTTATAAAAATGTTTTATTTTTTGGCAAATGTAAAAGCCCTTTCACACTAAAAGCAGAAGGAAAAGTAAATTCACATCTGTACAATAAAATGCAGAAGAAAAAATTCAACACTCTTTGGCAATAAAAAAAAATGGCAATCTATGTTGAGTAATTCTTGCTTATTAGTATGGTTGAATTGGATCATTGAATGTCAGCAGCAAAGATACTGGTTATAAAAATGAGGTTAAATACATATAGGATTTTTGTATTATTTAACACGTAATTAATCACTGTTCTTATTCATTTTGAGGAATACTGAATCTGTTTTTTGTGAATGAGATGAATTAATGAGAAACTGGCATTACTTATTTGAAAAAGTAACAGATTTGTTTGAAAAAGTTATATTAAAAAAAATATATAATTTTTTTTTCATCACACCTCAAATTTCTTATATTCAGTACATTTTAAATCAAATTCTTGTGTAGGAACCTGCTGTCATAATAGACTAAATTTACTATGTTTTGTCTTTGATGGGCATAAAAAAATCCTTGAAGTTAGCCTACTTGTTTAGCCTTTTATAATGTATAAACTTGTTGTTCGTGTATGTAAATTTGAATTATGTAAGTTATATGGCATGAATAATAATAATAATAACAATAAAGATCAAACACAATTTCCTAATGTAATCACGCTTATTATAAATTCCTATATCCCAGTTCAGTTAATGAATAGTCATTCAAAAGCTACATATGTGACCCTGGACCAGTCTAGCATGGGTATTTTTGTAGCAATAATAGCCAAAAATTAATTAGTAGGCTATGGGTGAAAATGATTGATTTTCCTAAAAAATCATTAGGATACAAGTAAAGATCATGTTCCATTGAGATATTTACTACTGTAAATATATTTTAAAACTTTATTTACTTTACTTTTGCACCTCCTTTGTATCTCGGCCAAATATTGTCCTATCCTAACAAACTATACATCAATGGAAATCTTATTTATTCGTATTAATTATGATACATCTCAATTTCGAAAAAGTATGGTACAGGGTCACAGATCAGCTTACTTATTCAAAGCATCATTTCGAGTATGTTCAAACGATTCATTACAATATCCAATTTAAAATGTACAATTTCTTTCGCAAAAAAGTATTTGCTATTTGTGAATAACGTTACACTGCTGGCTCTTTTAAACCACATTTGACATTTATTGCAATGGGGGGAAAATAACACCACAGACACTGTGCAAGAATCCAGAATTTGAACAATATGAGCGCTTTAAATAAGCTGTGTGACACTACGCAAAGATTGGCACAAAATCTTAAAAACTACATTAGTAAATGTCGTGTCGACGTCTATTATCAGCGTTTTTCAAAAAGATGGGTGGTCCGATCCGAGCATCAGTCCATTTGCGATCTTCCGGTGTGGGCGGAGCTTACATTCTGAGTACGTAGACAAAAATCGACGTAGTTTTCTCCTCATCCTCACTAGTTTGTGTTCGTCACATTTGTGACTGTTTCCAGCTCACTTTTTCAACCCACCAGCATCTGTAACGATGGTCGCCAAACAGAGGATTCGTATGGCCAACGAGAAACACAGCAAAAACATCACCCAGAGAGGCAACGTCAAGTCATCGGTATGACAACTCTTCCTAATGCTCAACAGCGTAACGACAGCAGTGAAATTAACTTTATATAATGTATTAACTTAAATGATTTTAAAGTGACGCGTTTAATGGTATTATTCATATTAGGAGTTATTACTTTTGCAGTAAAATAGTGGCTCTTGATACTGCAGTGTATGCTTTCATTGCGAAATCCCACTGCACTGCTAACGTTAACGTTACTTAAATGACAACTAAAAATGCTCGATTTCAACTGATTCTTATGTAAATTCAAGCAGAGAAACGTCACTGATGATAAAGTTTCGGTGGGACCGTGGCTCTTGGCGCTGTTCATCTTTGTTGTCTGTGGCTCAGGTGAGTAACCTATGAAAACAAAAGATTACCAAATATCCTGTCATGTCCTACGTCAAATAATGAGCGCATGAAATTAAATAGTATTTTATTTTTATACTAGCATATGTTGCACGTTTTGTTTAGTCCAAGGTAGGTAGACTAAGCTGTCCTCCACTCATTTTTGGCACACTGTGAAACCTTGCACTGTAGTGAAGGCCGAGATAATAATGCACACTATTTACATGGACAAGGCTGGACTGATAGCATGACTTTATCTGCTTATCATCACTGGGTACGACACGTGGATCTGCAGGTGTTGCTACTCTCAAAACAGCATTGAAGAACACTGCCAACAACTACATAAGTACTCCCAGGAAGAGCAATGGATCTTATTGGCAGCCGGCTTGGAGACTTTGAGACTAGCTTAAAAATGTAGTCTTTTTGTCAATGTCATAAACGGCTCCATTCAGATTTGATGTGGCACATGCTCTGGCCCGGGCTTCTGGGTTTCTGCCAGCTCTCATAGGGAGGCTGTTTGCTTTGAACAAATGACATTTACGTTGCATGGTTTTTGGTCATCTTGCTCTCTGTTTGCTTGCCCTAACTTTTGCAATCTTTTTATCTGATTTGATCCAAAAAGCTTAAAGTTTACTCTATAAGAGATGACACTCTTTGGGAAAAGCAGATAGTTTACATTTGTGAGAGAAAAGAGAGAAGAAACTTAAATATCCACTAGCACAATGGGGCATTATATCTCTTTATACCGAAGCTGGCATTAATGTTAAGCCTTGGCTTCACCAAGTTCAGCTTTTCAGTATTCTTCCTCCTCAACTTTTCCAAAGGCTGGAATGTCAGCCATCTGTAATGTCACTCTGTTTTTTTTTTCTCCTCAGCAATATTCCAGATCATTCAGAGCATCCGAATGGGCATGTAAAGAGGGCCAATGATGTCTGAACTATCCACTCCTTGCCAGTTCCACATATTGCGACTTTTGCCAAGGAGCCTCTCTTAAAGGCTTTTTGCTGATTTTATCGATTCATCTTCTATGAGGTGCAGCAATCCTTTCATTCCTCTCTGGTGCCTTTGTAATGAAGAAAAATCAAAAAGCCATAAAGTTGCATTCCGATCAATTGTAAAGCTATTTTCTGTCAATCTACCTTGATGTAATGTACAAATCTTGATATGTCACAAACAGTGATGTGATTTGTAATTCCTGACTTCTCTACATAACCTGAAATAATTGTGCAGAAATTGTGTTTTTATTTGCTTTATGGACCCCCCCCCCCCCAAAAAAAAACAGCCATTTTGTAGTTTGCACAAGATAAAGTATTATGAATGAAAAGCCAGTCAGCAAATCTAAACACAAATGTAAAAAAAAATGTGGCTCTTGTCACACATTGTATTACTTTTATTTTACTTGTTTTCTTTGTAATTTAATAGCTGCCTTCTTTCTTCTAGAATATGGAACTTCAACCTGAATAATTTAGTTCTCTGGCACATATTCTTGTTGTTGTGGTAATGTTTACCATAATAGAATAAGGCTTAGCAATTCAGCTTTTTCAGAACTGATGATGTTACATACTGTAGTGTATACTGCTGTGAAAGCATGATGGAGTAAAGAGGAAGAGGAACAGAGAGCTGGGCTAAAATAAAATGTTTAAAAATTGCATGCGTTGTGTGCGTGTGTGTGTTTTATCAACAGGCTGATGATCTTAACAATGTAATATAACCAGCAGTTGTCAAAGATGTCAGCTACCCATTCAAACTACAAGCTGGAGTATATATTGGTTATATTTTACCAATAGAAAGACAGGTAAATAATAAAAATAATATACCAGAAAACAGTATGAAGTGTATAAGTGAAATCTAGTTGGTTAAATTAAAAACAGTATGAAGTGTATAAGTGAAATCTAGTTGGTTAAATTAAACAAACAATGTTTGAGCTGTTACTGGCTTAAAAGGACTAAAAAACAAGGAACTGTGTACTCACCAGACATTTGCTGACAAAAGTCTGAAGTTTCAGGACTGTGATTGATTACATTTTGCCATCATTTCTTCACTGTTTAAATGATTAATTACTTTCTTTGGCTTGTTTAGATAGATAAGCAATGACAAAGACCGCAGCATCACTCACAGATATTCAGTGATTTACATTTGACTCTCCAGTTATCACACAAAGGGAATCAATACAGACTTGATTGCATTTTGAAAGTGTGAATGTTGTTCATTCTGATATGAATTAAGCATTTCATTTGTTAAAAAACACAGGTAAGTGGCTTTTAAAATACTTGGGGACTGTTTTACATTTTCATAGTGACATGATGAACTGAGTGTTTTAAATTTAGCATTGTTCTTATGTAACAGATTTTGAAGTGGAGTGAATTTTGCTCAGTATTAAGAACACTGTAGCAAGTCACATTTTATTGCCAAGTAGTAAATGTTTAGAAAGACCAATTTAATTAAAATTGTTATTTTATTTTTTTAAATGCCAGTGACTGAATGTGGCATTAAAAAAACAGATTTGACTTAATGATATACAAAAATTGTTGAAAATAAAAGGTTCTATAATTTCATATTACAGTGAGACTGTTCAGGATTGATTATATAAAGTGTTAACTATACGTTATATAATTATACACTGATATTACTGATAAACATTTAATTGCATTTCAGTTCTGAATAATTCAACACCAAGAACATTAAGTGTTTTTATACACTCTACTTACATGCATTTATATATATATATATATATATATATATATATATATATATGTATATATGTGTATGTATATATATGTGTATGTATATATATATGTATGTATATGTATGTCTCCGGAAGGTGGCGGTGTGGAGCCATCAGTTCTCTTTTACTTTCATTGGCTACGAAGAAGAGAGAAACCGCTGTTGTCATAGATGTTACTGTGGATACGTGAAGTTTACAACTCTTTAACTCAGGCAAGAAATTTAATGAATTATTATTTTTATTATCAGTTGCCTACTCAAGTCATTAGCGGTTTAATTTTGTGAGTAAAAATCTTTGGTCAAACTTAAAAAGTTATGCTAACTAACGCGTACCACAGCGGTCTGTGAATTTGGATTGGATTAGCAGGTTTGTTCAACGTTTGCATAATGAGAGTGACGGAACACACAGGCAAAATGTAGTTTTAACGCAGATGAGTCACGTTAGCATGTATACTTTGCATGAAGACCAGCTTATCCGGTTAGTATAGAAAAAAGGGTAAGATGCCCCCCACCCCCCGAGGAAAAAACAAGTGTTTTTTTAAAGTAAATGAGGGATTTGTGGATTTCATTTCGTAACTAGTAATATTATTTAATAATTCCATGATTCAAATACAGTTGAAGTATAAGAAAATGCATGTTATTTTTTTTTATTTAGTACTGACTTGAATATTTCACATTAAAGACCACATATAGTCCACACGAGAGAATAATAGTTGACTTTATAAAAATGACCTCGTTCAAAAGTTTTTTTTTTTTTTTTATTATTTATTTGGTGACAGTTATTAATTCCCCCCCCCCCCATTTCAACCTTTATTTAACCTGGCAAGTTAATTAAGAACATGTTCTTATTTTCAATAACAGCCTGGCAGTTCATAAATGCCCTTGTTTGTCTTGAAAAGTTAAACTGCCTGCTGCTTAGAAAAATCCTTCAGGTCTCACAAGTTCTATGGTTTTTCAGCATTTTTGTGGATTTGAACCAACAATGACAGTTTGATTCTGAGACCCATCTTTTTCACACTGAGGACAACTGAGTAACTCATATGCAACTATTACAGAAGGTTTAAATGCTCACTGATGCTCCAGAAGGAAAGACGATGCATTAAGAGCCAGGGGTGTAAGCTTTTGAACAGAATGAAGATGTGTACTCTTTTATTATTTTGCCTAAATAACTTTATATATTATTTAGCCTAAATTCTTTTCATTTAGTACTGCCCTTCAGAAGCTACATGTTTCCCAGAGGACAAAATGAGTTATATTTACCCTAGTCCACAAATTTAATCTTAATCCATTGTGTTTCCTTCTGAAGCATCAGTGAGCGTTTGAACCTTCTGTAATAGTCCTCAGTTGTCCTCTCTGAGAGTCCCTCAGTTGTCCTTAGTGTGAAAAGATGGATCTCAAAATCATACAGTCATTGATGGAAATGGTTCAAATACACAAAAATGCTGAAAAACCAAAGAATTTGTGGAACCTGAAGGATTGCAGGCAGTTTAACTGTTCAGGAGAAATGAGGGACTCAAAAGAAGGAAAAAAAGTAACAACACAGTATTAAGAATCAAGTGTATGTAAACTTTAGAACAGGGTCATTTTTATAAATTCAACTATTATTTTCTCTTGTGGACTGTGTAATTTGTGTCTTTTATGTGAAATATCATATTCAGGTCAGTACTAAATAAAAAAAAATTACATGCATTTTGTATGATCCCTCTTATTTTGGTTTAAAAATAATATTTTGCATATTCTGCAAGGTGTATGTACATTTTTGACTTCAACTGTATATATTTCAGAAGGGTTTATCTTTGATATGAATTAAAACAGGCTTATTGAGTGCAGTCATTCAGAGCAGACAGAGTGTCTGAAATATGACATATATTAATTTAAAATATGGGCAATTAAACATCTCTATATTTATAAAGTCATAGCATAAACTTACTTTTCAAGATAATCTCTTTTACTGAAATTCTGCTTTGCCAAAACATAAGATAATAAATGAATGTCCATTTTAATTACGTTATAATAATATATTAACAAGTATTAATTTTAATACCTAAATATTTATAAATGTAATTTATACATTCTGTAAAACTTATATCTTCTGACTTATACCTTAATTGTTGCCTTCTGGTAAAATTACCTGCCCAACTCGTTCTGACTAGCTGAAATGGCTAAAGACACTTCAATTCGATCTACACTTGATTCTCTAACACTAGAACTATCTATTCTGTTTCTGTTATCTACTTGTTATTTTTTTTATTATAAAAAAAAAAACACTTGCTACATGTTCAATCATCAAATAATTGTGAAAAAATGTACTCCACTGTTTTAAATATTGGTAATAATATTAAAAATGTTTCTTGAACAGCAAATCAGTGCTGATTTTGTCCCGATCTATCACAAGCTTAAATGTAATTTTATATGGCACAGTAAATATGAAGTTCATAGTGCTGTTATATTTTAAACACTATATTATGTGTTTTTGCTCAATTCTGCAAAGAACATACTGAGCTACCTTAGCAGAATTGCCATATATGCCATATAGCAGAATTATTGTGCGTCTCTGAGCAATACAGCAGAGTTTTGTTTCTGAATGAATCTGCGTTTTGAAATTCTGTCATCGTTTACTCACCCTCATGTCATTTCAAACCTTTCTTTTGTGAAACATAAAAAAAAGGAATTTTGAAGACTGTTGTTTGAAGCTGTTTTGGTTAACAGTGACTTTTACTGTATGAATAATTTTGCATTTGAAGTTCTCATGTGTTTATTTCTTTTGTCTTTGTGCACCTAAAGGCTTCATAAGATGTCTCCATCACTGATCGGTGTTTAGATCTACTTTCCAGCCAAGTCTACATTCGCTATGCTGCAAGCAGAGACCCTCCAACTGCTGTGCCTCACAGCCTCCAGTGGGGTCCCTCTGTTCTCACGAGGCTCCTCCAAACAGCTTCCCTTTTCCATCATCGGCTCCCTAAATGGTGTCCATATGTTTGGCGCCGGCCACGGGGCTCAGTTAGCAAGTTGTGAGACGGATCGAGGGAGCCGTGTGGTTTGGGGTGTCTTTCAGGAGAGCCTGATGCTGATTGCGGTGAGTGGCGGCGGTGGCTGTGCCATCAGTGAGCTGCAGTTGCGTCGCTTGCTGGAGAACGTGTGGAACTGCATGGTTTTGGTCCTGGGACAGGACGAGCTGGTAAACATACGCAACGTGGAGCGGCTAAAGCGTGAGTTGCGCTCTTGCTACCGCCTGATTGACATGCTCTTGGAACGTGTCAATGACGATCAGGGATTTATGGGAGATCTGACACAGTGTGCAGACTGTTTGCTTCTCTCTCACTCCGGCTTGCTTCAGGAAGCCTTAGACTCTTTCGCCCAAGCGGCAGAGAGTGAATTTGGCTGCCTGCTGGTGCACGGCCGCATTGCACAGGCCACGGAGAAGTGGTGGTCTCGACTGACGTCCCAAGAAGTTGTTGTGCTCTCCATCTTGGTGCACTCAATTTCTGGTGCATCTTCATGTGACTACCCTGTCTTCCTGCCCCAAGGAAGTCCTACCATCGCAATTCGCTTGCTCAGTTTCCAACTACTTCCTGGGGTTCACGTGTGCGTCCTCTGTGGCCCAAAACCCTCTTTGTACAAGGCGAAGAATGAGCTCATCAGTCGTTTTTGGTCCACTTTTGTGGAGAACCTGCGTAGCTGTTTAGAGCAGGCCGAACGCTCTACTCTTCCTTCATCTGTTAACCTTCGCTGGGACATCCAGGCTCTTCTGCTCATCAACCGTGAATCTAAACGTGCCGTTACCGTCTGCCCTCGTGTTCGCAGTGGCGCTCCCTCGGAGGCTACACCTCTTCTATCATCAGGCAGGCGCTTGGAGCTCCTCCGCCTGTTTTATACGTTTGCTGTGACTCGATATTTTACTTCTCAGGAGACATCGGTTTCGTCAGCCTCAACTACCTCAGAGGATTTCTCTCAAGGCTTTACCCATGTCCCAGTGCAGTGCTACCTCGTCACTGATGAGTGTAAGTGTTATGCCCTGCAGAGTTCCCAACACCAGCTCTTTGTCCTCATGGATCTCTCTGTGCCCACGTTTGCCTTGCGTACTGTGGCTACACAGACTCTCTCATCGATTACTGCTGCGACTGGTTTTTAGGGCATTAAAACTTTTTTTTAAAATGGTGTTTGACCTTCTTTGCATGTTCACTTTGTAAACACTGGGTCGGTACTTCTGCAGCAATGTAGGACAATTTTGAAGTTGTTTTTCAACATACCCTAACTGTATTGAACCAGAGTGCACAGAGTACGGATGCGCATCTACGAGCATTTGAGGTTAAAGGAAGACTCCACTTTTTTAAAAAATAGGCTAATTTTCCAGCTCCACTAGAGTTAAACAGATGAGTTTTACCATTTTTGAATCCATTTAGCCGATCTTCAGGTCTGCCGGTACCACTTTTAGCATAGCTTAGCATAAATTATTGAATCTGATTAGACCATTAGCATCTCATTAAAAAATGACTAAATATTTTTAATATTTTTCCTTTTTAAAACTTGACTCTTCTGTAGTTACATTGTGTACTAAGACCGACAGAAAATGAAAAGTTGTGAAGCTGAACCTGCATTTTCAACCTTCAGTCTGTTGAGCACCACTGAAGTCCACAATATGAAGAAAAATCCTGTAATGTTTTTCTCAAAAAACGTAATTTCTTTGCGACTGAAGAAAGAAAGCCTAAACAATAGCTCATTATTATTAATAGTTCACCTACAAATAAAAATTCTGCCATCTTTTTCTTACCCTCATATCCTTGTATGACCTTTCTGTGAAAAACAAATCTTCTAAAAATTGTCCATTGTTCAAAACAACAGTGAATCCCATTGAGAAAACAAAAAACACCAAGACATTTTGCCAAATACCATCTTTTGTGTTCCACAGAAGAAAGAAAGGCATGCAGGTTTTGTAACCACATGGGGGTGAGTAAGTGATGACAGAACTTTTACTTTGGTTGAACTATCCCTTTGGTTACAAAGCTTGTTGTATATGAATATATATATATATATATATATATATATATATATATATATATATATATATATATATAATATTTTTTTTTTTTTTGGTAACACTTTATAATCAGGTCCAATTTGTTAGCATAGGTATCGAGAACTAACAATGAACTCTGTACACCATTTCTTAATATTACTGTATTGACATTATAATGTTAATTTCTGCATCTACTAATACATTCTTTTTTTTTACGTTTTTAAAAGAAGTTTAAAGTATAAATTAAACACTGAACATCAGATTTATAAATGAACATAAACTTAGAATAACATGCTGTGAAATTATTTATTGTTAGTTCATGATATAGAATTCATTAACTATGTTAATTAATTAAACAGTATTATTAAGTGTTAAGATATTGTCACTGCTTACGTACTTTGAGCTGGATAAACAGTAAAACCACAGGATATAAACAAACGTGATTCTAGAAAGTGAATCAAAATATAGACTCAAAAGCACTTAATGACTGTGGTATAACTGTGTAGCATTCACACTGTCATACCACATGCTACCTTTGGTGTGTTATTGTTACTGAACATGAATGTAAAAAACGCATTTTTGAAAGCTGAGTATGTTGGCATTCCCTTAATGACACTGGTGAACAAATTTGTTTAATAATAATGTTGAATTTGTGGTGTTAATAAACATATACATTTTTCAGTTTCAGTTATATTTTAATGTTTCTGCACCAACAAGGAAATAAAATCATTCTGCATTCTAGCATTAAAGCTGTTATTATTTCTGAACCGATGTTCAGTGTGATTTTTTTTTTATTTTTTTTTTTATAAATCTGTGTAACCACGCCCCCTGCTGCCCAGTCACATTATGTTCCAAGAACATAATATGAGTCCTGCCTACAGCAGAGGCCTGTGTGTATTTTTGTAACAAGAGTGGGTGATGTAAAAGAAGAAGTACCTAAATATTTGCAGGTTAAATAAAGACAGAATTATGGGTGAGTATTGCTGCACTGAACATTTTGATAGCATTTATATTTCATTTTAAATATAAATAGCATTGTACAGCCTGCACAACTTCTAAACTGCAATTGCACCCAACAATTGAGAATCTTAAAAAAAAAAAAGTAATAACAAAATAAATTGAATGCATGTGACATGTAAAAATAAACAATTTGTTGAGTCAACAAAAATAATTTGTTACCTGGCTTTAAGTTCAGTCAACACGAAAAAGGTTTAGTCAACTTGAAATGTTATGTTTTACTAAGTTGATTCAACATAAAATTTTAAGGCAGCCGAGTAACAAACACAGCTGTTAAGTTTAACAAACATTTTTTTAGTTTAGTCAACTTGAATATCTAAGTTGTCACTTAGTAAAACATAACAGTTCAAGTTGACTGAACTTAAAATTTTAAGGCAGCAAGGTAACAAATTATTTTAAGTTGACTCAACAAATTGTGTTTTTGGTTTTTTACAGTGTGGCTGTTTTCATTGGATGTACTAGTTAGGAAGGAAATCTAGTTCTGGACTTCTGTAAAACATAATCTGTTTTCATAATCTTTTCCCGTCAGTAGATAAATGTGTGAACGTATGTTTGTTCTCACAGGATATAAATTATGCCAGCAACTACAGTGCTATATAGTTGTTTTGTTCATATATAATAAACCATTAACAAATTAAACTTGGCCATGTTTTCAATTGGTGGAGAACAGTTTTCCTGAGTCACTCCTTCAGTCAAAGATCAACACAGAGCTGAAATATTGTTGGAGTACAGCCAATAAGCTGTATAAAAGGGTAAAAAGAATAAAGAACAGTTTTCCTGAGTCACTCCTTCAGTCAAAGATCAACACTGAGCTGAAATATTGTTGGAGTACAGCCAATAAGCTGTATAAAAGGGTAAAAAGAACAAATATAAATACAGCATATTTTATATCAAGCTGTTCATCCACACCCAGCCTCATTATCTTTGCTTTAAAAGAAATAATCCAGAATAAATACCAGTTCAGATCTGTGACATGCCTCAGTTTGCAAAGACAATGTGTTGATAGAAAGGCGCTCACAATAGAAGTCTATGGGGCCCCTTGAATGTAAGAACGTAATTGTCAGCAGCCTATCCCTCGTCTCACTGAAAAACTAGTTTGGGTTTTAGATTAGACATTATATCACAGAACAGACGCAGTAGGTATTGGCTTGTCTCCCTAATTTAAAATATGTACCAGTAACCAGCTCCAGCTGTCATTATTAATCTTTATTAGCACTCTTAAGTGCCTGGTAATGCTTATAAGCATATAATCAAAGCAGTTAAAGGTTATTTATTGCATTTTAATGAATAGTAAAATCGCACCTCTAAACTAGGATAAATGTGGTAATGTCTTCATGGTCTGTACAAGTATAGACAATTATTAACACTTTTTATTGGAGGGCTGTGCTACTGTTTACCTTTTCATCATGTTTGAAATGTCAAGTCACCTCGAGTGATACTATTACAACACGTTTAATTTTCTAGAGAATATCATACGAATGTTTTCTTTTGTCGTGACCTTAAAGCAAAATGGTATCAAATTCATTTTGTTGGTTTTAAAACAATAACTGATGATACAGTATTGTAGGGCTGTATTTCATCACTGAATACACATGAATTGTTTTTGGCAGTTGTGCGTAAAATATTTCTATAGATGAACTCATAGGCTGTTGAGGAAATGACACACATCAGAACTGGTTTATTCTTCCCTGTTTTATGCTGAATATGGTTGGTCACATGTTTCCGCCCACTAAGCTTGCAGCTTCATGACACAATTAGCTTTTCACCATCAAGCTTTGGTGGCTGCAATATTTTAATTGTGTGCAATTAAATGTTCACTAGATAAAATTCTTGTGACTAATCATTGAACTCTGGGAAACCTCTCCAGAAAGCAGTTTATATGTTATTCAGTCAGCAATGATTCAGACATCTGCTGCTTGAATAAATGTAGTGATTCAGCATACAAGACAATGTACAAATTTAAATCTTGATGATAAAGTACAAATTTTGGATGATAGATGTATACCAGTAAATATAGTTAAGCTCAAAAGTTTACATACACCTTGCACAATCTGCTAAATGTTATTTATTTTACCAAAATAAAAGGAATCATACAAAATGCATGTTATTTTTTATTTAGTACTGAGCTGAATAAGATATTTCACAAAAAGTAATTGTTGAATTTATAAAAAATAATCCCGGTTCACATAAGCTTGATTCTTAAATACTGTTTATTTATTTATTTATTTTTTATTTTGTTTAGTGTTAGTCCCTTGTTTGTCCTGAACATTTAAACTGCTCGCTGTTCTTCAGAAAAATCCTTCATGTTCCACAAATTCTTTGTTGTTTTCAGCATTTTTGTGTATTTGAACCCTCTCTAGCAATGACTATGTGATTGTGAGATCTATTTCTTTACACTGAGGACAACTGAGAGACTCATATGCATCTACAAAAGGGTCAAATGCCCACTGATGCTCCAGAAGGAAAAATGATACATTATGCTTTTAAACAGAATGAAAACGTGTGCATTTTTCTTATTTTGCCTAAATATCTTTTCTTTTTTTTTCTCTCCATTTAGTACTGCCCTTCAGAAGCTACAGAGGAAACTTGGATGTGTCCCAGAAGACAAAATAAATAAATTTTCAGTAATAAAGTTGTAAAATACACTAAACAACAACAGACTATTCTGTGTTCCCTAAAGAAACCTTCCCTGAAAAATTCTTAGAGGAACCTTTTGTTTTCTTAGTATGAAGAACATTTTAATCATTTGAAGAACCTTTCCTGTAATGGAATATTTTATTGGAAGTTAAAGGTTCTTTATTGAGCCATAGTTGCTATTGAGTGACCTTTTGTTTTAGACAGAAGAGCTATTATAATATATATATTGTAAATTATTTGATCAAACACACAATATTTGCCTAAATATATTTACAAAATGTCTTAATTAAAGAATATTTAAACAGGTGTTTAAATCAGCCTTATATTCTATAATATTTACTCTTTAACAACCAATCACATATTCTATTGAGACCAAAGTGTTTTGATAATGAAGAGCATGTTGTCTGAAACATCATGGTCTCTGATCACATGACAACTAATTAGATTAACCATCTTGTCAAGTCTGCCATTCTCTTCTACTAGTTTGCCAGTACTTTTTTGTAACGATTCTTTCAAATAACACATAACCCTGTAATTTGATCACACTGTTTGGTAATCTCTTCTGTAAGACACAGAGAGCCTTAGTCAACATGGGAGGAGCTGGCGTGCTTTATTCTCAGTTATTGGATCAATGGGAGGAGGTTCACTGTGAAGGGAAGTTTTACACCGGTCAAAGTTTGGAGCCGCTTCAGACGCTTCACACGGGGTCGATCGTTGCTGTCTGTCGTCTCGGTAACCGAGGAGGCTTCCCTTTCTTCACTTCTGGTGCGTAACAGACTACAGTCGGGAGGAGGTAGCTACTGACCATAAAACTCCCCATTAAAAAAAGGGGTGGCAGTCATGGAAAAGTAACTAGAGAAACACTGAATGTCATGTTTGCGAGGCCAGTAGATAAAAAGAGGCGTGGGGATTTAATGGGGGTCAGCAGTTGCTTGTGCTTCTTATGAAATCTTGAACTATCTGATGCACAGTCCAAAGGTCTTCTCGGGTAGATCTTTGCAGGGTTTACTACGCGGGTAGAGCACAACGTGCGCTGCCTAACCAAAGTTTTAAGAAACCAAATTTAAGCTTTACCTCTTAAACCGTTAAGTAAACCTGTTTAAGTGTTTATAAAAATGTTATCTAATAGAACCGTGAGTGTTTTGAAATGGGGGAGATGTGAGGCTTACGCGGCGGTGTACCCCAAGGTTCCAAACTGGGTCCTGAATTTTTCCCCGCTGCCTTCCCTTTCTTCTCCCTATAGGAGTCTTTCTGCATTCCCGGCGGCCCAAAGCAAACATCTACAGCAGAAGATGTCCGAAAACGGAGCGTTACCCCATAGGGGGAAAGTGCTCACCGTTGACACCATGAACGCCAACGTGAAGAAGGTTGACTACGCGGTCCGCGGACCCATCGTTCAGCGTGCGGTGCAGATCGAGAAGGAGCTGAAAGAGGTATGAGCAGTTTTCATTTCATGCTCGCAAACAAAGTTATGCATTGAGCAAAAGTTTATGATATGACTTGCTGTAAACATCCCATGATTCTCTTGCGCATAGTTTGGAACCAAGACATCCACATAGGATATTAGGATAATAATTATGCAGTGTGTTTACACTCACCTTCGCTCTAAAGTAAAAACAATTAGGTTAGCTGATGCTCATCTGAGCTACTGTAAAATTTTAAAAGTTATTTTTTGTGTTATTTGCCTTACAAATTACTTGTGATGTAAGAATGTAGGCAGGCTCATATTAAATAGCTACTCTTTTTGAATAGAACCGTTTTACTAACCCTAGGCTACTTGACAAACGTTCTTATAGTGCACTGAACCTCTCAGATCATAAACATACAATTCGTCCTGCTGAAGGAAGGTGCAATGTCATTTTTCTAGTGAACATCTTTTCTGTTGTGCTTGAGGATCATCACAAAGACACTTTTAAAAGTAGGTTGCAATTGAACATAAAAGCTTTGATTAGATTATTCAAAAACAAAACGTCCAGTGCCTCTCTGTCGCTCTTTATCCTTTGTTTTTTGGAAAATGTACTAGGTCAGTGTTTATGAAGCAGACTGTCACCAGTCATGAGTGGATAAAGTCCACTCTGTTACTCATTTAGTTAATTTTGCTTCGACATCTCATAGCAATTCTCATTTCTGTTGGCCATATGAATGGTGCTGGGAGTAGTAGTAAACTCTGAGGTCATGCCCTTGATAAGATCACAGTCTAGAGTCAGCACCGATTGTCATAGGAACAGAGAGCATCTCTGTTTGTCAAGTCTTTACCTCACTCTTTAAATTGGTGGCTGTATCTAAGTAAAAGTACAGCACCTTTCAAGAACTAACACAAATAGAAATTATATTAGATGTGAAACATCTGTTGCCACACAGTTGCAAAACAGCAGCTGAAGCTATATTATTTCCTTCCAGATCTAACATTTTATCATATGAAAGTCACATTAAAACTTTAGGTTACATTTAAAGCTTACAATTTTTTAAAAATAATTTATTATAAAATGCCTATTATTTTTCAAGTGCATATTTGCTGCTTTGTCTCAGAGCCAGACCTTCAATCATAAGATATGAAAGTAATTTGAAAACAAATTTTATAAAATTAAATTTTAAAACACATTATAATCTAAACAAAGCATTAAATAAACAATTTCAGTATTGTGTGACAATGATTTAATTTAGTTTTGATGCAAATTGCAACTGTCAACAATAATTTCAAATCACTACACTCTAAAAAATGCTGGTTTAAAAACAACCCAACTTGGGTTATTTGGCAACCCAGCACTGGATAAATATTGGACAGAACACATGCTGGGTTGTTTTGACACAGCTGGTTGGGTTAAATGTTTTTACCCAACACGCAGGGTTGTTCTATTGTTTAAAAATATTATATTGCTAGCTTAAAAATCGCACAGAATTACAACAGCCAACAGCAATAATCAAAAGATGAACAAAAACAAGAACACGCATTGACAAAAATATAAGACAAATTGAATTTATTTGGATGAATACACCATAGTTCAGGGATTCCCAAACTTTTCAGCCCACAACCTCAGCCCAGTACCTCGGGCCCCCTACTTTCCTCCGAGGTGGTTAAAGTATACAAAAGTTTTGAAAAATGGCGCACAAGCATAATGACAACACAAAGGAACACAATAGTCTAACAACCATAATATTATTTTATAGTAATTTACTCATTATTTACATTTAAATATTAATCTTACCTAATGAATTGGTAAGATTTTTTTTTTTTATTGAACTTATATTTTTTATTTATGGGTAAAATATGCTATTTCTAATGCTTTAAAAATTATTTGATTTCTGGAAATCATCTTGCGACCCCTCCTCGTGGCTTTGCAACCCCCTGAGGGGGTCCGGACCCTTACTTTGGGAACCCCTGCCATAGTTTACAATATTACATACATTTAAATTTGTTTAACAAGCATTTTAATGGAACATTTAAATGTAGCATTTTAATGTAAGTGTCTTCACCCTTTCTTTGTAATCACTTTTTACAGAAATAGCGCTAATTGTCATGCTGGAGTGTTGCCGAAATCTGAGCCGGTAATGGGCTACTATTCGCCGAGGAGCTATGAACCGCAGACTGCTACCTCACGTTTTACTCCATAACCTGCCCATAAAAAAACAGTACTGAGATTAGAGAACATATTTTAACATAAAATTTAATTAAATTATATTTAGTATTATAACGAATAAAATAATTTTATGTTATGCAAGACCAAAAGGTGTTTCCATTATGCAAAATGACCGCTGCTAACGCAACTGACTGACATCTCAGCCTTGTATGTTGCGATGCTTAAAATAATATAATTTACATCACAGTAAAGACCTTATAAATGAAATAAAATGTATACAAACCTTTATTTCGCTGCAGGAGTGCACCAACCACTGTCTCCTATAGAGGTAGCAAAAAGACGGCGCTCTGACTGTAACTCATTAATAACCCATTAAAAATGACCCAGCAGCTTAGTTACAAAAAAGCTACTCGGCACCTGGGTAAAAAATATTAAAGGAACACTCCACTTTTTTGAAAATAGGCTCATTTCCAACTCCCAAAAACACAAACATGTACATTCATGTTGCTTGCATATTATTGTAGCCCAGTTTGTGCTGATTACAATATCATCTGACTTTAGCCATGAATATGTTTTTAAGATACTGAAAAATGCACAAATGTCAAGGCATGTCAAAACTTCTTCAGGGCCCAAAACAGCCTCAGACCCCAGAGGGTTAAACAGATGAGTTTTACAGTTTTCAAATCCATTCAGCCAATCTCCAGGTCTGGCGGTAACATTTTTAGCATAGCTTAGCATAAATCATTTAATCTGATTAGACCGTTAGCATCTCACTCAAAAATGACCACAGAGTTTCACTATTTTTCCTATTTAAAACTTGACCCTTATGTAGTTACATTGCGATTGACGATTTTCTAAGCTGATATGGATCACTAAGTCACTAAGCTAATAGTAAAATAGCTGGGGACTATATTCAGGTGCTACGTAATATCATTGCGCCTGCTGCACCCATGGTACGGCAGCAAAGTTCCTTGATTTTTACGCTGGAATGAGAGTATAGTTCCTAACCATTTAAGTCTAGAAAATCACAACTTTTCACAATTTTTTGTCGGTCTTAGTACACAATGTAACTACAGAAGAGTCAAGTTTTGAATAGGAAAAATATCGAAACTCTTTGGTCATTTTTGAGTGAGATGCTAACAGTCTAATCAGATTCAATGATTTATGCTAAAAGTGCTACCACCAGACCCGGAGATCGGCTGAATGGATTTGAAAAACTCATCAGTTCAACTCTAAGGGAGTTGAAAAATGAACCTGTTTTCAAAAAAAGTGGAGTGTTCCTTTAAAATAACCCAATAAAATGGCCCAACAAGCTGAACCCACCATTTGGGTAAAAAAAAATAACCCAGCCTTTTTTTGGAGAGCAGAAAAACTACCCAGCACCTGGGTAAAATTTTTAAAAACAACAAAATTAAATGACCCAGCAGGCTGAACCCAGCATTTGAGTTAAAAAAAAAAATAAAAAAATAAAATACCCATTTTTTAGAGTGTATAAATTTGCCATTAAGCCACATACAAAAGGCCTTTGCTTAGATGCGAGGTACTGGCAGTCACAGTGACAACATCCACGCACACATGCACAGAGACTTCAGGAACTAGTACTGCAAGAACAATGACTCAACAGACTCTATTAAACTTGTCCATGGTAATTAAATCGCGAATGAGTTCAGTGACAACATCCTACTTTCACTGCTGTCATAAAACTAGCTTCCAGGAATCTAATGTGATAATAATGCAACCAAGATGTTTTTTCAGCACAATCTGTTGGGGGATTTCTTGATCTAGGAAAGAATATCCACTTTGTTGTAGTCTTGGCACCCGTTGTCAGGTCCATTGGTTTTAGGTTTCTGGGAAAGACATGCATGACAAAGGTGGCCTTCACCTAATACTGTACAAATCTTTCTTCTCATCCTGCTGCTTTAATGCTTGTCTTACTCGTTTATTTTTCTTAAAGAATCTTTGACGCAATCTCTTTCACTCTGTGTTCTTTGTCTTTATTTTGTCTTTGTATCTCTCTCAGCAAAGTTTTATTGGTATGTAAAAGATTACAATACCACAAAAGCAAGTACCTAAATAGTATCCATATAGTTACAAAGTACATGGGCTTACGTCAGAGGTGAGCAACTCTGGCCTTTAAAGTCCACTGAGTTTAGTTTCAACCCTAATCAAATAGCCGATTTGGTTTGATTCAGTTGGAGCTTAACTCCACAGGACAGTGGACTTCAATGCCCAGACAGAGTTGGTATTTTCTTGAAGTAAAGTCCAAAGATGTGGTTTCATAAATGTGTCATGGGCACAAGAGCAGGAGAGTGAGTGTATGATTATATTGTGTTGAGATGCACAATGCTCATTATGCATTTGCTTATTAACATTCAGTGAATGCCTTACTGTCAGTCATTTGCATGTACTATTTAAATGGCTGTTTGAACCTTGTTCCAGACATTGATAGACAAGAACAGGATGTTCTTTTGTATTGCTCTTACACAACATATATGACCACAAAACCAGTCTTAAGTAGCATTTGTAGCAGTAGCCAAAAATACATTGTATGGGTCACAATTATAGATTTTATTTCTTTTATACCAAAAATCATTAGGATATTAAGTAAAGGTCATGTTCCATGAAGATATTTTGTATTTGTATTGGCATTGCTATGAACTTTTAAGGCGATTAACAAACCATACATCAATAACAATTGACCCTTATGCCAGGGTCACATGTAGTTTGAAAATTATATTAAATTTTGATATTTTGATAGACTTTTAGTCTAGGACTTTTAGCTTTAAGTCCATCTATAAGCCAGCATATGTCCCACCCCTAAAGTTAGCAAGTAACCTTTTATTATGTCCTGCTGTTTCAATAGTAACTACATCAATAAAGGTACAAAAAAAGAACAGTTTTTATTAGAGCATTTTAAATAGTTGCTAGAAAAAAAGCCACTGCTGTTTTTTGCTGGGCTGGAGTTGAAACTGGTGACTTCCCCAAAAACACAACAGTACAAAGTCACACCCAAAAACAGATTTCAGAAAAATAAAGACTTACAACATTTTAATCTTGCAGTTTTTAACACCAATAATAGATACCTTGACATTCTGCACTGCATTTTTAATGCATATGCTGCTAGAAATCTGAAATGCAGTTAATTATTCATATGTTGACTAGATAAATGTCAGTTATTTGATAATGTAGGCCAAGGCCAGCTGTAATAACTACAAACATGCTTAGTGAAATCTGACCCACTGTCCCTCGTTCTTCAAACTGTGAAAGTCTGCGTGACTGCGTTTTACAGGTCTGAAAACCTCTTTCCAACACAAACTATACACCCTCTGCAAACAGAATTAAAGGCTGTCATTCCTTTAGGGGCGGCAGACACACAGCTACATCTGATTGGCTGCCATTCAAAGTCATCTCCCCTTTGTGACCAATAGTAAAAGGGTTGTGAAATAATACTTCTGGCCTTTTTGGGGGGAGGTGGGAGTTTCTGGTAGATGCATCTGGTTCTATTGGACAGAGACTCAGTTTCGGCCTAGTGAGAAACAGATGTGCCGCTTGCAATCTAGTCCCGTCCGTACCAACTACTGGGAGCGCCGCTGTTGTTTGTTAAATTCCAGACAGCTGGAGCCTAAGAAACAGGATGACATGTGAGAGAATGAAAGAGGCCATAATTAAGTGCAATTTCAGCACTGACTCTATGTTTTATATAACACATATGTGACCCTGGACCCCAAAACCAGTCATAAGGGTCAGTTTAATGAAATTGAGCTTTCCATTGATGCAAGGACAATATTTGGCCGAGATACAACTATTTGAAAATCTGTAATATGATCATATAAGTTCTTAGCAATGCATATTACTAATCAAAAATTAAGTTTTGATATATTTACGGTAGGAGATTTACAAAATATATTCATGGAACATGATCTTTACTTAATAACCTAATGATTTTTGGCATAAAAGAAAAATGTATTGTTGGCAATTGCTACAAATATACCCGTGTTACTTATGACTGGTTTTGTGGTCCTGGGCCACATGTAGCATGCTGAATTGTTTTGAAACAAACAAAAATATTGGTGTGTACTACTCAGCTTTTGTTAAGAAGATGCCTGTCAGATGTGATTCAAGGTAAACACACAGTGACAAGCACTCGCTTTTCATTCTGTCTAACTGAATCAATTCATTTAAATGAATTAGATGTAAATGTGATCCCCCTCTTCATGTAAGTTAGATTTCACAACAATCAAGTTTGTAATAATTCCAGTGACCTGACAACAGTTGTACAGTATAGTTTAAGCAAATTTGACAAATTATGAAAAGAAATTTCTCTCAGCAATAAAAAGGTTGCTTCTTTTCATACACTGTTTGTGTGTGCAGTTTAAAACTGTGTAGAGCACCATTTTTTGGGTTTGTAATTGAATGAAAAAAACACCAATGCTCTCAATTTAAATTCAACTGTTGCAGCTCTCATTGCACTTTAATTACATAGCGTACGTTCAAAATTATACATGTTGAGTGTCATTTAGGCATTCACTCCAAAAATGCTTAATTATAGCTAAATATAATAGTGCTGCTTCTGAGACAAAACCTTAACTGCCATATAAAGGTTGATGAGAGTTCATTTCAGTTCATTTCAACTAAAATGTCACAGCAACATTGGTATTTTGGCAGAAAACATTTTATTTTTTTATACTGAGCCAAATTAGACAAGATTTCCTGCAGCCATAACTCAGATTCAGATAACAAATTTACATATTGTTCTAAACTTGTATCTTTTTCTACTGTGGAGCACAAAATATATATATTTTAAAGCTGGTAAACACATTTTCTCAAAATATTTTTCATTTCATTTTTTCTGATTTTTATACCACCTGTGCTTACCTATTCATAAATGTAATAATTCATAATTCAAATATCAGCTACTGTCTGTGATTTGATGGGATTTAAATACAGTCCAACCAAAAATTATTCAGACACCAGATATAATTTTTAATTTTTTTTTAACTAGTGTTTGAGGACACTATAGTTCATTTATGTAAATGAGGATAGCAAAATAAAGTAAACTGTGACATATTATAAACAGAAATTCTTACAGCTACAGTGGACTACCAGTAAAATGGATAAAAATGTAGGATTTGATTTGATTTGACATTTTGACCTGATCATGTTTTGTTACATACCTTTAGTTATCTGACTTTAGTTACTACCAAAGTTATCTGACTTAATCAAGATGAATTTGTTTTGACACAGTTTAACTCTTAAGTTCTTGTCATATTTTATTCAGATTTTCTAAACTATAGCAAATAAACTGTGATAATCTGAGAAGGTGTCCAAATAAATTTTGCTTTGACTGTACAGTATATTCTTTAATGACAGGTCGATTATTTAAAGTTCAAGCATTAATGACTCCGTTTCTTTGTTTTGTCTTGTTATGTGGACTTTTGGTTTGTTTCTACAACACCCTCTCATAGCAGTTTGCTACTATTTTAGGTTTGTTACTATGTTGCAAATTGGTGCCAAATTTGTATGTTTTTGTACCTTTTTCTTGGGTCCTAGTTTAGCTATCTTTTCCTTCTTTGTGGTTTCCTTGATTCTTGTACTTTTGTTATTATATTATTAAAATACTGCATATGCATCCACCTTATGCTCATTTCTGAGTTTCCTGGTCTGACAGTTGTATATAACGTGTTATGAAATTGGATTCAGGGAGCACATTCCTGTTGATCATGTAAGGACCTGCTCTGGCTGTAGAAGTTCATTCTTAACATGCTTTTTTGAGGTTTTTGACCACTTCCCATTGAAATGTTGCAACACTGACATAATGGCAATGCTATATAATGATTTTTGTAAAACTTGAATTATTAAATTGTTGAATTATTTTCAATAGACTACTATCACCATCTCTAAGGTGTGTGATATATGTGACCCTGGACCACAAAACCAGTCATAGGGGTCATCTGAAAGCTGAATAAAGTAGCTTTCCAGTGATGTATGGTTTGTTAGGATAGGGCAATATGGTTGGCTGAGATATACCTATTTGAAAATCAGGAATCTGAGGGTGCAAAAAACTAAACACTGAGGCCATGTCCACACTAATACGTTTTCGTTTGAAAACGCATATTTTTCTCTCCGTTTTGGCCTTCCGTCCACACTGAGATGGCGTTTTTTGTCAAGGAAAACAAAGCTTTTTGAAAACGCTCTCCAAAGTGGATAAATTTGTGGACTGTGAAGGTTTTTGAAAACGATGACGCATATTTAGTCATGTGACGCATATTGTACCAATAGATATCCATGTTTATACCGGTAATTGTACTTGTTATCTGCTATTACTGTCACACTGCTGCTAAAGAGATTTACCTTGTACACTCTTCATATTACTGTCCTAAAATGATGGCAGAAATTTTACTTTCCTGACTCCTGCGGCAAAACATAACGGCAGCTGTTTTATAGACCAAATATGAGTGAATGCGACATGGATGCGTCAGTGAGTGATGAAATACTTCCATGAATAAAATGATCCTGCCAGAAGAATTGCATGAAAACTTATTATGTCTATCCCGTCTGTAAAATCTCAGTGAGTTTTTGGAGGCTTTATGCGCAGTAAGGCGAATTGAACATTTTCCTATGTTTTGGTGTGGATGAGAAACTTTTGGAAAACGCTTGAAAACACTAGTGTGGACGGAGAGCGTTTTTAAATGAAAACTCTGTTTTCAAATGTATCCAGATTAATGTAGACATAGCCTGAGAAATTCGCTTTTCAAGTTGTCCAAAAAAATATGCAATGCATATTACTTAGAAAAAATTATGTTTTGATATATTTATGGTAGGAAATTCACACAATATCTTCATGAAACATGATCTTTACTTAATATCCTATGATTTTTGGCATAAATGAATTTATTATGTACAATGTATTGTTGGCTATTTCTACAAATATACCTCTGCTACTAAAGACTGGTTTTGTGGTCCAGGGTCAAAGAGGTCTATCAAACACTCCTAGAGAGTTCAGATGGCAGCTGCAGGAATGCTGACTGATAGTAGGCTGAGGAATAACGTCAATCCTGTCAACTCATCAATCCCTTTGCTGGCCACACAATAGAGAGAATAAGCTAGAAAATCTTCATATTAAAAACTCTTTGGGGTTAAAGGATTAGTTCAGTTTCAGAGCAAAAACTTACAGATAATATACTCACCCCCTTGTTATCCAAGTTATTCATGTCTTTTTTTTTCTTCAGTCGTAAAGAAATTGTGTATTTTTCGTTGAGGAAAACATTTCAGGATTTCTGTCCATGTAATGGATATGTATGGTGCCCCCAAGTTTGAACTTCCAAAATGCAGTTTAAATGCAGTTTCAAAGGGCTCTCAATGATCCCAAAATGAAAAAGGGTCTTATCTAGCGAAACGATTGGTCATTTTCTAAACAAATTGAGAGTTTATATACTTTTTAACCTTAAATGCTCGTTTTTTCTTGTCTCTACGATGCGCATGCGTAGTCTGTGTGATCCGCGTCAATACAGTTAGGGTATGCTGAAAAACTCCCATCTCGTTTTCTTCCCCAACTTCAAAATCGCCCTCCATTGCTACAGAAATACCAACCCAGTGTTTACAAGGTGAATATATAAAGAAGATCAAATGCCCTTTACAAAAAAAGGTAAAACAGCAATGTAGGACGATTTTGAAGTTGAAGACAAAAACGATATGGGAGTTTTTCGACATACTCTAACTGCATTGACCCGGATCACACAAACTGTGCATGCACATCGCAGAGACAAGACAAGCATTTGAGGTTAAAAAGTATATTAATTGTCAATTTGTTTTGAAAATAACCGATCGTTTCGCTAGATAAGACCCTTCTTCATCGGCTGGGATGAGCCCTTTGAAGCTGGATTTAAACTGCATTTTGGAAGTTCACAATTTTTTAGCCTTAACAGGGCACCATAGAAGTCCATTATATGGAGAGAAAACCTGAAATGTTTTACTCAAAAAACATAATTTATTTACGACTGATGAAAGAAAGATATACATTTTTGTTTTGAAAATGAACTAATCCTTTAAGACTGGTTTTGTGATCCAGGGTCACATATAGACGTGAGAAATTCATGCATTCACACATTTGTTCATTGTTGATCTAGACTTAACATCTTCAATAGCTGTCAAATCGGCTGATTTACTAAAGAGCTCTATCAAACACTCCTAGAGAGTTCAGAAGGCAGCTGCAGGAATGCTGACTGATAGTAGCCTGAGGAATCACGTAATTCCTGTCAACTCATCAATCCCTTTGCTGGCTACACAATAGAGAGAATATGCTAAGAAAACTTCATATTAAAACTCTTTGGGGTTAAGCCTTGTCTCCATTTAATCTCATCACTGTCTAGAAGCAACAGTTGAGCTACTGAAGAGATCTCTTTCTTACTGGGATATCTTTATCTTCCACATTCACATTCAGTGTTTGAATAGGCTTTCACTCCATCTGATCATTTCACTGATCATTGATTTCTTTTATCGTTTCCTTAAGCAGGTAATACATTTAGCTGAAATAGTCCTCAGATGACAGTAAAACAATAGTTTTAATATCTTGCTCTGTCAGAACGGTGTGTTCCACACCAGAGAGAACAACGTATTTGGAAAAACAAGGTGTTTGTGTGTGCTGCAATCAGCATGCAGCAAGAGTGACAGGGAGGTTGTTTGTGAGGCTTCAGCTGCACAGTCTGTTAAAGTGCTTTGAGTAAACAGAAAGAATGGGACACAGAAGGGGACTGGGTGAACCCCAGCCATCAGCAGTACTACTGACCCTTGCTGCTTGTTTGTTCGCCAGATAAGACACGTAAACAGCATTTTAACCCTCTGTTGGTCAGAATTTTGAGGTTAAAAATAAAAGTAACAAATATATCTTGCCCATTTGAGATCTGCTTTTACTTCAGATTTAAAGGGTTAGTTCACCCAAAAATGAAAATGTCGCTCCAAACCTGTAAGACCTTCATTCATCTTCGGAACACAAATTAAGATATTTTTGTTGAAATCCGAGAGCTTTCTAACCCTGCATAGACATCAATGCAACTAAAACTTTCTCAGTTCTATGAAGCTATGAGTGACTTTATTTAACAGTTTCTTCTCTTCCATGTAAATCTGACATAGATGGCGTTCTGACATAGAACCTAGATGTGCTGTGCTTTGTTTGCAAGCAAAAGAAGATGCAGGCTGTAAATAAAACAGTCTTTGTGATTATTTCTGAAGATTTTGACAGGGAGGATGACTTGCAATTTTTAACCAGCCTTACTTATTTGAAGGAAGTAAGTAAGTACAGATGTCAGCAGCACCACACTGATGTCACATGATGTCAGATTTTAACAATGTTCGTACTACACTACCAGTCAAAAGTTTTTTATTGTTTTTTAAAGACGTTGCTTCTGCCCACAACGCCTGCATTTATTTTATTTGATTTTTACTATTTAAAATAACTTTTCTATTTGAATATATTTTAAAATGAAATGTATTCCCGTGATTTCAACGCTGTTTTTTTTTTTTTTGCATGATTACTCCAGTCACACAATTCTTTATAGATCATTCCAATATTCTGATTTGCTGCTCAAAAACAATTATTACTATTTAACAGCAGAGTTCTTTGGATCTTTCTATTCATCAAAGAATGCCTGAAAAAATGTAATCAACTGTTAATAATAATAATAATAATAATAATAATAATAAAAATAATAATAATAAATGTTTCTTGAACAGCAAATTCAGAATATTAGAAGGATTTCTGAAGAATCGTGTGACACTGAAGACTGGAGTACATTTAGTTTTGATCACAGGAAAAAATGACATTTTAAAATACATTTTCAAATAGAAAAGAGCTATTTTAAATAGTAAAAATATTTATATGAATTTTACAGTTTTTTGCTGTACTTTGGATAAATAAATGCAGGCTTGTTGAGCAGAAGAACCTTTTTAAAAACATTAAAAGTGTACCTTTCTGGGCCTGGTAACATTTCAGTTGCATTGCTGTCTATGCAGGGTCAGAAAGCTCTCGGATTTCATCAAAAATATTTTAATGTGTGTTCCAAAGAAGAATGAAAGTGTTACGGGTTTGGAATGACATGAGGCTGAGTAATTAATGACAGAATTTTTCATTTTTAGATGAACTATTCCTTTATGGATTTTCCTGGTGAATGATAAAACTTAAGACTTACAAAATTTCTGTAGACTTACAGTGAAGAAAAGCCTTCAGGTGCAAATGTCTGAAATGTAGAATGGTAGAAGAAAACTGCTAGCTTATATATCACTATGCCTAAAGCCCACTCCATATTGAGGCTGCAGATCAGCATGCTTTTCACCAACTACACCAGTGAGGTAGAGCAATTATATCATGAATATTAATCTTATTACATTTCAGTTCACACCCGGGCCATATTATAGGGTGTGTTCAACTTCGCCTGTGGCTGAAAATGGATTAGTGAGCATTAGTGGAACTGAAGGTGCCAGTCAAAAAAAACAGCTGTGTTGTCATCAGAGATTGTGCAGCTGCTCTGGAGAAACTGTGCAGAATGAGCCAGCCAACTGCTCTCAAGGCAATCTTGTTGCACTTTGAAGGGTTACAGTAATGTGGTGTTGGCGCCATCCCAAGTGCCCAAATTTTTAACACCTATTGAGCCAACCACCCTGAATACCCTGGCAACCACTATGAACACCCTAGCAACTGCTTAGCAATGGCTTGGCAATCCTTCAACCTGGATTATGACAAAGTCATAGCCAGTCTGCAGATTTTGGCCAGCTGGAATTAACAGATTTAACAGAAAGTCATTTATGATGGGCGCAGAAATTGTTTGTTTTTTTTAGCTTTAGACTATGTTGGAGGATTTCAAACATATTTGATTTTGAGCCAGTTTTAGAACTGCACATTGTTTTCACAGTCTTTTCACACCGAGGTGCATGAGTTTTGTCTGAGCCTTTTGTGTTTGTAGTGACTTGAATATCTGGTTTCTTACTCTGTTACAGGGGGTCAAGAAGCCTTTTGAAGAGGTCATTAAAGCAAACATCGGAGATGCTCACGCTATGGGGCAACGGCCAATCACCTTTTTTCGACAGGTACCTGACTCATCTCCTTTTGCTGACTAAGAGCCTTAATGAATGATCTATTCTAGAGGTTTCCAGTCATTTTCTGGTCCACTGCGCTTTCAGCTGTTCCATGCATTAACCAAAGTCAACAGTTTTAGATGAACCAATTTGTACATAGCCATGTTTTTTGTGGTTAATTTTGCTTTGTTTCTAGATGATTTATGTAGCCTCAAAAGCTACTTTTATTTTCTCTAGGTGATGGCGTTGTGTACTTATCCAGAACTACTTGATGATAACAAATTTCCAGAAGATGCCAAAAATCGAGCGAGGCGTATTTTACAATCATGTGGAGGAAACAGCATTGGTATGTGATGAGAGTTGGCATGAATGAGAGTTGGCATGAAACATCTCCAAATGTTTATAATTATTAGGCATGCAGATGTATGATCTCATATAATGTGAAAGACCATGTGAAATATTACTACTTTTAAATAATCATTTTGTTTAAATGGACATATATATAAAGGCAACATGAAATGACAACCTACTTTATTTTTTTATGTAATGTGATACATTTATGAGAGAAACAGGATATTTATTGAGGAAAAATGTTTAAAAGGCCCTTGCTTTTATCCAGTGGTCTCTTTCAAAAAGAGGCCTTAGTGATGTCATCTGAAACGTAAAGTTGTTTTAGAGGCAGAGCAAGTTGTTAAGCAATGATATATTATTTACAGTAAGGCTATGAAATACGTGTAAAAAAGTAAATAATATTGATTTTAAGTGAAAAAAGTGACCCCATTGACTTTCATTATATGGACCAAAAAAGGATTGATGACCAGTTGCATGACTTATATACATTTTTATATGTACAGTTGATGTCAAAGGTTTACATACACCTTGCAGAATCTGTTAAATGTTTATTATTTTACCAAAATAAGAGGGATTATACAAAATGCATGTTATTTTTTATTTAGTACTGACCTGAATAAGATATTTCACATATACATTACATATACTGCAGAAGAGAAAATAATAGTTACATTTATAAAAATGACCCTGTTCAAAAGTTTTGATTCTTAATACTGTTGTTATCTGAATGATCCACAGCTGTTTTTTAGTTATAGTTGTTAATGAGTCCCTTTTTTGTCCAGCTGTTCTTCAGAAAAATCCTTCATGTCCCACAAATTCTCTGTTTTTTTCAGCATTTTTGTCTATTTGAACCCTTTTCAACAATGACTGTGTGATTTTAAGATTAAAAAAGTAACTAATTACGTTACTTACTTACATTAGTTACTTTTTTATGGAAAGTAGTGTGTTACATTACTTTTGCATTACTTTTGCGTTACTTTTTAAATCTGGGCAGGGCTTTCTTGTTTGTTTTTAATATAAAAACGTTAGATTCTTAGCAAATGTAAAAGCCCTTTCATACAAAAATGAAATGATTTTTTTTTTTTTTTTGTCTTGTTTCCAACCAAAATATCTAAACATTCTTAAATCAAGAAGGATTTTCTAGACAAGTAAAAACTATTGTCTTGTTTTTTTTCTGAAAACAGGTCAAAAGTAAGTGTGTTTTTGCTTGAAACAAGCAAAATAATCTTCCAATGGGGTAAGCAAAAAAATCTTCTTTTCTGTTTGACATAAGATTTTTTTTTCTTACCACATTGGCTGATTATTTAGCTTGTTCTAAGCAAAAACTTACTTAATTTTGACTTGTCTTTTTTTTCTGAAAACAAGAAAATAATTATTTACTTAGAATTTTTTGATATTCTGGCTAGAAACAAGACAAAAAAATCTAAGTAAGAAAAGTATTTTTGCAGTGTACGGTTGAATTGGATCAACAAAGGTCAGCAGCAAAGTCTTTGGTTAATAAAATTGGATTAAATATTTAAAGGAAACAAAAAGTAACTCAGATATTTGCTTGGAAATTAAAAAGTAATGCATTACTTTACTAGTTACTTGAAAAAAGTAATATTATTACATAACTTGCGTTACTTGTAATGCGTTACACCCAACACTGGCTATAGATCATTCAGGTAACACAGTGTTAAGAATCAAGCAGATTTAAACTTTTGAATGGGGTCATTTTTATAAATTAATATTATTTTATCTTGTAGACTATATGTAAATGTCTTTCATGTGAAGTATCTTATTCAGGTCAGTGCTAAATAAAAATAACATGCATTTTGTGTGATCCCGCTTATTTTGGTAAAATAATTAACATTTTGTAGATTCTGCAATGTGTATGTAAACGTTTGTCTTCAACTGTACATTTTAACCAAAAGTCTTAATTATAAACTAAACTGCAACTGTACTGTTAACTGTAACCATACTATAACTGCAAAGTGTTAACTAAACCGCTGATGTTACCCAATGTTCTCCAGTCAAGGATGTTACTGATTAAAGTGACGATGTTAGTCACTGTCCAAAAGCCCCCCTGAGGTTTTGAGGCTCTCTTATGGGTAGTGAGGAAACTCTTTCCATATTCACACATCCTTTTGCTCTGTTCCCTCTCTCAGGTGCATACACAACCAGTCAGGGCATTGATTGTGTGAGGCACGATGTTGCAAACTACATACAGCGTCGTGACGGCGGTATCCCGTCTGATCCTGATAACATCTACCTCACGACGGGAGCCAGTGACGGCATTGTGGTACGTCAGGCAAACGCAAACACAGTTCTCTGTACACTGAACTTGTGTACTCAGAGTCAGCCTGCTCTAGGATGCCAATTAAAGAAAGAATCCACCAGTTTTCTGCTCTGCTATATCCAGGATACTTAATATTTCGTATAAGTACCAAAAAAATATATATTTTATTTATAATTCAGCATATCAAACTTAAGATTTTTACATTTAAACATTGAACCTTCTAGATTTAAACAATCATTTAGAAACTGAAAAGCCCCAACTACAATGCAACTCTCACGTCTTATTGAGGAAATGTTGAAATGTACTTTTATTTTCTCATGGTCTTATTGTCTCTTGTTGTCTTACTAGACCATACTAAAGCTGTTGACCGCTGGGGAGGGTCGTACACGGACGGGGGTCATGATCTCTATTCCTCAGTACCCTCTGTACTCTGCATCAATAGCAGAGCTGGGGGCTGTTCAGGTCAGTTACTACTTGAATGAGGAGAAGTGCTGGAGTCTAGACATTAGTGAGCTACAGCGCGCTCTACAGGCAGCAAGGGAGCATTGCAACCCCCGTGTACTGTGCATTATCAACCCTGGCAACCCCACTGGTAAGCCAACAAGGTCCTTTCCTTAAAAAAAAAAAATTCAAATGTATCTGTAATGCAGTATATTTATTATTAGTTATTATGTGTACAGTACTGCCTATCAAAAATAGATTTTTATTTGGTATAATAAAACTATTATAATAATTTTAACATAAGACATTCATACTTTGAACACAATTTAAGATATTTTGGAAAATCGGGAGGTTTGAGGTAAATAACACCCTCAAGGCTCTGAAAAGTATGAAAGACATTGTCAAAATAGTCCATCTGCCGTCAGTGGTTCAACCATAATTTTACAAAGCTACAAGAATACTTTTTGTATGCAAAGAAAACAAAAATAATGACTTTATTTAACAATTATCCGCTGGACGCAAACCGCATATGCTGTTCTGTGTCAGTCGCACTCAATGTCATTTATTTACAATTTGATTTAAACTAAAACAGCGTATCCATGTGATGCGGCTGATACAGAATGGCGTACGTTTGCATCTAGCGGATACTCTCCAAAATGTCGCTACGGTGACGCGGAGGAGATGAAGGCTGTATCCGAATGCTTAAGCAGCTGACTTGCTGCCTCGCTGCCTTATCAGGCAGTGACTTCGCAGGCAGTGTTTTTGCATGAAGGCACCTCATGAAACTGATTTTCGGACAGCCTTCTGAAGCAGCATAACAGTTTAATGATATGCAACAAAAAAGAACAAGTTTTGATGATGGCTGCATCCGAAAGCTCTAAAATGCTGCCTTCGGAGACAGCATTCCAAGGCAGGAAGGCATCAAGGCACGCCCGAATCCAAATTCTGCTTCACTTCCTGTCTCCTGAGGTACCTTCTTCTTATCGAATTTTGAAGGCAGCATAGATATATCTTTCACTGCCTTTGATATCCCACAAACCTGTGCGTTCTATTCTGTGACGGTTGAGCTAAAACAATAAAGATGGTGTGTTAAAGCTGCGTTTGGTGGTCAGTTTTTTTGTAAATGTATATTTCTGACTAACTTTTTGCACCTTTGATGTTATTTCTAGCGAAAAATCAGTCATTGCAAGTCAGCTTAATCGTTATTTTTGTTTTCTTTGCGTACAAAAAGTATTCTCATAGCTTCGTAAAATTATGGTTGAACCACTGATGACAGATTTTGACAATGTCTTTCATACTTTTTTGGGCCTTGAGAGTGTTATTTACCTGGCAGTCAATGGGACAGTGACAAACCTCTCAGTTTTCATCCAAAATATCTGAAATTGTTATCCGAAGACGAATGAAGCTTTTACGGGTTTGGAACGACATGGGGGTAAGTGATTAATGACAAAATTTTCATTTTGGGGTGGAGTAAGTTAACCCTTTGAGTAAAGATGTTTCATGAAGATATTTTATAAATTCCCTACCAGAAATATATGAAAACTTAATTTTTGATTAGTAATATGTATTGCTAAGAACTTCATTTGGACAACTTTAAAGGCGATTTTGTTTTTTTGTTTTTTGCACCCTCAGATTCCAGATTTTCAAATAGTTGTATCTCAGCCAAATATTGTCCTAACAAACAAACCATACATCAATGGAAAACTAAATTATGTATACATTTTCAAGAATTGACCCTTATGACTGGTTTTGTGTTCCAGGGTAACATATTGTATTAAATATTTTTGTTTTGGTTGGGTTAAGGCATAGGTTGACTGGCTTACACTGGGTTTAGCATAGACTTACACTACAGTTCAAAAGTTTTTTAAAGAAATGAATACATTTATTTAACATGAATGTGTTAAACTGATCAAAAGTGACACACACACATCATTCACTTTCAAAAACATTCTGTTCTTTCAAAATTTTTATTCATTAAAGAATCTTGGAAAAAAAAATATCACAGGTTCACAAAAATCTAAAATAGTACAACCACTGAGCACCAAAAAGGACACAAAATCGTATTAGAATGATATGAATTATCATGTGACACTAAAGACTGGAGTAATAATGCTGAAAATTAATATTTTTCATCTTTGCCCTGGCAGGGTTATACTCAAACAGAAAACAGGTGTTTAAATTGTAATAATATTTCACAATATTAATCTTTTGACTATATTTTGCAGCCTTGTTGAACACTAAAGACTTAATATTTTTTTTTTACATGGTGTAATAATCCAAAACATTGTATAAATTAATTTATAAATGATTTCATTCTTTTCTTTCCATTTCATAAACAATTTCTTTCCATTCTTTCTCTTAATAGGTCAGGTACAAAGCAGACAATGTATTGAAGATGTAATCCGATTTGCAGCCAAAGAAAACCTCTTCCTAATGGCTGATGAAGTAAGTTAAGACTGGGGTCATATGGTGTTTACATTACATTATTCTATGAAATCTGTATTCACACAGACATTAAAGTGCACACTTCCTTAGATATTCACAGAAGGGTTAAAGACAATATTTCTTTAAAAGCACTAAACATTTCTCTTACTATGTGTCTCTTTCATAGGTGTATCAGGATAATGTGTATGCAGAGGGCTGTAAGTTTCACTCCTTCAAGAAAGTGCTGTTTGAGATGGGTCCAGAGTATTCAAGCAAAGTAGAGCTGGCATCATTCCACTCCACCTCTAAGTGCTACATGGGAGAGTGAGTACACATATATCACACTTATCATTTCACTTAGAAATGCACAAACTTGGTATGGAGCGACATCTGGCCCATACAAGTATTTACAAAAGAATCTATGTATTAAACAATACATGACATGTTGATGGTTTGAGTTCATCCAGTCTATACAGTGTACTTTCTTCTCTAACATCCATAAACAAACGGACACTTTCAGATGTGGTTTTCGAGGAGGATACATGGAAGTCATCAACATGGACGCAGATGTGAAGGCTCAGCTCACCAAGCTGGTATCAGTGCGTTTGTGCCCACCTGCACCTGGACAAGCCCTCATGGACCTGGTGGTCAATTCCCCTCAGCCTGGAGAACCCTCCTACCAAACCTTCATGAAGGTGCCATATTTAAAATGTTTTTTGTGAATACAATTAATTCAAAATATATTTGACCCAAAATCTCATTGACATGCGATATGGCCAAAAAAAACCCTTTTGTTTTATGCAGAAGAAATAAAAAATTATTCAGGTTTGTATTGAGGATATTGAGTAGATTATGAACTTTCACTTTTAGTGATCTGTCCCTTTAAATATAAAAGAAAAGATGGTCAGTTATTCAGTTCCTTTGTATTCAGTTAAAGGGATAATACACCCAAAAAATGAAAATGCTGTCATGAATTACTCACCCTCATGTTAGTCATTACAAACCCGCAAGACCTTTGTTCACCTTCAGAGCACAAATTAAGATATTTTTGATGAAATCCAGGCATTTTCTGACTCTGCATAGACAGGAATGCACCTGAAACATTTTATGGCCCAGATATGTAGTAAGGACACCGTTAAAATAGTCCAAGTGACGTATGTGGTTCAATTCTGTTTATGTCTAAGACAAATCACACAGGTGCTGGGCTGCTCCGCAGCGGTTTCTACCAGAACCAGCCTGAAATAGTCAGAATTAAAAAAATGTATTGTAGGTGTACCGTAGTGATTCAGGAGGATAAACCAAAAACAGTTTAGAAAATGGAATCATGATGTACTCGCTTATTATATGCATTTTGTATATTTTGAGAACAAAAAAAGTTACAGACTGTGGCTTTAATTATGTGAAGCTATGAGAATACTTTATGTGTGCAAGGAAAACAAAAATAACGATTTTATTCAACAATTTCTTCCTTCAGAGGAATGCACACACATATCTTGCGGTACTCTCAAGAACGTGTTGAAGAAGAAAAGAAGTTGTTGAATAAAGTTGTTATTTTTGTTATCTTTTTCTTGTATTCTCGTAGTTTGAACCACTGATGTCACATGGACTATCTTAACCTTTTCTTGAGCATGGTGGTTCCTTTGCTTTCTATACAGGGTCAAAAAGCTCTCGGATTTCATCAAAAATATTTACATTTTTGTTCTGAAAATGAACAAAGGGCTTATGGGTTTGGAACGACAAGAGGGTAATTAATGATCACGGTATTTTCATTTTTTAAGTGAACTATAGCTTTAAATACAAATACAGACATAGTTTTTAATAGTGCTGCCCTCGAATAAAGATTTTTGTGGTCGACTAATAGTCGTTCATTTTAAGCATTAGTCGACTACTAGTTGCACGTTTATTAATAAACCATATAAATCATATTAACGAGCCTTTAATTGTCTACATAGCCCAATAAGTGCTGAAGTGCACAAAAAATGCTTTCCACAGTGCACCAGCAGATATAATAATTATGAATGTGAAAACAGCAAAAAGACTGCATTAACGTTTTAACAATTTAATGATAAACTAGTGCTTTCTTTGTTTGCGAGTTTAGAGATGAAGTCGGTGACACCGACTCATCATCTCTGCAGTAGTGATGCGCCTGTATGCATGTTTCATATGAATTACATAATCTGAGAATATTTGTTTTCTATTTGAATTGGTTAATTGAAAAGTAGACATCTCTATAGATATATTTCATGTCTGTAAGGCAAGTATACACAGAGTTTCGAAGTTTCGCGCTCAAGTTCACAAAGACCGAGATGGCAGAAAGTGCATCCTTGTTTGCATTTTACAAAGCGCAACGTTTTGTTGTTATTCTGAGTGCACACAAATAAACGTAGTTCTGTCATGACAACTCTCGGAGGGATTGCCATGTTAATGTACATGACGATGCCGCTGCTGTGGCAGAGCAAGTACCAAGACTTGCTACTGCCAATACATCCACAACATGCTGCTGTAAGCATGCAAGAAATACTGCTGCTGCACATATAACATATATGAATAACCCCCATAGCATACATGAATCACCTCGTAGCAGATCTATACAGGTGGAGCTGGGGAAGGTGGAGGGTTTCTGAAGCATGCTGCAAGCTACTACATTTAGCACTAGTCATGTATTTGAATGTTGAGCAGTGAGCTCATTGGCTACTGATACAGGAGAGAACCAATCGGCTGTGCCATGTGATTATGATGTCATGTTGTCAGATTGAGTTAGACTCATTGGACTGCATTCTAGAGTTTCATGCCAGAACTCTGTATAGTCTCTACTGATTTGAAAGATGTATTACTTTTATCTATATGACCAAAAATGGCAGAGTATTTTAGAAGCAATGACTGTACCAGTGCCACCATCTGTCATGCAGTGAGTGCGCTACTGTTCCGCTTCTACACTCTACACAGACACTTGACTATTGCACAATTTTGTAGGTTAACATTAGATTGAGTGGCTACGTAAAGGTGGTACTACTTATGTATTTAAGAAGAAAAGCCATACTTGAGGTCAATTAATGATTAGTGAGCGTTTGGATGTCCTGCCAGATGTACTATATTACCACATAGACCAGCTGTTAACAAATTGTCTGTCATGGACTGCGGGACTTCGCCACTTCCTTTGGAATTTTTTTCCGTGACTAAAAAAATTTTGGTCGACCAAGCCTCTTCTCATTGACTAACGATTAGAGGGCACTGGGGTAGCCCTAGTTTTAATAATATTTCTTCTGTTTCTGCAAGAAACGTTGGGTGTTTTGCTCAAAATTAGATGTGTATAATTCTGTTAATAATAATGTATAGGCTTGGATCCCAGTCTCCTTCCATTTTTAAGTCCTCTTTCTCTGTCTCGTGTAGGAACGAACTGCCGTTCTGAGTGCCTTGGCTGAAAAAGCCAAACTGACCGAGGAGATTCTGAATACAGTGCCAGGCATCAGCTGTAACCCTGTGCAGGGAGCCATGTACTCTTTCCCCCGTATCACCCTACCTGAACGCGCCATCAACGAAGCTAAGGTTGGTTTATGTTACATGCTCTTTATGTCATCTGCTTGGTCTAATTTACATGCTTTATGGCTTGTTGTGTGTGTAAATACAGGCGAAGGGTCAGGCTCCAGACATGTTCTACTGCATGAAACTTCTGGAGGAGACGGGGATATGTCTTGTTCCTGGCAGTGGTTTTGGTCAAAGAGAAGGCACCTACCACTTCAGGTGTGTGCATCCTCAAGAGTTTTAAACTTTCTTCTCATGGTTTCTAAAAGGAATTGCTGACACACAATATACACTACGATTCAAACGTTTTTGAACAGTAAGATTTTTAATGTAAGTTTTTTAAGAAGTCTCTTCTGCTCACCAAGCCTGCATTTATTTGATCAAAAGCACAGCAAAATGGAGCAATCTTTAAATATTTTTACTATTTAAAATAACTGCTTTCTATTTGAATATATTTGCAAACATAATTTATTCCTGTGATCAAAGCTACATTTTCAGCATCATTAATCCAGTCTTCAGTGTCACATGATCCTTCAGAAATCATTCTAATATGCTGATTTGCTGTTCAAGAATATTAATTATTATTATCAATGTTTACAACAGTTGAGTACATTTTCAGGATTCTTTGATGAATAGAACAATCTAAAGATCCGCATTATTCTAAAATAAAAAGGTTTTAATACTTGATAATTCAGATTTTTATTTAGCAAGGATGCTTTAAATGGATCAAAAGTGAGGATAAAGACATTTATATGTTGCCTTAAATTATGCTAAAAATTCAGCTCTGAACACAGGAATAATTACATTTTAAAATATATTCAACTAGAAAACAGTTATTTTAAATAGTAAAAAATATTTCAGAATTGTACTGTTTTTACTGTGCTTTGATCAAATAAATACAGGCAATGTGAGCAAATAAGACTTTTACTGTTCAAAAACGTTTGACTGGTTGTGGTTGGATAGTTGACATTACATTAAGCAGTGACATCAATGTCCTGCAGTGCTATACTTCATCTAAAACTTCATCTTCATTTTATGATCAATTTTGTGATGAAACAGAAGTCAAATTAGATCTCCCATAGTGTGACACATGTGGATGAAACAGATTAAGAAAAAAAGTGGAGTGGAGTTTTAAAAAGCATTAGAGACTTAATTAAAAACATTTTGTAAAACAAAATTGTAATGTTTCCAAACTTTTGACAGGTACTGTATATATATCCGTCCTCTCCATTCCTCTCCTGTTTTTTTTCTTCGTTTCACCAGGATGACCATCCTTCCTCCAACAGACAAGCTCAAGATTATGCTCAACAAACTGAAGGAATTCCATCAGAAATTCACCCAGCAGTATTCTTGACCCAGTTCCCCTCGACCAATCACATCCCTTCTACTACAACCGACTGACTAAAAGTGCTAAAATCCAATTTTCACATCTTAATGTTTGGTCAGAATGTGGCCAAATAATCACTTGAACCTTGATGGACACTAATCTGCACCTTTGCCAATGCATAATTGTATGCCTTATAGCTAAAGATAAATGACTATACTATAAAACTATCATTATAGACTTGATAGGACCATTTTCACATGCAGTGGGTAGAAATAGCCAAACTTGATTTCACATTTCACAAGATTTTAACAAAATAATGACATTATTTTTGAAAACAGTCCTGAACAATTCCTGAATCTCCAGATGTTCTGGATGTGGTATGATGTACAATGTATGTTAGTGTGGTGCGTGAATAGTAAAATGAAAGAATGGGCATTGACCTGATTTTGCACTTTTCCCTTTAGTGCTAAATTATAATATAATGTAATTATAAATGCATTCATGAATCAATGTATACTACAACATTTCTGTTTGTGTAAATAACAAATTGATAATATGGGAGATATAATACAATATACAATAATGTTTTTGCTCTGTGTGCCGTTTTAAATGGTAGACACATTTTTCGCTATGCAAACTCCTCACCACTAGAGGACACACCATCACAGAAATCACACTTGAACATGTTTTTAAATTGCCTTGTTTTGCAACACCTCTGTCTCTCTCCCACACACAAAGACACACTACTGAGAAGCCCAACTGCTTCATTCTTTGATGGTGTCATTTTGTTAATGAGTTAAGAGACATAATGGGATGAGATGAACTTTGAGAACTTCACATCTCAGAACTTTTAAAAGCTAATTGTCTCTCTTCAACGCTCTGTGAGAAATGCATTTTTTTTACTGATACGATGACATTTCACAGCCGTTTTTGCACAATAATGTTTGCAGTGCCACATATTATATGTAGACTACCACTCAAAAACTTAAAAATAACATTTATGTTACAAAAGATTTTCATTTCAAATAAACGCTGTTCCTTAGAACTTTCTAAACATCAAAGAACCATTAATAATAATTGATACCAATAATAACTGAATAAATTACATCTTTAAATATGTGATGCGATCTGGGAAAACCCGTCGGATGTCGCGCTGGGACGTTTTCAGGAAATTCGAAAAATAAGTCGAATCTTGTCTATCATCTCTGAAAATATCTTTGCAAAATTCACTTGTTTAGTGCAGTAAAATTGCGATTTATTTTAAAAACGTGCTGCGGAGGTGCTTTCTCTAAACACCACAAAAACAGTTGGCCTATCAAAATAAACCACGTAACAGGCTAATAAAGGTGTCTTAATGCACATTTCCCACCAGTCCTGTGTAAACTACGGCACGCAAAGTTATTTATTTATTTTTTAGTTTTTGATGTGGTGAAATGGCTGAGCGCAAGCTCAACGCAGTCGGAAGAAGCTGCTCACTCAAACGATCTATCTTCCCTCAGTCTGCTCAATCCTGCTGATGTCAGTGCCCTAAACGATATTATAATGGACTTTTTCATATTGAGAGAAGAAGGATCAGATGCAGAAGTTACTAATGAGGAGGAGTCCGATGACAGTCTGTTATATAAACAGTGCACGAACAGTTGTGCAGCGCTCGAGTTTCTACATGTAAACTACAACTGCAAGGTACATTATTCGTGCTATTTAAATATGGGGTGATGTTTAAACAAAAGTTCGGAGACTATTCCCATGATAAACAACGGAAAACAGACGTTTGTTTGTGTAATAATGCAGTATAGCGCTCCTAACAGCTCTCCTTAAACCCGTAAAGTGAAAGTGAAAGTCGTCTCACTTTACACCCGTTTTTCTCAAAATTCCATTCCTGAAAATCATAGCTTTCGGCCAACTGTTACGTTCAAGCTATGGACAAAATAAAAACAGTTTTGGAAAGGGCTTGAACCCACCTTTCATATGGTATCAAAGCTAAATAAGGTCAAATTTCACCATGTGTTGGGTTTTCCCAGATCGCATCACATATATTCAGATAGAAACAGATATTTAAAAATGTAATAATGTTTTACAATGTTACTGTTTCACTGTTTTTGATCAAATTAAATGCAGCCTTGGTGAGCATAATAATATTGGTGAACAAGAAAGAAAATAAATTCCAAAATGTCCTTTATATACACAGAGAGGGAAATAGTTTTAGAAACAATGGGAGTAGAAGAAAAAAAGGAATGAGAAATTGGTAGAACATCACCAATGAACATGATGCTGCACAGAAACATTTCCAAGTAACAGTTACAAGACCTATGGTTGACATGTGAAAACATTTTATCAGTTAAGGGAACCTAGTCTTAGCAGATTTCAAGATGACAAAAAAGGTTATCCTCTAGTAAGTCTATCCAAACTTTAAACAGTCTCTCATACTGTCCCTGACCTCTGTCAGCCCATATTAGCATTGGTGAGGCAGAGCTGGCTTTTTAATTAAGCGGCATCTTGTTCGTACCGCCCGCTGCCTTTGTCTTTGCACCTGACGACCGCCTCTAAATGCTGCCTCTGTTTGCCGCTTACTGATTGATCTTGATGTGCTTGTCTTAACAGGGAGTGACAGAAACAGCGGAGGCAGAGATCAAATCTGCCAGCCACTCATAGACGAATGTGGCACGAGACAATCACGCTTCCAGAATGTTTTGCACATCACAGTTCTTTAATGAACATGTTTACTTTTGTGTTCTCAACATACATTTCTTAACCAAGCAATAAAACCCACTATCATCTAACCATATAATATAGGCCTATATGGTGGGAGACTACGTTGAACTTCAAGTCCTTGACTGAAAAAATACTTCAGAAATACAATAGGCCTACATAAACAATATATTAACAAATGATGGTATTAACAACAGCATTACTGTTTTTGCTGATTTCTAGACTAAATAAGTTCAGCCTTGGTGAGAAGAAGAGACCTTTTAAAACATTAAAAAATCTATTAGTCTATTTGCATGTCCAGACAGACTGTAAGACTTTGATCTGTAGTAGTGATGGGTCGTTCTTGAACGATTAGTTTATTTTGAACGAATCTTTAATGTGACTCGGGAAGAACAATTGTCTCGGGAGTGATGCGCAACATCCTATAGGTTCTGTTAGTTCACCTGTTTCGAGTCTTCGCGTTTTTTGAGTCATTTGTTTATTTTATGGGACTGTCACTTGATGAACGAACGACTCGAACCCGAAGACTTGAGAGATTAATTAATCAGTTCTCTTTCCGGCTCAGTCTGCATTGGTTAAGCTTATGGGGCCGTCACGTGATGAACGAACGACTCAAAAAAAAACCAAAGACTTGAGAGATTAACTAATCAATTCTCTTTCAAGCTCAATCTGCATTGGTTAAGCTTATGGGTCTGTCACATGATGAAGGAACGACTCAAACCCGAAAACTTGTCAGATAAGAGGTGAGCTAATCATAGACCCAGGTAAACAATGAATTAATGATTAATGAAAAAATGATCCGAACTTCCCATCACTAATCTGTAGTTATTACTTTGGGATTTTTTTAGTGACTCTTTCTGCAAGTTAAGTTGTTACAGTAGGTGGCGTAAATGACACAATCACAGTCACTCAAACATTCACAAACATTATCGCTCCATCTACTATCACTACTATAAAGTGGACAGAAAAAGCAGTAAGTAAAGGGAACAGAATGTCCAAATTCACATTATTTATAAAAATGTTTCTGGCTAAGATTCCAAAGTGTGCATCTAATAGACACTCAGTGCATTCCAAATGGGATATATCCCCCTCCAAAGGGAACTTCGGAGTGAAAACAATCATGGCTGCCATATTGAAGTGTTGTTCCAAACCAAAGTGCTCAAGACTAGCCACTTAAAAGGGTCCTTTGGACTGAAGGATTTCAAAGGGTACAACTGATGGACACTTCGGGCCCCCGTGATCCTTTGTGTAGATTCTTTGCTTGATGGCGGCACCTCCGTGTGGCCACGGGATTAGGGCATAGGGATGAGCCCTTCCGAATGGAATGCAGGGATATTACGCAGGAGAGAATGAATGTGGGCTCCACCGACATTGTCGTCTCCTTAACTTGTCTTCATGGTGGCATCGGGATTCCAATCCTCCCTCCAGTGACACCACTGGGGTCGTAGTTCTGGCTGTGAATGCTATCCAGCCACTCCTGCTTAAGACAATCCACTGGGTGTTACCTCCACCACCACCCTGGACCTTTTTAGTCTGCCTCCTCCTGGTTGTCCAGCTACCTCCAGATCCTTTGCCTGCTCCTGTTTACCATCCCTTCGCCATCTCCTCATCCTCCTTGGCACCACAATGTGAGGTTGCGCCTTTGGGAGGGGGATGTTCTGTCAAACGTACACTTCACATGGACTGGTTTTCAGTTTGTACTGTCTTCCCTTGCTTAGTTGTTTGATTTGATTTATAGGCATTTAAATATGATTTAAATATACTTTTTGATTGCTACAATTTAATTTAACCATTAAAACAGAGTCCATAAAAATTCAAGTGGATCTAAGAGTAAAAAAAAATCACTGTTATGATTATTATGACACGATCCTTACAAAATGTTCTCACCTGTAAGAGGTCCCTGACGCAAGCCTATTTCACATTACAATAAATGTGTGTATTGAAAAATACATCAGTCCTTACCAGCACCATTATTATTAACTGCATCATATACTCTATTTTTCATTCTGTACTAAATTGTATAAGAGCAGAAATGCGTAGCACTTACACGCATGGTTGTAAGTGTGTCTAACCACTATCATTTCAAACCAGTGGAACAATGCAAAAACACTGCAAAGATTTTGTTTTATATTCCAGACGCTGTCTCAACGTCCGTCGTTCATGCTTTCTCACCTTTTAGTCACTCTCTTTGCTTTCATTCCCATTCTCAGCATGGTTTCTTTAAACATTACAATTAAGACATGCATTTAGTCAGGCTCTTGCCATTACGAGAACAAACCCTCCAATATGCAGTCACGAAAAGCAAAATGGCAATCAGTAGCTCTATTGTTCGGTAGGTTTCAAAACTGGCACCTCAGCCTAACACTTGAGAATTTTTCCCTTTCAAACTCACTTTGCAATTTGAGGCAAGCTTCTCATAAGTTTCCCATTGATCTACACTGGCTAAATTTGAGGACGGCTGTGCTCCGAATGACGCACCACATGAATTTTGAAATCTCATGAATATCATGGATTGGTTTCCAGAATTTATTTTAGGTCCTGGACGCAAATAAATTTGTACCGCATTGCGATTTACTCAAAGCTTGGGCTTAGACTTTGTCATGGAAATTTCATCCATGCCAGGCACGATAGTATGGAGAAGACCCACTCATTGTCACAGCAGAACAAAAGTGGCTTTACATGCTCATTTTTATGCTAGTTTGTTTTCTCTCTCATCCTCTCTCTCTGTCTCCATACATGTTTTTCTATATCTCCTCTGGCCTTCATCTCTGAGAGCCTCTGTTGCTCTGTTTGTGGCAGATTAGTAATGCTTCCCCTCTGTCACGGACAGCAGAAGGAGAGAGACATGGTGCGAACGTGTGCCAGTCCTGAGCAGCTAACACCCAGTAGGGTCTCTGAGCATGTTCACCCATTACATAAGCACAAACAACTCCAGTGGCTATAGATACAGCGCTGACTGCATCTTGGAACAAGTTGTTGATAATGACAACTTTAGCTGTTTTCCCCCATCTTCAATAATAAAGAGAAGCTCCTCGGTCAGGATCAGGTTACTGATTTCAAAATAGTTGCTATTTTAGAACTAAAATCCTGATTACATTAAAATAGTAATCGGAACTTGGACATTTAAACCACGATTAACAAGGACTTCATTATATTATATTTAGTAAATAAACTGATATGTTAAAAACTTAATGTGGTTGCTTGAACACCTGAAAAAAATAACCTTGGGACAAGATGGTTGGACAAGAAGTCATGAAAATAAATAAATAAATAAATAAATAAATAAAGGCTTTGAAAAGTAAATAGAAGTGTTGATTGTGGATTTTTATATAATTTAAGTATCCAAAAGTGACCAAATACATTTGCGGTCACTGTATTTCACAGTTCACCAAAGTTTGCTCTGTAACACGCCCACTTGTGAAAGAACAAGGATGGTTGCATATGTACATGTAGATGCCAAAAAATAAAAATAAAAATGCTAATGAAATTGAAAATGAGTTGCCATGGTGACGGTAATAAATCTCTTTCTTATCAAGGTTATCCGATACTTTGCCTCCCTGCTGTCTGAAGAGTGTACAGAGTAACTGATCAATACTAGACTAGATCTATTGATCAAAATTGGTGCACTCAAAGATTTGTCGATTGTGCCGAAACACTCTCTGCAGCCCATATGTCTCTGTCAGCAAACTCACAGATGTTAGCTTCAATTTCAGTTATAATTAAAAAGTGGGGAGAATAATCATTAAGCCCTTTTGAATGCTTTACAAAGCAACAGGGCAAATGAGGTTTAATGCAACTAAGCATGTAGGACCTTTTTTTGTGGAACACAATATGAATTATTTTAAAATCAGTCCATTTGAATTCTTCTTTCAATACCTTGCATTAAACTGAAAATTCTATCATTATCCACTCACCTCCACTGTTGGCGGAAACTTAAAGAACTTTTTCCTCTAGAATAGTGATTCTCAAACTATGGTAAAATCAGTGGTCCCGCAGTGTTTTCAGGCACACAGCAAGATTCTGGAAATGTACACTTCAATTATAATACATTTTAATTTCATATACATCTAGTGGCTGCACACTAGATGATTTTCAAATCTTAACTGATTTTAAAACCATAGGAGACCACAGACATGAAGACAATTTCAGATTTTATTTTTCACGTCAGAGGCAGCCCGATCAAGAATCTTAAACATCAAACATACGATTTGAGTTCGGGACCCTCCGTCTTGATCGGGAACAGTTAAATAATCGTAATGACACCACACAACAGAGGATTTTTTGGACAAATAAAAAAATTGTTTACGACAAGCCTCGAATTGGGCCTTAAAATCGTCTACTGTGCAGCCAGCTTTACACAACATTAAAAACTATGAAAATTAAATAACACTGTCAAATGGTGTGTATTAGGCAGCAAGTGAAGTCGGTTCTTCAATTTCATGTGTTGGAAGTAGGACAAAGTGAAAAGATCTGAGTGAATTTCACAGGGGCCAAATAATAGTGATGGCTAGACAACTGGGTCAGAGCATATCCAAACAGCAAGTCTTGTGGGTTGTTCCCAGTGTGCAGTGGTTGGTACTCCTCATAAATGGTACACGGAAGGACAACCAATGAGCTAGCATCAGAGTCATAATGACCACCCAATGCTCATTGATGCATGTGGGGAGCGAAGACAAGCTCATTTGTTCCAATCACACAGAAGAGCTACTGTAGCTCAAACTGATACATAATTTAAAGGGAACCCCAGGTATTAAGACTTGTATGCCTTAAAGGGTACATAACATACACAGTTTTACCTAATCTCATGTTAATCCTGAGTACCTATAGAGTAGTACTGCATCCTTAATACCTCCAAAAAGTCTTATCAAAGTTTTATCATATTTATAAAAGAAAAATATAGCTTTCCGATTCTCTCTGGAAAAAGCCGAGCTTCTGGAGGCACACCGTGGGCGGAGCTAAGTTCGACGAGCACCCGCGTTCGGATTGCCAATAAAACACAGACATTTGATGCCGTTTCACTTACCATCTGCAGTTCTGAATCACAACTGGGATCTTTTATAGCTTTGACCACTCCATCTTTCAAGTATTAAACAATGTGCAAATCCAGCATTGAACTGGGCCTTGTATATGAAACGTTCGTCAACAAAGACACTTGCAAAGCATTGCTGCCCCAGAAAAAGGACCTGCATCCACTGTTCATGTAAGGCTGGGTTCTTTGGGAAGCTGAGCAAAGTTATCTTTGCCTTACAACCAAAACCACACTTCCTTACAGACATTCTTCCCGAGTGAATCCCTTGCAGCAGTGCAGCCGAATGAAGTGCGCTGATGGGCGTGCTCTTTCTCTCACTCTAGTCGACGTGTGTGCGGGCGTGCTTTTCTGGGAGAAATGCTCATATAAGGAGTTCCACCTTCGTCTACGTCATTACAGCCACGATCGAAAAAAAACCCAGCCGAAACTTGTACCAACCCGAAAGTAAGATTTTCGGCACAGAAATTCTCTGTCATTAATCCAAATTATTTTTTCTTAACTTTGGCCATGTTTAGCATGATAATCCAACTCTTTAACACTGAAACACCATTGTACCCCCCCTTTAATATAACATAAATTATGTCTCTTACTGAGATATGTAGTAGAAAACCCATGAAAGATTTACATTATTTTAAAAATCCACATAGTTTTATACATATTTTAGACTATTGGGGGCGACATTTCGATAAGCTACCGGCACTACCTGTCCCTATATTTACCGCAACACAACTTCGTACCATTGTTTCTCCCTACAATGAATCTAAATACCCCAGAATATCGAGTGAAATCCGTGCTGAGAAACTCTTTCATTGGCTATGGCGTCATGACAAGCGTTGGCGTGTTTACATCCTGCAAGAATGGTATCTAGCGTTTCTTGTCTCTGCCTCTGTTTGTAAGCTCTTTCAATAGCTGTGGTCTACTAAAAGCCTCAAAGGCATCAGGGCTAAAGTGGAGAGAGCATAGACGTGGGTCTTTAGCAAGTTTTATTCATCAACAGGCATCTTCTCATTCTTTTCTCTTCTTCTTATCACTAGGAAAAGCAGTGAAGTCTTACATCACTTCTCTTGTTGCCTTTCAACTGAAAATTACAACCAAAAGCTGTACAATGTGGCATTGTATCAGTATTTTATTTTCCGAGTTGTGTTACAGTAAAAATAGCAGGTAGCACCAGTAGCTCACTGAATGCAACAATTTTACACCAAGTAATGGTGCGTACAATGCATCACAGTTTGACCATGGAGCAATGAAAGAAGGTTGCCTGGTTGTTATGCTCTGGGCAGTGTTCTGCTTGGAAACCTTGGGTCCTGGCATTCAGAGGGATTCAGTCATAAAGACTGTTGCAGACCACGTATGCCACACTGCAAAAAATTGTTCAGGAATTGTTTGAGGAACACAACAAGTTCAAGGTGTTGCCATATTCTCCAAATTACCCAGAACGCAATCTGATTAAGTATTTATGGGACGTGCTGGACCAACAGATCCGATCTTTGTAGGCTCCAACCTCAGAACTTGCATGACTTAAAGCATCTGCTGCTAATATCTCATTGCCAGATACTACAAGACAAGTTCAAAGGTCTTGTGGAGTACAAACGTCAATGCATCAGAACATGAAGAGAAACCTTCACCATACTAGGCAGATGGCTTAAATGTTGTGACTTGGTGTAAACTACAAAAATGCGAATTTGTGAAAACGGTGATGTCATGTGCATGTGTATTACTTGTTCAGGCTTTAGGTATGCCATTGCCAACTACTGGTCTGGCATGCATAATACAGCATTTGAGTAATTTTTGCAGCTCCGTGTGAATGGGGATCGTTTTGACTATTTTGATGTCTGTATGTGATACTTTCATGCTAAGCAAAATTCAGCTTTTACTAAATCTTTGTTGTGTAAACATCCTCTAACTATCATCTGAAGAATTCGTAATGTTGCTTGCATAAGGTGTGTGAATGTTCTAAAGTAAGTAAAGAACGGGCTGGTTACATAAGTATAGTTAATCATCCCTCGGCAGGAGTGAGTGGCAGCGCAGTAAGAGGCCATGCTTTGAGGGGGTGATGGTGTGGTCGCACCTACTCTTCCTTTCTGTTCATCTGCTCTCTCCATTCTGGCTCAGGCCTGTTGCCACAGACCTGCCGAGTGACAAACTTAACAAAGACCACAATAGAAACAATTAGTCACAGAGCAATTAGAGACAGAGATCATGGCTTGTGAAGCACGATGTTTGAGGTCATTTGGAAACAGACAGAAAAAGCATCTGGATAGCAGAAGCAGTAATACACCCCATTTACAGGCATAAACCGTGTGATTTTTCTTTTTTTGTTCTTTTTTTTTTTTTGGCAGACCAATTTTCCTTCTAGCCAAATAACTAGTCCATTTTTCCAAGTGGAAGTAAGTGGAAAGTAGTGAATGTAAACTGGGATTGTTGAGTTTAAGTAGCATTTAAGAATTCATTCAAAAGTCCATATGACTATTGCACCAAGTTGCCATTTATATAAGATAAATACAGTGCCTTGCAAAAGTATTCATACCCCTTCATTTCTTCACATTTGTTATGTTGCAGCCTTCTGTTAAACTGCTTTAAAAAAAATCCCCATGTCAATCTACACTCCATACACCATTATGACAAAGCAAAAACAGAATTAACTCAGTACTTACTGAAGCACCTTTTGGGTATGATGCAACAACCTTAGCACATCAGCATTTGACAGTTATCTGCCATTCTTCGCCTCACCTCTTCACCTCTCAAGCTTTGTCAGCTTAGATGGGGTCTGGCAGACATTTTCAGGTTTCTCCAGATATGTTTGATTGGGTTCAAGCCCAGGTTCTGGCTGGGCCACTTAAGGACATTTACAAAGTCGTCTATAAGCCACTCTTGCTGTGTGCTTAGGGTCATTGCCCTGTTGGAAGGTGAAACTTCTGCCCAGTCTAAGGTGCTAAATTCTCTGGATTTTAGCTATCTCAATATTTTGGTGCATTGAGCTTTTCTTCTACTCTGGCAAGTCCCCAAGTTCCTGCCACTGAAAAACAGCCCCACAGCATGAGGCTGCTACCAGCACACTTTACTTCTGGGATGGTACTCTGCAGTTGATAAGCAGTGCCTGGTTTCCTTCGAACATGATGCTTGGAATTGAGGTTCATCAGACCACAGAATCTTATTTCTCACAGTCTAAGGGCCCTTTAGGTGCTTTTTTTTTGGAAATTCCAAGTGTGTGTTTCATGTGTCTTCACTGAGAAGACGATTGAGTCTTGCCACACCACCATAAAGCTCAGATCGGTGGAGTGTTGCAGTGATGTTTGTACCTCTGTTTCTCCCATCTGCATATATGATCATGGAGCTCAACTAGAGTGACCATCATGTTCTTGGTCACCACTCTAACCAAAGCCCTTCTCCATTAATTGCTCAGTTTGGCCAGGAGGCCAGCTCTAGGAAGAGTCGTGGTTGTTTCACACTTCTTCCATTAAGAGTAAAGCAGACTACATGCTTCTGTGAACCTTCAATGCAGCAGAATTCTTTCTGAACTCTTCCCCAGATGTGTGGCTTGAAGCAATCCTATCTCTCTACAGGCAGTTTTACTGTTTATTTATTTATTTATTTATTTTTTACCTCAGGGCTCGGTTTTTGCTCTGATATGCTTTTTCAGCTGTTAGATTTTTATTAAGACGTGTGTGCCTTTCCAAATCATACCTATTCAATTGAATTTGCCACAGGTTAACTTTACTCAACATCTACAAGCAATATGAATGCTCCTGAGCTAAATTACACATGAAAGTACTGATGCTGACATTGCAGCCAGCTGATTGAGCATGTATAATATTCAGATATTATATTTAGACTTATTGGAATGGCTTTTGAAAAAGTGCACAGCCTTAAAAATAATGGTTTTGAGCTAAAGATTTTTAGATGGATTACAATTCTGAAGATAAACTTATAGACATCTACAACTAATTTGTTGTGTTTTTACGTATTTTCACTCAGAAATTGTTAGTAAATCTCATGAATAATTACAAAGTACACAAAAAGTATGCAGACTGAGTTTATTAATATAGCAAAAAAAAAAGTGCTCCATATTTTACCTGCCTGCTTTTCAATAAACAAACAATTGTATAATCTTTTTATTTATTTTTTTTTAATTTTCATACAAAGATGTTAGAACATTGTTTACTGAACAGCTGCTTTGCTTTGTCCAATGCATTTAGATATATTACACAATGGTAATGTGAAATATATTATGAGGAAAAAGTTGTTTCATGTTCTTTTGTGTGTTGGAGCACTGCTGTGCACACGAAGATGGCATGTGACTCATGATTATCAGCGATGGTCCAATCACGCTGAGTAAGCCACTGAGAGAGCCAGCTGGAGAGGACAAGACAGGGCACAAGTGCTCATTGACTCAGAGAGGGTGTGTGCACTGGTGCATCTGTGTCTGTCTGTGTACATACAGTACAGGAGGTGTGACTTAAGCAGCTAGCTTCTTATGCAAATGCGTGATGCTTCTTTAATATGGCACGTGTGAGAACACATTTGGTGAATATCATGGTTTATTGTCTTCATTTATGCTCTTTATAACATATTCAGTTCTCAGTTAATAGTTCAGGTGAGAATGCTGTGTTACTTCACCCTTTGAAGGAATTTCACAGGCTAGCGGTTTTTCATGGAGGGTGTTGTAATAATCTTCATTAAGCAGCAGACCTCTCTCTCATTCACAAATACCTGTGTCTGCGTAAACTGCTTAGATTAGTCTTAAAAGGACAATCACTTTAAAAAAAAAAAAAAAACTGGTCTTAAAGGAATAGTTTACCCATAAATGAAAATTCTGTAATTAATTACTTACCCTCACGTCATTCCAAATCCATATGTCCTCTGTTTATTTTAATGAAATTCTTGAGCTTAATGAACATGCATAGACAGCAACACTCTGTCTCTCTGATTTTATTAAAAATCTTAATTTGTGTTCCGAAGATGAACAAAGATCTTACAGGTTTGGAACGACATGAGGGTGGGTAATTAATTACAGAATTTTCAGGTTTGGGTGAACCAACACTTTAACATTTTAAAGTCAGCTACATAAAAAAAAATAAATAAATAAAAAAAAAAAAAAATAAAATAAAATAAAATAAAATAAAGATTGGTCTAATCTCCGAATCTGAAAAGTAAGACTGAATACGCCTTGACTAACTGCTTGACCAGACTAGTTCTTTAAGGCAGGGGTTCCCAAAGTAGGGGTTGGGACCCCCCAGGGGGTCGCGAAACCATGAGAAGGGGTCGCATGATGATTTCCAGAAATCGAATTATTTTTTAAAACATTAGAAATAGCAGATTTTACCCATGAATAAAAAATATTAGTTGAATTAAAAATAAAAATCCAGCATGTTGCCCACCCAACTCATTAGGTAAAATTAATGTTCAAATGTAAATAATGAGTAAATTGCTATAAAATAACATTATGGGTGTTAGACTGTTGTGTTCCTTTGTGTTGTCATTATGCTTGTGCGCCATTTTACAAAACGTTCATATACTTTAACCACCTTGGAGGAAAGTGGGGGTCCCTGGCACTGTTATTTTGGGGATTGTGGGCTGAAAAGTTTGGGAACCCCTGCTTTAAGGTATAGTTCACCCAAAAATGAAAATGTTGTCATCATTTACTCACCCTCAATTTGTTCCAAATCTCTGTGAATGTTTGTTTTCTGTTGATAAAAAGAAGATATTTTGAAGAATGTTGGTAACCTTACAATTGACTGTAGCCTTTGACGTTCATAATATGGAAAAATACTATAAAGTCAATGGCAAAGGTTTGGTAAAAAGGTTTGGAACAAGTGGAGGGTGAGTAAACGATGACAAAATGTAGTTTTGGGTGAACTATTTAATAGTGAACTTTAATAGTGACTGTTTATGCAAATGGCTTCACTGATGTCCTTCGTTTTGATGAGGTGCTGAGAACTTAATTTTGAGTCATTGATATTAGTGTCTAAGATGACAATGTGTGGAACTTTTGAGGTGCTTTATCACTCTGAATTGGTGCAATTGATTATATTTCTCTAGCTGATTTATTGGGAAAGAGAGACTTTGGGAGACTCTATTTCCGTAGGATGAGCAGAATAACAATTTACACAGATTACAGTTTTGACTCTTAATGTAGCGTGCTGCCAGTGTTTGCACTGTTTTGCAATAGTTGTATGCTTTTATGCTCATCAATGCTGCATTCATTTTATCTTAAATACAGTAAAACACTAATATTATGAAACTATTTAAAATTTAAATATATTTTAAAATGTAATGTATTCATGTGATTGAAAAGCTGAATTTTCAGCAGCCACTGCAGTCTTGCACTGCAGTGTCACACGATCCTTTAGAAATCATAACAATATGCTTATTTGTTGCTCAAGGAAGCATTTCTTATTCTGAATGAAAATAGTTACTGTATAATAATATTATAAATACATTTTTGGGGATTCTTTGAGTGAAACAGTTCAAAAGAACATTTATTTAAACAAATAGCTTTCTTTTAACATTGTAAAATGCTATTATGTGTCCTGAATACATTTTTTTTTTTTTTTTTTTTTAATAAAAGTAGATTTTTATCAAAGTTATCTGACATTATCAAGACGAATTTGTTCTGGCACAGTTTAACTGTGTTAAGAACTTGAGTTCTTGTCATATTTATTACCATTTTCTAAACTATAGCTAATAAACACTGATAATGTGAGAAATGTTGAAGGTGAACTAATTTTGGTTTGACTGTAGATTTTACTGACCCCACACCGTAGTACACACATACACACAACCAACTATTTTGGCCAACTCATTTTGTAATTGAAAAACGGCACAAATGTAATTAAAGATAAGTTTGTCACAAACACGTGTGACACTCTAATTGACCTTTAAAAAAACCTTTTCATGAGTTCACAATTATAAAATAAGCTAACAAAAACGTAGTCACTTTTTGATACTGAGCCACTTTGGATCCATGTCTTTGCATCTTTCTGAAGATACAGCTCACGTGCGCGCGCACTCTCTCTCTTTGTCTTTCTCACGACATACCCACCCACCCTCAGGTGAGAAACCAAGGCTGTAATGCATATCTCACACATTTCTGTTTGTGTTTCCAGTCTTTAACTTCGTTTTCTATGCAAACAAACAAAAACTTTGTTCAGGTAACGTTTACCATATCAGTCCGGAGAATGATATAACGTATCCACTGAAAAGTTAATTGACTTTCTCTGGAGCTGCAGAGAAGTTTATTTTTTGTTTTTGACGTCTCTTCTGCGCCGAGCAAGATTGCGCATAAATCGCAGCGCGAAGCGCGCCCGGTGCTGTCGAGACTGGGCGTCAGAGCGCGGGTGATCGCCACGGGCGTGCTGGGTGTTGTCATGGTGCTGGTGCTGGTGATTCTCATCCCGGTGCTGGTCAGCGCGGCAGGATCCGACCCGAGCTACGAGATGCTCGGCGCGTGCCGCATGGTGTGCGATCCCTACGGAACGAAGTCTCCATCATCAGCACCAGAGGACAACCGCTTGGTTCAGTCGCCACCAACTTTCATTCGAGGTCCGAAAGGAGAGCCAGGTCGCTCAGGACGGATAGGTCCGAGGGGTCAGCAGGGTCCGCCGGGTCCACCCGGACCTCCAGGTCCCCCCGGCGTCATAGGAGAACCGGGGCCACCAGGATTACCTGGTCCGCCCGGAGTCACCGGTGTCATAAGCGCGGCGACGTACAGCACCGTCCCCAAAATCGCCTTCTACGCAGGACTCAAGAAGCAACACGAGGGTTACGAGGTGCTGAAGTTTGACGATGTGGTCACTAACTTGGGCAATCACTATGACCCCTCCAGCGGTAAATTCACCTGCTCCATCCCGGGAATCTACTTTTTTGTGTATCACGTATTAATGAGAGGTGGTGACGGGACCAGCATGTGGGCTGATCTGTGCAAGAATAACCAGGTGGGTCATAATTCCAGCTGTCACAATTTATTTATTTATCAATCAACGAATTGATGCATACGGAATTTATTCTTATTTTTAAGTAACAGCTACAACAGCAACAACAACAACAACAACATTTCTTTAAATATTTTCTAACAATCAATACTTGTATATAAAATGTTTGAGAAAATATTTTTTAAAAAGGTTAATGTTTTTATGCACAAAGCTAGACACTAGACTGATTGATTAATTAATATTACAGGAATATTACATTTGTAATAAAATTTAAATATTAAAATTTATAGTTATTCATTATTTAACTGACTTTTTGTTTTTATAGTATTATCAAAATTACATTCTTTTTTATCATTATACAAGCTATTTTAATATTCTGATATTGCAGAAAAAAAGCCAGCATGTCCTCTTGACAATGACAATAGTGTTTAGAAAATGCTCACAAAAACAAAAACGCAAAATGACGAAACTTCCATAGGGACAATTTTGTTTTAAGAAGTTATAATTAATAAGAAGTCTTAATGTGCAATTATTTTATGGTATTAATAAAGTATTTACTGTATCTAACAAAAGTTATAATCATTTTTTTGCAGGTGCGTGCAAGTGCAATAGCGCAAGATGCAGACCAGAACTATGACTACGCCAGCAACAGTGTGATTTTACACCTGGAGCCCGGAGATGAGATCTACATTAAACTAGATGGAGGCAAAGCGCACGGAGGAAACAACAACAAATACAGCACGTTTTCAGGCTTTATGGTCTACGCTGATTAACGGCTGTGGCATAGACTGCACTTTCAGATGTACCTCATGTTGACGTCACAACGTAATCAGACTGAGGTCACAAAACGTTTAACCCTCAAGCTTGCGACAACTCATACAGGTCAGAATGAAGGACAAAAACAACCAAACGTCCAGCGGATTCATTACTGAATGATCATACATCTCGATGCATGTGAATACATCCTCTACACACAAATTAGTTTTTAGAAAAATCACTGTGATTTAGAAAAAAAATCTTACAGTGCAACACTGGTGATTGTAGTATATTTATTGAGAGATTACGTGGCATTGAAAGCATCTGACATCATTCCATTCCATACAGTATGTGCCTACCTTACACTGACACATGGCTGATCTAAAGAGGCCACCATTAGACCGGAGGTATAGTTGGATGACATTTCTTTAATAATTTCTCATTCTTCATACACAAAATGTCACATTTAAACCACAATTCTGTACCATTTTATATCAATGTTTTTATTTAAAAGTAATATCACTGTCTGGTATGTGCAGTGCCATCAAAAATTGTGAATATAATAAAATATATTGTTTGATTTGCACGTGTGTATAAATATGCTATGAAACTAAATGCTTTACATATGTAGTGCATTACAGCAATCAACTAATGCAACTATAAAACCATCCTAAAGTCCTTGACTGGATTATATTTTGGATAATAACGACTGTAAAATGGTAGTCTTTACCTATATCTATACATAAAGTTTTGTAAGCTAAATGCTAAAAAAAGATCAAATGAGATGAATTTAGACAAGATGAGTTAACATCTTATAAGTAACTTACGGATGACTCCACATGTTCTTTTAACATTACCTTGCTGTTACATAGGAACGGAGCACCTGACAGTGTCATTATTTTACTAGAGGAGTCACTGTGAGCGGCCACCTCCTCCAGAGAAACTCATCTCTCCGTCCTACCCAATGACCTGTCAGAACGCATGCCTTCAAATTATTAGATGTGCTGTGAAACATCAGGCTTGCCAAACAAACGTGTACAGCAAGCAATCTTACTTTTAGGCATACGGTCACATTCAATCACCTCAGTACTAACACTCAGTTGTTGTAAAGAGGCAACTGTATGTTTAGCATTATTTTGCTATTAATTGGTTGAGATGTTTGCAGCTACACAATATGTGACCCTGGACCACAGGGTTCGTTTTTAACCCTTTAATAAATGCATAATAATAATAATAATAATAGTCATAATAATAATAATAATAATAATAATAATTAACAACAATAAATATATCATTGTGAAAGCGGAATAAAAAAGCTTTCCATTGATGTATGGTTTGTTATGATAGGACAGAGGTACAACTATTTGAGTATCTGGAATCTGTGGGTGAAAAAAAAAAAAGTTGTCCAAATGTTCTTGGCAATGCATATTACTAAATGCATATCTAAAATTAAGTTTTGTTATATTTACGGTAGGAAATTTACAAAATATCTTCATGGAACATGATCTTTATCCTAATGATTTTTGGCATAAAAGAAAAAAATAACAATCTTTACCCATTCAATGTATTTTTGGCTACTGTCACAAAAATACCCGTGCTACTTCAGACTGGTTTTGTGGTCCAGGGTCACATATAAGAAAGTATAACAAACTATTTCATTATTTTAATTATTAGTCTAATTAATAACATTTTCATTGTTAGCTCATTCAGTTTAAGTAGAAAATAGCTATTTTCCATTAATCAGAGCCATGTTTTTATTTAACCTACTTCTCTCTGTGGTGAGAGAACTTTGACCGATTGAAGACCGGTGAATATTTGATTTTTATATTTAAGCCCCAAAAAAACCCCCAAAAAAACATTAATTAAACAGGAGTCTAGTTAGTGTTAATGTGAGGTATGGGTTCTAACTCTGCTAACAATCTTAAAAATAAAGGTTTTTCTTGGCATCGATGGCTCATTTGACTGCACAAAAGTTTTTTATAGTAGAAAAAAAGGTTTTTCAATTAGTGAAATGTTTATATTAAGAAAATATTGCCCCCTTGAGAAACCTTTTTTTAAAGTGTGTACATGAAAAGTAAAGTAAAGAATTACTAAATCATTAAAGTAAAGAATTTAGCACCAAAATCAACTGGACAACAGTTTTCCTAAAACAAAAAATTTGAAATTAATTTTTGGTATGTTAATGCATTGTTAAGGCAGCTGGTTTATTTAAAAGTCAGCCACTGTTTAGGATTCTCTATCAGTATTTTGTCCACCTGGTTCTGAGTGATACCTCGAGACAGCATTTTGGGAACAATATTCTGTAAGATATGGCAGTAGCCATGTCCGCCGTACTTGGTCAGTCGGTGCTTGGTGTGGATATCATGGGCAATGAGAATTCTGTCTTCATAACCTTCCTTGATCAGGAAAGCCAAGCTAGTGGAGATAAAATTACTCTCAGTGATCCGTTGACATTATATACAGTGACATGCAAAAGTTTGAGAACCTCTTGCAGAATCTGGGAAAATGTGAATAATTTTAACTAAATAAGAGAGATCATACAAAATGTATGTTATTTTTATTTAGTACTGTCCTGAGTGAGATATTTCACATAAAAGATGTTTACATATAATCCAAAAGCCAAAAAAAAAAGCGCTGAAATTATTAAAATAACCCCCTTTGAACGTTTGGGGACCCTTGGTTCATTTTAGATGCTGTATGTGTTTACTTAGATGATCTATGACTGTTTATGTTTTGTGATGGTTGTTCATGAGCTTGTTCTGAACAGTTAGTTCTGAGCACTGTTCCTCAAAAAAGAAAAAAAAATCCTCCATGTCCTGCAGATTTTTTAGTTTCCAGCATCTTTTGCATATTTGAACCCATTCTAGCAGTTACTGTATGATTTTGAGCTCCATCTTTTCACACTGAGGACAAATAATGGACTCAAACACAGCTTTTAAAAAAGGTCCAAACATTCACCAATGCTCTAGAAGGAAACACAATGCATTAAGAGCTGGGGGTGAAAACTTTTGAACAGGATAAATATGGCAACATTTTTCTTATTTTGTTGAAATATATATTTTTTTCCATTTACTACTGCCCTTCAAAAGCAACAGAAGATACTTGCATGTTTCCCAGAAGACAAATTAAGTACAATTTACCATGATCTTCAAATTCAAAAAGCTTTCACCCCCAACTCTTAATGCACCATGTTTCCTTCTGGCGCATCAGTGAATGTTTGAACCTTTTTAATAGCTGTGTCTGAGTCTCTCAATTGTCCTCAGTGTGAAAAGATGGATTTAGAATGGATTTAGATGGATGCTAGAAAGGGTTCAAATACACAAAAGATGCTGGAAAACTGAAGAATTTTTGTGAACTTTTCAGAACAAACAAGGGATTTATGAACAACCATCATAAAACAACAACAACAACAACAAAAAAACAGTCATAGATCATCCAGGCAACAGTATTAAGAACCAAGGGTTCCCAAACTTTTGAAGGGGGTTATTTTATTAATTTCAGCAATTATTTTGTCTTGTGGACTATATGTAAACATATTTTACGTAAAATATCTTACTCAGGACAGTACTAAATAAAAAACAACATGCATTTTGTATGATCGCTCTGAGTAACATTTTTACGAATTCTGCAACGGGTTCCTAAACTTTCGCACACATTATAAAATATATACTCTCACTACATTTGTGCATGTTTATAGAATATAATTATGTACTGATGACCAGAAACAGAAAATCAGGCAGTATTTATGATCTACTGTAATGTAATGCCTGCTGTGCTTGCTGGACGCAGATACTTACGCCTGAACTCTCTGGCTGTCAGCGGGCATGTCAACATTAAGGTTGAAAGGGTAATTCAGCATTTCTGTGCCAAACAGGTCATATTCAAGGTAGCTCCCCATCTTTGCGAACTCCAGTAATTCTTGCTTATCAAATATGGTCCTATAAGGGAAACACAGATTAAAGTGCTGAGTACACTTCCAGTGTTCTTTGAATAAAGACTGGAAGAGTTGCTGGAAGCTCAGTGTTGGTGAAGTTCAAATCATGTGGCCATGATGTAGTTTGTTTATAGCCTATATTTAGCTTTTTTTTTTTCTGGCAATTGTCTTTAGGATTTCAAAACACATAAAAGTTCTGTGCTTTTATGATTATCATTATGAACAAAATGTGTTAGAATGCATTATGCAGGTGTTTTCCCATTTCTCCTTACCTGTCAAGATGAGACATGACTGTTTTGGAGATATCTCCACCTGCTTCTTGCAGAATGCGGATGACCTCCCCAGGAGCGGCTTCGTTCCGTCCAGGGTGGATGATAACCGGGCAGCCAAGCTGAGTCTGAGCATGAGCCGTGGCTCGCAGGACCTTCTTCTCACTGTCTGTGATTGGCCAGCCAGTACCGATCTCCCCAATCACACCACAGCGGATATCTGTACCGTCTGCTCCATGGAGCACCTCACTGACAATGATATCAGTTAGCTTGAGGAAAAAAAGACATCACATCTGAGAAATAGGAACACTGTTATAAAATAGAAAAGTCATCCATTTCAAACTATTTTACAATGTATACTACCAGTTAAAAGTGTGGAAAAATGAACTTTTTTTTTTTGTGTGTGTGTGTGTGTGTTTTGTTTCTCTGTAGTTCACCAAGTATGTATTTTATTGATGAAAAAGTAAAAGCAATAATATTGTTCAAATATTAGAATTTATAAAAACTATAATTATATTTATGTATTTAAAAAAATATATAATAATAATAATAATAATATACACACACTATTCCTGTGATGCAAAGCTCAATTTTCAGCAGCAATTACTCTAGACTTTCTGTCACATTAAATTATTCTAATAGGTTGATTTGGTTGAAGGTTCTCAAAAAACAAGAAAATTACTGATAATTATCAATGATAAAAGCTGTTTTAGCTGTTCATTATTTCTGTGGAAACTGAGAGAAACTATCATTCAAATGTCTATGGTAAAAAGATGTGGTAAGCAAAAGAAAAATCAAAAGATCATGCCAAAAATCATTAGGATATTAAGTAAAGATCATGTTCCATGAAGATATTTTGTACATTTTTTACTGTAAATATATCGAAACGTAATTTTTTTAATTAGTAATATGCATTGCTAAGAACTTAATTTGGACAACTCTGGACGATTTTCTCAATATTTAAATTTTTTGCACCCTCAAATTCCAGATTTTCAGCCAAATATTGTCCTATCCTAACAAACCATACATATACGGAAAGCTTATTTATTATTTTTTAAAAAATTATTCTTATGACTGGTTTTGTGGTCCAGGGTCACATATTTTATTTATTTATTTATTTTATCAAATAAATGCAGCCTTGGTGAGCATAAGAGAGAAAAATAATAAATAATAAACATTTGATCAACAGCGTAGTCACAAGACCACACACAGTCAAACCTTCTCAACGGTCATCTTTCTTGTCTCATCAGAGTGGGTCACGTCCACATAGTACCCTGCTCCGGCGATGATATGCACACCGGTCTCTTTTGCCAGCTGCTGCAGAACAGGCAGATTTCGGGTGATGCCCGTGGTGGTGTTCTCCACCATGGATCCTCCTCCTGCTTTACGGTAACACAACAGCTCTTCCTTCACTGCTTCGATCTCTTGATTCAACAGCAGGTTCTCATGGTGGCTGTATGGATTCTGCTGCAACCAGTGAAGATGCTTCATCTCAATTGGAGCTGTAGCAAGATCCTTGTCTCCGGGTGCTGTGGGAACATGGCTGCACTCAAACGTCATCGTAAGGTGTTCGTGGGTCATGGTGCGGCCCAGCTGATCGGGCTCTATCAGACCCAGCACCGTCTGGACCTTACCGCTCTGTTCAGGCATGGTTCTGCGATCCTGTCCAACAAATAGTTACATTTGTTACAATAAATAGGGTTGCCAAGCAATATTGTGCCTGCCAAGCATTTTTCATGTTGCACTGACAACACAAATCTATATTTTGCAGTCTATGATATTATTACAATCCACGCATGCGTACATGGTTGAAAGAATAAACATTACTTAAACATATTTATACATTTATCTCTTGGTACAAGTTGATATATATATATATATATATTTTTTTTTTTTACTTCTACCAAGAAATAAATAACTGCATGCTTAAAGAACACGAAGCGCATGTTTAGATGGTGTAAAACTGTAGGCTGCTGTACAATTGACTCATCTTGGCTGCCTCATAGGGTATGCAATGTGTTAGCTACGCCTTGGTGGTTCGGACTTTGCGCTGATTGAAGAATACAGACTTCATTATTGCAGTACACCGAGTTCCAAATACGGAACACATAAGTAAATTGCAACTTGCAATGCATGCATTAAGATGCATGTATGCACTGCTTTCGAGATTATTAACAGTTAGTATAATATATATCCGTGCATTCACGTCAAACAACAAGCGTATAAGATTGTAATTCTGAAATTAGACACAGAACTACTGCACAGACCGGTGACTTCCTCAATAACAATCGTTTAAAAAGTTCGCGACTACAAGCAATAAGCGATGCAATGTTACTAGCTGTTGTTTTTAAATCACACAACGAGATGCAGTTAGTGATTCATAACGAACAATAAAGGATAAACCAAAAAAAACAAGACCTGCAAGCAAGCTCAACTTCCAATTCGCAGAACTGACAGATAGCCACAAGCTCTCGCGATTTAATGTAGCCTATATATCGCGAGACTTGGTTTAAACACAGTAAACTCAAGTGCTCAGAGCAAAATGATTAAATCAATTAAATTAAATTAAAACAATGAAATAATTAAGAATTAATGCAGTACCTCTATCTTGAAGATGTGGATACATTTAGACGGTTCACCTGTTTTTAAACTTTGATGCGCTTATGTCACGCCCCTTTCTGTTCACTGACGTTTGTGAGAAGTGTACTTTATTATATAAGGGCTCTTTGTGGAAATCGGGAGTCGGAAAATACATCCTCACTCAAGTGAGTGCCTTAAGCAAATAAAGCCTGTTATTATGAAACACAACATTTGGAAACTATTTATCATTATGAAGGAGAAAATCCAGTACTATTTTAGTTATAACCTTTGCAGTGTTCAAACAATAATTGCTGTTTCCATGAGAATGGTGGAAAAACGATTTAAACCAGTTTAGACCAGCAAATCAGGGTTAACGTTTTCCTTACAAAATTAAATGAGTAGTTTAACTATTAATGATTTAATTTGTTTATTAAATTAATTTATTGTTCTTGTGCCCTGCTGCTATTTTTACAGCCTGGTGAAAACTGTTTGCCAGATGCACATGAGGGGTATCATCTTTGTTGTTAGAATCACATCAACTAATCCAAATATAATTTCCATATTGAGAAAGTAATTTGTATGCAACAAAGTGCACATATATGCACAGCTCGATCTCACCATTGATCTATGATTTTGAACTGGCATGTTGAGCCCTGATACATTTTCCCTGAGCAAGCCTGATCTAACTAATAGTGACAGGTCCTGGGGAGTTATCTGACCGGGGATTCGTGTACAAAATTAGTCCTGAGAGAGAGCAGGAAAGACTATTAAGTATCAACCCACTGCAAATTGCCAAACAGCTGTGGGCTTCTCATGTCAGTTTTAATTCATCCCCTGTTTGAACATAAAAAGCCAGCACTCACTGTTAGTAACAATATTTATTAGAATCAGCATTTCAGAATCTGATTTTTCCTAATCTTTATTTGGCTTATTAGTCCTATTCAGCTTTTTCTCTATACATTTTATAATACATTAGCAAGAATCAATACACTTGTATTATGAGATGACCTCCACAGATGTTCTCAGTATTGTTTCTGACAGTGTACAGCCACAGAAAAAAAAATAAATAAAGAAAAAAAAAAGCCCATCAAAGTCTACAAAATCCATATGTCTATATTTGGAATGAAGGTATGATGTCTCATTAGAGTTTTCAAGGGTATAACATTATTTTTGAAGATGTGGGTAAGCTAACCAATGGCTCAGATGAGTCACTGGCCCTTGGGATGTGAATAAATTCACAGAATAATCTAGATATGTTTACTATATCTGGTTCTGGGAAAAGACCTCAAGAACATATCAAAAGCGAGTGTATAATTAAAGGTACAGAACATCCAAAATGTAAACTTCTGTCATCATTTACACATGATGATGCAATTTTTATGCCTTCTTTTTTTCTGTCAAAAAATACGTTATTAAAAATGTTTCTTGTTTTTTTTTTTTTTTCTTAGTTACTGACTACTGACTTAGTTAAAATTTAATCTTAGTTACTGACTACTGACTATACCTCCAAAAAAATTAGATCACTGAAATAAAAAAAAATATATGTTTAATTAATTAGGGTGAATTCAGGTAAAGTGGGCCACTTTTTGTTAAGTGTGTAGTTATTTACCTTATTATATATGTTGGTTTTGTAATACATGATATCTAGAGACTGTGGTTTCTTACACAACCACTTCAGGAAGCCCTTATTAATCCTTAAGAGAGGAATACTTTTTATGATAGATGAATGCACTTTATTGGACTTTTATTTTAGTATTTTATTTTATCGTCAACACCTTTGACTTCAAATTCCTGACTGCACACGTACTGCTGTTTTCTTAAAAAAAAAAAAAAAAAAATTGTGGGCATTTTGGTGGAGAAAACATTTATTGATGTGCCTTTAGACGTCAGAATCAAAATTTTTTTTTTTTACTACTGTCACCAAAGACACAATTTGAAGCTAAACACAGACATTTAAACAGACAGACTAATGGATGAAACTTGCTTTCATTACTCTACTTTTAAAACATAAATTTGATTTAAACAATAGGTCTACATAATATTAACATTTGCAGTTTATTATATTAGCCCTGCAGTTACAGCATGAAATACTTAAACCTATAACATTTACATTTGGCTATTTTATCTCACAATTCTGACTTTTTTTTTTTTTTTTTTGCCAATGCATCTCGTATATCGGACTTTATAACTCGATTTACAACAACAGCAAGTTTCTGAGGGAAAAAAGAAAGAAGCGTGGGATATAAACTCATGATTCTGAGCCGAGGGGAAAAGAGACTAGTTGATTTTTCTTATCAGAACTGTAAGATATAATCTGCGAAAATAAAGTCTGAATTTTTAATTATAAACTCAAATGTACCTTTTTTACTTTTTTTTTTTTTATCCATGGCTTCCATAGACTGCTACTTGATTGCTATTTTCTGCCACCAGTTAGGCTCCGCCAACAAAAATGTCATCGCTATTTGCAAACATATATATATAGAAAATGATAATGTAGAAAATGAAAATATTATTGTTAAAAACCTTTCTGTCAGGCTTTGGGTTGCAAGAGCAAGGAAGAGGTAAGGTGAGGATACCAAGACAGCACATGTACATCTGTACGATGTCTCAGTCATGGTATTGAAAGTGGAAAGAGCGCTGTTCATTCACACCTTCAATTCCTGCCGTTGTGGGAATCGAAGTTACAAGCCTGTCTCTCTAACCATTAGGCTATGACTGCCCTGTCTGTTAAAGATCGCTTCATCTGGAAAGCATCTGCTGTGTGCAAACATCTGATAGACAACTTTAAGATGTCAATTTTATGTACGTTCTATATCATAAACATCTTAAAGACATTTTCGAAATATCTATCTGACATCTAATAGAACAGTCCTATGAGCAAAGACAACGTCTTTCAGATGTAAATGTGGACATCAAACAGATTGTCTCTGTGTGTGTGCTATCAGGGTAGAAGCAATCATATTCCTTTACAAAACAAACTTATACACATAGGAGTTTGAAGAGCATGTAAACCAACATGTTAGGGGTGTTTACATGACAGTTTTAATGGATTAGTTCACCAAAAATGAAAATAAGCCCATTATTTACTCAACCTCAAGACATGTTAGACTTCCTTCTTTCAGACAAATCCAAACTGAGTTATATAAAAAAAAAATCCTAGCTCGAGTTTTTGTCATGGCAATAGGCGAGTGTTTCTCTTCAACAGGTCAAATCAAGTCCAATAAAGTGCATCCATCCATAATAAAAAGTGCCTCACATGGCTCCGGGGGATGAATGAAGGCCTTCTTTGATGCCTTTTTTTGAGAAAAATATGTATATTCAAAATGTAATAATCACTTTAATCTACCTTACACTCACTGTTATACATGGAAGCCGTTTAGGACGGATGACACAGGGCGTCTGTGTTGCACATGTGAAGTTTTGTGAAAACCAACGTTTGTTTACAGGAGCAAAGGAAGCAAAGTTTGCTTACTTTAGCAAAGAAAAACCATTCTCCTTTTGACTTTTATCGAAACATTCTTCTTTACAAATCCTCGTTCTATACTTCTAATTCGTGACTTTTGATCCCTCAACTTGCGCATCTGCCTTTGTCACTTCTAAGCAACCCATGCGCAATGCCGACATCCTATATCATCCACCCTAGCTGCAAGTATTATACCAAAAAGGGTATAAATTCACAGTTTGAGTTGTGAGTAACCAAGCAAGACATTGGTGAATATGGTCGATAACCACAGTAACAAGGGATGTATGGTGTGTTCAAGTCATGTTGGAAAGATCGCATGGAAAGTTGTATGGACATGAATGCCACACAGTGTTGTAATTTTGAGTGAGAAACTTTGTTGTTGAGAAGGTACATTGCCATCTTGCTGCGACTGAAGTGATTTGAATGTAGTAAATTATGACTTCCTAAATCGTAAATCAAGAACAAACTTCCCAGGAGGACTTAAATGCAGTCATCAGAAACCAAGGAAACCAAGAAAATAGGAACTAAACAAGGGGAGGAAAAAAGCAACCAAAGGACAGAAAATACTTACGAACTTAAATGTTGCAAACACAGACAAGCTGTGTTTCCACCAATTTCATATATCAACATAGAATCAAATTATTTTATCAATCATTTAATAAGTAACACTTTATTTTGATAGTCCACTTTAGACATTTACACAACTACATGTGAACTACCAGTCATTAGAGTATTAGTAGTCTGTCTGCTTAAAATCTAACAATGCTTCTTGATGGTACCCCAACAGACACTCAACTGACTGTAAGTAGGTCAGTGCGGAGAGGTGGTGTGCCCCATATGACATTTTGTTATGCTGTTTCATCCGGCTGCCTGACCCCGCCAGCATCCTACCCAACCCAGTCTCACGGCAATTTGTGACGTAGTCACGAAATTTTAATCTATTGATTTATGTTCATGGACACAAATTTTCCTTTTTTTTTTGTCACGACTTTCAGTGTAATGTATTTCAATAGGGATCGGTGCAGGGTACCCTTTCAGTGTTTAAATCTTCACTTTTGCAAAACTTGATTTTTTTCAAAACTATTATTTTGGAGCACCTAACACCACTCCTACCCTAAACCTAAACCTACCCACCTCTCAATGATACAGAATGTGAAGCTGACGTCATGCACCACTGAGTTCTGGGAAACTGCTTTGTTTATCCACCATACTGGGAGGATTGTGCTGCCATTGAGTTTAGGACAGTATTTTGATTTTCTGTCGTGATTGTGAAAAATGTCGCCATTGACATTTTAACTTAGATCGTCGTTCTAAGAGAAAACTGGACAATGCTATGTGTTTTTTTTTTTTTTGCCTTTTCTATGTGAAAAAACACATAGAGGAGCAGATCATGGAGATGACTAGAAGACGTTTGGATAGTAATGTCACTGATTGGATGTACTTGTGATAAGCATAATGGCTTATTTCACTCAATTTTTCAAAAAACTGTCAACACCAGTAAAATTTATAATACATATCACATATTTATAATTTTTTTTAACAACTACTCTGTCAGTTTAGTTGCTTAGATTTATTTTCTTGTATTCTTTTTTCCATTCTAGTTTATGTATGTTGACAGTATTTTGCTATTTTCAAATGTCATCACTTGAAGGCACTGTACTGTGCTTGTTCAGTGGAATAAAGCTAAGAATTAAAAATGTACACCGCTTTATAGACCAATTCGGTGTTTGCAAACAGTGATGACGTTTTTTTTGTGGGGAAATCTTATCTGTTGAATGATAATCTGTCTTTTTCTTTAAATGGATTAAACAGTAAGTAAGTGTCTTTATAGACATATTATAATATATTATCTACAAAAAACAACAAAAATTCTATCTTCATTTTAAATGAACAGCAACATACACCAAATCAGGGGGAAAAAAAGTTTTGTAAAATGTAATGAAATCAATTATCTGTGATTTGTTAACTCTCTTTAACATTTATTTAAGTTATAAAAGTACAAAGAAAATACTTTCAAAGTTAACCAAATGACCAACTTAAATATATTTTGTAAATATAAACAAAATCTTAAACCAGCTGCCATGCTTCAAAACATATGACCAGCATATTCTGGTAAACAGGGCTGACAGTGCATATCAAGCTTAAATGGCCCTTAAATGACCTGAATTCACCCTCTATGAGATGATCTCTGTGATTCATTGAGCAAAAGTTTGATCTTTAAAACCTTGGTTAAAAAAAAAAGTGTTGGCTCTTTTGTGTATCTCTTAAAGCTCTCCTTTAAAGCTCTCGACACAAATTTACATACAGATAAGTCATCCCTTTGATGCATGTTTATATTTTCTGACCAACTTCTGTATCTCACCTGAACAAATAAAACATTTGATTGGTGGATAAAGTTTATCTTGACACATCTGTGGAAGCATCAGGCAGAAGATTATTCCAAGCTGACACGGTTCTGCAGCCTTGGGTGTGAATTAGTTCAGCATAATCTCTCTATTCTGCTTGATAGACTTGTGACCCATCACAGTTTATGCAAATCAGAGATTGTTTGGCGCAAGACTGGGAGATTCATATCAGCTTGTGGTTCTCTCATAACACATCTGAAGTGTCAAGTGAGGAGTTCAGTTTGTGCTGTGCCAAAAATGCTGTGTATACAATCAGGCAGAAGCTTCCTCATACATTTGTGAAAGAAGCAGGCCAAAAGAAACCCCTTTTTTGGCCCTTTAGCAAACCTAAATGTAAGTATTCAATCTGTAAGCATGTACGTTTGTCCCATATTGTAATGCTATCCACCTTTTTCTTCAATGCGGAAGTAAGCCTATTATATGGGCAAGACTTCCAGGTTCATTAGCTGCTAGGGAAATGAGGAGAAATTACAACATGCAGTAAATGGTAAAACAGTTTGTACTACAAACCAGTGTGTTCATAATTAGAACAATACATTAAAATAATATGGTAAGACACACTAATGTGCAATATCAAACAAAAAATAAGCTGTATGGTATAGCTAAAAATAGCTGGATGCCATTAAATTCACAAATGATGCACCTGCTTTTATGGGAAAAATAATGAATGCAAGCTCAAATGTTAAAAAAAACTGTGTGTTGTTTTCAAGGTCAGTTCACAATGACTGACCTGGCTTCTGCCATGTGGTGTGAAACAGACACCTGTTTCAACTCAGCTCACTAAACCAAGAATACTTCAGCCTTTCTGTCGTTAGAAAACAGTTAAAGAAATAGTTCACCCGAACAAAAAAAAAATGCTGAAAATGTACTGACCCTCAAGCCATCCAGGATATCAATGGGAATGTTTTTTTCATCAGAAATAATTTAAAAAAATTTAGAATTACATCACTTGCTCACCAATGGATCCTCTGCAGTACAGGGGGGCCATCAGAGTGTTGTTAAAAAGTAACCCACACCACTCCAGTCCATAAATTAATGTCTTGTGACATGAAAAGCTGCAAGCTTTTAATAAACAAATCCATTATTAAGGCATGTTTTTTTCTTTTGCAACTGCAAAAAAATTGGATCTAATCCTCACCTTTTTATTTGTTAATCATTGTTACCCTAGTTTTTTAAAAATTGAGCCAAATATGTTGATAGAAAGTCTCTGCAGCTTCACACCATAAAAATAGACCAATGCGATTCAACTTAAACATTTATACAAATTCATGAACAGTATGATAAATTACATAGGAAATTATATTATGTCATATCATTGTAAAATATTGATTCCTAAGTATGCAAAGCATATGAAATAATATTTGCTGATATGTAGGTCTATAGAGAAATGTTGCAGCAACTAGCTAAAATAAAATAATTATTTAAAAAAGGCTAGTTTCAGCTTTAAGATATAGGATAGGATCATAATGCTATGAAACAAAACATATTTGGTAAAATGCTCAAAGAAAAAGTACTTTAATTCGATGTAGATACTGTGGTGTTCATTTGAGTTTATTAGCCAACTGATTAATGGTTAATACTACTATAATAAACATGGGTGTGAATTAACTTCCCACTAGAATGAACACAAGAGAGGTAAAGAAGGCATATTACCCATTACATGTTTCACTTAACATTTTAGAAAGCACCTGACTGTCTTTCCGATAGCTTTTCATGCAGCAAAACTGCAGCTCATCTGCATTATGGTTCTCATTACCACTGCTGATGTGATAACTCACTCCGCTGTGTTGTGGAGGAAAAGCTGAGTGACAGCAAAGAAGTATGAAAAAGAACCCAAATCACCTCATTCGCCATTGCGATCTCCCAGCAAGACCACTGACTAATTTATGGAGAGCCCTGCTCTCTCAGTGTGGGCTCGTGGCTTTGAAGGAGCGATGAGAAATGGTGTTTTGCATCTCAATTTCAAACCTCAGAAGAATAAAACACCCACTGGGTTGATGACAGATGTTAACATCTTGAGTCTTCGGAGAGATAAATGTCATTGACTTGTTTCATTCTTTTGATCAAATATAAAGTCAAAACAGAAAACACGCAGCCTCAGGCAAAAGCTACATTTCCAGTGCTGCTGTTAGCTTGTTCGTAGTACTTTTGTTGATTTTTCATCATTTGTCCTGCAAGGCATTTGCATGGACAAACCATCTACATTAAGCACATGCTGATATCTACAAGAAAAGTGTAGAAAGTGTGCATGTAAATGTTTTTAAAAGGGTCATGACATGAGAAATTAAATTTGCTTTGAGCTTTTGACATATAGGAGGTCTTTGCACCAACTTTCATAGCTTAAAATGTCTTCCTCATTATAAACAAAGCATTTATTTTAGGGCTGTAATGATTCCTTGATTCTATTTGAGTATTTGATTTTAAAAAAATCCTTGATTGCATTTTGCCTGTGTCGAGTAATCGGCAAAAGACCGGAAGTGACGCATTTCACATGTTAAACCATTTAAAATCATAATAAAGCATAATGCTATTAAGAATTCACAAACCCTACGATTTAATTAAATAAATATATGCAATACAGGTATAATATATATGCTTTAATTATGTACATGTGTGTAGGTTACATACATGCATTTTAAAGCGTCTCTGTTCACAGTAAATGCTCCTACACAAACTGTTATCATTAACGTGTGGAGCGTCTCAAACTCCATCTCTGCATGTTGTTGTGAGTTTCGGTTTGGGTTTATTATAACATTTGTTTACATTATGTCTATTATGTAGCCCAGGAGCACCATCTCTGGCTGAACCTAGCGTAGATGGTTGATGTCGACAAAGTTTGCTTTCTAAATACACCCGTCTCCCAGATCGGCCTTTACGGGGACACTGTCAAGAACTTTGCCCAGAAGTTCTCAACAGTACTAAAACAAATGGAGGCGATCTAAGAAAGCTTTTGTTTGTTTGTCGCTGAGGGCCCCCTCCCTGCAGGTTTTACACCTGCTCCGCCCCTCAAAAGCAGCCCCGAGTTGGGGTTGGCTTTTCGGGTGAAGTTTGGCTCTTCGGGCGACTTCTGCGCCCCCACTCCTGGGGGAGGCCGGGAGCCGTGCCTTCACTGCCGCTGCTGACCTCCGGGTTAGCGGTACCCACCCTTTTAAAAAAAGAGCAAATTTCTCTGTCTCTGGGTTTGCCGCACCCAGTTCAGTTGATGAGCGATGCTTGCTTCCTCACCATTCGGACCTGGTGTATGATGTCGGCAGCACCACGGGATTAGGTGGAAAAGGTAAGTTCTACTCTCAGCAGCTTCTCAGTTACCTTCTTCCTGCCCCCCCCCCCCCCCCCCCCCCCCCCCCCCCCACGACCGTTCCGTTGATCCCACTTGTGCGCAGCCTGGAAGCAACTTTTCTGGCTGATTCGGATGGTACGAAGTGGCTATGCGATTAAATTCGCCAGGCACCCACCCAGGTTTAGTGGGAAACTTGTTCTTAATTTGGAAACAGATGCCACTGCCCTGTTTGCGGAGATTGCAGTTCTCCTGGCAAAGAGTACAATCAAGCTTGTCCCTCCAGCCGAGATGAAGTCTGGACTTTTCAGTTCAAGTTGTTAACCTCGAAGTGCATTTCTTCTTGCAGTTGTCACCAGGATTGGTTAGCAGCCATCGACCTGAAGAATGCGTATGTTTATGTCACGAAACAGACCGTTCCTAAAGTCCATAGCCAGCTCTGCCCCGGACATCCGGGTATAAGAGGAGGGGGCTAAGCAACACTCATTGTTCTATTTCTTCGGAGCCGAATGCAGCATCTCTTTGTTGAGAAGCAGCGTTACTCACCTCTTCGTCGTTGGATCTCCTGCGGGAGAGGAAGAAGTGTCTGCAGCATCGGAGAGTGGGCAGCCATCTGAAGTGGATGCTCTGTCTGAAGCGCCCGCTGCGGGGGCGGGCTCTCAGTCAGTAGCGGATGCGGAAATGGTGGCAATGCTTGAACGGGCGGCTAAGGCCCGTTCAAGCACCCCGTCCTGAACGTTCACGGCTGGATGATTGGTATCTGGGTAACGACCGTGGCTCTCGGCCGCGCTCTACCCCAGTTCCTTTCTTCTCGGAAGTGCATGAGGAACTGACTAAATCGTGGAAGGCTCCTTTTTCAGCCAGAACACGGTTTAGCGGTTCCTCCTCTCTCACCACCCTCGATGGAGGTCCAGCGAGGGGGTATACGGAGGTTCCCCCGGTGGAGCGCGCGATCGCGGTGCATCTTGCCCGCAGACCGCCGCCACCTGGCGGGACCGCCCGAGACTCCCGTCTAGGGCATGTAAGACTCTTGTGGGGAAGGCTTATACTGCTTCTGGACAAGCTGCGTCCGCCCTTCACGCTATGGCCGTCCTGCAGGTCTATCAGGCCAAGGTCCTAAGCGAGTTGCATGAGGGTGTTCCCAAACCAGAGCTTTTGCAGGATCTGCGCTCGGTGACTGACTACGCTCTCCGGGCTACGAAAGTCACGGCGCAGGCTCTGGGGAGGGTGATGTCCACTATGGTGGTCCAGGAGCGCCACCTTTGGCTGAATCTGGCGGAAATGAAGGACGCTGAGAAAGTTCGCTTTCTTGACGCCCCCATTTCTCAGGCTGGCCTTTTCGGTGATACTGTCGAGGAATTTGCGCAGCAGTTCTCCACAGTAAAGAAGCAGACGGAGGCCATCAAACACATCCTGCCTAGTCAAAGCAGCAGCCACTGCCTGCTCCGCGCCGAGGCCGACCGCCTTCCAGACCAGCTCAGGGCCCGCCACAGGCTGGTCCTGCACCTAAACCAGCCTTGCGGTCGAGTTCTCACAAGAAGGTGGCGCTGTCAGCTCATTCTCAGGCGGCTAAGAATCCTCATCAGGCTTCGAAGCGTTCCTGAAACGAGCAGCCCGGAGGAGAGAGATCTGCTGACCTGTCTGGATCCACACTCAGCGAGGGGACGAGTGTGGGCTTCGGCTCCATCCCGGCTGTCTGCCTCACAGCGGACGGCCACCACATGGTCAATAAAAGAGCAATTTCTGACTGCCAAAAACCAAACTGACTGCGTCCCTCCGGGGTACCCAGCCACTGAAACACGTCAAAGTATGTTCAACCGCAACTCCTGCATTTCTGCATACTTTGACAAACCAAGCACATCCTTCAGTCAATCCCCTGAGCTCAGGCGATCCTCTGTTGGATCCTTGTCTGTTGGTTACGATGATCGGTACTCCCACCGTGACTGGGTCCCTCCAGGTACGTCGGTGGTCCCCCTGAGACCGTTAACAGAGAGTCTTACAGCTTGGCTCGAGTTACCCAACCTCTCTCGCTGGCTTCTCAGAACCATCCAACTCGGCTATGCTATCCAATTCGCACGGAACCCGCCCAAGTTCAGTGGTGTCCTCTCTACCGCGGTTCGGGACGAGAGTGCCGCTGTTCTTCGGGCGGAAATCGCGACCCTTTTGGCGAAGGACGCGATAGAGCCGGTCCCCTCGGCCGACATGAGGAAAGGGTTTTACAGCCCCTACTTCATTGTACCCAAGAAAGGTGGCGGTTTAAGGCCAATCCTGGACCTGAGGATTCTGAATCGGGCCCTTCACAAGCTCCCCTTCAGAATGCTAACCCTCAAGCACATTATCACATGCATCAGGTTCCAGGATTGGTTTGTGGCGATAGACCTGAAAGACGCATACTTTCATGTCTCGATTCTTCCAAGGCACAGGCCCTTCCTATGGTTTGCCTTCGAAGGTTCGCCATTTCAGTACAATGTCCTTCCATTTGGGCTCTCCCTGTCTCCCCACGTCTTTACGAAAGTCGCAGAAGCAGCCCTTGCCCCTCTCCGGGAGGTGGGCATATGCATTCTCAATTACCTCGACGACTGGCTGGTCATAGCACACTCTCAGGAGTTGGTATGCAAACACAGGGACATGGTTCTCAACCATCTGGCCCATCTGGGGTTTCGGGTCAACTGGGAAAAGAGCAAGCTTGCCCCGGTACGGAGCATCTCTTTTCTCGGTGTACAACTGGACTCGGTCGCTATGAATGCACGGCTCTCCCTGGAGCATGCACAGTCAGTGCTGAGCTGCATCCAGAAGCTCTCACGCAGCCCTACGGTCCCCCTCAAACAATTTCAGAGGCTCCTGGGTCACATGGCATCATCAGCCGCCGTCACGCCGCTGGGCCTGATGCACATGAGACCGTTACAGCACTGACTGCGTTCCCGAGTCCCGAGATGGGCATGGCGCCAAGGTTCATACCGGGTGCACGTCACACCCGTATGTCTAAAAACCTTCGGCCCTTGGAAAGACATTTCGTTTCTACGGGCAGGAGTTCCCCTAGAACAAGTGTCTAGACGCAGACCAACTCAGTGCTGTCTCCCAAAAGACGGCTCTCCTGACTGCGCTCACCTCTATCAAAAGAGTGGGAGACCTCCAAGCCCTCTCCGTCAGTGACTCGTGCCTCGAATTTGGGCCGGCTAACTCTCACGTTACCCTGAGACCCCGGCCCGGTTACGTGCCCAAAGTGCCCACCACTCCCTTCAGGGACCAGGTGGTCACTTTGTAAGCTATCCCTTCTCAGGAAGGCGACCCCGACCTCTCCTTGTTATGCCCAGTCCGTGCCCTGAGCATTTACTTGGAACGTACTGAAGAGTTCAGACGGTCAAGTCAGCTCTTTGTACTGTTTTGGAGGACAGCAGATAGGGAAGGCTGTCTCGAAACAAAGAATTTCCCATTGGATTGTGGATGCAATTCATTTGGCCTACCAGGCCAGGGGTGTGCCCTGCCCGCTGGGGTTGCATGCCCACTCCACCAGGGGCATCGCAGCGTCGGTAGCGCTAGCGAACGGGACCTCTTTAACAGACATTTGCAGAGCTGCAGGTTGGGCTACACCAAACACGTTTGCAAGGTTCTACAATCTGCGTGTAGAACCAGTCTCTTCGGTAGTCCTGAACGCAATCCTGGCGACTCCTGAAGCTGACATGGTGTAGAAGCTTGCCGTAGCGCTGTTCCCCACGGGTGATGACGCTTCCCCAGTTCAGTAGGTTTCCTGGCGTGAACCCTGAACGACATTTCCATCATGTTGCACCCCTGCAACGTAGCTATGTTCGGCGGAGGAACTAGCTATCAGAATCTAATATGAGGTTAGGTTGCCTCTTGTGAACTCTCATATTAGGTTGGTGCTCCACATGTAGTGGCTCCTAATGCGGCCCCATGTGTGTATTTCCACAGAGGTGAGTTGCATTTATTTAACACGTAAGACCTGTTATTATTTGCACTCCATACACTCGTGACACAGTCCGCTGGTTGTGGCGTTTTCAACTGGGACCCCTAGTGTCTTCACTTCGACACAACGTTTGGTTACGTATGGTAACCCTCGTTCCCTGATGGAGGGAACGGAGACGTTGTGTCCCCCTTGCCACAACCTCGGACTGCCTCTGGGTGTAGCCGAGTGGCTATTCGGCTCCTCAGATCAGAACAATGAGTGTTGCTTAGCCCCCTCCTCTTATACCCGGATGTCCGGGGCAGAGCTGGCTATGAAAATACTGCACACCAATTCTCATTGGCCTTTTCTCAAAGCTGTCAGAGGTGTTCGGGCTCCCTAGAGCGACCCCTAGTGTCTTATCTTTGACACAACATTGAACGTGAATGACAGACGGGGAACGTCTTGGTGATGCTTTCTGTCTGCTTTGAGGACAACAGAAGAGGAATGCTGTCTCTAAACAGATGTTGGCCTATTGGTTGGTAAATGGTATTTCTACGGTCGCTTCACCATATTTCCCTTCATATATCTATAACCTAGATATTTCTATCCTTTACATCCCACTTGACTTATTTCAGCATTGTGCTCCACCCCCCAATGGTTGCTTCAGAGATCTGGCACCCCTGGTGGGCCCTTATCTGCTTACAGGGCATTGGGCAGATTATGTATTGAGCCATTTGTTCTGACACACTCGCCTGTCAGCATTTGTCCCCAGTTCTTCTCAGGATTGTGACGTTTTCCAGAGGAGACCCCAAAGTACGGCACTCAACATAACGTCCCTATTCCCTTTCAGGGAACGAGGGTTACCAAAGTAACCTAGACATTACTTGCTTTTGACACTTTATTTGAAAAAAAATATCATTGCCTTATTGCTATTATATTTGTATTTTAAGTCTGAGGTGCAAGATGGCGTCACCCAGGTACAAACATTTATATGACGTCCATGCGCTTGAGTCTGTCGTCAATAGGACAAATTATGTAAAAGACTTAACTTTCACAAAAACTTTTCAAAAAACTTTCACTTTGCCACATATTTTTAATACCGTATCATGTCAGAGCATTTTGTTTTTTAAACGAGGCACAGTGTCAGCAAGAGTTTACAAAGAAACACTGGTTCAAAGATATAGCGATACTAGATCTGACTGCAGCTGCATCACAAACCGTAAGTAAATTATTTCCTAATGTCAGGTACTGACTGTTTATTTTTTATTTATCATGTTGTCAAAACACTTACATGCAATTACGAGGGGGAATTGATACTATTAATGACATTAGCCAATCATAACAGTGGCTGATTCTTGACGGAAGTCAAAGTCTTATATATATATCTATATATATATATATATATATAGAAAAGAACTTAAAGGGATACTTTGCTCTACCTCAATTTGTTCCAAGCTGTATGATTTTCTGTTGCGAACATAAATATATTGAAAGATAGATTTTTCGAAAACTTTGGGAACAAAACAACATTATAATATGTATATATATGTAATTGATGACAGAATTTTCATTTTTGAGTGATCTTTCTATTTAATGTGATCATATCTTAACTTACATTTTATTTATTGTGACTGAATCAGCCTGACTATGTTAGGGGAAAAAATAACACTACAAATATTTTTAATTAATTAATTACATTTCAGTCTGCTCCTCATACAAAGCTATTGTATGATTTGAAAGACTTGGAATATAGTGCACAAGTCATATGGACCATTTTTACAATATTTTTGTGATACTGCTTTACTTCTGTTTTGGAGCATGAAAGTCCTAGTCCGAATAAAAATCACATATTTTGTAGATTATTGCTGCTGAAAATGGTCGATTATTGTCATGTTTTAAGCTAGACAAATTGGAAAAACATTTGGAGTATTATAGACTGCCAAAAGTTATAACAACTAAAGGAGAAGAGTGAACACAAATATTACATTCTAATATCCTTACTGTTATTTATTTATTTTTAAGGAAGAAAGAGGCTCTGAGAGGCTGTTTCAAGTTCCCTTCTGGTTCCATCAAATAGCAGAATTTTCCCTCAAATTGTGCAATCTCTTGCATGCAAACTCCAGCTGAGATTTGATTTGACATTATTCAACAAAAGCTTTCATCTAGCCCCCATTTATATATATATATATATATATATATATATATATATATATATGTAAATGCATATAAAATTGTTGTCTCACACACTGTTTCTCAAATCTCTGTCATGGAGGATTGGAACTCTCAAATTTGCAGAAATGCTCTGGGCAAATCCAGAGTTGTTCCACATTTTCCTGTTCAAGTGTCAACAAAAAGTGCTGGAACAAATACTCAAGGCACTACTTCTGATGTGTGTTTTTATATTAAGATACTTTACTTTTGTAAGGTGTGGTGGTATGCAAAGAAATTTAGTTTTGTTTTATTTGAATCACCACAGCTAAAAACAAGTGGAATATAGTGAAATAAGCATGAGGATGAGAGAATATCATTTAAATGAGACAAGGGGGCATTAATACTTATCCTAATGGTATTTTCATTTTTAATTTGTTTATTTATTTTAAATGGCAAAGGTAATTGAACGTGTAGCAAAACATCGGACAGAAAATTGTAGAATGGTGCCATCTGCTGGTTCTTTTCAGTTACTACATATACACTACCAGTCAAAAGTTTTTGAACAATAAGATTTTGTAATGTTTTTTAAAGAAGTCTCTTCTGCTCACCAAGCCTGCATTTATTTAATTCAAAGTACAGCAGAAACGGAAACATTTTGAAATATTTTTACTATTTAAAATAACTGTTTTCTGTTTGAATATATTTATAATGTAATTTATTACTGTGATTTCAAAGCTGAATTTTAGCATCATTACTCCAGTCAAATGATCCTTCAGAAAGCATTTTAATATTCTGATTTGCTGCTCAATTATTATTATGTCGAGTGGGGGGTCAGCCTGTCAGTGTTCAGACCATACGCCACACACTGCATCAAATTGGTCTGCATTGCTGTCATCCCAGAAGGAAGCCTCTTCTAAGGATGATACACAAGAAAGCCCGCAAACGGTTTGCTAAAGACAAGCAGACTAAGGACATGGATTGCTGGAACCATGTCCTGTGGTCTGACGAGACCAAGATAAACTTATTTGGTTCAGATGGTGTCAGTGTGTGTGGCAGCAACCAGGTGAGGGGTACAAAGACAAGTGTGTCTTGCCTACAGTCAAGAATGGTGGTGAGCATGTCATGGTCTGGGGCTGCATGAGTGCTGCTGGCACTGGGGAGCTACAGTTCATTGAGGGAACCATGAATGCTAACATGTACTGTGACATACTGAAGCAGAGCATGATCCCCTCCCTTTGGAGACTGGGCCACGGGGCAGTATTCAAACATGATAATGACCCCAAACACACCTTGATGACCACTGCCTTGCTAAAGAAGCTGAGGCTAAAGGTGATGGACTGGCGTCATGGAAGAGTATAAAAGGACTCCAGTGGAGACCTGTGAAGCTCTGGTGAACTTAATTAGGGTTAAGGCAGTGCTGAAAAATAACTTAGGGGTGTACTCACTTTTGTGGCCAGCAATTTAGACATTAATGGCTGTGTGTTGAGTTATTTTGAGGAGACAGCAAATTTACATTGTTATACAAGCTGTACACTCACTACTTTACATTGTAGCAAAGTGTCATTTCTTCAGTGCTGTCACATGATAAGATATAAAAATTATATACTGCTTATATAATTCTAAAAATTATATATATAACATATAACATACATACTGTATGTTATAAAATACATTAAATGATATTTAGTGAAATGCAATAAAATTTTTTGTTGTTTTAATTTAAACACTCACGATTCAAATCCAGCAAGATGTGATGCAGCATCCAAAGACTTTAGTGCATGTTTACATAAACTTGAAAATATAGTAGACAGAATACAAAAACAAATAAATGTTGTTTATTTGTTATGTGACCTTGGACCACAAAACCCCCAGTCATAAGGGTCTTTTTTTTTTTTTTTTTTTTTTTGAGATACATCACCTGAAAGCTGAATAAATAAATTTCCATTGATGTATGGATAGGACCAGGGATTTAAATTAACTTTTTCACTCACCAGCCATTTTTTTAAGTTACCGGCCATACATAATTTCTAATTAATAAATTATAATTTTTGTTATTTATTAGTGATAATGATTTTATCAATAAAGATAATTAGACAATATCTTATATATTAGCTGATATCTTATCTTAAGGACTACTGTGGACAGCTGACTCAAAGTTTTTGATATTGTTCATATTTTGTGTGGTCAGTTCACAGCAGTGATGAAATTAATCTTTTTCAATAAGTTTAAATTGATTTTTACATTTTTTTTTTTTTTTTTTACCTTTAAAAAGCCATTTTTTTCCCCTAAAAGGGTTTATCATCCTGTAAATCAAATTCTAAACTGTAATCAGTTAATTTTAATACATTGGCTGTTATTAAACAATGAAATCAGTATCAACAAAATTCATATTTGCATTAATTGTACATAAAGTGGCATTTAAATGTATTTACACATATGCAGCTTAGAGGGACATGGAATGCTTTAACCTGCAGTTACAAATGCATAAATAATGTTTTAATATTTTAAACATATAACGTTGAGTAGGTTGATATTTGAAATTATTTTAAAAATGAAAAGATTAAATTAAATGAAATTAACTAAAACCGCCAGTAGGTGGCAGTAAATCGCTGTTAATAAGTGAATCATTGCGATTGAACCGAATCATTTAAACATCGTTATATTGCTCAGAGATGCAAAACAGTGTTGTGGCTGTGTTTGGAATGATTTTTGTTGGCGAAATAGAGCAAAAACAGCCAATATGGTGTCTATATTAACTTTTTGTTTATTGAACTGTTGTATAAAATATAAATTCCACATATGTAACCATGATGATTTTTTAAGAAAAACGTCACTCTTGATATTGATTAACTATATGAAAGGCTATTAATATATACATTCTGCCCCCCTATCTTGAATTATGTGATCATTCTTAATTAATAGGCTATTATAGACTAAATGCCTACACGCTCTAAAAGTTAGTCCCCAGTCACCAGCTAGTTTGGTTTTTGTAATATACTCGATAATGTTTCACGAGTTCAGTATTTGCGCTAAACCTGTGCAGATCTGGCTTACATGAACTTCCCCAAGAAATTAATGAGTGAACATAACATAAATCCTGGATAGGACCATCTGTTAGGGTAGGCCAGTATTTGGCCGAGATACAACTATCTGAAAATCTGGAATCTGAGGGTGCCAAAAAATCTAAATATTGAGAAAATCGCCAAATGAAGTTCTTATCAATGCATGTTACTAATAAAAAAATTGGTTTTGATATATTTACATCAGGAAATTTACAAAATATCTTCATGGAACATGATCTTTACTTAATATCCTAATGATTTTTGGCATAAAAGAAAAAATGATCATTTTTCTGCTTTGCGTCGTGGCCACATCACCACCTCGGGTGTGCATTATTTTCTAAAAATTCAACGGCCCGTTGTCAATTATTCCTTACATAAGATGTTTACATATTGTCCACAAGAGAAAATAATAGATTTATAAAATACATTTATATAATTAATAATATAAATTAATAACCCTTTTCAAAAGTTTACATACACTTGATTCTTAATACTTGTTACCTGAATGATCTACAACTGTTTTATTTATTTTTTTTGTTTAATGATAGTTCTTCATTAGTGCCTTGTTTGTCCAGAACTGTTAAACCGCCCGCTTTTCTTCAGAAAAATACCTTCAGGTCCTACAAATTATTTGGTTTTACAGCATTTTTGTCTATTTCAGCCCTTTCCCTCATATGCAACTATTACAAAAGGTTCAAATGCACACTGATGCTTCAGAAGGAAAAATGATACATTAGGACCCAGGGGTGTAAACTTTTGAACGAAATGAGGATGTGTACATTTTTTATAGCCAGTTGTCTAGCTATCATTATTTGGCCCTTGTCAAAGTCAGATATTTTTGCTTGCCCATTTTTCTTGCTTCCAACACATGAAATGTAAGAACTGACTGTTCATTTGCTGCCTTGACAGGTGCCATTGTAATGATATAATCAATGTTATTTACTTCACCTGTCAGTAGTTTTAACGCTATGACTGATAAGTATATATCCTAAATGGCAGTCCATGACATTCTCCAGTAGTGGATGTACAGCTCAACACTTTGTTGGCTGTCGGTGCTGGTCTGCAGCTGTAGTCTGGCAAGTAAGGTGGGTATTTCAGGGTTGCGGACCTAGATTAATGCAGTGCCAGTGGTTTTCTTTCCAGAGTTCACAAAATTTTTCAACTCGGTGACATGAGTGAACCCCAGTGCTTTCATTTCTTCTGAGATGTAGTGACCCAGCACCTACAATCTGCTCTCTCTGCCACAGATTCTGTTCATCATCAAATAGAGTTCCACAGTAAATGGAAGGCATGAGTGTGACCTATTTTACAGTCACTGCATTTCAGGGTGAACTGGTGGAGCAACATAAACCATCAGTGTGGGGTATTATTTTTGAATGAGTGAATTTGTCCTGTTGAACTGCGATATTGTGCAGATATTACACTGCCTTTAAAACACACACACACACACACACACACACACACACACACACACACACACCTATCCTACGCAAAAGTATACATCCATAAAGACTACTACAAAAGTTTGCGGTCAAACTTTTTTGAAAGAAATTCAAACAGAACTTCCAGAAATAAAATTTACCGATAATTTACTCACCCCCATGTCATCCAAGATGGTCATGTTTTTCTTTCTTCAGTTGAATTTAGAAAGAAATTAAGGTTTTAGAGGAAAACATTCCATTTCTCCATATAGTGGACTTCAGTGGTGGACAGCGGGTTGAAGGTCCAAATTGCAGTTTTATTGCAGCTTCAAAAAACGCTACACAATCCCAGCCAAGAAATAAGGGTCTTGTCTAGCAAAATGATCTGTTATTTACATAAAAAACTTTCTGCGCATTCGTGTCTTTACGCATTGCGTAATCACATTGGAAAAGTCACGCACAGTTAGTTCTTCGTCTGTGTATTTCGGTTAAAAATTATAGGGTAGGGTGAAAAACATTGTATTTTCTCCTCCAACTTCATAATCATCTGACATTGTTGTTTTACCTTTTTTGTAAAGGTTTTTGACTTTCTTTGCACATTTGCTATGTAAACACCAGGTCGGTACTTCCACCTACATCACACGTGCATGATTTTGTACGGAAAAGTATAGAAATTTTTACTTTTCTCAGAAAATGACACATCGCTTAGCTAGATAAGACCAGCCATAAAGGATTCCTTGGCTGGGATTGTGTAGAGCCCTTTGAAGCTGCACTAAAACTGGAATTTGGATCTTCAACCCATTGACCACCATTGAAGTCCACTATATTGAGAAAAATAATAGAATGTCAATTTATTTTCGACTAAAGAAAGAAAGACATGAACAACTTGGATGACATGGGGTGAGTAAATTATTAGGACATTTTCATTTTGAAAGTGAAGGAAGGATGTATTAAATTGATCAAAAATAACAGTAATGACCATATCATGTTACAAAAGATGATTCTATTTCAGATACACACTGTTCTTTTTAACTTTCTATTCTTCAAAGAATCTTGAAAAAAATTTATTATGGTTTATATGAAAATATAAAATTCAGCTTTGCCATCAGAAATAAATTACATTACAAAATACACTACCAGTCAAAAGTTTGGACACACCCTCTCATTTAATGTTTTTTAAAGACTTTCTCTTATGCTCATCAAGGCTGCATTTATTTGATCAAAAATACAGGAAAAAACTGTAATATTGTAATATGTTATTACAATATAAAATAATGGTTTTTATTTTAATATACTTTAAAATATAATTTATTCCTGTGATGCAAAGCTGAATTTTCATCAGCTGTTACTCCAGTCTTAAGTGTCACGTGATCCTTCAGAAATTATTGTAATATGCTGATTTATTATTAGGATTATCAATATTGGAAACTGCCAAATATTTTTTTTTTTGCAATCTGTGATTCTTTTTTCAGGATTCTTTGATGAACAACAAGTTAAAAAGAACAGCATTTATTCAAAATATAAATGTTTTCTATGTGAAAATTCTATGTTTTCTGTAAATCTATGCTATCACTTTTTATTAATTTAACACATCCTTGGTGAATAAAAATAAATAATAAAAAAATAAAAAGAAATTACTGACCCCAAACTTTTGAACAGTGGTGTATTGTTAGAAAACCTTTCTATTTAAAATAAATTCTGTTTTTTTAACCTTTTATTGATCAAAAAATCCTGTATCACAGGTATTAAAAATAAATAAATAAAATAAAATAAAATAAAATAAAATAAAATAAAATAAAATAAAAAATTAAGCAGTGCAACTGTTTCCAGCATTGATAATAAATCAGCATATTAGAATGTTTTTGAAGGATCATGTGACACTGTAGACCAGAGTAATGATTCTGGAAATTCAGCTTTAATTACAGATATAAATTAAATTTTAATGTATATTAATATAGAAAAAAACATTGATTTACATCGTAATAATATTTCACAATATTACATTTTTTAAATGTATTTTTGATCAAGTGAAAACAGCCTTGATAAGCATAAGAAACTTATTTAAAAAACATGAAATGAGAGGGTGTGTCCAAACTTTTGACTTGTAGTGTATGTTAGAGTAATAACAGTTATTTTAAATTGAAATAATAAGAGACTTCTTTCAAAATCATTAAAAATATCTTACCTTCCCCAGAATCATACTGGTCCATTAAGTTCAACATAAAGTTGTGATATTACAGAGACAATATTTTCATGAGTCAGCAAAATTATTTAATATATAACTGCTTTATTATGTCATCCAAACAACCTTTCATGAATCTCAGTGATAAATTACATGTTAATGTCTTATGGTTGCCTGGTACATTTTGTTAACTTCTTCATTAGAGTTCACAAGAAGGATTCACACGCCACATCTGATAATAGATAATATCTTATTATTGATGTACTGCATAATTTGCCTTTCATATCCGTAATAAAGACACTACATGAGATATATATATACAGCATGTTCAGGTACACATCCAATACTCAGTGACCTCAAAGATAGAACGGGGCATATTCTCGAGATACTCTTCTGTTTATAATGAAAACAACAGTTCACGCATGGAAAATCATGTGCACGTCTCATGATTGTGCAACTGGAAGGCTGATGCTGATGGCATGGCGAGAAACACCATAGTCCATTAAAGATCAGTTCATGAAACAAAAGATTAAAACAAGGTATATGACAATATACATCACTCCACTTCCAAGAAACACTCAAAAGGAATATCAAACGGTGTATCATTTGATGTGTTTAGTGGCGGATACGCTCTGGGAATGATCATGCTAACAAATATTTGTACATGGAAAGCATTTTTTTAAACAGAAATAAGCAGATAATTCTCTGATTGCAGTACACAGCATCTTTCTTCTAGCTGTGCAACAAATGCTATTTTACCCAAACCCATGCCTGAAAAGAATAACTGAAGTGTTATATTCAGCCATCAAAGCATTTTATGACACTCAAGCTTGGACTTTATCAGGTAAACCATGGCTGTTTGCAAGGCAGCACTGTAAAAAAATCTCTTTGTTTTTCTTTTCTGACTGGTAAATCACATTAAGTGTCAGATATTCCCTAATATTCACCATCTGCGGCAATGCTGTTTGTCAGACCACTCACCTGGGTAACTGAAAATGGCACTACTTTAATATCTCATGTATTACACTGCAAACACCCTAATTTCATCAAAAAAAAAAACTGGTGCCATCTTACATCTAAGTTATCGACTATAATGAAAATAACCTCAGGGGATTTCAGTCTTAATGTTACTGCGGTATTATTGTAGTTTTTGTTTTACTAGGCAGATTGTTAAGTTATATTGTAGTTTGTAGCTATAGAATAATATTTAAAGTAACACTCCACTTTTTTGAAAATAGGTTCATTTTCCAACCCCCCTAGGGTTAAACAGATGAGTTTTACCATTTTTGAATCCATTCAGCTGATCTCCAGGTCTAACGGTAGCACTTTTAGCATAGCTTAGCATAAATAATTGAATCTGATTAGACCGTTAGCATCTTGCTCAAAAATGACTAGAGTTTCAATATTTTTCCTATTTAAAACTTGACTCTTCTGTAGTTACATTGTGTACTAAGACCGACAGAAAACGAAAAGCCTTTTCTAGGCTATTCACTTGGCGTAATAATCAAGGAACTTTGCTGCCATGCCATGGGTGCAGCAGGCGCAATGATATTACACAGCTCCTGAAAATAGTCCCCAGCTAGGTAACTTCCAATGTGAACGGCACTAAGCCAATAAGCTAATAATAAAACAGCTAGGGACTATTTTCAGGCGCTGCGTAATATCATTGTGCCTGCTGCACCCATGGTACGGCAGCAAAGTTACTTGATCATTATGTCGGAATGAGAGTATAGTTCCTATCCATATCAGCCTAGAAAATCACAACTTTCAATTTTCTGTTGGTCTTAGTACACAATGTAACTACAAAAGAGTCAAGTTTTAAATAGGAAAAATATTAAAACTATTTGGTCATTTTTGAGTGAGACGTTAATGGTCTAATCAGATTCAATGATTTATGCTAAGCTATGCTAAAAGTGCTACCGTCAGACCCGGAGATCGGCTGAATGGATTCCAAAATGGTAAAACTCATCTGTTCAACTCTCAACTCTAGAGGAGTTTAAAAAAGTGGAGTGCTCCTTTAAGTAAAACTATACAATAATTTCAACAAAAATCCTGGATTGGTCAACTTTCTGCATTAGTATGCATTCTTATTCTCTGTTCTTATCATCTATTTTATATTATATATCTTAGTCAGGATAAAAAGCATTTGACCCACACTTTTTAAAACGCTGTGGAAGATAGACATGCAATAGCTTGTAGAATTTTAAAGTTTTCTTTCCACTGGAAATGTTATAAAAACACATACTTTCTGTTTCTCATATTAACAGCTGGATGATTGACAGTGAAGTCCAACCCACTGCACAGATTGTAATTTTATGCCTCAAGGGATCTTTTCGATTTGTGTCAAATTAAATATAGCTACATTATTGTTAAGCTTAATATATACTTCTGATTTTATGCATACGGTAGGGTATGCGTACGGTGCACATTGTGTAAATTTCATCAGCATAGTATGCGCATACTGTATGCATGCAGTCAGGTTTTTTGAACCCTGGGCCTGTCCCAATATCCACACTTGCGGTCATGTTCAGAAATTCATGCCTCAAAATTCATTAGATATTACATATAATTTGGTAGTGAATCGTGAAGTAGTAGAGATACTGGACAAAGATGAAACTTACTGGTCTGCATGTTACCTGGGTTTACGCACAGTAATGAATAGAATATGGCAATGCATTCAGCTGTACACATAGGTTAAGCTTTCATGTCAAAACTGGCTTTACATCTCGAAGACAATCTTATTTATGGTTAACCTATTGATTACTAAGAAAGGTTCATTAGGTATTTCTGCTAAACGGCAATCTTCCGTTTAATAAATTCCCTATATTTGATTGGAAGCACTAAATCAAAAGTCTAATTTTCTAGGCTGTAGCTTTGTAATCTGGAAAAAAAGCAGCAGCACAGAACGTGGACAGCAGCCATACACTCGTTTTCAATCTTACCGCAAGTTTCCTTCAGTCAAAAGAACAGTGATAAGCAAAGGAAGTAATGGAACAGGGTCACATTCACACAGGCACATGTACACTAACACAAACTCAATATGTGATTAAGGCATTCGACGAAATATTGCATGTAGCCCCGATGTTATATGTCAAGGTCCTTCTGATTTCCAAGCAGACATGTCCCATATTCTGCAGGTGAATGCAGCCAAATGGAACTCAAATAATGATCGATAAGCCAGTCATCTCAGAATATCCCATGTGAATGAAGCAATCCTCTTTGGACACTAAGGGCATATTTGGTTTGGGTATTAGTTTTTCAACACAAGCAAGTATTTCGGAGTGACACAGGTGAGTTCAAACTTTATGGAGTATCTAGATCAGCAGTCCGATGATAAATAATTCTCAAAATCAATTGAAAAGTTCATAATTATGGTTTGTAGAGCAACAGTTTACTCCTGCACGAGACTCTGGGAACCAAAATGGCCGCCCAAAGCCACATAGAGTTCCAAAACCATACAAAAACAACACATTGCCATCTTCGAAGGCTGACAATGGGAACAGGAAGTTGGCATGCTGTTCATTTACGTCGTCCTTCGTTTTAGCAAATACCAACATAAAGTCAGCGTCTCAAGATAAGCCATTTGAAGGGATTTTTAAGATGGACATTGTTTTAGCAGGAGTGAGGCCTTTAATTCTCAGACCCACTCCTGCATGGATCGCTTGCAGTACAGTATGTGGCGCTGCGTGTCCTTCCTCTTGAAGCGGAACACGGTGTAAAGCAGCACCATCATACATAGGGCCAGGACGCAGGGGATGGCGATGGCCACTGCTTTCTCTGCTCCACCGCTGCTCTCTAGTTTGAGTACGATATCAACATCATCATTGTCATATTGTGGCGGTTCTTCTTCCTGTGGGGGGCTCCAGTCCCAGTCGGGGTCGGTGGGTAAGCTGTCGCAGCCCATAAAATCACGCAGGATAGATCTTGGGTAACCTGGCTCCACTCTCAGCCGTTGGTTGTTGAACTTCCAATACTCTTTCCCCTTGTAGAAGTATGTAAATCCTTAGGAGAGAAGGAAGACTATGATCATATTGTACTATGCATTCTGGAAAACTTAGCTTAAAATAAGACATTTTAAGTCTAATGACCTTACAACTAAAATAATTTGTTACTTGTAATACATACATATATAATACATTTGAAGTCAAAATTTTACATACATACATTACATACATACATACATATATAATACATTTGAAGTCAAAATTTTACATACTCCTTGCAGAACCTGCAAAATGTTAATTATTTTACCAAAATAGGAAGGATCACACAAAATGCATGTTGTTTTTTATTTAATATTAACCTGAATAAGATATTTCACATAAAAGATGTTTACATATAGTCCACAAGAGAAAATAATAGTTGAATTTATTTTTAAAAATGGCCCTGTTTAAAAGCTTACTTACACTTGATTCTTAATGCCATGTTGTTACCTTAATGATCCACAGCTGTGTTTTTTTTTTTTTTTTTTTTTTTTTGATGATAGTTCATGAGTTTATTTTTTGTCTGGAACAGTTAAACTGCCCGCTGTTCTTCCTTCAGGTCGAACAAATTATTTGTTTTTTCAGCATTTTTGTATATTTGAACTCTTTCCAATGACTGTATGATTTTGAGATACATCTTTTCACACTGAGGACAACTTACGGACAAATTATGAAACTATTACAGAAAGTTCAAATGCTCACCGATGCTTTAGAAAGGCACCCAATGCATACAGAGTTGGGGGGAGGGGGGTGGGGGTGAACACTTTTTGAATTTGAAGATTCAAATTTGACTTATTTTGTCTTCTGGGAAACATGTACGTATATTGTATAGCTTCTGAGGGGCAGTACTAAATAAAAGAAACATTTAGGCATAATAATACAAATGTACACATTTTTTTCTGTTAAAAAGTTTACACCCTTGGCTCTTATTGCAATGTGTTTCCTTTTGAAGCATCAGTGAGAGTTGAACCTTCTTTAATAGTTGCATATGAGTCCCTCACTTGTCCTCCAAAAGACTGGATCTCAAAATCATACAGTCATTGTTGGAAAGGGTTCAAATATATAACAATGCTGAAAGAAAAAAATTGTTTGGTAAACATTTTCTATAACAATTTTGGGCCTTTTTAAATTTTACTTAAATAGCAGATCATGGGTTTTCAAAAAAAATATATATATATTTTTGCAATTTGTAACACAGCTATCCTTCAATGTAAACAGTCTGTAAAGTTGTTATATATATATATATATATATATATATATATATATATAATGTTTATGGTACTCAAAGTTCCAACAGTACTCCAAGAGTGGCATCATATTATCAGGTATGAAAATGTATTGTACAAAAGGACACTATTGCCTTATAACTGCCTCTACCTGTGAAAAACCCACTGAAGGATATTCCAAATAAAATAAAACAAAGGCATAAATTGTGTTTGAAGGTCCCATCTGGTACTGTTGTATCAATCATGAGAAGGTAGACTTTATAAACCCAAATTCTGCTTGGAACTGGTTGTCCCTCAAAAACTGCACAAACAAAAAGATTTGTGAAAGAAGCCACAGAGAGGCCAATTATCACAGTGAAGGAGCTCAGAGATCACCAGATCCATAAGACCCATGTGAAGACTCACTACATGAACAGAGTGCAAAGATCATAGTTCAGAGAAACGTCTTCTCTTCTACAAGCAGGCACCAACACAGTCTACTCCAATTACAGAAACCCTGAAACTCTGGGGGATTTTAAGATGGAAGGAGTTGAAGAGTATTTCTACAGTTTAGTGGCTCAACAAAATACTCATACATGGTGATATACACTTTTATGAATAAAAGTAATGGGATACTTGACTAGGGACATTAATGACATTGCATTCTGAATACATAGACTTTAATGTAAAACTGGTCCTCATGTTGCAAGATCTTCCACTTTTCTGCGAAGGCTTTCAACAATATTTTGTAGTGTTTCTGAGAGAATATTTTTCAATATATCCAGTAGAACAATTGTGAGCTCAGGGACCGATGTTGGATGAGAAGACCTAACTCATAGTCTGCATTCAAGATTTTTCCAAAGGTGTTCAGTGAGGTTGAGGACAGGGTTATGTGCGGGCCAGTCAAGTTCTTTAAAATCTAACTCCAACCATGTCTTTATGTACCTTTGTGCATTGTGGCACAGTCATGCTGGAATAGAAAAGGGCCTTCCACAAACTCTTCCCACAAAGTAGGAAGCATAAAATTCCCCAAAATATATTGGTATGCTGAAGCATTAAGTTTTCCCTTCATAGGAAGTAAGGCGCAATCCCTGAAAAATAGCACCATATCACTATGTCTCCTCCACCAAACTTTACACTTTACAATACTTAACATTCTTTTGCCATTCTCCGAACCCAGACTTGCCCATCAGACTGCCAAACAGAAAAGTGTGATTCATCACTCCACAGAACAAGTTTACACTGCTCCAGAGTCCAGTGCCAGTGTGCTTTACACCACTCAATACAATGCTTGGTATTATATTTGGTGAAGTGAGTTGCTCAACGACGGAAACCCATTTTATGAAGCTCTGGATGCATAGTTTCTGTGCAGATATTAATGACAGAGGATGTCTGGAACTCTTCAGCTATGGAATCAGCAGAGCATTGGCGACTTTTACACACCATGCAACTCAGCACTTGGCAACCTTTATGTGGTCATCTGCTTCACGGCTGAGTTGTTGCTCTTCCTAAATGCTTCCACTTTCCAATAATACCACTTACAGTTGACTGTGGAATAACAATACTTAAGAGGTGTGTCCCAATACTTTTGTCCTTTTCATAATGTTTCATAACAATTTTGGGCCTTTTAAATTTTTACTTAAAGAGCAGGTCATATGGGTTTTTGAAAAAAAAAACAAAAAAAAAAAAAAAAAAAAATATATATATATATTTTTTTTTTACAGTTTGTAACATAGCTATCCTCTAATGTAAACAGTCTGTTAAGCTGTCAATCAAAAAAATACATGATAAAGATATTGGGCCTCATTTACGAAACTTGCTTAAATATATGAATAAATTCTGATTTGAAAATCATATGAAAATTTCTAATTTGCGCATAAAACAGACCAAAACACGAAAACTCCAGATTCACAAACACTTCGTACACGTCCGATTTGATAGTTAAACATGTATGTCAATGAATTCCAACAATTCGGAAATAGGGCGCACATGCACGCTCATTCACAATTATCATAATCCCTGCCTATGAATTGTAGCTGCGAAATACAGCTGTCTATTTCCTCAGGTTTGGCTCCAGTATTTTTTTTACATAAATACAAAATATATTATTAGGTCATATGCCTAACAGCAAATATTCAATAATGTGTGTCCGCCAAAGAGATTTTATCCAGCTGAAAAATGCCAGGCGCTCTTCTTAAAACAACCAGCTGGTGGCGCTTGACAATGTTGTTGTGGGACAGCGTTTTTCCAGCTGAGAAGCTTTGGTTGCTATGATTTGGAATATCCATAGCGGCAACGTATTTGCATCTAATTTTTAATAATTTTGCTAAATATAAAAAAGCAGTAATACTGACTTCTCCATTGTTGGATGGTTGGTCAGTATTTGTCCCACCCCTTCTCTATTTACTGCTGGGTGAATAGTAACAGTGACAAGCGCTGTGTTTTACAGTTATCAACTTTATTGATAAAATGTATTTATTTATCAAAAATTAATATAAAAAAAAAGAGGACAAGGGCAAATTAACTTGTGAATTACTATGGCAGTGAATTAAAATTCAGTGTCATCAGTTTGCTAAAAAGAATGTTTTACGCACCATTTACACATGGTAGGGAGCAGGTGTACATTTCTTTCGTACCAACTAACATTTTGAAAATACAAAATTTTTCATGAATTTCGAAAGTTTACGTCAGAACAGCTTCACGAACAATTTACACAAAAATGCATTCTTGTTTGTGTTTCATAAATGAGGCCCATTGTCTTTCAAAAGAAAGAGTCGACTCTGAACCGCCTTAACGAGTCATCATATTTTCAAATCTTCTGCCTGTTACCAATATATGTCACTAGGTAACACATTAGCATAATCCTCACCTGCCTATGAAATACAAACACTCTGACCTGCCCATAAACACTACCACTAGTTAGTGTGTTTACATCATGTAGAGAAGACGCTGTGTTCCGCACTGTATAAATTTTGTTTTCATTTCTGAAAGATGAGGACGTCATGAATCAGTGGTTAAAATATATTTTTCACAATACCACAGCAATATTTTTTACAGAGGACTGCTTCTCTAATCTTGGCGAGTTCAACGAGGGATTCGCTAAAATCTTGTCAATGAAAGATAAGATAAGTACCTTCTTTTTTTGGACCAACAAGCGTCTCCGAACCACCACCTGTAAGTATGATTAATACGTTATGTGTGCATTTTCAACTGATTGCTCAACATATCAAGATTTTTTATGCTAATATGTGATGTAGATGTATACGTAGTGCAGCTTTAGTTTTCCAGGTAATAATGAACCCACTATTTCCTAAGAATGTGTTGATTAATGTAGACTGCCGTTGTCTACGTACCTATAATAATAAAGAATGTAGACATATTTTGGTTTACAAACTGTATTGTTTCATCAGTCACGCTAACATGTAATTTATCCACCATTATTGTTTTGTGAAGTGTTTACAGTTTAGCAGCTAATCTTTAGCTATGGGCACGATTTGCTTGCATCGTATCCACAAGTTTCCTACGCCCCATGAGGCCTTGCGTCAAAAGTGGGAGCATCTTCCGGTTCAAAGTAAACAAGCAGGACATGACACTCATGCATTCAACAGCTGACAGGAGTGATGGGCAAATGAAGCCTCGTGAAGCACTAAGACTTTCCTCTGACTGTTTTGGAAAATATTCACATCTTCGAGTGTCGAATACAGTGCTATCTGGTGGTTAGTAAAAAAATAAAGCAGTCAAAAGTCTGTGAAGCTCCGTCGAAAGAAGCATTCACCATAATTTCCATAGATCAACTCATATTACATGACCAAATAAAAGCCTAACCATGTGTGTGTTTATTTGTTGAATATTTGACTCTGATAAATTCATTTACCCATTAAACAGTGTCATTAAATGCCAGTACGAATGTCAATATGAAGTGAAGTGTACACATATATGAATTGCATATGGTAAATATTTAATTTTTCTGAAATATTTTGTATTCTTCATATAACTTGTATGATGTACTCGCAAAGTAAGATCTGGGGGTTTTAACTCTCCGATATGGACACATGACTGGACAGAAAGTGAGGCTTGGTTTGCAATTCGTAAAGTGATTTCTACGTTAACAACACAAGCCCTGAATCGAGGCTTCATCAGCATGCCTTTTAACACGAGCTCTGATGCCATCGGTTCAAATGTCATATCACTAGTTGACAGTAATTCAAGATTTAGCGATCCAAACTTACTAACGATTGGGGAACACAACTTTGAACAGCACATGCTGTCCCTAAGCACTGTAATGACATCTCTCATAAAGGTGTGCAACTTTACAAAGTAAACAATGGTCCGAAAACACTTAGCCTCTTCGCTAACTAGCACACAATATACCATTGGTATATACATCCGCCGCTTCACTGGAAGTTGCACCCATGTTCTTTTTTACAGTAGCGCCCCCCCGGGAAACTTGTGGATACGGAAAGACCAGTTACAAAGACTTGGCCAGCTGACCAATCAGAACAGAGTAGGCTTATGGAAGGGAGGGGTTTACTGACAGAACTGCTTCAAACTAATTGTTTTGAAATAATTGTTGTTTTCTGACCTTATGCATGCATTTAAACCTATTGTAGGGGACTCCAACACAATATTAGGACACTTTTAAATACCATATGACCTGCTCTTTAATATTAATAACTATCTTTTATTATGCACATAAAATGCAAGTATAGTCAAACTTGCATCACCTACATTAAAAGTCACAGCTCAATGTGTCTGACAAATGTGCAAACCACCAGGCCATGGCACCAATACAAAAACAAATAATTGAGAGTTCCAGTATTGTGAAACTCAATGGCTATATTCAAAACTAGATTTGTAATATGAGTGAATTGGTTTGGGTTCTTTTGCAAGGCACTGCATAGTCAGCTATGATTGTTTCAATGTCTCACCATTTTCTTTGTCCACAAAGGCTCCCTGTGGAGAGTCTGGGATGCCTTTCCACACAGTAATAGGTTTTGGATATCCGGGGTCCATGGTTCTCATATCCTCATTGTACCTCCAGTATCTGTAATAGTAGAAAGACAGAAAAAATGCCCTCAGACATTATGGAACAGTCAAGTGAAAGCGGTATCCACTGGGTCCCATTGTGCACTGTAGCTAGAAACTATAAAACTGACCTGTCCCCTTTGAAGAAGTAGGTTTTGGCCACGTCTTCCCACCAAACAGCTGTTTCAATGCTCTGCGTAGGCATTCCACTGCCAAAAAGAGAAATGTCCTGAGGATATGTGGGCTGCAGAGTTGTATCCTTAAACACCCAGAACCGGTTGCCTATAGAAATACAGAAAAATGGAAAAGATTGCTTTAGTGTTTAAAAAAAAAAAAAAAAAGCATCTTCTTCTTTTAATAACAATAATATAATTATTGATTGTTTTAATAATAAAACTGATGGCAATTATGCATGCATGCTAATTAACCAATCAACGGGAGAAGACATGCCAGGTTCTAGAAACAAACTCCAAACAAACCAGGTGTAAAAATGCCCTTAGTAGATTCCAAAAACTGAGCTTTTTACTTCACATTTTCACATCTATATTTAGCCTGCAAGATTTAAAAGTCACAGGGAAAAACATCTTACCTTTAAAGAAGACAAACTTCCCCTCGCTGTTTTCGTAGACAGCATCGATCTTGGGAGGCAGACCTCTCCAGAAGTAGCTAATTTGCATCGGGTATCCAGGTACCACAGAATTATCTCGCACCCTCCAGAACCACTGATCCTAATAAGAGTGTACTGATGTTAGGAAACACACAATTTATGCTGCACTAATTCTCAGTGAAGCTGTTCATTATTCACACCTTGAAGACGAACAGCTCCTGTCGTAGGATTGCTAAGGTGTTGAAACCTCCGTCACAGATGTTGGGTTTAGAGTTGGGGTGGGCTGGTTTTGATTTCTGCGGAGGGCGATGAGGGCGACCCTGTCGGTCATGCTTTCGAGGGTCAGTTGGTAGGTGCAGGCGAGGAGGCGTAGCGGTCGTGAGCAATCTTGTAGGCTGAGGATTTTTGTCTGGAGGACCTGCAGAATGAATACAGAATTCAAATCTCAAGAGTGTCAGGAAAAGGAAAAGATGTATTTGAAAACAAATGGTGCCAAGTGGGTGTGCAAAACTTTGATTCTATTTTCAAGAAATGTACTGACTCTACAAATGTGATGAGATAAAACTAATATTTTCCTCACTTCTTCAATACATGTGAGTGGACACAGTCATTATGTTCAAAAAAAGTTTGGTTCATTGTTAGTTTGGTTCATAACATTTATACCGAAAAGTATTTATACCCCTTCATTTTTTTTCACGTTTTTTTTTTTTTACTGTGCTGCCTTATGTTAAACTGTTTTAAATTACTTTTTTTTTCACATCAATCTACACTCCATGTACCATAATGACGAAGTAAGTACATTGCATAAGTATTCATCAGTATTCAAGTACTTAGCTGCTTTTTTGGTATAATGCAACAAGATTTGCACAACAACATTTAGCAATTATCTGCCATTCTTCGCCTCACCTCTTCACCTCTTAAGCTCTGTCAGCTTGGATGGGGGCTGGCAGACATTTTCAGGTTTCTCTAGAAATGTTTAAATGGGTTCAAGCCCAGGCTCTGGCTGGGCCACTCAAAGACATTCACAGAGTTGTCTATAAGCCATTTTTGCTGCGTGCTTAGGGTCATTGCCATGTTGGAAGGTAAACCTTCTGCCCAGTCTGAGGTTCTGAATGCTCTAGACTGGGTTTTCATTAAAGCTATCTCAATATTTTCAAGCATTGTGCTTTCTCTTCTACTCTGACGAGTCCTTCAGTCCCTGCCACGGAAAAACAGCCCCGCAGCATGAGGCTGCTACCAGCACACTTTACTTTTGGGATGGTACTCTGCAGGTAATGAGCAGTGCCTGGTTTCCTTCAAAAATTATGCTTGGATTGAGGTTCATCAGACCATAGAATCTTGTTTTTCTGAGGGTCCTTTAGATGCGTTTTTGCAAATTCCAAGTGTTTTCATGTGTCTTTACTGAGGAGAGGAGTCTTGCCACACCACCATAAAGCCCAGATCGGTGGAGTGTTGCAGTGATGCTTGTCCTTCTGTAAGTTTCTCCCATCTGCATATATGATCATGGAGCTCAACTAGACTGACCATCAGATTCTTGGTCACCACTCTAGCCAAGGCCCTTCTCCATCAGGAGGCCAGCTCTAGGAAGAGTCATGGTTGTTTTGAACTTTTTCCATTCAAGTAACAGAGTCTACATGCTTCTGTGAACCTTCAATGCAGCAGAATTTTTCTGAACTCTTCCCCAGATCTGTGGCTTGATGCAATCCTATCTCTGTGCTCTACAGGCAGTTTTTTTTTTTACATCAGGGATTGATTTTTGCTCTGATATGCACTTTCAGCTGTTAGACCTTTTATTAAGATGTGCGTGTCTTTCCAAATCATACCCATTCTATTGAATTTGCCACAGGTGAAGTTCACTCGAAGTGTAGTAACATCTTCAAACAATATGAATGCTCTAGAGGTAAATTTCAACTTTACCAGATAAGGGTATGAATACTTATGCAATGGAAGCATTTAAGTTTTTTATTTTTAATAAATTCGCAAAGATGTTTAAAACCATTTTTTGCTTTACCATTATAGTGTATGGAGTGTAGACTGATGTGGGAAAAAAATAATTTAAAGCAGTTTAACATAAGGTAGCAATATAACAAAACGTGAAAAAATGAAGGGTATGAATACTTTCGCAAGGCACTGTACATAGAAGCCAGTGGATTATGGCACCAAAAGTTTAAACGCACCATATATTTTCTGGATGCCCTGTAGATCATCATGAGGCAGTTTGAAGCTCTCAGTGTCCATATACTGATAGAACGGAGCCATTATAGCTGTAGGATCATTAGAATGCTCCAGTCCTAAAGCATGACCAAGCTCATGGACCGCCACAAGGAACAGGTCATTACCTAAGGAAAATAAAAACAACAGTGAAAATACAAAATACAAGTGAAAATACAAACATAAGATATGCTTTGTTTTTTGTTGTGCTTGTATTCTTATCTATAGAAGCATCTGGCGTTATGACTCACCACTCAAGTGCCTGATCTGAGAGCCATCTTAATGTTGTAATGGGCATGTGTACAGTGTGTGGGCATGACAGTAGCTTTGGAAACAGAATTCAAAACAGATCCCACATTGCTTTATATTATACAACAATATATAGCTAGAAATATCTTCTATCCTGACCTAATGATGAATGAAAATGTTATACAAGATATAAAGTATTGTATTAAATGTGCGCTTGTGTAGTGTGTAGTGTAATTCAAATGTTAAAGTGTATATTTTTAAAAAACCTTTACTTGCCGATAATGTAATATCAGTTAAATAAAATGCTATTTAAGTGTATTATACAGACATGTACATTTTAACAAATGCATTTTGTAATGTGAAACTCAAAGATAAAAGTATATTTTAAATCATTGTTTTAATAAATGTTTTGTGCTTTCATGCTTTTCCCCTTTACTAACATACTAACACACCTGTAAATTATTATAATTTCAACTGTAGTGTGTTATTTGATGTAACATTCAAAGTGAATATATTTTAAATGTACTAAATGTCAACTTCATCATTACAAATGTGTATAAATACACATAAATAACATATAGTTCCTCACATAAAGCTATCATAGGTCTCAGAACAGAATATAATGGCTGAATCATATGAACTATTGTTATAGTGCTTTTGTGGTACAGTTTTAGAGCTTTGCATGTGGTAACAGTAAGTGAATGTTGTGGGAGGCATTCACTTCTAAATGACCTGTTAAAAATAATCTCCTAATTGCTGCTTATTTTGTAACATGTTGTTCCCAATCAGCCTTAATGTAAAGAAAGAAAACCACACAGTGTGTGGTCCATATAGACTGTGGTGACTCTAATGAAGCCTGAAACCACGGGAAGCTATTATGCCAGGCACGTGTAACATCAGAGACGGCAGCAAAACAAACAGCCAAGGGTCCTGAGTGCAGGCGGCAGTAAAAATGCCAAGAGCGAATGTAGTCGCAGCCATTCATTACTGTCTGGGCCGAGACATTTCGTGAAAGGAGATGAGCATCTTAAAAGCTGTCTGCATCCAGTTGGCCCAGGTAATTAAAGCTGAGTGCCTCTAAGTGCGGCTCGCAGTGAAGAGATGGATCTGATTACCTCTCATTTAATGGGTGCAACCATAATGCAAATACTACATATCAAACAAAGCTGACACCTGACATCCACACAAGCATCAACACGTGCACACAAAGACAAATTCAGTGAAGAAAACCCTAAGAAAAGCAAGATTTTTTGGATGGTTTTAGAACCTAATTAGTGTCATTACTCTGCCCCACTGGTCAAAATATGGCAGTAAAATACTGTTCATGATACTTCATGTATTATCCAGTGTTAACACAGAACTTCATTGTAATGTGTTAACAAATAACATACATTTAGTGGCTACTTAAGCTATTTAAAGAATATGGTGTTGAGTTTGCACTTAAATACGACACACTGGTGGATTTAAAGGCACAGTATGTATATTTTTGCCATTAATATGTGAAGAATCATGGAATGATGAGAGTTGTTGTCTTCACCTCCATCGCTGATAGAAATCCTTCAGGCGTATACATTTATGAAATACGTACACTGATAAAAATTATTTTGTGGTTAGTAAATAATACAGAAAAATACACATAATTTTTACAATAAATAATTTAGTTCAGGCAAGAATTAAAAAAAAGTAAATTAAATATTAATACTCAATTTAAGCTTGTAGAATTGAAAAGTTGAATTTTGAAGTATGTTTTACTTGGAATTGTTTGTTATTTTGCAAAGTTTGTTTAAGTAAATATCAAAGTCATTATCCCGTTGTTCTCATCATGCACTTGGACATGAATAATTAATTAATATAAATAATAATAATAATAAATTAATAATTAAGGTTAAATTGTTTGCTGTTTTCAAGATGCATTTACACTGTTTTATGGCTGCTTTTGTTGTTAAGTAACTTGCTGTTTTGTAACATCTAGAGTTCATTTTCTACTCAAAATGAGCCATTCATATTCAAAAACTATTCACTGTCATTGTGTATCATGTGCCAAGTGTTGAGGTCTCTATGTTCATTTGGTTCATAAATACATTAAATCAACATATAACCTTAAACAATAAAGAGCCATCTACTTGCTTATGTATATGTTTGTAAGTAAACCACATGCTTTAATGGCATTTTTTTTTTTATTTCAGTGCTTTGATGTTTGAGTAAATTTTACAAACCGTGACTGAGTGAATAGTACTTCAGGACTGCAGGGTAAACTTCAAATAATTAAGTAGAAATTACTCAAACTCTAACTACACTTTAAATTTGCTTAATTCCTTTTGCTAATTTTAAACTTAATTAAGTAGATTTTACTTAATTCCATACTTAAATTTTACTTAAAAAAATGTGCGTGCAAAAACTTGCCAAATAAAAATTGTAAATTTGCTTGTTTTTTTCAGTGTATACATTTATTGTCTTTGCCGACAGAATTAGCTGCAAATGGTAAAGAATAATCGTGTTCCATATTGACTGAGTGAAAAATTGAGTGGCTTGCTAGATGCTACAACTATTACTTCCACACTCATCTAGAAGCAGAAAAGTGGAAAACGAGGATAACGCTTATATGACACCATTGACGGCTGACGCAAAGACATGGACTGTGTCCTTGGTTAAAATCGGAAATTTACAAATAGTTGTAAACATTTGGGATACTGTAAGTACACAACTGAACAAAATATCATAGTGCCTTTTGGATATTTTAATGACATTTTTTACATACTGTGCCTTTAAGCAGTCATTTGTGGAGGATGCAAAAGATTACTGAAAAAAAACTACTCAGACTTTTTTGGGAAAGTGCAACTTCACTCCACCAACACAATCTAGAAACTTTAAAGGGCTAGTTCACCCAAAAATGAAAATTAACCCATGATTTACTCACTCTCAAAGCTTAATAGGTGTATAGAAATTTTTTTCAGTCTAATCCAATCTGAGTTATATTAAAAGTTGTCATAACTTATACTTACTTTACATACATACTTTATAATGGCAGTGGGCGGGTGTTTTTGTTCAACAGTCCAAAATAAGTTCAAGAAAGTGCATCCATCTATAATAAAAAGTGCCTCACATGGCTCTTGGGGTGAATAAAGGCCTCTTGTAGCAAATCGATGCGTTTTTGTAATAAAAATATCAATATTTAAAATATTACAAACACTTTTCTCTAGCTTGTGCTAACTGTTGTACACACAAGTCATTCCAGGCGGATGATGTAGGACGAATGCGTAGCGCATGCACATGTGAGAATATGCTAGTCTCGCGAAAACCAACACTTGTTTACAAGAGCAAAGAAAGCTCTTGGCTTATATCGAAATCCTCCAACATTTTTCTTTACAAATCCTCCTTTTGTACTTCTAATTTGTGACAAGTGTTTTGTTTTGCTCTCTCTGCTTCCAAGTTTGCCACTTCTTACCGGCAAACTTGGAAGGTCCAAAATCATCTGTCTGGAACGGCATTACATTTAGCGCAAGCTAGTGAAAAGTGTTTATAACATGCAGAGCCATGCAACGCACTTTTTTAATTATGGATGGATGGACTTTATTGGACTTCTTTTGGACTGCTGAACATAAAACAACAGCTCACTGCCATTAAAAAGCTTGGAAGAACCAGGACATTTTTTATATAAGTCTGACTGGATTCGTCTGAAAGAAAGTCATATATATCTAGGATGCCTTATGGGTGAGTAAATCATGGGCTAATTTTCATGTCAAAACTTTAAAACATAAAACTTCACTGAAAACAAATATTAACAAATGGCATATGGTTCTAAGGGCTTCAAAACATTTAGTGGCTGATTAAAGGTGCTGTATATAATTTTTTTTAAATATAATTCCGTGTCGGAATGTATGTTTTGTTTTGGTCCATGTGGTTCCGCCCACTGCTAGTTTAACCAATTATATTTAGACACCCCGGGTTGCCAGTTGGTGGAAAACACAGTAAACTGAAACCATTAAAGGCAGAAAACTGAACTGACGCAGAGAATTTACCTAACCTAAAAAACATCCATCTAAACAGCTTTATGACCAGAGGCATATTAAAACATGGATAAATCAACTCATAAACTTGCAGTTCCATTGTCAGTTGTGCTTTTTCCTGTTGCGTGTCCTCAAACTGAGAACCCTTGGGGTGGGAGAAACAATATTTTGAATTTGGGCTGTAGTACACTGTAAAAAATAAATAGTTGAGAAAACATATTTAAAAAAAAAAAGGCAACTTGTTGCAGTGAGACTTTTGAGTTCTCTCAATAACAGTTTTTTAGTTTTTCCCAGTAAAGATACTTTGGACATACTCTAGGCCTGAAAACTAGACACACAAACCTCAAGAATGGTGGCAATCAACAAATGTTAAAAAGACGAGCTCTTAGTCTCATAGTACAACAAATAACTAACAATAATGACAAAACAACAACAAAAAGTTAGCAATTAAGTCAGCAAACAGCAAAACAATACTCCTATAACAGTAACTGAATAATTTGTTCATGTTGCAATGCATACTTGGGAACTCAGGAAATTCTTTGTTCAGACAAATACAAAGTTCTGGCATGAAACTCAAGAATGCAGTTTGATGGGTCTAACTCAACATGATTTGACAACATGACATCATAATCACATGGCACAGCCGATTGGTTCTCTCCTGTATCAGTAGCCAATTAGCCCTCTGCTTAACATTCAAATATATGACTAGTGCTAGATGTAGCAGTTTTCAACATGCTTCAGAAACCTGCCACCTTCCCCAGCTCCACCTGTATTGATCTGCTATGAGGTGATTCATATATGCTATGGGGGTTAATTATATATGTTATATGTGCAGTATTTCTTAGAAGCTTACAGTAGTATGTTGTGGATGTATTGGCAGTAGCAAGTCTCAGTACTTGCTCTGCCGCAGCAACAGCAACAGCAACAGCAACAGCAAATACATTAACATTGTTCTGTACATTACCATGCCAATCCTTCCGAGAGTTGTCATGACAGAACTGTGTTGGACTAGTTGGGGCAACATTCCGGGTAATTTTGTTGGTCTGACAAAGGGTTTTTTTTTTATGTTTTTTTTTAAGAAAATAGCTTTTTTTTTTTTTTGTATTTGAGACTTAAACTGTTTTGTAAACTGGAAAATATGCAGTTGCATTTTTACAGTGTACCTATTTTAACTGCTAGCTGTCAATATTACACAATATTAAGCTGGTTAAGAATATGTTGCTGATTTTGTTCTTAAATACCATAGGTTCAAAAAATACCAAATACCGCACAGGTGGTCCAGCTGTTTAGTGAGTTCTCCCTTTAATATTTACTAAGCTACAAACAGCACAGTTTGTTAAAACACTCAATTCAGCATGTAAATTATAGCACTAATTACCTTAATGGAAAGTCTTGTTTTGCAGAATTGCTTTTAGCTTTAGCTATTACATATTGTGAAGTAATTTTTTTTTTTTAACGGTGCTCATGAAAATGTCCAGATGTCATTAATGATTTAGCTGTTCTGTCACTCTCACATTCCTGCTGAAATAGCAACTTCATTTGTTTGTTAATTGTTGAAATTAAAAATGTGGCCTAACCTGCCGTTCTCTCACCATCATGGTTTGGGTTGCCCAGCGTCCAGGGTTCATCTGAGTCAAAGTGTGTGTCGCCCCCTATGCCCGGCCCTGGGAAATAAGCATGTGCCAGGAAGCCTCCTTCTCCATCAAAAGGAGAGCTGTCACCGTGGAAACCAGAGGCAAAGATGATGGTGATGTCAACGTCACGTTTGCCGCTCTCCAGAGCACTGTAGGGCACAGCCTCAAAACGCAGCGGTGTGACACCTTGCCATACGTCAAACGCCCGGCGAATGGCCTCATGCGTTTCTCGTGCTCCCACTTTAGGAGTGACATTTTTAATGCTAAAAACAAAACAAACACAAAAAAACAATATTTATTAGTGAATATAAACACTAAGCCATGGCAAAGTACAATTTATGGAATGTTTTGATTTAGATTTTTATTGATCCTCAATGTCTTAAAACTTTGTACTTCAGGGTTTTCATGTACAAATGCTGTAATTTGACAGGCACAGAATACAGATAAATAAACCACTTCTGTAATTTCATTCTCACAACTTTGTCACTAAAACCAAGTTCATTATTGTTTCCTTTGGTGAAGTTGTTTTAGTGCATCCGTATAACTCTATACAATCTTAGATGTTTGCTTGAATATTTGATACATGAATTAGACAAATTTTAATTGTTTATAGTCTGACAAAATAATATGTTTTACATCAGTAACGCACAATAATTACATTCAGCTTAGCTGCAAGCTTATTTGAAAAGCTTGTTATGTTTGCTTAACAACAAACCAAATTTAAGTTGATACAACAAATTATTGTATAAATTGAGCAAACTTTAAACATTTTTAAGTGTTCAGTGTTCTTGTTTACTCATATACAGTTGAGGTCAAAAGTTTACATACACCTTGCAGAATCTGCAAAATGTTAATTATTTCACGAAAATAAGAGGGATCATACAAAATGCTATTTTTAAGAGATATTTTTTATTTAGTACTGACCTGAATAAGATATTTCACATAGAGGACGTTTTACATGTAGTCCAGAGAAAATAATAGTTTACAAAAGTTTACATAAGCTTGATTCTTAATACTTATTACCTGAATGATCCACAGCTGTGTTTTTTGTTTGTTTGTTTGTTTGTTTTTGTTTACTGAGTTAACTTGACTTGTTTATGAGTTGTTTATCCTGAACAGGTTCACCTTGTTTATCCTGAACAGGTCCCACAAATTCTTTGGTTTTTCAGAATTTTTGTGTATTTGAACCCTTTTCAACAATGACTGTATGGTTTCGAGATTCATATTTTCACACTGAGGACAACTGAGGGACTCATGTGCAACTATTACAGAAGGTTCAAATGCTCACTGATGCTCCAGAAGAAAAAACTAAGCATCAGGAGCCAGGGGTGTAAACTTTTGAACAGAATGAAGATGTACATTTTTCTTATTTTGCCTCACATGTGGATCATTCCAGTAACAACACAGTATTAAGAATCAAGGGGATGCAAACTTTTGAACAGCGTAATTATTATAATTTCAACTATTATTTTATATCTTATTCAGGTCAGTACTAAATTAAAAATATCATGCATTTTGTATGCTCCATATTATTTGGTAAAATAATTAACAGATTCTGCAAGGTGTATGTAAACTTTTGAACTCAACTGTATCTTATACATGCAAATATCTAGTCTAATTTGTATTTGCTCAAAAACAACAACAACAACAACAACGCACATTTCATTATATGTTTTACTTTAATTTCAAAATTAATTTTTTAATTTTTTAATTTTTTAATCACTTACTAAGTGGCAATTAATTTGTCTTCTTACTAATGTCTCATTAAGCAAAATGTATGCAATTTCTTCTGGTACCAGGGGGAATTTGTCTCGTTAGAGTGTCTGTAGTATCTTATCATATGTGCTATAAATGGTGTGTTTTTGAAACTGTGTCTAGTTATGTTTTTTTTCTAGATTTAATAAGATATTAACATCAAAACCTTTACTATGATCGAAATCCACCACTATCAAATGTCACAGTAAAAAAAAACCTCACTATTATGTGTTAATATCACAGAAAAGAGAGAGCATTTTCATTTTCATTTCCAAAGTGAACTGCACCAACTGCCCTTAGACTGGCATCTCTGCTGAATTTCCCACATTGAAGTCTTTATCTTCCTCTAACAGACTGAGAGGCCCTGAAAATCTCAGCTGACTTTTCTCTATAGAGGCCAGTCACTCACTGCCAAGCCTGTCTTCATTTACATTCCATTTGCATAGGTGGCCCATCAATTAAAAAAAGCAGGATTTGAATAAATCATTTCCGTTATCGCCCGCTGTAACCGGGAAAGTCTAAATTGAGGTGAGAGAACACTCTATTTCCTCCAAGCCCTTTAGAAGGTAATCTTCTGGGAATTCAAATATGTTTCTTGAAGGTTAAAGAGTGAATGCTGGAGGTTATTATATGCTTGGCTGTGTCTTCAGTGCAGTGCAGCATATAGCATGGCAGTTACAGGACGAACTGAGTGACATCTGTCTATTTCAACCTTTCAGGTTTTGGTTTATTAAGATTCAGTACAACTCATTTTAAGAATTAAACATCAGATTATAAGGATATTTACAGTACAAGTACAAGGACAGCAGAGTCAAATAATAGCAACCTATACCTGTACCTTTAAGACAACTTATTTGAATCTCCATTACAAATTTTGAGCATTTCATTTCACAGTTCTGTCTGTTAATGTCTGCGCTGTATTTATAAACCAAATTGTTAAATCATTTGCACTGACAGAGACTGTCTCTCTCTAACCTGTATGTGATGTGTGTGCGTTGCCACTTCTGTCCAGTTAGTGCATATCGCTTCTTCCTGCGGGATCCAGATGTGCCTTTAAGCAGGTCTGGTACCCCGCATCTGGGCTTTCTCATCCAGCTAGAGGAGAAAATAAGAGCAAAGGGATGAGGCATGAGGTAATTTCTGCCCTTCATCATGATAAAAAGTAGGTTAGCTAACATTGCTGCTTTAAGGCATAACTATAAAAGTGTTTGAATGGATTTAAAAATAACTGCTGCTTTGTTCATTCATCAGAATGCTCATCAGACTTTTAAAATGAATCAGTGCTCTTGTGTTTACTCTGTTTGTGCATACAGCTGAGACCTTGCAGAATCTGCAAAACGTTAATAATTTTACCAAAATAGGAGGGATCATACAAAATGCATGTTATTTTTTTATTTGACCTGAACAAGATATTTCACACAAAATACATTAGCAAATAGTTCACAAGAGAAAATAATAGTTGAATTTATAAAAAAATGACCCCGTTCAAAAGTTTACATACGCTTGATTCCTAATACTGTGTTGTTACATTTTTTTTTGTTTTGTTTTGTTTTGTTTAGTGATAGTTGTTAATGAGTGTCTTGTTTGTCATGAACAGTTAAAGTGCCCGCTGTTCTGAAAAATCCTTTAGGTCCCACAAATTCTTTGGTTTTTCAGCTGATTGATGATTTGAGATGATTTTATGATTTTGAGATCCAGTTTTCCAAACTGTGGACAACTGAGGGACTTGTATGCAACTATTCATAACTATTCAGAAGGTTCAAAAGCATCAGTGAGCATTTGAATATAAGTTGAATATAAGTCCCTCAGTTGTCCTCAGTGTAAAAAGATGTATCTCAAAATCATACAGTTTGGAAACGATTCAAATACACAAAAATGCTGAAAACCCAAAGAATTTGTGGGACTTTTCTGAGGATTTGAGGAAGAACAGTGGGCAGTTGAACTGTTTAGGACAAACAAGGTACTCATAAATAACTATCACAAAACAAAAAACAAAACAAAACAAAAAAAAATAGCTGTGGATCATTCAGGTAACAACACAGTATTAAGAATCAAGTGTAAACATTTGAACAGGGTCATTTTTATAAATTCAACTTTTATATAATTTACTATATGTCAATATTTATGTGAAATATCTTATTCAGGTCAGTACTAAATAAAAAATAACATGCATTTTGTATGATCCCTGCTATTGTGGTAAAATACTAGTATGTAAACTTTACACTTCAACTGTATACATTCTGCAATACTTGAAGTCGATGCATTATCTCCAGTGCCGGAGATACATAAAACATTTCATGCACAAAACATGTCAATATCACAGACATTCAGCACCAAATTATAGTCATCAAAATCACAATATCCCAAGTGGCATAGAAAATTGCTCTTGAAACATGCTGTTCTATTTCAGTTGCATAACTTCAGCATTACAGCTTACATTCATTAACAATTACAAACACACTAGCACAAGATGTTCAGATAAAAGATAATATATTTATTTCTATCACTGAATGTGAAAATCAGTGCCTCGTCTTCAACTTGTCATCAATAAACCATAACATAAAGACACAAAGAGAATAAAAAGAACTGAATAAAATTGACTCCAAGGTCAAAAAGAGAATGCTCATGCTTTATAACACAGCGCAGTCCTCTTCAAATAACTTGCACAAGCAGTAGAAAATGTTCTCAAAACATTTTAGATTGGAAAATGACTTATGGCGTCCAAGCTAAACATCAGAGACTGGAGCTGAAACTTTCAGTCCAAAGAAAAGGTGATTAATCAAACATGAAATTCTTTAACTGATGACTCATTTGTTGGAAACACTGTTATTTGTGTCCTATTTCTTGTGCACATTATTTACTACTGATATAAATATCACGGAAATAGATACTGGAAATAGTCATAATGTTTCTTAGACTTAATGCTTAGTGTTTATTGAAATTTTGGAAGACCTTGTCTTTGTTCACCACCATTATAGTTGAATGCGTCATTTATAATTTTTTATTATACTGCAATTAAAATAACATGGTTTCAATGTTTCTTTCTTTGCTTCTGGCATAATATCAGAGGGAGTGATGTCAAAGTCTTTTTTTTTTTTTGGACTAAATGTCATTATGTACGTCATAAAGTCATCATTATGTTTACTCATGTAATGTGATGATAGTCTCTAAATAAGACCATTTTTAGACATTTTCGTGTTGACCTTAATCACAGTAACACTCAACCCTGCAACATTTAGAATGTAACAAGGTCAAACAGCTGTTGCACAAGACATGTTTTGTAAGAGAAGACAAGAGTCATTTGGGGTAATTTTTTCCATTAAAAAGTGTGATTTATTAAAACTGAGTCATAAATTAACAGAATTTACTCCGTATTTCTAATCAAATAATAAGTAGCATATATGAATTCCAGACTTATTGTAATAATAGCGTTTCAAATAGCATTTTAGTAACAATAAATAACAATTGCCATTTTGCAAGATCATTTTCATACACAAATGGCACAGCTTTATTAGTATGGGCCTTGTATGCTGTATATACAGCATATCTATGCATTTTATGTTTGACTTTGTTTTGTTTTGACACTGTGTGCATGTGTGCTTAGGAGTACTTACTCTATAGTCTCCTTGTCTAGAGTCCCTGTGATGTTTAGTCCATACTTGTGCTGCATGGCAGCAATAGCAGAATGCATGGTTTGGGCTGATCGCAGGACAGCCATGTTAGGTTGTGTCTGGTGGAGGTAGCCATACCTCTGTAACCACGCCTGCAAAAGACAGAACAAATATAACCTGACAACATGTCCTCAGCTAAACCCTAAAGCTCAGCTGTAGCCTGAACAACAAAACAATGAATAAGAAGCTAAACATGCCCTCGCAAGGCTTGGAAAGAAGCCTACATGGTTAAGGGGTTTAGAGACTCTGACTTCAATTATTTCAATTTTCAGTTTTGCTCGAGGACCAAGATTATATATTGGACATTAAATGTTAACCCAACATGATACCAAAATTGTTTAGCATACAAATGTAACAAAAGTGTACATAGAATCTCAAATACCCACCCCCTTTCATTACTGTTTCTATGTCCGACAAACAATGCTCTCACACTACACATGATATTCTGACACAGTGAAAAATACATCGCAAAACAAAGAGGAAACTGACAACGCATCAACAGACAAATCAGAGCAGGTTACTTCTGGTATAAAACAAGGTTTCAGCTTTCAAATGTTTCTATTTGTAAGAAATTCAAAACATAAAAAAGTATTTGTGGCTCTTTAATGTGTCCTGACCAGTGATCTATATATGACTGGTGATCTATACTGCTGTTAGGCAGTGAAGCCACCGGAAGTGTTCGATCCGCCATCTTACTATTCCCTACTGGCAAAGAGCACCACTGACCTAAAATCACCCGATTTGAAGCGTATCATTCCAACAGGATTAGTTTTTAGGATATGTGTATGTAAATTAATTTTTATTTAAGATATTATCTAAAATGTTTATGGTCTTTTCGGGCAGGATAATTGATATATTGAAGTCGTTTGGGTCGGTGTGTCAGCTGCACACTTGCAGACACAGGTCACTGATCCAACACAAAATATATTTCTTTACTTACCTAATTATGCAGGAAATAATAAACATGACCATATATCTGCTATTAGTTTCTGAAATTGACTTGAATATACAATAAATAATGCCTCTGTTACTCTATTGTTTTGTATTGAAATTTAAATCTTTGAAATGAAGCTTCATGTATTTAGGTCCATACTTTATGTAGTCAGCGTTATTTCTCAGACTTATGATGTGCATATTATCGTTTCCATGTGAGTAAAATGTTATGTATATGTATTGAATTAATTATTAATTTAAAAATGAACACTGTTAACGAATTTATTTAATTTATATTTATGAATTTATTTTAAAACATGCAGTTAGCCATCTGTAACAAAATTACATAAAGCTAATGGTCTAATCTGATTCAGTAATTTACGTTAAGATATGATAAAAGTGCTAACAGCAAACCTGGAGATCGGCTAAATGAATTCAAAAACGGTAAAACTCATCTGTTTAACTCTAGGGGAGTTGGAAAATGAGCCTTTTTGTTTTTTTTTTTTAAAGTGGAGTGTTCCTTTAAAAAAGATGTGCTCTTAATTGTATTGATTGTGCACTTCTAGTGTACTATAATATAATGGTAATGAAATAAAAGGCCACTTAAGTGTACTTAAAGTGAGTACACTTTCATGAATGTTTTGTTGTAAAAGTTAATGTAAAGTTACTATATTATAAACTTCATTGTTACAAATGTGTAATTACAAATATATTTAAATACATGACACAAGTTTCAGTAGAAATTACATTAAAGTATTACATTACATTACATTAAAATTTTAGTTTACCACAAATGCTTGTCTGTGCCACCTAGTCCTACCTAAGTTGCTCAATTCATTGAATTTAATCTAAATTTAAACCTTGTAATACCTTTTTATTTAATCATAAATCACATGCCTTGTGTCAAAGAACATTCACACTCATCAGCTCGCACTTACGTATATTCATTTAAAGCATATTATTTCTGTAATATGTGCTATTTTTGAAAGTATGCCAGAATGTACATCTTTTTCACCAGGGATTTTCTGGTACTGTCGAGGTTGACTGGACATGTCACATGGCATTTGACATCAACAACACAAGATTTATAAAGTGCCTTGCCTCTCTTTTACTCAGGTTGCTACACTAACTACACATTATATTAGCACTTAGCATTGTTTCTTTCAATGCTGCGACCATTTTTTGGACTCTTAGTTGGCAAGCCCTTTTTTAAAATGAGTCATGTTAAATAACTGTAGCACAGTTAAAGTTTCATCATCAATTTTAACATGTAACACACAGACCTTCTGGAGATGCTATCTTTGCTAGCCTCAGGATTTAAATGGCTGAATTAATTTGGAACAGCATACTACTTTTACCACATGCCAGGAGTAGTAAGGGTAGTATGTTAGTACACATCTCTGAATTAGGTGTGAGCAAAGGAACATTTCATGAACTCTCTTTGTGTTGAAATGAACTGTAATGGCCTGTTGTAATGCATCCTATGAGAGCTGTGATTCGAGGAGAGTGGTATTCTGAAGGTGCATGTTAAGATCATTTCATTCCAAACAACATTATGCTGGAAAGAGCTTTCAAGATAATGTACTTGAGGTCAAACATACTTTGAGACAATCCATAAACAAAAAGCAAACTAAACGGTTTAGTGCTCTGCCGCCACATAAATCAATAATTCAATATGAATGTCTGTATATGTACATGTATAAAAGGTTAATATACATGCGTGTGAGAGAGATATATAACAAAAATCTTACATGTATCCTGTAAAAGTATATTAGGTTATATTCTGTGGTACATCTATGTAGGCCTAGTTTTCCTTATGAGAAAGCAAAAAGCAGTTGAAAGCCAAATTGATTCTGTAGCTCTAATCAGACCCTGCGTATCTAACCAACACAAGGGCTGATTACTAATTTATATGAAGAAAACACAGATGTGCTACAGAGCCGCAGGGGTCTGGTATGGCAGGGTGTAACCATGGTGATAAAGAGTCATAGATAGAAGCAACTTTGTCATCCTCTGGGTGTTGTAATCACTCTCTTGTGAAGCTATAAATACAGAGCTCAGCCAAACTGATGCGCTTTAAAAATGTCAATGAAAGAAAAAAAAAAACCTGTCACGCTAATATACTCAATGTGTGTCGAATAAAACCAAGACTGCTCTATGGGTAAACACACAGGCGCTCTCACACTCATGTTTATGCATAAATAAAGCAATGCAATGAAAAACAGGCTTAATAGGTGAAAAATGAAACATCCAGAAAACATGATTGAATAATTAACATCTTCTCAATGGTCCAACAGTGTTCCAACATCCCCAACCAAAAGGAATTTCATCCAAATGAGCCAGCTGATCTGTCCAAGATTTGTTTTTTTAATTTTTACAGCCTTTTCTCTTATTTGTTGAGCAAACCAAGCAAAGAAATAACTAAAGAAAGAAAGAAGAAGAAGAAGAACAATACAAGTCCAGTTCAAATTGTATACATCTTTTTATTATTACTATTTAAATAATAATAATTGATTTCTATTTTAATATGTTTGAAAACAAAATATAACTTATTCTTGTGATGCTTTTTAGTGTCACATAATCCTTCGATAATCTAATATGCCGATTTGCTGCTTAAGAAACATTTCTTATATTATCAGTGTTGAAAAACAATATTTTTTGGAACCATGATACATTTTTCAGGATTCTTAGACATAGACATTTCAAAAGAGCAACATTTATTTGAAATATAAATCTTTTGTAACATTATAAATGTCTTTCCCGTTACTTTCAATCAATTTAGCGTGTCCTTGCTGAATAAAAGCATTCTTTAGTGTAGAAACCTCACTTATAAACCTTCTTAAACATAACATACTGTAACATCATTTAAAACAGCAACATTTGATTCTATATCTTGCCAAATGTCTCTACTTGTCCAAATGTGTTATACATTATCAAGGGTCACATATACAGTATGTGACCCTTGATCACAAAACCAAGGGTCAATTTTTTGAAATAGAGATTTATACATCATCTGAAGGCTGAATAAATGAGCTTTTGGCCAAGATACAACTATCTGAAAATCTGAAATCTGAGATATCGAAATATTGAGTAAAACACATTTAACCCTTTAACTGCCATTAGCTGTTCAAGAAGGCTGTTAATGGCAGTTAAAGGGTTAAAGTTGTCCAAATTAAGTTCTTAGCAATACATATTACCAATCAAAAATTAAGTTTTGATATATTTACAGTAAGAAGTTTACAAAATATCTTCATGGAACATGATCTTTTCTTAATATTCATAAAAGAAAAATCAATCATTCTGACCCATACCAATGTATTTTTAGCTATTGCTACAAATATGTCACCTATAGTTTTGTTTTACAATTTTAAATAAAAAGCTGCATATTTAGCTGCAGTGAAAATAATGGAGCTTCTTATACTTTCTACTGAGACTGGTAAAAACAGCAGCTTTTTATCATTTACTTTTTTGTTTCACCCACTTCACTAAATGGCTTAATACATACAAGTTGAAGGACTATTAATATTTTACTGGGAGGAAAAAAACTGTAGACACAAATACAAATTTCATCTTAACTAGCCAGATGATCTCTCCAACATGTGTCCTTAGTATTTACAATAAAACAGGTTTACTTAATTACATGATTACACTTTAAAAAGACCTGAATTATTTCTGTTTGACAGAATCTGACATGAGTGAATATTACCCACAGAAAGATAAGATGCAAAACAAAGAAATGATTTCACTGTTTGTGAAGAGACCCTATTTTAAAACATGAGGTTTGATTTCATAAGCGAGCCAGTACAAGACAGGTTTTTCTGATGTTCAAAGTGCTTAGTCATTAGGTGGTGGCGTGCATCCTGTCACAATCTCACCCTTCCATGACAACATGAAAATGATCATTACCCAGAAGCTGCTGCCACATTTATACCAGATGGCAGAGACAGACAGAAAAAGGGCATGACGAGATGATGATGAAAAACATCCTTCTGGAGGACGTTGGAACAACTGTGTTCCTTATGGAGACCCTTGAGTGTTTCCACTAAGATGAAAAATCCATCATAAATATATGATGGCTTGATTGTCACATCTGACGAGAGGCTGCAGTTTCAAAGCCAAAGATGAGACTGGGTGCTTTTACATAATCTTTAAGTACAGCCTATTTTTCAGCTGCAGTTAGTTCAGTCAATTTATATCTAAGTTATTATAGAACATTAAAGCTGCAGTCCGTAGCTTTTTTGGTTAAAAATTATACAAAATACATTTTTGAGCAAGTACATAACCAGCCAATGTGTTCAAAACTATCGCCTTACTTTAGCCCGATTCACAACGGTTAGCTTATAATAATGTTTTTTTAAATTGAGTGGTACGGGTAGGTTTTCACGGGAAATTCAAGCATGCCACTGTGTCACTACGTCACATCTGTAAACATAAAGAAGGCGTCCCGGCTAGTAGCTGTATCGCATGTGAGAATGCTGCAGGTGCCGGATAGTTTATAGCCTTTTCTCACAGCGGCTGAAATAATTAAACTTATCATTTTGATTGCGGAATGTAATCCAAAAAGTTTGTGTTTATGAAACATAAGTGACTGAAATTAATTACTCCAGTTTTAAATATGCATTTGATTGCAGATCAATCCCCCCTACATGGGATTATACAAGTTTTGTATTTTAAAGAGAACCAGTCCTAAGGAAGAAGATTTTCTTTTTTGGCTAAAAGAATTTCTTCATATGAAATTAGAATTTTATGTCAATCAGAGATTAGACTGTACAGAAACAGAAACGCTAATAGGCCTAAACACTACATACACATAGTTACGCAATGCTGATGTTGTTAACATGAACAATTTAAAAACAAAGTTATAACAGTAATAATAACTTGCTAGTTTGATGTGATATGATATAACCGATCATTAGATTTAAACACTGCAGCGTTTTTCCTCAGTTGGTCAGAACAAAAGTTTTAGATTTGTTACTTACTCTTAGATAATATAGACAATATCTGGTGAAAATTCTTATTTGGCCCATATATTTGAATCTGTTAATCTGTGATTCCTAAGTACAGTGAATATCCACAATGGTGCGGTGACTGACAGCTACCAAAACATTAGATTCATCCGCGCTGGAGCCGTGCCGGAGCACAACCCACGCATGGAGGACAATTCCGCACTTAACTGCAATTGCAGGTTTTCAGACAGAGATGGCAACAAAGAAGCAAAACTTACGGACTACAGCTTTTAACTAACATTCCACTGTATACTAGGGGTCGGGAACCTTTTTTCACCAAAGAGTCATTTTTTATTTTTTGACGAGTGCATTTTTTCAAACGAGCCATTAAAAAAAAAAACAATATATTACTATAATACAAAATAAAGGTTTTCAAAAACAAAACCTTTATTTGTCCATGTATAACTCAAAAATAAGCAAATATGAAGCATCACATGCTGAATGCATGAATAAAAACATGAAAGTTTTTTTCACAAATACAATTTAAAATAAACTAATATTTTACTATAAAAATAGCATTTACTTATTTCGGCTTTCGCCCACAGGGTAATTTGTTTACACCCGGTCACTTTATGCGTCTTCTTTGAATGGATATCTATACTCTCGGGAAAAGCACTCTCAAACCACTTCAGGAGGTAGTCTAGGCCACATTCCAGACAAAACTGCATCTGGTTGTTGAAACCACATATGCAAATTTTACTCCTCCCAAAATGTTAAACAAATGTGTGAGAGCGTTTTATAGGCTATATGGCATGTTATAGTCAGATATGACAGCGCTAAAGCAACAAACATCGCCGTGGATGAGTAGCTTATAGGGGTGTAACGATTCACTCGTTTTCTCGATGCATCGATTACAAAACCTTGAACTTGAAACATGGATTTTTGAATTGTGAATTGCTGATTTTGGCTATTAATCGATTTAAAACACTAAGAAACGAATGAATCGCAATTTCGATGGTGATTCAGTGCTTTAAAATATATAAATTACTACATGCACAAATTATCAGAGACATTGAACCCGTTGTTCGTTTCCTCATGTCTCTCCTGCACACGCTTAATTCACTGCCTGCCATGGATGGCGCGCGCTCTCACAGACACGTTTTTTGAGGCTTGAGCAGCCAACGTGTGATCTCTCCAGGGTTGCCAAATTTTCACAACAAAACCCGCCCAGCTGCTACTTAAAACTAGCCCAAAAGTAACCCAATCACGTTTTGAGGGGGATCCCCCATTAAAAATCGTGTTCCGTGGGTTAAAATACACAATGGTTCAAATAACCGCAGCATTAACAGCAACTTTAAAATAAGGTTTAAAGTTATCTGTCACATGCCTGCAAGTTGCGTTCATTACTATGTCATTAAAATAATCATTTGCCGATAGAAAGTACGTTTAAATGCTGTAGCATTTTATGAAAATAAGATAAAGAAGCTCACAGCATGCAAAGGTGTGACATAAAATGCCTAATTTTAAAGCCTTTTTTTATCTTGGCTTACATAGGCTAATAAAAAATAAAGAGAAATAAATATACTAAAATGTATTTGAAATACCTTTATTTCATGCTAAGCACACATTTACATATTTATGTTCTTAATAAAAAATACCTTGCAATTGTACTTTTAGTAGTCTATACTAAACTATAAAGTGTGCTAAATTGGAAGTATAGTGCTGAAGTCCAACTAAAGACGAACTGAAGTATATTTGATTGTGCTAAAGTGGAACTATTTCAGGTACACTTTAAATATATTGCATTTAGAGACCTAGAGAGAATACAATCTTCAGCAATAGTGACATTAAAACACATTTTAGGGTAAGTTTACTATTATAATTTATTTTAAATTTTAAATTTATTTTAAAAGTTTATTTATTATCATTTATTTTTATTTATTTATTATATTTATTTGCCCTTACTCTCTGACTATGAAACCCTATGAATCGTGAATCAAATCGATTCGTTGTTTACCCAAAGATTCACAGCCCTAGTAGCTGAGTATCTCTTAAGCAAGCCGACACGCAAACAGCTACAAATGAAACTGAAAGTAAGTCGCAGATGCTTAACGCACAATCATCTTCATTAAAAGTAGTGAGATGAACTTATCTTTGCAGTGCGGATGCCGCACTCTCTCCTCTTGTGGTCTTTCATCTTGACATTAGCTGATAATTAATACAATGCACCACTTACCTGTTGCTTTCCTTGATGTGATCTCCTTCAAATTTAAATATAATGCAGGAATTGAAGATCGGATTTAAATCAGTTTTGTGACAACAATTGATCTGAGCAAACCAGACAGAGCCGAGCACATTGCTGTCAATAAAAGCAAATGTCTCTGTCCACTCATTTTGAGTGGTCCGCTCAAGGTGTTGTGACGCTTGAACACTTGATTTGCTGTACAACAAAGAAAATGCACTTTTATTTTCTGCAGAGAACTGATTTCTAGTGACGGTTATATTTTTTTACTGTAATGTTAGTGAAGGGAGACAGCTGGTGAGCCACATTATTTTCGTCAAAGAGCCACGTGTGGCTCGCGAGCCATAGTTTCCCGACCACTGCTCTATACTATATGCTGTGCATGAACATAAACAGGTCAAAGTACAACTTCATCTGTTTCTGCTTAAGAGAGCACGTCCTTCTTTTCTTTCCACTGCAGAATTTTCTCACTTGTTCTTTTTCTCCGTAGCTCATTCTCACTTTCTCTCTAGCTTCTCTCATTTGCATCTTGCAGCAAAAGCCAATCAATGAAGTCAATTACAGGAGTCAGTATGTTGAAATGCAGTTGCATCCAAAAATGTGCTACTGTTTCCAGGCAAACAATTCTTTGTGCAAATAAGCTGCCATATTTTCCCCTGAGTGCAACGCCATCAATTTCCTAGGGGTCACTGACAGAACTAACCAATGGCAGAGGGGTAAAACCTCAAGTACTGCTACATAGTCTGCCCACTATCCAGCAGCCAGGAATATACTAATCTCCTCTACTTTTCTATTGCTTGTCTCAATCTCACCCCCATTCTCTTTTTTCTTTCTGCAACTTCCTGCTGAGCCAAACAAGCCCTTTTATCCACTTTCTATGCCTTTAATCAGCTGTAAGCACATGAGTGTGTGTACGGTATTCATTATGAGCTGAAACAGGTTTCAGGCCCACATGAGTCAACGATGCTGTGCAAATTGGTTTATTTGCACTCTCTATTCGCAATATTTAAACTGATTTTTGGAGCTTGCCCATGCAAAGCTTACAGTTACTATGCTAGGCTGTTGTGTGTGGTTACCAATATGTTGCTATGCAAGTGGCTGTTAAGGTGTCTCTAAGTCATTGCTAAGGTGTTCTGGTTCAAATACCTTAGTTAGAAAGTTTTTTTTTTTACACTAAAACCTGTGAAAAGTTCAGATGCAAAACTCCCTAAAAGCCATCTCGTCAAAAATGAGATAATGATACTGAGTTCATGCTCTTGACACATATTATACATCCATCAAATACTTTTACTTCAAACTCGCTAAAATCCCAGCCTCAGCCCCATCAGAAGTACCGGTACTTATGTAGAAACCTATACATTGGAGCCTGATAAAAATGCATTTTTTAAAGAAAGATATCAGATAGATTTAGAGGCTTTTGCGTCTGAACTCTTCACATATTGTTTATGTGGCTATACTATTGAAACTGTGAGTATTTTGCCAGAGGATAACAGAGACTGTCAAGTATTGTTCACAGCAACTGCAGAGCCACAGTGCGACAAATCACCAGCAGCTACAGTGGTGACCAGGGCAATGTGTCAAAACACAGTTCACCGCAGTTGGGCCTGCATAGCTGACGACCCATCTGAAATGGGCCCAAGATTATCGAGACTGAACTGTGGATGATTGACAAATCAAGATTTCTGGTGCATCATATCGATGATGCTATGTCACCTGGATACACTGTTTGGCAACAGTGCATAACTGGCGGTGGTGAAGTTATGCTGTGGCCAGTGTTTTCTTGAGATATTTTACGCACCATTATCCCAATAGCACAATCCCTGACAATTGACAGGTATCTGAGGTTTGAGGAACATGATGGTGAATTTCTATTAATGCCTTGGCCTCCAAATTCACCTGACATCAACCCAACTAAAAAGCAATGTACAGGAACTGGTGGACCTGCTGTTGACATTATGGTACCAGATACCCAGTAGACCTATCACCAACTCATCGAATCAATGCCTCATTGCGTGACTTCTGTTTTGTGGGCTAATGGAGGTCCTAAAGGTTATTAGATAGGTGGTTATAATGTAATGGCTCATAGGTGTATAATAGGGGTGTAACGGTATGATCAATTTTATCATGGTCACATGACAATAAGAAACGATAGGGCGAACTTTTGGGCAAAAAGTGTAGTTTTTAAAATATATTTAAACTTTTTATTTTAACATAAAAGGTCTTTAAAGTTGTGTTTTGGGCTATTATCAACTCTCTTTTCAATGAACGTTTAAGTGCGCACTTCGTTCAAGTGATCAGCTCGTGATCCAGTGATTTCCGCCTCAGAAGGACTCCGTTCACAGTGAATACATGTGTTTATTGCATTTGCTGTGAGTTTAGTGCTCCTTTGGGAATGCAACGGCCACCAGTTATGCTTTATTTTCATGGCAGATGATTACAGCATTTCACTAGATTCGTGGTGAGAGGCATTTTTGTAAGCCTGTTTTCACTGAAGCTGTAGTTTTCCGTCAAAATAAAAGCTCTTCTGCCGTTTCTGTCAAAATAAAAGCTTAAAAGTGCAGTACGAATTGCTGACAACTAGTGGTTTAAATAGCTAATGTTACTACAGTCCATATTCAAAATATCTCTTTCAAGTGTAGAAATGAGAAAAGAAGTATTGTAATTTCCCTACTGTAGTGTGAAGCAAAAATAATACACCTATGAAATATTCATTTTTATTTATTTTAGTGTACATTGTAAAAAAAAAAAAAAATAAATAATAATAATAATTTGTTGAGTCAACTTAAAATAATTTGTTACCCTGCTGCCTTAAACTTTTAAGTTCAGTCAACTCAAAAAAGTTTATTGAAGTTGAAATGTTGTGGTACTAAGTAACAACTAAACTTTTTTCAAGTTGACTGAACTTAAAATTTTAAGCCCGCCAGGAAACAAATTATTTTAAGTTGACTCAACAAATTGTTTATAGTGTAATTGTTTTACAATATATGGCTATTTTTGTTATAGGTAAAAAAAGAATATAAAATTGTTGTTGCTATTATTATAATTATTATATCTAATTTGTTTGGCTTCCTAGAACAGCAGTGTAAATGTAATTTAGACTGAGACATGTCACAAATAAAAATAGGGTTGAGTCCCCTTTAAAGTTCATGTATAAGTCAACTCACCAATGTAGGTTTTCTTAGTTAAGAACATGGGTTGGAGATCTTAATTTTGAACTCTCATAGTGCTTTATCTTTTCAAGTCTTCATTTGTATTTATATATATATATATATATATATATATATATATATTGTATCGTAGACTTCATTTTGTGATATTATCGTATCATGAGATTTTGATACTCATACATCCCTAGTGTATAATTATGTAGTGTTTTGCCAAATTTGTGGTGAATTTGTTTTATAATACAATGTTTTATGAATTCTTACAATTTTAACACATATTGTTTACATGGCTATCTGTATTTTAACGTCTACTGATTTAATGTTTACCAATACCCCATTCACGTCCATTTCAAGTGCTTCCAGGCCGAACTCAAGAGAAAATGTAATAAGTTAATGTTTGGTGGTGAATGCATATACATTTGTAAGATTTCGTATGAATTTGAATAATTTGAACACGTTGTTGTTATTGTTGACGTGGCTATACTGAAACAATGAGCATTTTTAATGTTTACCATTTGTGCCAAATTGACTCCCACTGTAAGTGCTTCTGTAATTTTAGTGAATAGTTGGTGAATTTGTATGATTTGATTTATATGAAAACATTTTATTTTTACAAAAGAGTTGCACCGGTATATTTGTAGCAACAGCTAAAAATACATTGTATGCATGGGTCAAAATTATCAAATTTTCTTTTATGCCAAAAATCATTAGGATATTAAAGATCATGTTCCATGAAGATATTTTGTAAATGTCCTACTGTAAATGTAGCTAAACTTAATTTTTGATTGGTAATATGCATTGCCAAGAACTTCATTTGGACAACTTTAAAGGCGATTTTCTCAATATTTAGATTTTTTTGCACCCTTAGATTCCAGATTTTCAAACAGTTGTATCTCGGCCAAATACTGTCCTATTTTAACAAACCATTCATCAATTTAAAGGTTATTTAGACGATATATAAATCAATAAAAAATACCCTTATGACAGGTTTTAGTCCAGGGTCATATATTCTGCACCAATTTGCCAAAAAAAAAAAGAAAAGAAAGTTAAGAACTGCAATAAGAGTGTGTTGGTGGTTCACTGCAATGGACACATTAATATTCATATCCACAGCACAAATGATTAACCAGCAGCAGTAATAATTATCACCGCCTGCTTTACTCCTCCTCCCTTCATGACATCATGACAGAATCGAATGCATTTAAAGCTTCATTTAAATTGATTAAGGTTCTGTACTTTTATGTCCACTTCTATCATCCACAAAACCCACACCCTCTTATCGAAACCATTAATAAGACATATGACTGTTTACAGTAGCTCAGTGGTCAATATATGCACATAGCAACAACCCCTTACTCCCTATTAATCACAAATAGAGCCAGAGCTACATGAGATGTCATTACCGACTTAGCACTAAGCTAAGCACATTTGCACCTGTATGCGAAAGACGTGCGTAATTAAAGCCCTGGGGGCCCAATCTTGATTTCACCGCTGAATCCTTGAACCTCGCGCTCTCTAGTCTATTCCTAGTTCAGGATCAGAGGTCCCCCCTCCGAGCAGTCATTACTCATCTCTCACACACACACAATCTCTCTCTTCCCCAAAGACCACTGACCTGTGCACTCAACTCACAACTGCTGCCAACCACTGCAGACCTGCCAGCAAAAAAACCCACACAGGAGCTACATGGGTGGCAGAGAGCTTAAAAGAAGAAAGAGGTTCTAGTTACCAAGAAAGCGAAGACCACTAATTTAGCATTCAGATGGTTCTGTCCCGCTGGTGCTATTGTAAGTTTGTGAAAGACAGTTTCATCAATACAGTCGGCTCCAAAAGAGCGTCAATATTATCATGACAATACCATGTCCACCATGAGCTGATCCATTGGCACAGCGCCCTCTACAACTCTCGCCTCCCAGCCAAACAGAACCGGGCGGGTGACAAATTCTCTCAATGTCAACCAGCTCTGCCAGCAGCACTAAACATCACATTTGCGCCCATTCCAGCCCAAAGGAGTTTGGGGAAGAGTTGCTAAGCAACTTACATAATCTTTATGCGCTTCACATTATCGCAAGAGTCTGCGGTTGAGTAGCACTGAGTAAATCGTGGTCTTACTTCTCCTATCACCCCATTGATCGTCGCATGGCCAGTCAGAGGCATGCGATTGTCATCTCTGAGTGATTGGATTTGGACCGGAGGAAGGAGTAATATCTCTGATTGTTGCTGATCCCTCTCTCTCACTCATGCCTCGGGTCTGCACTGTTAAGAGCTTGTGAATTAAATTGCGTAACAGTGTATGATTAAGTATGAAGCATGTTTAAAGGTATACTTCAGATAGTATTTCTGTCCAACAGTACATGGAAAGAAATCGGAATAGAATAGAATAGAATAGAATTCATGTTTACTCAGTACATAATTACACAATAGCCTGAAATGGAACTGAATGAAATCCCTCTTTACCTTTTACTAAGAAAGACAGAATAGAATGGCATTCTTGTTTACTTCCTATAGAATAGAAACATTCTTTTCTATAACAGGAATGCTATTCTGTTTTGTTCGGTACACAGCATAACAGAACAGAATAGAACAGAATAGTATAGCATTTCAGTTTACTTTGTATTTCAAAATTGAATCGAATTCGGAAAAGTATACAAATTCACAGAATAGACTATAATTCACGTTTTATACTTAGCCTATACTTTTCTATTCTGTAAATCAGAAAACAAGGTAGACTGGAATAATATTCTACTTTGCTATTTTTGTTATAGAAGGTAAACAGGAATTACATATTATTATGTCCTGCTCTGTAACACAAAGTAAACTGAAATTATATTCTCTTATATTTCAGACAAGTCTGTTTTTTGTACTTCTATTCATTTTACTCTGTAAATCAGAAAACAAGGTAGACTGGAATAATATTCTACTTTGCTCTTTTTGTTATAGAAGGTACACAGGAATTACATATTATTATGTCCTGCTCTGTAACACAAAGTAAACTAAAATTATATTCTCTTATATTCCACGCTAGTCTGTTTTTATGTACTTCTATTCATTTTACTCTGTGTACAGAATTACAGAATAGAACAGTATAGAATTGCATTCTTCTCTACTACGACAGACCAGACTGTAACATTTCTGTTACTAGGTGTAGCAAACAACAGAACAGTGTTGCATTTTATGTTTACTGAGTATAGATTAGACTGGATAGCTGTATTTACCATAGCACACATTCAGACGGCACATGGTGCAGACCCACCAGGTGATTCAATGTGATTTTGTGCAAGTGCTGTCCTGATTTATTTATGACCTGCAATATATCTCGTTCCTGTAGGTCTTACTAAAAGCAGGACGCCTGTTCTCACGTTTTTGTGTTCATGACTCAAGCTGAAGATGCTGATGCTGATGTTGGGCCAGTCTTACCTCAACGCTGAAATGATGCTCGTCGGCCGCTGAACAGCACATCCACACAGCGTGATGGAGCCACAACAGCACTGCATACACACAGTCCAGCCTTCGCTTTTTAAGCAACGTACTGTTCATATTTGTAGATTCGCTTGGTTTTCCCTTTATCGATGACTGTTTATGTCTCTATCCTCGTATGTCAGTTAAGCAAGTGGCATTTTGGACCGAAGATGAAACCATCGGAGCGCGGAGAAGCATCGGCGTCCGCACATTTTGTCATTTGCCTGGCAATACACATTCCATCTTGCCTATCTGATGTACTGTTTCGAGGCATTTCTTCTGCTTTAAAGCGTTACCTTGGCGAACAGGCAGGTTGCTTTTCTATATTGAGCAGCATCCAGAGCGTAAGCACTGCGCATGCGCTCTGACTCACTGGGCAGTGATGCTTGTTGACTAGTAGGCACCATTCATTCTGTCTTCATTCTTCTTTCTCTCCTGTCAATCACAGATCAATGAAGGTGTAAAAATGGCTCTTAGGTAGGCGGGGCGTTGAAACGGCTGACACTGACGGTAACCTCTGGCAAACGGCCGTTAAATTTGGTCAGCATCAGTTTTTCCAGCGGTCAAGCATCCTTCCGTTTAATAAGGACATAAAACGTCATTAAACCACGGATTCCAGAGTATTGGGAAGAATAAGGAACAAGTATGTGACCCTGGACCACAAAACCAGTCTTAAGTAGCACGGGTAGCCTATATTTGTACCAATAGCCAAAGATACATTGTATGGGTCAAAATGATCGATTTTTCTTTTATGCCAAAAATCATTAGGATATTAAGTAAAGATCATTTTCATGAACATATTTTGTAAATTTCCTACCGTAAATATACCAAAACGTATTTTTTTTATTATTAGTAATATGCAAGAACTTCATTTGGACAACGATTTGCTCAGTATTTAGATTTTTTGCACACTTAGATTCCAGATTTTCAAATAGTTGTCTCTCGGCCAAATATTGTCCTTTCCTAACAAACCATGCATCAACGGAAAGCTTATTTATTATATATTTCAAAAGTGACCATTAAAAAAACAGTGACTAGTTTTGTGGTCCGTGGTCACATATGTGTATGGATCAAATAACTTGATCAATCTGTTTCATATTTATTTTCTGTTTGGGTGCACTCCTGCTTTCATTTTATCACGATTTATTTATATATTTCCAGTCAAATTTACAGCCCTTAAATACAAAATAATTAATCAAATATGTTTTATAAATATTCACGAATATGGAAATGTTACTACCCGGCTATCAACTTTTAGTTCCTAGAACATATTGGGAACGTTTTTGGTTATAAAATAAAATCTAAAAATAAACATTAGAGAACATTCTGTGTATGCAGTCTTTAGTGTTTGAAAGGTACACCTGTGACTGGACAGTGGACATTTCATGGCCACCACAAGATGGGGGTGGTTCGCTATATTAGGAAATTTACAGATTTATTTTCAGTATGAAATACGTCAAAAGGACAAACTGTTTGTTTGTTTGTTTGTTTGTGTTTGTGTGTGTGTGTGTGTGTGTGTGTGTGTGTGCACGTGTGCGCGCGTGTGTATGTGTGGTGAGAGAGCAAGAAAAAGACAGTAAAGAAAATGAGAAAATAAAGACAAATCATGAAATCATGAAAAAAAATAAGGTATTACAAGTATTAAGTTACAACGTAAATTTGAAAAAAACTTGTACAGTCCTTTCAACAAAATAAAGCGTTAAAACATTTGGAAATGTTGTGTATTTAATACAGTATAACAGCAAGACAAATTACGGCATTAGAGCAGAGACCAATAATGGCGGAGAGGTCTTTGAAAGCTCAGTCATGGGAAAATGCATTCATCTGCTTCACACATTAAAGAGTGAAGATAAAGAGGCATCTGCGGTGGCCTCTGGTTTTGTGGGTATTAATAGCGCTCAATTAAAAATAAGCTCAAGGTTTTAATTTTCACACAGAGGTTGTGCTGGTGAGGAGCCTGTGATGAACACTGCAATTTAGTCTGATCAGCTGATCCGAAAAAACAAACCAATTATGATGATACTGCTCTCTGCAGCACTCAGCCACTTGAAATGCGCTGTGAAATGAATGACAATAATTCAAGATGAAGTGTGACTCAAAAGACATATACTGTGTGTGTTTGTGTGTGTGCTGGTATTCACTATGTTATGGTATACAACGACAATAAAAAGATACAAATTGGCATTTGAATTGTAGGCATCTAAATAACATGCACAAGATCCTTCCACCACACATTTATGTTTGTATTCTAAACTTAACTGCTATTGTTTATGACAGTTATTAACTATTAATTATTTAAACAGTAATGATTAGAAGCTGCTCAATTCATGTCTGTAAGCCAAAACCTGTCTCAAACAAACAGTTTGTGTTGTATAATGTTTAGTTTGTTTAAACCATCTGATATAAAAGTATTCTGGATAATTTACAACAAAGTCAAGTGTAATCATTTGCCCAGTGCTGTACTTTAGATTCAAAGCGAGGTGAAATTAGTTTACACAAATTATATTTAGTGGTAAACACAGTACTGAGAAATTTCAAAGTAACTCATCCCTACATATATAAATGTATATTTGTGTGTTTAATGTTTTTTAAAGAAGTTTTTATGCTTATCAAGGCTGCTTTTATTTGATCAAAAATACAGAGAAAATGTATTATTATGAAATATTATTATGATGTAAAATAAAGTGTTTCCTATTTTAATATACCTTTAAATCTAATTTATTCAATATGATCAAAGCTGAATTTTCAGCATCATTCAAAAGTTTGAAGATAGTCCATTTTTCTTCTTTTTTAAGAAATTAATACTTTTATCCAGCAAGGATGTGTTAAATTAATAAAAAGTGATAGCAAAGATTTTTAATTTGAAATAAATGCTGTTCCTTTTACATTTTTATTCATCAAATAAAAAGTATCACAGTTTTAAAAAAAAAAAAAGTAATTTGCCCAGTGCTGTACTTTAGATTCAAAGCGAGGTGAAATTAGTTTACACAAATTATATTTAGTGGTAAACACAGTACTGAGAAATTTCACAGTTTCACAATTTTAAGTATTTTAGCTCCACTGAAAAGTAATCTTAAAAAAAAAAAAAAAAAAAAAAAAGTAAAGTAGTGAGTGCCAGAATTTGAATAAGCCAATTATATGCAGTCCATATAAAAGGGTATAAAAAAAACTTATGCTTGTCAAGGCTGCGTTTATTTGATCAAAAATACAGAGACATTTTATTGTAAAATATTATTACGATGTAAGTTTTTTTCTATTTTAATATACATTTAAATCTCATTTATTCATGTGATCAAAGCTGAATTTCAAAGTTTGGAGACAGTAAATATTTTTTTTTTCTTTCTTTCTTTCTTTTTTTTTTTTTTTTTTTTTTTAAAGAAATTAATACTTTTATCCAGCAAGGATGTGTTAAGCTCCACTGAAAAGTCATCTAAAAACAAAACGTAATGTAGTGAGTGCCAGAATTTGAATAAGCCAATTATATACAGTCCATATAAAAGGGGATATTAAATAATAATAATAATAAAAAAACAGCTTAAATATTCCATATTTAGTATCGATTTACCAAAAAAAAGTAACTCATCCCTATATATATATATATATATACACACACACAATGGAAGTAACGTAAAAACAGAAATGTGAGTTTAATGTTTTAAAGAAGTTTTTATCCTTATCAAGCCTGCATTTATTTGATTAAAAAAATACAGACAAAGATGTAAAATAACGTTACAATGTAAAATAACGTTTTTTTCTATTTTAATATACATTTAAATCAAATATATTAATGTGATCAAAGCTGCATTTTCAGCACTATTCAAAAATTTGGAGACAGTAAATTTTTATTCTTTCTTTTTAAAAGAAATTTATACTTTTATACAGGAAGGATGTGTTAAATTGATAAAAAAAAAAGTGGTAGCAAAGACTTATATTGTTAGAAAAGATTTATATTTTGAATAAATGCTGTTCCTTTTACATTTTTATTCATCAAAGAATCCGGGAAAAAAAGTATTACAGTTTCCAAAAAAGTATTAAGCAGCACTGTTGCCGACATAAATAATTATAATAATAAATCAGCATTATAGATGATTTCTGAAGGACAATGTGACACTTAAGACTGGAGTAATGGCTGATGAAAATGTAACTTTGCATCACAAAAATAAATTATATTTTAAAGTATATTAAAATACAAACCATTATTTATATTATAATAACATTTTGCAATATTGCTGGTTCACTTCCACTGTAAATGCCTGTAACCCAGATTTATTTATTTATTAAATGAAAAAAAAAAAAAAAATGACAAGTCGGAAATGAAGTTTGGTTGTATTCAAAATTATGCTGCAAATGCTGACAACAGAGCTTAAATTGTATTGAACCTGCAATATTACTTTAAAGTGAAAATTGCTTTAAAATTGCATAAAGTGAACTTGTGAAGCTGATCTACCTAGTATTTAAAAAGCTTTACTCAATTACATGAGTTGCAGGTATTTATTGTTTAACCAGGAGAGGAGCCATGGTGACATGCATGCTATGACAAGTGTGCCTTGGCAACAGTCTGATGTGGACTTGCACAACACACCATTCGCAACAGAGAGCAAACTGAGGAAAGAATGCCTGTGTTGAGTAAGAAAATAAGCGTTAAATTTATTTACCATTTCCCAGTGGTTAACATGATATATGTAGCTCTATGTACATCTGTCTTCATATAAAAATTATCCACTGACAGTCTTGTGGAGACAGGAGAAAATATATTTGACCTTTCTACCATTATTTCCTCCTCTAAATTTCAAAACACTTGACTTATAATGTACTTACAATATTCATATACTGTAATGAGACAGAGTAACAAAATTATTATTATTTTTTTATTTCAGAATGAAAAATTAATGTAGGCAATATGTTTGATCCATCTGGAATTGGTTAGATTTTGAAAGTGTGTCAAATGCAAGTTTGCTAGAACAGCTGTTCTGATATTTTGACATTATCAGCAGAAAAGGCTACCTCTAACCCTTGTGAAAAAAGAAGTTGCTTAATTGTATTGGACATGTACTTGTTGTGTGCTCCAAATCTTAAAAGTATATTGTAAAAAAAAAAAAAAAAAAAAACTCTAGATAATAATTAAATAAAAGGCCACTTAATTGTACTTGAAGAGGGATCATACAAAATGCAGGCTATTTTTTTATTTAGTACTGACCTGAATAAGATATTTCACATAAAAGATGATTACATATAGTCCACAAGAGAAAATAATAGCTGAATTTATAAAAATGACCCTGTTCAAAAGTTTACATACACTTAATTCTTAATACTATGTTGTTACCTGAATGATCCACAGCTTTGTTTTTATTTATTATTTATTTAGTTTTGTGATAGTTGTTCATAAGTTATACACTGTTCTTCAGAAAAATCCTTCAGGTCCAACTATTTTTTGGGTTTTTCAGCCTTTTTTTTTTGTGCATTTAAACCCCTTCCAACAAGAACTGTGTGATTTTGAGATCCATCTTTTCACACTGAGACAAAATAAGAAAAATGTACACATCTTCATTCTGTTCAAAAGTTTACACCCCTGGCTCTTAATGCATCGTTTTTTCCTTTTTCACATCAATGAGCGTTTGAACCTTCTGTAATAGTTACGTATGAGTCCCTTAGTTATTCTCACTGTGAAAAGATGGATCTCAAAATCATACAGTCATTGTTAGAAAGGGTTCAAATACACAAAAATGCTGAGAAAAAAAACAAAACAAAAACAAAGAATCTGTGGGACCTGGAGGATTTTTCTGAAGAACAGCAAGCAGTTTAACTGTTCAAGACAAACAAGGGACTCATGAACAACTATTACTAAAAACAACAACAACAACAAAAAACAGCTGTAATCCATTCAGGTAACAACAGTTACAACAATTAAGAATCTTTTGAACTGGGTCATTTTATAAATTCAATTATTATTTTCTCTTAATTGTCTGAAAATATTACATTCAGTTAACATTTAAGTAGCATATATATTCTATTATTATTTCCATAATAAGTACTTTCAAAAAAGTGCTAAAATGTTTTTTTCACACTGGCTGTTTCAGTGGACGAAAAAGTAATTTCATTTTAATTAAAGATCATGACGACAAACAGTTTCTATCTTTGGGAAAACATGAGCTGATGATTTATTCACAGTGAGAACTGGCATGCGCATTAAATTGGGTCAGGTTTGTTTTAATTTTGACTTTAATTGTGATAATGTGATATATCCTCATCTGTATGATTGGCAGGTGGGGTGCAGGCAGCCTTAAGGAGAACAGCTGCTATGGAATGTTATAGACATACTCCCCTCCTTAATTAAGTCTAATTATTTCTCTTCTGTGTTTGTACTGCCTGCAGCAGTTTTAGCTTAAGATTCCAGCCTTCTGAACAGAGCGTTGTGGGCGCAGCTCTTCAAATCACAATGGCTACTTAGTAATTAGAGCAGAACCGCTAAACAGCGTTTGATTTGTTAGAGGACTGCGACTGTGAAGAGAACGGTTGAATGTACTGTGGTTTAGTTATTGTGGTCGTGATTAATGTTTTAAACATTTGTCGTGGCAGGTGCTGGAGTGAGTCATTTTCAAACTTTTCTAGGGCAAAAATCACTCAAACAAAGTGGACAAACTTTAGATGAAGAGCATATGAAAAATGTGCTAAAAGCTACTGTAAATTTGTTATTGATCAAGACAAAAAAAAAGCTACAGTTTATATAACACTTAACAATGTTTTACAAACCTGGGAAATGTCATCACATTATATACTGTAGCTAAAAGTTGTCACATTTGTGCCTGTAATTAAATTGCATATCATTTATTAAATATGAATTACCGACCCTGGTTATAAGACGACCCCCTTTTTCAAGATATACCTTTAGGAAAAAGGCTTTTTAAAAACTAAATACTGTTTTATTAGGAGGATTTTTTTTTTTCTTAAATTATTTTTTATATTGCATATTTTTCCTTTTACAGTTTTTGTTTTGAACGTATGTAAGTAACAATCACATTAAAAAATATATACTTTCTGATATACCATAATAATAACTGGTAACCTATCTAAATTATATAACAATTAGGCTATCCATCTCATGGTAGCCTATCAACATTTCATTAACACTAGAAGTGAAATCTTATTGTAGTTTTCAAATCTGGGTTTTAATCGCGTTGTTCTAACATTACGACAAACATTACAGTATGTATTTCTTGGCACACTCGTTTTACGCAAATTTGGTGCCGCCTATAGTTGTGGGTGTATTATTGACATGTCAAAGTCTAGACCCTGAATATAAGACAAACCCGTTTTTTCAGATGTATTTCAGTATTACTAATAATCAATCTTGGGAGTAACGCATTACAAATGATATTACTTTTTTCAAGTAACTAGTAAAGTAATGCATTACTTTTTGATTTCCAAGAAAATATCTGAGTTACTTTTTCAAAAAAGTAACACCAGTTACTTTTTGTTTCCTTTTATGTGTTTAATCCGAGTTTATTAACCAATGACTGCTGCTGACCTTTGTTGATCCAATTCAACTGCAAAAATAAAGACTTAATTTTGACTTGTTTTCAGAAAAAAACAAGACAATAATTTTTTACTTGTCTAGAAAATCCTTCTTGATTTAAGAACAAATAGATATTTTAGATATTTTGGCTAGAAACAAGACAAAAAAATCTAAGTAAGAAAATAATTTTTTGCATTGTACTAATAAGCAAAACTTACTTTAGATTAACTAAAATGTGTGTTTTTTTTTTCTCATTGCTGAAGAGTGTTGAACTTTCTTTTCTTACAGTTCTACTATGCAGCTGTGAATTTTCCTTAGCCTTATTCACTTAATTTTATTTTGGTGTGAAAGGGCTTTTACATTTGCTAAGAATCATACTTTTTTATATTAAAAACAAACAAGCAAGCCCTGGCCAGATTTAAAAAGTAACGCAAAAGTAATGTAACGCTTTACTTTCTATAAAAAGTAACTAAGTAATGTAATTAGTTACTTTTTTAAGGGAGTAACGCAATATTGTAATGCATTACTTTTAAAAGTAACTTTTCCCTACACTGCTAATAATAAATAGCATAATCTAGACTATTTAATAACTTTTTGATTATTTAATACAAAAATGTTTAAAGTCACAAATTATTTTGGTCAGCAAAACCTGTAACAAAAAAGTGATGATACATATTATCTAGAAAAAAAAAAAAAATATATATATATATATATATATATATATATATTCATAATATAAATATGAATAAATAAATTAATTTAAGAGGGTTGTGTTTGAAATGAACATACTCTACCCAACTCAAAGCACGGTTGGGGCCAAAAACAAACAAACAAATAAATAAATAAATAAATAGTTACTAAACAACGTAATTTGCTAACCATGTGACAATTTACTGTAAAACCGAGCAATTTAAGTAACTCATTTCATCTGAAGAAACTAAGTTTTTTATTATAAACTAACAATATTTATGTACTGTGAACTTTTAATCTGGGTTTGTGAAAGAAAATAAATCAACTATATATTCTAATATAAAGCTGTATTTCCTTAATAAACTCAAATTCATTGTGTAGATAAAACCATAAGTTAAAGGGCTAGTTCACCCAAAAAAGAAAATTCTGTCGTCATTTAGTCACCTAGTTGTTCTAAACCTGTATGAGTTTCTATGTTTACATAAAATAAAATAAATGTTAATTAGAGATATTTTAAAGAATGTTGATACACAGTTGTTACAGAAAAAAGTAATTCATACAGGTTTGGAACAACTTAAAGGTGAGTAAATGATCACAGAATTATCATTTTTGTGTGAACTGTCCCTTTAAATAAAAACATTAAAATTAAAAATATCAGCTCTATAGGAAGAGTTCAGATGCAAAACCCCCTAAAAGCCATCTCGGTCAAGACCTATTTGTAAATTATATAACAATTAGGCTATCCTTCTCATGGTAGCCTATCACCATTTCATTAACAGTAGAAGTGAAATCTTATTGTAGTCTTCAAATCTGGGTTTTAATCGCATTGTTCTAACATTACAACAAACATTACAGTATGTATTTCTTGGCACACTCGTTTTACGCGAATTTGGTGCCACCTATAGTCTAGACCCTGAATATAAGACAAACCCGTTTTTTCAGATGTATTTCAGTATTACTATTAATCAGTGTTGGGGGTAACGCATTACAAATGATATTACTTTTTTCAAGTAACTAGTAAAGTAATGCATTACTTTTTGATTTCCAAGAAAATATCTGAGTTACTTTTTCAAAAAAGTAACACCAGTTACTTTTTGTTTCCTTTTATGTGTTTAATCCAATTTTATTAACCAATGACTGCTACTGACCTTTGTTGATCCAATTCAACCGTACACTGCAAAAATAAAGATTTTGTCTTGTTTCCAGCCAAAATATCAAAATTCTTAAATCAAGACGGACTTTCTAGACAAGTGAATAATTATTTTCTTGTTTTCAGAAAAAACTAGTCAAAATTCAGTGAGTTTTTGCTTAGAACAAGCAAAATAATCTGCCAATGGGGTAAACAAAAAAAATCTTATTTCCAGCTGAAAGCAAGATTATTTTGCTTACCCCACTGGGAGATTATTTTGCTTGTTTCAAGCAAAAACACACTTAATTTTGACTTGTTTTCAGAAAAAAAAACAAGACAGTAATTTTTTACTTGTCTAGAAAATCCTTCTTGATTTAAGAATAGATAGATAGATATTTTTAGACATTTTGGCTAGAAACAAGACAAGTAATTCATACAGGTTTGGAACAACTTAAGGGTGAGTAAATGATCACAGAATTATCATTTTTTGTGTGAACTGTCCCTTTAAATAAAAACATTAAAATTAGAAATATCAGCTCTATAGGAAGAGTTCAGATGTAAACCCCCCTAAAAGCCATCTCGGTCAAAAATGAGATAATGATACTAAGTGAATGAATACTTTTACTTGAAACTCGCTAAAATCACAGACTCAGCCCAAACAGATATACTGGTAGAAACCTATACATCGGAGCCTGATAAAAATGCCTTTTTTAAAGAAAGACGTTAGATGGATTTAGAGGCTTTTGTATCTGAATTCTTCATATACAGACAGCTGCATTTTTCAACTTAGTCAATTTCACTTTAAGGTTTTTGCAGTCGCCTATTTGTCTCCTAAAATAAATGCTTCGATGACCAAGATTCTTAAGAAAAGAAAAGAAAAAAAAAGAGAAAAGAACCATATCCTTAAATAACCTTCTAATTGACCTCATTACAGTGATGTCTGTTGTTCATTTGTCTGTCCAAGGCATTTTCCTTTGTGATTTGGATGGCTCCTTCACTGTCCAGCTGGACGTCCTCATGCAAGATCAAAGTGGGCAAAAGCGCTTGCGAGACCCTCCTGCACGGTAGAATCACACATTTGCTCTTCTGCATCAATAAACAACTTAATTGCTTTCTTGTCTGATGAGAGACTCGGCAAGCAGGATTTAAAGAAGGGCACAAAGCAGCTCAAAAACACTTTACACCTTAAGATGCATTGTTTAGTCTTGCTTTGCCCTTCTGAAAATGATTAAAGAATAAAATAACATCAACAGAATGGGGCTGTTAATAATTTGTGTGCACCCAGATGGCATCCTTGAACTCAGTCTTGACCCCTGCTGACTGTGTGTGTGTGCGTGTGTGTGCGTGTGCGTGTAAGTGTGTGTATGGGTGTAAATAAGTGCATTGTGCTGTGCAAATGTATGTAAATCACCTTATGTCCACAACTTTGTATATGTGCCAGCCCATCTACCATCAGTTCAGTACCCATAGTATATTATTAAAATATTAAATTAAAATGAAAGATTTCAGGATTCAAGATTTATTTATTTGAATTAAAATTCCATATAATTCCATATTCCATAATGTAATTTGGATTACAGTTTTAACATAAATAAATGAATGAACCCTAAATGCATATTTGTCATACAGGAGCCATGTGAGGCACTTTTTATTATGGATGGATGTACTTTATTGTACTTCTTATGGACTGTTAAACAAATTGCATTATAAATCTTGAAAGAGACAGGACATTTTTTAATATAACTCCGACTGTATTCGTCTAAAGAAAAGAAAGTCATACACACCTAGGATGCCTTGAGGGTGAGTAAATCATGGGCTAATTTTAATTTTTTAAACTACCCCTTTAAAATTGTATACATAAATACATAAATCTGTTACATTTTTTGAGCTTTTACAAGGGTCATGTGGTGTATAATAGGGGAGGGTCTCTTCTGAAGTCAATCATTCTGTACATGAGGGATTAAAATAAGGCAGCTTTTACTATTTTAATCTTTTCCATTTCGAGAAGAACGCACATATGTCTCTGATTAAATTTGCTTTTCCAATATCTGTTTGACTCTCACTGTAATGAAAAACAGTCCTCTGATTATGTGATTACAGAGAGCTATAAATATTTGACTTTTTTGAGCATTAATTATTGGGCAAAAACAGTTCAGTCAGTTCTAGTTATTAGCATAGCAGGCCTCATATCACACTATTTGTGAAGATTGTTTTTAATTTAAGCACATGTGCTATTTTGGATGAGTAGTATCAGAAGTGTCATGCATATGTTACTCATTTGTATGTTTCACAATTAAAGTTGCACAATTGAATGGGAAAAGGTGTAATGTCTGCTAGATGTTTGTCTACTATAAAATGCTGTTGCAGCAGTAAATATGGTAGGATCAACTGAGTTACACCTTCTGTAAGTTTCCTTTAAACTGAAATTTCTATCATTATCTACACACCCTGCTATCACCTTAGTAAGACATAACAGTGATGTCATTCTACCTAACTCAAATATATCCACATTTTTCCTCAACACGGAAGTAAGCATATGCGTGAGACATCTGGTTTATTATTCACTATAGGGAAATAATGAGAAAAATAACAATGTGTAGTAAATGGTAAAACTGTTTGCACTACAAACCAGTTTGCTCATAATTAAGATAATACATTAAATAATATGATAAAACTCACCAAACTGCAATATCAAGCAAACAGAAAAAATAGATTTGTTTGGTTTGTACAACTACAAATAACTCACTTTTGCCATGTGATATAAGTTAAAAGTGACAATATTATTTTTGTTGAGGCCTATTTGATCCAAAAGGACTTTTTAAATCAAAAGGTTAAGGTTTCCATACAACAAATATGTATTGTAATCACTGGCTTCCATTTCAGTTTAAATTTTAGTCAAAAAAGATACATTTTGTCCTATCTCTGTCACGTACGAAGAGTGTTTTTGTTACTAGAGTGAGTTAACAGTAAGTTGAGGGCTGTAACACTATTTAAATATTTAACAGTAAGTTTAAACATTGTACATATGGTGTACCAACTTTTTGGTAAACAGAGATTTGTTTAAACAAACAAAAACTTTAAAACTTAATTTACCATAAGGTAACCAAGTTATTAATCACGTTCACAGTTGTGTCAAATGTTGCTTACGCACATTTTGTTCTATGCTTTTGGGAACATTAAGTAAAAGAGGAAATTAAGTGTTACAACCATCCCTGTCTAACTCAGGCTTAAGCAAACACTATATTTCAAAATAAATGCTGATTCAGATGACACCAACTCTGTTATTGTCAGGTTTTGGGACTCTTTTTGTAGTGTTTTCTGTTGGTTCAGTCCTGTTTTAGTTTGGTTTTGGTTTTTGTACAGTGTGTTTGTTTTACTTTCATGATGAACATTCCCGCCGTCGCCCTCCTCCTCCTGAAGCAGGAGGAAAGGACTCTCGAGGACCACACTAAAGACTTTTTAGTGTTGTCTCACTACACCCATTACCCAGACGACTGCCTCTGCGCTTTCTATCTCGCCAGGTTGAACGTTATCACCCGAGGGCAGTTGTCTGGGGATGGTCCTCGAGAGGACTTTGCAGCGTTTGTTGAGTGGGTGCTGGTGTCGTGTAATTCCACGATGACTGTTGGCGGTGTCGAGGACACCAGCCCCACTCACAACCCAGAGCCCAGCCCACCATTACCCGTGACGGAGCTGCCCGAGCCCACCGCAGACGGAGAGCCAGAGCCTGCCGCGATTGTTGAGCCATCACCACCAGAGGTGACAGAGAGAGCGATCGTCCCGGAGCCTGAGCCCAAGGCGTCTGACCAGGTGCGTGAGCCGGCAACACAGCTCCAGACGGGGGAGGTTTCAGTGGAGCGTGAGGGAGCTATGGAGAGCCCCGCCCACTGCACCACCGATGAGGGTTAGCTAACTGGGGGTGCTGTGGATTTTTTTGGAACCTGTTTTTGAACCTGCTATGGACTGTGATACAATGGATTATTCTGAACCGGAAATGGACTATTGTGAACCTGTTTTGGACATCTTTGAACCTGCTCTGGACTGTGCTACAATGGATTATTCTGAATCGGAAATGGACTGTTGTGAACATGTTTTAGACATTTCTGAAACCATTTTCCCACCCACCCTCCCTCTCTTTCCCATTGTGAGTTCAGGTTCCAGCCACACCTCCGCTGTCTGCTGCCAGCCCCTCAGCTCACCCTTATCTCAACATCGGTGCAGTGGATTTGCCGCGGGTCAGCTTCCATCGGCGTTGTGGCTGGAGGATCCTTCAGCTCCGCCTCCAGCCTCTGAGTCCTGGACTCCGCCTCGGCCCTCCGACCCTGCGGCTGCACTATGGCACCTAGCTCCCTCGTCTCCATCGTCGACCATCGAGCCACTAGCTCCACCGGGCTCCCTCGTCCCTACGGCTCCGTTTCGGTCGGTCAGTCACCCTGCCATCGCCTCTGGACTCCACTCCTCCGGCTGCGCCTCGTTGATCCGTCCCTCCGGCTCGGCTGGACTCCTCCTTCCCTCCAGCTCAGCCTCGGTCCTCGATCGCTCCGGCTACGCTGCGGCTCTCCGGATCTCCGCCTCGGTCGCAGGTGCCACCTGTTCCGCCTTGGCCCTCCGGATCCTCGGCGTTGCCCTGGATCATCGGCTCTCCGTCTCCGCCTCGGGCTCCACCTCCACCTGCTCCGCCACCGTCGGTCAGCCCCATGGAGTCGATAGCCCTTCCTCCACCATGGCTCCTCCCTCCGTCGGCTTCGCCGTGGGCTACCGTCACGGCTGGGATCTGGGTTCCCCCTGGCTCCTCCCTCCTGCTGATCCACCCTGGACACTCCTGTCGTCTCCCTGGCTGATCCACCCTGGACACTCCTGTCGTCTCCCTGGCTCCTCCCTCCATCATCTTCTCCCTGGACTCCCTTTGTTCTCCTCCTCCCGGATGTCCGCCCCCCCCCCATGTTTCTGTTCTCGGCGCGAGGTCGCGCCTTCCGGGAGGGGGGGGAGTTATGTCAGGTTTTGGGACTCTTTTTGTAGTGTTTTCCGTTGGTTCAGTCCTGTTTTAGTTTGGTTTCTCCCACTTCCTTTTTGTCCTTACTTGGTTTTGTTCCTGTCCCTCCCCTAATTATGTCATTATTAGTTAATCACGATCACCTGTCTGTGTCTCGTTAACCACCCTACTTAAGTTGGATTCTGTTCATTGTTTGATGGTCCGTTCTCGTCGTTGTGTGCGTGTCTCCTTGCCTGTCTCCCTGTGGAATTATTCCTGTGGATTTTGTTTATTAAATACTTGTTTTGTTCCTGATCTCGACCTCGTACTCCTCGTTTGTCCTCCCTGCACGACACCTGACAGTTATTAATAATGTGTAAGATTTGTAATGTTTTTAAAGAAAGCCAAGCCTGCATTTATTTGATTCAAAGTATGGATCTGCCATTAGCTTTTTTTAGCATAGCTTAGTATAAATCACTGAATCAGATTAGACCATTTGCATCTCTTTCAAACATGACCAAAGATTTTCAATTTTCCTATTTAAAAATTAGACTCTGTAGTTACATTGTGTACAAAGACAGACAGAAAATGAAAAGTTGTGATTATCCAAGCTGATATGGATAGAAATTCTATAACAAAAAACAGAACAATGTCTAAAAGCTGCTGTGTGACAAGGAGTACAGTAAACAAGCTAAAAAACTCAGAACAAACTTTTTTTTTTTTTTTTTTTATAAGCTGTCAATGAGCATTTAAGGACACAAATAGTTGTAGATGTTATAGAATTTCATGATGGGCCAAACGGAAGGTAAGGAAAAGGAGCATTGCCACAGACCAATAAAATTTAGTTTTTCAATATATCTCCTCCTTTCAGGTTTATACAGGGTGGTGAAATAATCCTTTGACATGGTTAAAAATAATGAACATTTACTTTACCAATTAGGTTTGTTTTTTGGATTGTCCGCTTATAAAAACTTAGTTCTGTGTTTTTTAGCTTGTTTACTGTATATCTTAGCAGCTATCAGACATTGTTCTGTTTTCTTGTTATAAGTAAGAAATGACAAGGAGGCAGCGTCCCGTAATACAAAGTCAATGGAGAGTGTTGGATTGTGACGCGTGTCACTCTGTCTCTATAGTCCCCGGCTATTACTATTAGCTTAGTGCTGATCACATTGGAAGTTACCAAGGTGGGGACTATTTTCAGGCGCTGTGTAATATCATTGCGCCTGCTGCACCCATGGTATGGCAGCAAAGTTTCCTGATTATTATGCCAGAATAAAAGTATAGTTCCTATCCATATCAGCCTAGAAAACAACAACTTTTTAATTTTCTTAGTACAGGATGTAACTACAGAAGAGTCAAGTTTTAAATAGGAAAATGGATTCAAAAACAGTAAAACACATCTGTTTAGCTCTAGGGGAGTTGGAAATTATGCCTATTTTCCAAATAAAATAAAATAAAAAAAATGTGTGGAGTGTTCCTTTAAAGCATCCTTGAAAAATAAAAGTATTAATTTCTATAATATGATTATGTATAAAAAAAAATGTATAAAACCAAAACTGACTCCAAGCTTTTGAACACTATAGTGCATAACGATACAGAAGCTTTTTATTTCAGATAAATGCTGATCTTTGGATCTTTCTATTCATCAAAGAATCCTGAAAAATGTACTCAACTGTAATATTGATAATAATAATAATATAGCAAATGTTTTTTGAACAGCAAATCAGCATATTAGAATGATTTCTGAAGACTGAAGTAATGCTACTGAAAATGTAGATTCGATCACAGGAATAAATGACATTTTAAATAGTAAAAAAAAAAATACTGTTTTTAATGTACTTTGGATCAAACAAATGCAGGCTTGGTGAGCAGAAAAGACTTCTTTAAAAAAACATATTTAAAAACTTTGACTGGTGTATATAGATTTATGCCAATACTCTAACATTTACTATTTAATTAATGTTAATGTTTTTTTGTGGAAATCAACATTATGTTGCCCATGACACTCCTGAATAATACAATCTATCTTATTTGTCTTGGCATCTTATAAATGTGCTTTACAGACTGCTGCGTTATGCAAGAGTTCCAGTCCAGTAACATTTTCGGACATGCAGCGTTCCTACTTGAGTAGAGTACTGATATTTCATATCACTGGAAACTTTTACTATTTGTATTGGAGGGGTTTTGATTATCCATCTATAGTCATACATATCCATCACTGCTAAAAACAGCACTGTTTTTAAACACTACATAATAGATTACACTGAGCCTTTTTAAACTCCAGATACGAGTACTCCTGCAACTATCCATACATGACAGAGTGTTCTGTCTTAACTATCTTGACTTTAATTCTTTCTTCTCATGATGTTTACATTTTTCCATTGGCTGGGTTGGCTGACGAAAACACTGAAACTTTCCAGCAACAGGTTGATGGCGGTCACTACAGCCTTGCTAACTCAGAATATACATCTCGATCCACCCCCAGCCCACCTGATGCTAATAATGGGTCTCTTTTTTATTTTGATGACCTGTCCTTGTCATCCATAAGCAATCAAAACTCAACCACACCCCTTACATCCTGTGTGAAAACCACTTAACGAGGCATTAGCTTACTATAATGCAATATTAGCTCATAAAAATGACCGGAGACATATGAGGTCTTTTACATCTGTCCCCATTCAGTCTAGCTAGCGACATTATTAGGATTTGTGGCATTCTCAATTTGCCGAGATGACCACTTTGAAACTCTTATTAATGTCAGCCATGATTGCTTCCCAGGTAATGTTGTTGTGACATGACCTGAGCAAATTTAATTCAGTATTAAAACAACTCTTTAAAATCCATTCCACCAGATTGATGCGAGCATTCAGGTTATAGATGTCAAATGTAAGATTCACACTTATGCAAAAAAACTATTCACATTTTAAGCCTCAAACGTTTAGAATAACCATGCTGCTTGACTGCTTGCCAGGTGAATTGCATGTGTTACTCTGTTTAGAAATCAGGACACAAGTATTGCAGAGCTACAGTAATTGGTTGGATGCAATTGCAACTTGTGAAATGAATAAGGTGTTGCAAATAAGCCCTTATAAAAAAAATTCTACTTATGTACATACAAATACACCTCTGAACCATTTGTAAGAGACTGTTTGCTGTGATACTATATAATTATATAATTTGGAATCAACATTTCCAGTGATGCTCTATATCACTATACCATTCTAAGGAAGCAAATGCACAAAACAAACTATTCATTTACATTCATTACATAATTCAATCTGACTTACCAGGACTTTACTTTATTTATTTTATTACAAATGAAGACTTTAAATCTAGCTTTTTTTTCAGACACCAAATTAAATAAATAGATGTAAAAGGTCAGTTTACTCAAGACAGAATGAAGACTGAGTGGGAAACACAGGATTCTTTGTGGTCAGTTGATCTTTGGTGACCTTTGGGAACACAAACTTCCTGGATGCTTTCCATCTTCAAACCACTGTCTGGCTACTGTGGCAACTCAAATGAATGCAGCCATGTCTATGGTCATTTCTCAAAGGACTCAATAGACGATTCACAGCAGACAAGGGAGGTTTCCGGACAGATAAAGAAACGCCAAGAATTGTGTCAAAGGACAATTTGAAGATAACACCGTCTCTCCTACAGCCTGTATGGTTATCATGACTTTCAAAATCGTATTCTCTATCATCCTTATGTATAAATAGTCTTGAATGCACGTATTAAAAATATTTGGCTACATATTGCTCAAATAATGTTTTTTCACATCAGAATAATTGTCCGATAAAATGTAAAATGTAAGAACTAACTTAGCTTCTGCTGTTTTTCATTATATTCCTTTGGAGAAATGAACATATAAACAAATTAGACAATTCAGGGAAAGTTGAATCAAAAATGAAAATTCTGTCATCATTTACTCATTCTCAGGTTTGGTGAACACAAAAGAGGAATGTTGGTAACCAAACCAAACATCAACTGTTTGGTTAACCACATTCTTCAAAATATCTTCTTTTATGTTTAAACCAAAGAAAGAAACTTATACACATTTGAAACAACTTAAGGGTGATAAATGATGACAGAATTTTCATTTTGGGAAAACCAACAAAAATACAGAACTATGTATTAATGTGGATAGAACACTTTAGATCTTTTGGTCTTTGGAAGTATTTGACAAATCACCGACTTTTGCTGACAAACTTATATATCTTGGCAAATCTGACTGCGGTTTGTGAAACTGTTGATATCTCTTCTGAAACTGGGTTCTTTTTCTCTGGAGAAAAATCAGAGGAACAATTGCATTTCATTTTATCATTGAAAAACAGTTGAGATGGGAGTGTTGCAACTCGGGGTGAGTTGTAACACTATTACTTTAACCAACAGAAATTACCTAAATGGGTGAAATCACTATTATACATGACCAATGCCATCTTGAGATGACAGGAGAAGTTGCAAAAGCTTTAAAAAAATACTGCTGTTGAATTAGCAGTTATTCTTGTTATAATTATATTCCATTTTTAAAAGTTTTTTACTAATAAATAAATAAAATAGTAATTCAGAAGGTGAAGATTGTAAGACTTTACAATGTAATTCTACTGGGCAGATGAAGATTGACACAAGTTGTATGACATACAGTCAAACCAAAAATTATTCAGACACCAGATTTAATTTTTGATTTGAGTGCAGGACACAATAGTTCATTTATGTAAGTGATGATAACAACATAAAGTAAACCTTTCTATCAAGGTTATCTGACAATATCAAGATGAATTTGTTCTGACCAGTGTTGGGGATAACACATTACCAGTAAAGCAAGTTACGTAATAATATTACTTTTTTCAAGTAACTAGTAAAATAACGCATTACTTTTTAATTTCCAAGAAAATATCAGAGCTACTTTTTCAAAAAAGTAATGGCAGTTACTTTTTGTTTCCTTTATGTGTTTAATCCTATTTTATTAACCAATGACTTTGCTGTCAATGACCTATGTTGATCCAGTTCAACCATATACTGCAAAAATAATTTTCTTACTTAGATTTTTTTTGTCTTGTTTCTAGCCAAAATATAAAAAAATCTTAAATCAAGAAGGATGTTCTAGACAAGTAAAAAAAAAAAATGTTTTCAGAAAAAAACAAGTCAAAATTAAGTGAGTTTTTGCTTAGAACAAGCAAAATAATCTGCCAGTGGGGTAAGCAAAAAAATCAATTATTTCAAACAGAAAACAAGATTATTTTGCTTACCTAACTGGCAGATTATTTTGCTTGTTTCAGGCAAAAACACTTAATTTTTTTAGATATTTTGGCTGGAAACAAGACAAAAAATCTAAGTAAGAAAAGCATTTTTTTTGCAGTGTACTAATGAGCGAAACTTACTTTAGATGAACTAACATTTGTGCTTAATTTTTCTTATTGCTGAAGAGTGTTGAACTTCCTTTTCCTACAGTTATACTGTACAAACAGGAATTCAAAACAAACAAGCAAGTTCTGCCCAGATTTAAAAAGTAGCGCAAAAGTAACTCAATTATGTAACACATTACTTTCCATAAAAAGTAACTAAGTAACTTAATTAGTTACTTTTTTTTAGGGAGAAACGCAATATTTTAATGCATTACTTTTAAAAGTAACTTTCCCCAACACTGGTTCTGACACAGTTTAACTGTTGAGTTCTTGTCATATTTTATTACCATTTTCTAAACTATAGCGAATAAACTGTGATAATGTGAGAAATGTTTAAGGTGTCTGAATAAATATTGTTTTGTATATATAAAAATGTAGTATAATAATTGTTTCCAAGCTTGATGATAATGTTTCTTCAGCACCAAATCAGCATATATAATCATAATCATTCCTGAAGTATCGTGTGACACTAAAGACACTTAAACAGAATAAATTAGATTTGTAAAATGTTAAAATAGAAAACAGTCATGTTGAACTGTAATGGTATTCGTTTGTATTTATTGTATATATATATAAAAAAAAAGGTCTTTCAAATATTTTACTGACCCCATGTTTTCAAATGGTAGTGTGCATATATGCACATAGAATATTTTAGTTAGTTTAGTTTACTATACTATTTTATATTTCATTAATGTTTCAATATGTTTGGGTACTAAAGGAATGACATAATTATTTTGAACAAGTACACTACCAGTCAAAAGTTTTTGGACAGTAAGATTTGTACTGTTTTTTTAAGAAGTCTTTTCTGCTCACCAAACCTGCATTTATTTAATCCAAAGTATGGCAAAAACAGTAACATTTGTAAATATTTTTACTATTTAAAATTAGTCTTTTCTGTTTGAATATATTTTAAAAAGAAATTTATTCCAAAGTGAATTTGTTTTGCATCATTACTATTATTAATATACTGAAAACAGCTGAGTAGAATTTCAGGATTTCAGGTTTCTTTGAATATGAATAGAAAGTTCAGAGGAACAGCATTTATCTGAAATTCAAATCTTTTGCAACATGATAAATGTCTTTATCATTAATTTTGATCAATTTAAAGCATCCTTGCTTAAAGCATCCTTTCTTCCCAAAGTTTTTCTATTTCAGATAAATGCTGATCTTTGGATCTTTCTATCTGTGGAAAAAAAAAAAAAAAATCATCTGTATTATTTTTTATATATTGATAATAATAAAATGTTTCTTAAGCAGCAAATCAGCATATTAGAATGATTTCTGAAGGATCATGTACTGGAGTAATGATGCTGAAAATTTAGCTTTGATTACAGGAATAAATTAAATTTTAAAATCAAATAGAAAGCAGTTATTTTAAATAGTAAAAATATTTCAGAATATTACTGCTTTTGTTGTATTTTGAATCAAATAAATGTGAGCAGAGTAAAAGTAAAAACACTAAAAATCTTACTGTCCAAAAACCTTTTGGTAGTGTATATTTGATTATATTTCTATTATTTTACAATACATCGATGCATTAAGCTGTAACAGCACTCTTTGCACTTGCAAAATGTATTGCAGACATACATTAGTTGGTGACGGAAACAGACACAGAAACAAAATACATTCCCGTGTTCATTTGTTTCTCTTCCCTACTAATCCTCATTGCTGATTGACAGCAGGTTAAAGATTTAATCTGGCGTCTGAATGATTGTCACAAACTCCGTGATCAATAAGTACCTGAAGTTCACCGTCCTACCTTTCTGAACGTCGTACAGCAGAATTACGATCCTCCCTGCTGCTGACGTCACGAGCGCAGTTCTCCCCAGCAATACGCTCCTCTCTATCACTGCTGAGGTTCGCCAGCGCGGAGGAGGAGCTGTCAAAAGTTTACAGCCAAGTCGAGCGAGTTTCCTCAAGAAGACGAGAAGGCAAGATCTCTGAACATTTAGAAACCCTTGAAAGAAGAGCCCTTCTAACTATGGAGTGAACTCTGAGAGGTTTTAAACATAAGAAATGGCAGGACCAACTGAGATCGGATTGTTTTTTACCTTACTGCTCTCATGGAGCTTCTGTGCGACGCCGGAAAAGAAAGGTAGGAGTATTGTGAAACGGCTTGTTGAATAAGGTTAAACCTTAATCTTGAGATAGTTTGTTGGAGAATGATCTCCTGTAGAGCTTGATGGTAACGTCGCACATACCTTCAGAGATGTGCGCTTAAAGGAACCTCAGTCAGCGTGGGAACAGTGAAAGTTTGTGCTCACAGTCCCACAGAGAACTTCCACTTGGATACTAATCAGTTATTTAACTGACGTTTTTATCGTCACAGATAATACTCCTTCTGGAACGACCTGAGGTTGAGTGTCTAGGTTATGGATCAATCCATGGGTTTAAACTTTTAACTTTACACTTACCCGCAAAGATTTTAGGTTATATGACCCCACCCCATAGTTTTCATAAGGCTGTGATTTTTGAGCTTTATAATGAAATACTGGATCGCAGTGCCGTGATTTAAATTGTATTGTCGAGGCTGAGAGAAGATGATATTGGCTGGAAATATTCCTGCATTAGAAAATGTTTCATCAGGCAACCTAAAACGTGTGATTGGTAATATTGCAGTTGACTGGTTTCATTCAAAGTCAACATATTAAAATAATTTAAAACAACCTAACTAGTTATGGTTATTACATTGTTATGTGCGACAGATCAGGTAGAAATAACTTCTACACCTTTTTTTTTTTTTTTTTTTACATCCCTGTAAATGTAAAATTACATTTATTATGCAGTTTGACGTTAATGTTTTGTCTTTTTTTTTTCAAATATGACTGCTGTGACTGCTACCTTAAAAGGATTTTTATCATTTTAACATCATACTTTATAAAATGTAACTTTTCAAAATTGTTTTTGCCATTTTTACTTCATCTAAAGCTTTACTTCATTTCAGCTTGATTTTTTTGAATTAACAATTAAATTAAAAGTGATGGATAAAGTACAGTAAAGGGTATACATTTTAAATCACTTTAATTTGAATTTTAGTGTGTTTACATTTTTTTTTAAGTGAAAACAGCTGTTACCTTATTTTTTTCTTATATTATACCCTAAAAAAATTACTTTTGTTGGTTTAACCTTTTAACTGCCACCCATCCCCTCAGAGGGACGCCTAAGTCCACTTCACTATATTACAAATAAATCATAATCTAATCATGACAAACTACATATATATCATTGAAACTTGGAAAGGTCTAAGACTAAATACATATTTTACCACAGTTTTTTGTTACAAATTAGGAACAGCAAGAGATTAACTTGTGACAAGAGTGCAACTCAAAAATTTACATCATAACAGGAGTTCTGACCTTTGTCACAAAAATTCTTTTTTCGCTGAATTTTTCGCTTGTCATGTTTTAGAAATCATCATAAATTATATAGAATTTGAAAGCTCAAAACCTCAAAATTTATCCTGTGAAAACTTTCGAAATTTGACATTGCATTAGCATGGAAATGGTACTTCAAATACTTCAAATAGTATATTACAAAATGTATTTGTTCATGAATTATAACAATTTAAGTTTGGATATTGCACTTTCACATCTATGTTAAAAAACTGGGGTGACAAAAGGGTTAACTGAACGTAGTCAGGTTGATTTAGTCATATAAACTTATATTTTTGAGATTTTTATTTTTATTTTTTTACATTAAGCACATTTTTCTTTAAGTTCTCCAAATGTAGGTCCAGTGCCCATTGTAATGAACATTTTCATTGAGTTGAAGTCAATTAACTTCAGCTATTTGTTTAATCTTTATTTATTAGTTAAATAAAGTTTATCACATTTATTAGTTAAAGTGTGTTTATATGCCACTCTGCTTATTATTAAGATCGTCTCAGGGGTGTCCTGTGTGTAAACACATGACTGTGCCAATACTGACAGATGGGGCACACACAAATCACTTTATTACAGTCTGCTTCCTCATTTGGACTCATTCAGGTTTACAGTCATGGTGCCAAGAGAGGAATCACCGTTCTTTAATATAAGTTCTGTTTCAATCATCAATGATGTTATGTTTTCATGCTGAAAGTACCCAACTGTTTGTTACAATTGCGTATCTTTGTTTGCTGTTACATATGGAACATTTAAAGAGTCTGAAGTATAAATAATATTAAACAAATTAGTTTATATGGAGTTTTAGTCACTCATTGTTAATTTCCCTGATTGCCGTTTTTCAGCCCCTAGTGTTTTAGAGGACAGGTATTACAGTATCAGTGAGGACAGTCATGACGTCCTATAATGTCTTCAGGCTCCCTGTTGTGCTTCGCTCAAGGTCAGAAAAATGCTGCAGCTATCTGTTATATTTAAGCCCGAAACAGCTGTTTAGTCTTCGTAGACTGCCCAGGTTAAATACTAGATAAATGCATTTGCTGGCCCAGATTCCAAGTAGCTGTTTCGAAGGTGCACCATGTTGAGCTATATTTGAATTTTCAGTATAACGTCCTACATTTGGTCATCAGTCCAGCCACACGACAGACTTTCAAGTGTGTCTTTCCCTTTATTAGTGTGGCATTGACCTCTGGATAACGTCCAGCCTCATTGTGACCTAGAACAATGTCTCTCAGGCAGTCACCTAAATCACCAGCACAGTAAGAACCATATGTGGGTATGGATGCTGGAAACTGTTAAACACTCTTTTGGGTACAGTACATACAGGTAAAAATCTCGCTCACAAGGCTGCATTTGTTAAATCAAATATAGTAAAACTGTCATTTAGTGAAATGATAAAATATTTTAAACGACATTTATATCTGTGATGGCAAAACTTTTTTCATCAGCCATTGCCCTGGTCTTTAGTATCACATCATTCCTCAGAAATTGTTCTAATATGCTCAATTGGTGCTCTTTTTTTTTTTTTGCTGATTAATATTTAAGCTGAATGTGCAGCTTATATAATACTATAACCTACAATACAAGAATATTTCACAATACTACTGTTTTACTGTATTTTTGATCAAATAAATGGAGACTTGCTAAGCAAAACATAAAAAATCACAATTTTTGTAGTGTATTTTATTTATTTTACTTTACCAACTTGTGACAAGAGTGCACCTCAAAAATCTACATCATAACAGGAGTTCTGGCCTTTGTCACAAAAATAATTTTTTCGCTGACTTTTCCCTTGTCGTGTTTTAGAAATCATCATAAATTATATAGAATTTGAAAGCTCAAAACCTCAAAATTTGTCCTGTGAAAACTTTCGAAATTTGACATTGCATTAGCATGGAAATAGTACTTCAAAATTATATTACAAAATGTATTTGTTCATGAATTATATCAATTTAAGTTTGGGTATTGCACTTTCACATCTATGTTCAAAAATGGGGGTGACAAACGGATTAACTGAACGTAGTCAGATTGATTTAGTCATATTAACTTATATTTTTGAATTTATTTTTTTTTTATGTTTATTTTTCTTTAAGTTCTCCAAATGTAGGTCCAGTGCTCGTTGTAATGACAACCTAAATAACAATAGCTTCAAAGCAGACATTACCAGAGTAGAACAAAAAAAAACCTCCTTCTTTCTTCCGATAAAGGGATGGGCTGTAAATCAAAGCCAGTTTTTTAAAAAGCTGATAAGATCATGTTCTTTAAACTCAAGTTTTTGGTGTGTGATTCCAATAGTATTAGACTCATTCCTAAATGAGAAAAGTCCCCGATAACTTGCTTTCATTGTATGTTTAAATTAGTTTTGTCTATATGCAGGGGGAATTAATCTAGTCCATCTGAGAGAGTTGTGCTCACAGGTCTTCTACAGACACTTATAACTCTCATCCGGCTGGCTCAGAGGTGACTCAGAGAGTTAAAGCACACAAATACATGTGAGATGAGCTTTAGTTGTGTTTGCTGGGTCTGGGGCTTTGACTGCTTGAAGTAGTAAAGGTGTTGGAATGTGGTTTATCAGCATATTTATCTACAGTATGTCAAGTCTAATGCTTTTTAGAAAGTAAATTGCTGCTTTTATCACAAAATGAAGCCACAGTCTCTTGTGAGGTTAACCTTTCATTTCCTCTCTGATTTTTTTTGAGTTGGTTCAACATTTTAACAGTCCAGACGAGCAAGTTACATTAGTATTTCACCCTCATTCTTCACCTCAATATAGCTTCTTATTAAAGGATTTTAATCTGAAGTTCAAAAATGTCAGCAGAACTGCTGCAGCAAACCAAGAGACTTTAGAAAGATAGTTCACCTTAAAATGGAAATACTGTCATCATTTTTAAAAACATTTTGGAATCTCTTATTGTGTCAGCTTTCATGTCAGTAGATGGTGTGATAGTGTGTCTCCATTGATAAGTCTGCTTGTTGAGTCAGGCCTCATCTAATCGTTTACAACTTGCTTGTGTTTGTGAGCCAAAAGACAGATCTCCCAAATATTTCAAAACAGCAAAACAAAACATTCATCACATGCTGTACCAATCCGTATCGAGTCGCTGGCATGCCGTGTAAGGCATGCTTAGAAGCTTAGAAACTTTCGAGAGTAACAGTGAATAAGAACATGATCTTCAAGAATTCACACAAATATGAATCTTCTGTCATCATCTATTTGTCTGCATGTTGTTCCAAACCCAAATGACTTTCTTTATTTTGTGGATCTTAAAAGAAGGAATTGAAAACAATTGCAAGGGGCGTGCTTTCCATTCACTTACAATGAATGTGGAACTAGCGCTTTCAAAATTTACCTGGATGCAAAATCACCTAAAATATCAGAAAATAAGTTCTTATGATAATTTTAAAGCCGTGATAGTTTTGTAAGGAGCAGACTGAAATTTGATTATGCAATAAAAATATTCCCATCTAGTAAGATGTGAAGCACTGCAGTCAGATCACTGAGTCAGTGAGTTGAACCCTGAGTCATGAATGAATCATTTAGACTGTTTTTTTTAATTAATCAAACTGAATTATCAGAAATCTGTTGTTTTAACTATTGTGTTTCAGAAGACTTTTTTAAAAGTTTGACAGACCCAGTATGTATGTCCATATGTCATATCATCTTGTTATAGCCAATGTTATCATTATCATATACTGTGAGAGAAATAATTATTTGACCCCTGCTGATTTTGTACGTTTGCCCAATAATAAAGAAATAGTCAGTCTATAATTTTAATGGTTTATTTGAACAGTGAGAGACTGAATAACAACAACAACAACAACAACAACAAAAATCCAGAAAATGCATTTCCAAAAAGTTCTAAAATGATTTGCATTTTAATGAGTGAAATAAGTATTTGATCCCAGGTGTCTTTTATATAGGTAACAAGCTGAGATTAGGAGCACTCTCTTAAAGGGAGTGCTCCTAATCTCAGCTTGATACTTATCCACAGAAGCAATCAATCAATCACATTCCAAAATCTCCACAATGGCCAAGACCAAAGAGCTGGCCAAGGATGTCAGGGACAAGACTGAAAGACATAATAACAACAAAAAAATCCAGAAAAACACATTTCCAAAAAATTAATTTTAATTTTAATTGGTGAAATTAGTATTTTACCCCTTCACAAAATATGACTTAGTACTTGGTGGCAAAACCCTTGTTGGCAATTACAAAGGTCAAATGTTTCTTGTAGTTGGCCATCAGCTTTGCACATATCTCAGGAGAGTTTTTGTCCCACTCCTCTTTGCAGATCCTCTCCAAGTCGTTAAGCTTTTCGAGACATTTGGCAACTCAAACCTTTAGCTCCCTCCACAGATTTTCTATGGGATTAAGGTCTGGAGACTGACTTGGCCACTCCAGACCCTCCATAGGCAGCATTTCTCCTCCTCCAAACACTACAAGTTGAGTTGGTGCCAAACAGCTAAATTTTGGTCTCTACCTGGATCTAAACCACAACACTTTCACCCAGTTTCCCTCTGAATCATTCAGATGTTCATTGGCAAACTTCAGACGGGCCTGTACATGTGCTTTCTTGAGCAGGGGGACCTTGCAGTTAGTGCAGGATTTGAGTCTTTCACGGCATAGTGTGTTACCAATTTTTATTTTTATTTTTGGTGACTATGGTCCTAGCTGTCTTGAGATCACTGACAACATCCTCCTGTGTAGTTCTGTGCTGATTCCTCACCAATCTCATGATCATTAAAACTCTACGAGGTGAGATCTTGGATGGAGTCCCAGACCGCGGGAAATTGACAGTTGTATTTATTCCATTTGCGAGAAAACGCAACAACTGTCGTCACCTTCTCACCAAGCTGCTTGGTTATGGTCTTGTAGCCCATTCCAGCCTTTTGTAGGTCTACAATCTTGTCCCTGACATCCTTGGACAGCTCTTTGGTCTTGGCCATGGTGGAGAGTTTGGAATCTGATTGAGTGATTGCTTCTGTGGACAGGTGTCTTTTATACAGGTAACAAGTTGAGATTAGGAGCACTCCCTTTAAGAGAGTGCTCCCAATCTCAGCTTATTGCATGTATAAAAGACACCTGGGAGCCAGAGCTCTTGCTTATTGATGGGGATCAAATACTTATTTCCATAATTAAAATGCAAATTAGTTTATAACTTTTTTAAAATGCATTTCTCACAGTTAAAATAAACCTACCATTAAAATTATAGACTGATCATTTCTTTGTCAGTGGGCAAACATACAAAATTAGCAGCGGATCAATAATTGTGTGAAAATTAGGCTTTATTAATCTGAAAATTAAAATTCTGTGTGTATTTTATGCTTTGTTTTACAAGGAGTTTTACTGCCTCTAGTGTTCATTTCAACTGGAAACTGCAGTAATTCTTATATATAGGTATGTTTTTCAGTTTTGCATAAATGTCTATAGAGGCACCTATTTCCAATGAGCCTATGTTGCAGTTTTACAAGATATCTTCTTTTGTGTTCCACTGAAGGAATAAAGTCATACTGGTTCGGAAGCACATTAGAGAGAGAGAAAGAGAGAGAGAGAGAGAGAGAGAGAGAGAGAGAGTAAATGACAGAATTGTTTATTTTTTCCTCATGTCATAATTCCTTTATGTTTATCCGGTTTAACTCTCCATTTGGGAATCCTGTTAATCACAGCTCTCTCTCATTTACTTAAGAGAATTCTGATTTGTTTCTGCGCTTGTTAATGATGAAGGTCATGGATTTGTTTTGCGCTCTTGTGGGTGTTTTACCTGTTAAGCTTTAGGCATCATACCATTTAGATTTTCTCTTGAAAACAACCTGATATCTTGCCAACACTGATACCTTGTAAAATTTAACAAAGACAGACCATTTTCCTAATTATAGGCTCACCAAATTTTCAAAACACAGATTGCGCATCACTCAATGTTCCTCAGGTCTGCCAATTCAACTTTTTGTGATAAATAGTCTCTTTGATTTGTAATACGGCAGATAAAACACCATAATTTGATTGTCCTTCAAAAGGGAGGATGTGTGACTGCATCAATTGTCAGTTCTTCCAGTAATGGCTGGAGACCATCAATGTTCTCCAATGGGATTATGAATTGCTTAGCCAGTGATCTTGGGAAATACATCAGCCCTGTATTTTCCCCTAATTGTGAATTGAATTTGAGATGTGATACTGCTCTTCTTTCCCATTACCTTCCTCCCCCGCCTCTGGATGTTCCAAGATGGAGGACTGTTACGTTAAACTGTCAGGCATCATTTAATCACGTGTTCTGCCAAATAAGGATAAATGTAAATAACATATGCAGTTGGATTGACTGGAACATCCTGGTCAGTTAATTGACATGGGAACAGCGTTTGGCACTGGTTTGCTTTAATAGCGATGACAGCTCGCATTCTCTCTCACTCTCTTTCACTCTTGTACTCTCTGGGGGCTAAATAACATCTCCTCACCAAATAAAAATCATTGCAAAGGAATGCTTTGAGCCTACAGCTTTGCTGTAGTTCAACAGGTAGAGCATGGTGTTTGTGACACAAGAGGTTGAGTTAACTGGAAACTTTCCACAATTTGCCTGAGCTTTGACTAAGTCAAAAAGCTTTCCGTCGTTTTGACAGAAAAGAACAAGAAAAAACAGAAGTTGAACTTAGCACACCAGTTGAGCACTCACTCTTAGCCAAGTAAGGGTTAGAAAACAGGACTTTTGAACATATATGTAGCTAATGTGCTACATTCCATATGAAGTAAAGCTGTAGTGTAATTATTTTAGTTATAGTGACACAATGATGTAGTGCATACATTCTCCAATTCAGAGAACTAATGAAAAGAAGACATGTTTCCACATGCTGGTCAGTGATTTATTTGTCTTTGTTTTGGATGGTCTAGTTACTAAAGGCCTAAATTACTGCTGTTAAAACAAGAAATGGTATTATATAAAATGAAAATTCTGTCATCATTTACTCTCCCTCATTCTGTTACAAACCTTTATGACTCTCTTTCTTCTATTGAACACAAAATAATATATTTTTAAATAGCTTTATCTTTAAATATTTACTTGTGACTAAATACCTATTTACCTATTTCATTATTTTTGTGTGTTTTATTTTAATAAGATTGTATAAGAATATATGTAAAATTATTATTTTAATTGTACGTACTGAGCATAATTTCTGTAATAAAGGAATTCACCCAAAGTTCAGAGAGCTCTCTGACCCATAGACAGCAAGGGTTGTTAAAACGTAGTAAGGACAATGTTAAAGTAGTTCATGTGACATCAGTGCCTCAAGCGTAGTAATTTTACGAAGCTAAGAGTCTATTTTATGTGCGCAAAAAAAAAGAAAAAAAATTCTTTATTCATCAGTTCTTCTCCTCTGCGTCACCCAAGCGCCATTTTGAAGACTATCACGATGCAAGACACGAATTGTTGAATAAGGTTGTTATTTATTTTGTTTGTGCACAGATGTATTTTTGTAGCTTCATAAAATTACAGTTGAACCATTGTCACCATGGACTATTTTGTCACATGGACTTTCTGGACCTTGACTGTGGTAGGACTCTTGCTGTCTATGGAGGGTCAGAAAGCTCTTGGATTTCATCAAAAGTATCTTAATTTGTCTTCCGAAGATGAACGAAGGTCTTACTGTTTTGTAACAGCAAGAAGGCTGAGTAATTAATTTTTTGAATTTTCATTTTTGGGGCAACTAATGCTTTAAGGTGGAGTGGCATACATCCATATGAAATTTTGAACCAACATAAAATGCTGAAAATGTTACAATAATCTGAGCAATACCAGTCATGTGTTCAATACCCAAGGAAGAACACTAACAAAATGTACCTATAAATCACTGAAGTTGATTTGGATTAAGGTCACATTTGTACCAACAAAAAGATTTATATTTATGCAGAGATGTAGAATAATTGACAAATGGAAATTACAGTTTCAATCTGTTCTGTGTGACAAGTGTGATTTCTTGATTTATTTGCAAGAGCTTTACTTTTGTCTACAAATAATTGCTTTTGCAAATCCCATTGACACGTCTCTACGCACTGAATAAACATGCTTGACACCATGAGTTTTGGTTTCGATGTTGTTTACAATTCTTCGATTTCAACATCATTGTTTACTCTCTAAAGTGAGGTAATGATATGCAAAACGCCTCGAAACCTCACAATCTCTTCGCCATCCTGATTTGCTGTTGCATTGTCCTCATCTGTCATCGAGCTCCCACACTGTTTGCACACGCTTTGCATGACCCCGTGATTGCTTTTGCAGACGGCCGGCTGTGATTTCTCTCAGCAAAACCTAATGCCCGGCATCAATTTCCTGCCTTTAATACCTGCATACTTCCCCCTCCACCTCTGCTAAGTTTTCATCATCCGTTCTGAACACTTTCAAGATGAGTTACCAGAGCCCACTCATGGCTCCATATTGAGTTCCCGGGAGGGCGATTCTAAAAAATTGTCCGTTACTAAGGGGCCTTCAGCATGTGAAGGCTGGTTGTTTCTCGGTCTTGATGCCTCTCCCCGATGATTGGCTTTCCCAGAATCACATCTGCTGAAGCGGTTGGAGTTTCAAGAGCTGCGGAGAAAGTCAAATGAGTTCGCCGGAAAAAGACGGACCTCCTGCTTTGATAAACTGTTGAGCAGTTACCTAAAACTGGCGAAGAAGTCAGTGCCTCATTTGCTGGAGTGGCTCTCTCTCTCTCTTTGGCAGAGAACAATGAGGGTTTTCTTCAAGCTGACTGCAGTTTTTGAATGTTTCTCCATACGACTGCTATAAAGGAAAGAGCTATGTGACAGAAGTGTCATGTTCTTCGAGTTTCTTTGTCGTTCACAGTCGTGTGGCAGCTCTGACAGTTCGATTGTATGCTGATTGCAGTGACAGCGGTTGAGCTTGAAATAGCCAAAGTCTGTTTAGATCTATACGCTCTGATTACCTGTTACAAAACATCTTTCTTTAATTTTCTTTATTCACCTACATGGACTCTTAATAAGAATCCATGTCTGCATGTTATAACACATGCTAATTTTCAAGCTTGTTCAGATCATGGGAAGACTTTGCTTGGAAACTCATGAATGTGGCCGGAAATGGTGCATTGCACCTGGACGTTTATAGCATTTCCATTATCAAGTGAGCCACTATGGTGGAAAGAGGCCTTGGAATTCAAGCTGGAAAAACAAACTTTCCTTTTATTCTTGACATCTCATTAGGGTGTGGCTTCATGTGAGAAGATGCAGTTTGTGCAAATCCCACAGGATTCCTCATCACATTTTATTGTCTAGACCACCACACACACACACACACACACACACACACACACACACACACACATATATATATATATATATATATATATATTACTTGTGGGTCAATAAAAGTGTCCAAGGTAAGGAAAATGAAAGTTCTTTTAAAAATCAGGTTTAAAACTAAGTGCCAAGTTCTTAGAATTTTTCTTTGTATTATGTTAAATTCATATGGATTTGATAAATGTTTACAACATTTTAAATAAATACTTTGATTTAAGGACTGTCATTATAGAATGTCATGATGTAATATATACATATACATTTAACAAATTTATTCATTACATTAATTACACATTTCACTTCCTGAAACTACATGCAAAGGTCAACTTATATGACCTTGACCAGTGTTGGGGAAAGTTACTTTTAAAAGTAATGCATTACAATATTGTGTTACTCTCCAAAAAGATAACTAATTACGTTACTTTTTATGGAAAGTAATGTGTTACATTACTTTTGCGTTACTTTTTAAATAATTTTAATTAAAGTTTGATTTTGTTAGTTAATCTAAAGTAACTTTTGCTTATTAGTATGGTTAAATTGGAACAACAAAGGCCAGCATCAAAGACATTGGTTAATAAAATGGGATCAAATACATAAAGGAAACAAAAAGTAACTGCCGTTACTTTTTATAAAAAAGTAATGCGTTACTTTAGTAGTTACTTGAAAAAAGAATCTGATTACTTGTAATGCATTACCCCCAACACTGACCTTGACACACTTGATTTCCTTTTTTATGCATGTCATCGTACCACATGACTTTTTTTTGGTCACACCAAATGATTGTTATTTTAAAATATTAATAATAGTTTAGCAAAATGGCATTATTGATTTTCTCTAATTAATAATGTTTTCCAGTCAATAACAATTTATTTATTTTTTTCTTTTGGATATAATGACAGTTATATCACCATGTCATTTGTGTTACTTTATGCCACCCAAAATATAAAACAAATATTCATATCAAAATCATAGAAGATGTGTATTTAAGTCTGTATGTATGAACTGAAATTTAAAGGTAGTTTTGAGTAAAATAATAGAGCCAGACAAAGACACAGCATGACAACATTGACTGTGTGGTGCGTCACACTGACATTAATTGGTGGCTATATATTCATTCGCTATTGGAAATCACTGAGGTGTAAGATTGTACGGAACACATACAGCATTTTGTCAGATGCAGAAACACAGCAAACAGAGTGTCTAAAGTGTCAATCAGTTACTCAAATATTTGACTTTACTATTTGATTAAACAGTACCAGTTGTCCAGTCGCAATATAACTCCACTGTGGATGGACCCCTCATATCTGGTATCTAGTGACACTGTATGTATATTAGACAGATGATCTAGGAGGATATGGAATATATATATATATATATATATATTTCTATATATTTATAATTGTGAAATGTTCAGGTGCTTGTTCTCAGACCCTTTGAACTGGAAAGTGCTGTTTCCAATTATTATTCCATGGTGTGTATATTTAGCAAACCATAAAAGGGGGGAAAAAAAGAAAACCGTAAAGGAAAACATTGAGAAACAGGATGACAGTTCTAGGCCAGTGGCTCCTGACGCACATACGCTAAAATGCACACTAGCACAAGCATGCGCAAACAAAGCGCCGTTTATTGAATCTGTACCTCATTTGTAGTAGACAGTGGCTCATTTTGAAGTCTGGAGCAGTCTTTTGTCCAAGAATACCAAAAATGTTTTTCCTCAAAATATCCAAATGAAAACTCATCATGTCAGCTGCACTGCGTTTGTAGTGAGTGCATTGCTGACTAAACTTGTAAGACGTCAAATTAGACATTTTTGCCTTTTAAGCAAAGGGAACATTATTTTGACTCCTGTCTTCCAAACCCAACCACATCTGACTGACTTTTCAAACCAAAATTTATAACTTGTGTTTATGAAACATTCCATTTAAGGCAGGGCTTGTAAGGAAGTCTCCCTCAGCCAAAGTGAAACATTCAGCCTTCTGTGTCTTCTTGGATGATCACGTTTCAAAATAGCACTTGATCCAAACAGGCTGCAGATGCCCTGGGATAGGTGATACAGCTATCAGTGACACTCCCTCTACACACGCCTATTGTGAGAACACAGTATAGGACATGATGTGAAAATATAGACGTGTGTGAAGTGAATTGTAATGGATATCTTTGTTTATGTGCTTTGTTTAGTGTATAGTTGCTCTCTAAGGCAGTCACCTTCGAAGACAAAAACATTCTTTTATATTTATTCATTGTCATTTTGTCTTTATTATAGGACAGTGGAAAACTGGCAGGAAATTGGAGGAAGTAAGAGGCAATAGGGTCAGTCCCTGACCTAGGCTAAATTTAAACTCAGGACTTTGTCTTTTTAAGACAATGTCTATTTTTAAGTCTTTTAAAAGCCTACTCCTGGTGAATTGTATTTTCTATATTTTTTACAGCACCTTTCTCAGCATCAAATTGTCAGCAATTTTTCCGTTTTTTCATTGTTTATTTTCCAGCTTTCTTCTTTGTATCTTGAATATTTCTGGAAAATGTTGTTGGAAACTTGAATTAAAAACATAAGTAAAGAACAAATAGTCACAGGAAATAGGCTTTTCTTTATAAAAACTGAAGTAAAAAAAAACTAAAACAAGTAGTCACACTAGTTATTTTAATGTTTCCTCATTGCAGTGTCATTTCACAAATAAGCATTGAGCAATATTAATTAACATCATAATTACTATAGGTTGAGTGTCAGAGTTTGGTGTAGTGTTACTAGTAATTATAAGTAATTTGCTAGCATAAAAAAAGTGTTAACAAACATTAGAACAACAATTTTACTCTACTGACATCCTTTGAAATTACTGTTTTGTAAACTTATTTCACGTTTGTGTGTGTGTGTGTGTGTGTGTGTGTGTGTGTGTGTGTGAAAACTGTGGGTCAAAATTTATCAAAATAAACAATAGCATTCCACAGATGTAAGGCTGTCACGATTCCTCCCCTGTCTAACAAAAACAGCATATGCTGGTTAGGTAGGTTTTGATGTTGGTATGCTGGTTTTAACTGGTTTAAACTGGTCCTAAACTGGTTTCTACTGGTCCTGAGCTAGTTTAGGCTGGTCCTAAGTTGCTGGTTTATGCTAGTCCTAGGTTGCTCAGGACCAGCTTAGGACCAGCGCATGACCAGCTAAGGACCAGCATAAACCAGCGTCAAAACCTACCTAACCAGCATATGCTGCTTTTTGTTCAACAGGGCCCATTCAATTTGAGTACTCCTTTTTAAATAATCCTTGATTGCATTTTGACCGTGTCAAGTAAGTTAACTGCCAAAATACAGGAAGTGGTGCATTCCACGGACAAGAATCCATTAAACACATTATTAGACTGTTTTCCAAGGCTGTGTCATATATTAAACCCATATAAAAGTCCTAATAAAGGTATATGTGCGTGTCAGAGCAGCTTCGTTTTAAGTAAATGCTGTTTCACACGAACTGTTATCATTTACATGTGTGGAGTGTCTCAAACTCCATCATATTGGTGTGAGTCTGGGTTTATTATAATGTTAATCTGGGAACGTAGTGTACACCATTTAATCAGATTTGTAAGGTGAAGCATTTATAAATATATTTAAATACAGGAGATTAACAATACTGTTAATTGTTATTTCAAAATAAAAGTTAAAACCCTCACTCTGAGTTTACATGTTTTGATTAACAGTGGCCTATTCAGGGGAGGGGCCATCTTTCTGCATTTGAATAATGATTCCACAAACCGGTACTAAGAATAGCAAGCTGCATTCCAACGAAAAAAGGCAAGTGGTAGTTGATCTATTTTATATAACTTTTTTTTTTCAATTAGCTAGCCAGTTGCAGCACTAGATTTTGGTATCATCTTTCAGTGTTAGGACAGACCAGATTTGATGTTAGCTCCTAGACAAAGCTAATACATTTATTCATTTAGCGGACACTTTTATCCAAAGTGACTGAGGAATACAACAAGCGATTCATTATAAAGACGCAAATAAAGACAGTGCTCGTAATAGCATGAGCTATTACAAGCTTTTGTAAAATATATATTATTTTAGGATGAAGTCAATGGGGATGAAAGAGATAAGTTTTCAGCTGTCGCTTGAAAGCTGTGTCAAATTATTACCCCCTCTGGTTGAAATCGCTACCTGATTGCCTAATCCTAACCCCACCCCTAATCCTAACCCCTCCCCCACACCTAACCTAAACCTACCAATCTGGCGGGGGAGTAATCTGGCAGGGGTCAGAATTCAGCATATCACCAGAATCGGATGGGGGTAATCTAGGCCCTTAGCCCAGCCCTGGCCTGAGATACTCAGGCTTTAGCCCGGCAGTTGTCCGACAGGTTATGAGAAATCTTGGCCGGAGTGCTCCTTTTTTCATTCCCCCTTCTCCCAAAACATCTTATAGGCTAACTGTTTTAGCTATTAAGCTATTTAAAAAATTGTTTTATATGAAACGGCAAAGTTCCCAGATAGCATACGTACGTCTGCAAGATGTCTGTTAAAGACCTCTTGATCTGGAAAGCATCTGCTGTGTACAAACATCTGGCAGACATCTGTAAGATGCCAGTTTTACATGCATTCTAAATCATAAACATCTTAAAGACGTCTAACAGACGTCTATTTGACATCTGATAGGAAACGTCCAATAGACGTATTGCAGATGAGCAAACTACATCTTGCAGATGTAAATGCAGACATCAAATAGACGTTTCTGAGATGTATGTGTGCTTTATTATTATTGTGGGTTATTATATTTTGTTTCGTTATTTTATTATCTCTATTATTGGTCTATTTTTATTTGATCGGTAGCCTACAAAATCGGCACTCGTGTCATATTTCTCTTGCTGCCCGTGTGATATCCTGTGATATGTGATAGCCTATATGAAGGAAAAAACATACAGGGGCATTTTTGGCACCAGTATCTCAAATTTTAGGTCATAACTGCATTTATAGTTGCCCCACATCGTATTTTTTTAACAGCCAGGTCTAGATCTGTGGCATAAAGTCCTATGGTGTGACACACATAAAAGAAATAATGTTATTATAATTTCATATTAAATGAATAAAACAATATGAAAATAAGTGTTCTTAAGTTTAATGTGTTTAATACGTTTTCTTAATTTTTGCTATGGACAAATTTATGGTTTAGTAAAAATGTAATAAAAAAACAACAACTAAGAATTGACAAGATTAGTGACCCTTTATATTTTACATTTTACTTTGCAGACGACTTACAAATAAGGACAATGGAAGCAATCAAATTCAACAACAGAGCAATAAGTGCTATGACAAGTCAAATTTAGCTTAATACAGTATACATAGCAAAGTTTTTGTTTTTTTAAATATATAATAAATAAAAGGAAAACAGATAGAACAGAAAAAGAATAGAGTTTATTATATTGACTTGTGGTTTTTAACTTGGAAAATTTCTTGAAATCAGTACAATCTGTGCTGATTAATATAGAAACTGATTTTGAACCCCAATCATAATTGATTGTCATGTATCTCAGACATCAAGAAAATGTCTTCGAAGTCTCTTTGACGCAAATGCATCCTATTTCAGTTAACTTGCTGAAACTGCACGTCTCGTAGGAACTGCAGTGATATGCATCTAGGATGTAGGCCCTGCTAGATGTGGTTTTCCCAGCCCTAGGCTTTCTACCGCTGAGGCTTGTGAGAACAGCTGAAATTTTTCCTCTCTTTCATTCTTCCCTATTTGCTCTCTTTTGAATCACTGAAGTCTCCTACTGTTCAGTACAACGTAACTAATTCATCACTGCGCAGCACATCTCCGTGTTGACATCCATATCTGCGATTGCTGTTGTTTACTCACTTTGCCGAAGGCTTTTTGGCTAAACCTCCTCAAATGTGCGGATGTTAGAAGCTCAGACAGACCTGACACAGAAACCTCCACAGGCATGTTTTCACACGAATGCTCCTCAAAAGAACGAAATTCAGGTATTATTGCAACAAAAACAAGCGTATGGCTCATTTAGTGTTTACCACATCCACCCTACTCTTGGACATTTTCTCCTCATGTTATGATAGCTTGATGATTAGCCTTGGTGTGTGCAAACTTTATCTCCTGACTTCTTTTATATCACATGGACTAGTGTTTTTTAGTCAGACTGAGTTTGTTTGGTCTAGAGGTGCGTTACGGTAGGGCCAAAGCGAGACTGCATGTCTCGCCTTCAAGGCCTCACAGCATGTGTTGATTTGCAAAGTGGATCTAATTCCAGACGTCCCACTTTTACTCCTTTAGGTAATTCGACGGTTAATTTGGGCGATATCCTCCAAGCAGAACAGCAACTCTTCGTAATGACTTCCGAGGCAATACATGCCATAGTGTGGGGAAACATTAGTGGCTGCAAATGTAATTATACAACCATTACTTGAGATGAGTTTCTTGTGAAGTACCACTTCAGGGCTGAAAAAATAGAATCTTATGTGTTAAAATTCTTTTTAGTGGCAAATTAACACATTTTCTTCTTGAGATGTGTGTACAGAGACTTGCCCTGAATCCTGAAGACGTGATTATGGCATCCGAAAATGTACTTCTTCAAAATATGAGACGGATGGGACGTGACAGATAGAGAAAGTGCAGAAAGAGAAACATTGCTCTCACCATTGAGGCCAGGAACAAGTCTGAGTACATTGTCGTTTCCATGGGGACAAGTGCGTGTTACACAAAAGAAGCTTTATTCGATGATTTAGCGTCGACTTTGAAACAGGATTTGCCGCCATTGTTGGCAGCATAATGCTTTGTATACACATGACTTCGCTTATAATATTGCTCTCTTTTACAGTAAATGCTGCGGTAAAGGAAGATTGTTATCCTGTCTCACTAACCCCTTTGAAACACAATAATCCACTAAATTAACAAACCTTAGAGAGTCAGAGTAAGTCACCTAATACTGTGTTGACGAGACCTCTCCAGCAGGAAGTTGAATCATTCTGTGGATTTTCTGTATTTGAAAAAGACATACAGTCATTATGAAAGCAAACGTGCCACTCAGAAGCTCTAGTAAGATGTAATTTGTGCAATTCTTCATCATTAGTTAAATTAACTGAGGTAATTTAATTTCACGCAGGCACTGTACCATTGATTATGGTCACATCTGTGGTCATCTGATGATATTTTTCTGATATTTTTTGGTTCTTCATTCAGAGTGCTGTTTTGATGTTGTTGTTTCATCATCCTGGTTTCTTTGACTAAATCTCAGGATATTTCTATTGGCCTTTGGATTAAGGTCAAAAGTTTACACCCCCCTTTCAGAATCTGCAAAATGTTCATTATTTTGCATATGCAAATGCATGTTGTTTTTTATTAAGTACTGACCTGAATAAGACATTTCACATAAAAGACGTTTACATATGGTCCGCAAGAAAAAATAATAGTTGAATTTATAAAAATTACCCCATTCAAAAGTTTTAATACACTTGATTCTTAATACTGTGTTGCTACCTGAATGAAACTGACGTTTTTTTAGTGATAGTTGTTCATGAGTCCCTTGTTTATCCTGAACAGTTAAACTGCCTGCTGTTCTTCAGAAAAATCCTTCAGGTCCCACAAATTCTTTGGTTTTCCAGCATTTTTGTTGACTTTGACAACACTTCCAAACAATGACTGAATGATTTTGAGATCCATCTTTTCACATTGAGGACAACTGAGGGACTTATATACAACTATTACAGAAGGTTCAAACGCTCACTGATCCTCCAGAATGAAAAGTTTTCACCCCCAACAAAAATGCTGGAAAACCAAATAATTTATGGGACCTGAGTGATTTTTCTCAAGAACAGCAGATGTTTTACTTCCATCAATGTTTTAAATATTTGTTAAGAAAGAAAAAAATATAATGAAGCTGTGAAAGTGGGCTAGTGAGTAGATGAATTTCACGCATTTAACCAAAAATCCATTCAAAGTACCCACTGACTTTGGGGTGATTGAGCTGAAAGTGCTAAAAAATGCTAGCTTGTTTCCGGGTTTTGGCCTAAAAAATATTTCATCTTTGCAGCACTCTATGCATTTGGAGAAAAACAATTACATTTTAATAAAATGCTCTGGTGCTGGTCACTTCAATACTAGAGTGTTGTCATGCGGTTGCTAAAGGGTTCTGAGTGATTTCAGCACATTGCTGTCTCTAAAGTCTAATGTCTAAAGACTTGATATAACATGATATTGCTATTTTTGAAAGTTCTTTTGCTGTGGGAGTGTTTTTGGCTGCTATTCCGTATTTTATAATTTGCCTTTAGAAAAGTCAGGTGGCTCACAATGAAGGAAAGACTTGAGTGTTCAGAATAATGCAGGTTAACAATTGAATAGTGGCAAGCTGCCAAGAAAAAGATCCTGTTCACATTTCAGAAGTAAAATGGGTTCGGTATTTTCAATTATGTATGAATGACAAGGTTTTCTTGTGTAGTTCCTTTCTGACAATAAACTAGGCCTTTATAGTTAGATTTTTAAAAAAAAATCCATCCTCCTTGATATTCCATAGACTAATTTGCTTGCCGGTAAACCGCAGGTGTGCTATAGCCAACCTGAACAAGACGAAACCTGTTAACAGAGCTAAAAGTTATTAAGCTTTTTTCTTGACGGTTGACATCCTAACTAAAGCAACACTCCAGTAACAGTAATAGAAGTTACATTTTATGAATTATCACAAAAAGACAGAGGTATTTCATTTGCTAAGTGTTGAGAGGAGTGTACGTTAGAACGCTGTAGGTTGACACACAGACTGTTTTCCAAAACTGTCAGGTCCTAAGGTGCAGTGTGCAGGCGCTGTTGGTGAGGAATTAACTACATTTCCTCATAAGTCATGTTTACTCTGTATGTGATAAATGAAGTTGAAGTAAGCTGTGAAAGAATGCAGAAAGCCAAAGAATTGTGAATAAGAACAATGTTACTCACACTTAAGCTCTGTTCCAAACTGTCTTGCTGTCTATTCCCTATAAAGGCAACTACCTTAAGGATGCTGCCTAACTGAAATAGAGCCCCTTAAAGGATTAGTTCACTTCCAGAATAAATGTTTCCCGATGATTTACTCACCCCCATGTCATCCAAGTTGTTCATGTTTTTCTTTCTTCAGTCGAAAAAAAATTAAGGTTTTTGAGAGAGAAAAAAACAAAACATTCCTGGATTTTTCTCCATATAGGCTGAAGGTCCAAATTGCAGTATCAATGCAGCTTCAAAGGGCTCTGCATGATCCCAGCTAAAGAATAAAGGTCTTATCTAGCAAAAAAAAAAAAATAAATAAATACATTTATATACTTCCACTGTGAACTCTGTGTATTGGTTAATGACAGTTAGGGTAAGTCAAAAAATCAGTTATTTTCTAAAACCTCTAAAATTTTTAACCTCAAATGCTTGTCCTGTCTAGCTATGCATTAGGGTATGTTGAAAAACTCACATCTCATTTCATTTTCTTCTCCAACTTTAAAATCGCTCTACATTGCTGTTTTACCTTTTTTTGTGAAGGGCGTTTGATCTCCTTTGCACGCTCACTGTGTAAACACTGGGTCGTGACTTTTGCCACGATGTAGGGCGATTTTAAAGTTAAACGAGGAGAAAATGAGATGGGAGTTTTTCAACATACCCTAATGCATAGCTAGACAGGACAAGCATTTGAGGTTAAAAATTTTAGAGGTTTTAGAAAATAACTGATTGTTTCACTAGATAAAGCCCTTCTTTCTCAGGTGGGATCGTTTAGAGCCCTTGGAAACTGCATTTAAACTGCATTTTGGAAGTTTTTGGGGACGCCATAGAAGTCCACTATATGGAGAGAAATCCTGAAATGTTTTCTTCAAAAAACATAATTTCTTTACGACTGAAAAAAGAAAGACATGAACATCTTGGATGACAAGGGGGTGAGTAAATTATCTGTAAATTATTGTTCTGAAAGTGAACTTCTCCTTTAAGTGTCCAAAAACATTACATTTCGTTCACATTTCGTTATAGTATATTATATCAATAGGTAGTTTTTTTAAGCTAATGCTAATTTACAGTTGCAAAATATTGTAACCTCCAGTATTGTCTACCTTTTGGAACAACATGTGTGTTTCTAAGGTGTCTAGATAGGCTGCTCACTAGGTTTTTTGTTTAAGCAGACTGCACAAGTAGAGCTGATTAGTCACAAGCTAGTGATGCTGCATACTGTCATACTGCTTTCAAAAGAGTTTCCAATTAAATGAATTAATCCAGTCCTGTGGCACAGGGGTATTTCCAGTGCTAAGATAGTTGTAGTCATCAGAACAGCTCAGAGGGATGTCACACGCCTCAGAGCAAAGCAATTCATCTATATCATTTCTAGTGATAGGTGTAGAGGCTCTTCGGAACACTGATAAAATCTCCCTAGAGATAAGATTGGAATGGGTCCAGGAGCAGATTAACTCCCTGACTGGTCCAGGGACAATGTTTTATGGATTTAATTTCTCTCATCGGACTGATTCTGAAAAGGAATCCCTGAACCTTTCATTTCAAGAACTTGTTTTAGTTTTACAACAGTTTTTATCCACTGGCAAATCTAATCATATGCTCGTAACTCTGGGATTAGAGGATTCATAATGGCTAATGGGTCAAGAGGTCATGTATGCGAGAGAGGCTGTTTTCATAGTGGCTAGCCAAAGCTATGAGAAGAATTTGAAGCAGCCAGTGGCCATATTCCACGGCCCCTTACAACGCCAGCAGAACACTGAGCTGTATTAGGATTTTAAAGCCAGCTGACCAATTATTATTATTTTTGTAAGTTAATATATATATATATATATATATATATATATATATATATATATATGAGATTTGATAATGACATACAAGCTCACTGTTTAAAATTTAGAAAATTGTACAATTTATTTTACCCAAAAGTGAAAATTAGCCCATGATTTACTCATCCTCCAGGCATCTTAGGTGTATATGACTTCCTTCTTTCAGATGAATCCAATCAGAGTTATATTAAAAGTTGTCCTGCCATTTCCAAGCTTTGGAAATGGCATAGGTGGGTGTGTCTCTTCTTCACTCCAAAACAAGTCCAATAAAATGCATCCATACATAATAAAAATGTTGATCCAAAAAAAACAAAAAATCCATAATTAAAACTTAAGAATCACTTTAATCTAGTTTGCGCCATCTGGTCGTACCCAGAAGCAACCCTTGGCAGATAACTCAGAAGTGACAAACGCACAGTGGAAAGATCAAAACAAAACAACGGTCACGAATTACAAGTTTAAAACAAGGATTGAACCAAGTGAAGACTGGTTTCCTTTTGCTAAATAAGGAAACTTTGCTTCCTTTGCTCCTCTGAACAAACATTGGTTTTCACCAGCTCATGTGCAACACCAAGATCAGACATCATCCACCCAGAGCTGCTTCCGGGTATGACCAGTTGGCGCAAGCTAGATCAAAGTGAATATTATGTTTTAAATATGGATATTTTTCTTACAAAAACTCATCGAATTGCAACAGGAGGCCTTTATTCAATCTTCAGAGCCATGTGCGGCACTTTTTATTATGGATGGATGCACTTTATTTGCTTGTTTTGGACTGATGATGAGAAAAACTTGCCTATGCCATTCTAAAGCTTGGAAGTGCCAGGATAATGTAACTCCGACTGGATTCATCTGAAAGAAGGAAGTCATATACACCTAGGATGCAGGGTTGCCAGGTTTTCACCACAAAACCCGCCCAATTGCTACTGAAAACTAGCCCAAAACTTGCCCAAAAAATACACCTTTTTTTGGTGGGGGTTCCCCTGGTAAATTTGCATTTCAGGGCCTAAATATGATGTTATTGGGGTCAATTCAACCCGCGGACATCAAAAACAACCCGTGGCAACAGTGTTAAAGTAGCCCAATTCCGTGGGAAAACCGTGGACTTGGCAACACTGCTAGGATGCCTGGAGGGTGAGTAAATTGTGGGCTAATTTTCATTTTTGGGTAACTAACCCTTCATAATCTTCACACAATGGTCACAACCTTCATATAAGGACCCTTTGTTCACAAATCTTTAAGAATGTTTTAGCTTGTTATACAAGATGTAAATTAGGTTTAGTCATAATTCAATTTCTTGTTACTTGTGGATTTGCCATGTGTCCACCAGCTGTGTACGAACGTAAAATAAATGACTGTGTTCTTTGATGTAAACCCGCAAGGTGCTTTATCATCTGGTTTTACACCTTCCTATTTGCTAACATCATGTACATCTGAAAACAAGTCATCCAGCGTAATCTCTTGGTCCATGATGGTGCATGTCTGCGTCAGTGGTCACTGTCACAGTGCACTGCTGGACCTGAGATCTTGTAACTGCAGTGGAAACATGGAGCATTCTTCACAGGAAATATCACTGCATCTGCAGCCGGTTGAACATCTGTTCTAAACTCTTCGCTGATGTAATCTGGGTACGACACGTGAGCATTCTTTGCTTGTGCCGCTGAAAACCATCAATATAAATAAATAAGAAAATTGTTCAATTGATTTTATATTGCGAGTGACTTCGACATTCAATAAGAGATGAATTCTATTTACAGAAATAATAAACACATTTTGTAACTAATAATAAACAGTTTGCTTTCTCTTTCAAGTGTGAATGATATTTTGGAGACTTTTTTAAGTAACCAGAAGAGGAACACTTTGAATTCAATGAACAGCATCTGTGGCATGCTATTGATTAACGCATCGCTTAGTTTGTAAAAACAAACAAGAAAATCTTGTGTGCTTTTATGTGCTTACAATTAAAGTTTATGGGGCAAGTCATTGTGAAGGAATTATAGACTGATAATTGGTTTGGTTAAAAATGTTTAAGTGAGATGTGAGCTGTCATTCTGAAGCGCTTATAGGCAGAAAAACGGCTAAAAAAGCATAAAAATAAAGAATATTGGAAAAAGAAATAGTAAAAAAATTTGATCTAGTTTTAATGCATTGATGTGAAATATCTGAAATTTGAAAGTCTATATTAATTTCAAGAAGTATATTGTTTTTTATTCAACTTTTAAAGCTGCAGTCCGTAACTATTGGCGCTCTAACGGTTAATAAACAGAACTGCATGCATCTTGAAGAAGAACATTGTAGCCAGAGCTCCTTCTCTCAGTTTATGGCCAGGTCTATGACCAGAACCATCTAAAATAGTTTGAATATAAAAACTTAGGTGTACCATAGTGATTCAGGATAAACCAAAAACACGATTTGGAAAATGGGCACCAAAAAAGAATGAACACAAAAAGTTACGGACTGCAGCTTTAACATTCCTCATTTAACATACGACAGATGCTTAATATCTTGAATTAAACCCAGAGCTTTCTTTTAACAACCACCTATTTAGCAGATGCTTTAATCCAAAGTAACACAAAGTTCCAGACATTGTTTAGAATAGTACAAGCTAGAACAGGGAGGGATAAAGGAATAGTGAAATCATAGAGAAGATTTTTTTTTTCTCTCAGCAGGATACAATTAAGTGTTGATGGAAGAGATGAGTTGTTTTTTTGTTTTTTTGTTTTTAAAGCTGTTTCTAGAACATAGTTTGAGATTTGGTGTTCAGGGAAGATCATTTGACCAGCAAGGAACAGTTAACGGAAATGTTCTGGAAAGTGATTTAGTGCCTTTCTATTAAACCTAGAAGTAATCTCACATCGTATTCGTCATCAGACATCGTGCCTGGTCTTTGATTAGATTACAAAGTGGAACATTCTTCAAACCACAAAGATTTTGGCAATATGATTGCTCTTCAGTCTCAGACTCTCAGTATTGTCTCCATCTCCCAACGCATCATCTCATGTTTCATTGCTCCAGTGGAAGACCGGCCGTTTCAAAGCAACTTGTCTAGAATTTATCTCAGAAAAAGTTTCTTCAGAGCCAACTTCTATGCCCAGTTGAGTGATACAGGGCAGGCCGCTCGACCCCTTTGAGTTTACAGCGAGGGGGTGGGCTTAAAACAACTCGCTTGAGGATGTGATTGTAGTTTTAAACAAATAGTGCCATTGTTTTGAGAGTTCTGGCTTGGCCCTTGCCTTGTTTTCAGTGGAAGAGATGACTGTTGCGAAGGCATCGGTCAACTCCAGATGAGATTCAGTACTAAAAGAAGATTTCAGCTTTCAGTTTTTTTATCATGTTTTTGGCACATAATCTGCATTTTAAACGTGACTCCTTAATGTGTCATCTAAACCCGTTTGGATTTCAGATTCCAAAAAACGGATTGGTCACAGTTGTAGTGAAGGCTCGCCAAAAATACGCCTAGACTCTTTTGCTATTGTGAAACAGTGAGTACCACGGGAATCTTTACGGTTAGTACGAATAGTCCATCTTGTGCGTCAGTCTCTGGAAAAGAGTCATTCTTAATCTGCATGAGCAAAACCACGTGCGCCATAATGTGAAATACAGAATGTTACAATGAGTAAATGATGAGTAACGGTTGGGTGCAGCACACAGGAAGCTCATCCCTGTGTTCCAATGCACTCTCACTCTTTAAATCAGAGCTTCGTCCTCTCGGTCACTCTCATACCCATAATCAGAAACATGTATGTCTGAACATCTGCTATAATGATACCAAATCTAGCTTGTTAGGGCAGCGGAATAAACATATTGGTACAAATACATATTGATGTTCCCAAATATGCTTGATAAGTGTTTTGTTTCATGTTTGTGCCCTAAAGAAACATTTGAAGTGGGTGGTTAGCTGTCACCTCTGAGATTCATTGTGTGCTGTTCTGTAGTTAGAAAAAGAAAAAATTGGGAACATTCAGGGCAACAGGGGATTCCCGAAATGCAGCTGCCTCTTTCCGGCTGGAATGATGTGTGAAATGTGTGGGTTATTCAGCAAATGTGTAGTAGACTCTTTTATTGCAGAGTAGGGCTAGTGGAAAATTGGAACGTGACCACAGTTTTGCCCGTGTTGCCTACTCGCATTCTCTCAGCTCTTGCAATCGCTTTTATTTCCAGTTGTAATGAAAAAAAAAAAGATGTGTGTTGCTGAATGCCTTGAGCTAATGCAATGGTTTATGTCAGGATTTAATTTATATTAAATGGTATTTTTTAAAAGACATTGCAGGAATTCATTTAATTTAAATTTCTGTACTAAAATTAATTAATTAATGGTGTAAAGTCAAGGCAAAATGTCAACAATATCATGTTGATACAACTGTGCTGATATCATAAAAGCATAATTGTAATTGTGCAGTTACTTGAAGTTTTGGAATATTTGTCCTCTCCCCAAATTTGTTACTACCGAAACATAGTAATATTCAAGATTTTGCCTACATCTACATTGTAAATATATATATATATTTTTTTTTGTTTTTTGTTTTTGCTATTCTATTATTTTTTTTCAGAGATAATCAATAATTACATTTTTAACAATATTTCAAGTGTAATTGTTAAGATTTTTTGTATTTTGAATCAAGTTTTTCTTCGTAAAAGGCAAAAAGTTGACCATACTGATTTCAAAGTTAACGATTCATTAGTTTGAATATTGAATCAAAAACTATCATAACTACTTACTTAGGGGTGCACGATCATTACAAAAATCATAATTGCCGATTATTCCCTTGAAATTGTAATTGCGATTATTAATTACGATTATTTACACTGATTGATGTTTTAAATAGCTTTATGCCTTTGTTTGATGCAACTGCATGCCATCATTTTATATAAAAATAACAAAGCAAGCTAAAAACACTTTACTAAAAAAAATTATCGCTTTTCTCATTGCCACAAATGTCAACAATACATTGGTTTGATTTATTTTAATAAATAAAAGTAAAAACACTTTCAAACAATATGTAGGGCATGTTGTAGTCCAAATTAAAATGTAAAAAAGTGAAAATAAATAGCCTATTAAGTCTAAATTTTCAAGTAAAACTAAATTTTTGGCGCTGTGATGAACACCATAACAAATACAGAAATCTGAATGGCTATTTAAAAATGTAAATACTTTTCAGAAACAGAACCCTATTTTGTTTGCGGTTTTCCCGGGTAAGTTCTGCATTATGTTTATATTATGTTTACGCCATCTGCTGTCAGAGAATGGAAGTGTGCTTTCATCCAGAGCTTCTCTCACGCGCACCGCCATGTGCTTCTCATCCGTGTTTGTTTACATCAGAGCTCACACGCATCTTTGACGCTGCATACAGCAGTGTTGTGCGTTTAAAATTCTGAATTCTTGGTATTTTGATGTGCCCACGATAACAATATTGTGCATATCTAAACAAGCCTGTTAAGCAAGCAGAATAATGTATGCATTTTTTGATTCATTGTGGAGCCCCTATTCTTAGTTGATAATTCAGTATACTTCATTTTAGTGGCAGCAGATTTTCGGTAGTGACAGTAATGCTTTGGTAGTGACCACATCAAATTACAGAATTTTAACATAAAAAAATATTTAGCATAAACACTACTAAAACATAATAGAAAAACAATGGTAGTGACAATTTTAGATACTTTTGAACCAAGGTCAAATATGCTAATCAGCACATGGTCAGCTAGCACAGTTCTGAAGAGTGATAGACAAAAAAAAAAAAAAAAATGTGCTTTAAAGGTAGTGACGATTCTTTTGTTTCATAATTTACAAAGAAAAAAAAAAAATATATATATATATTTTTTTAATAAATGATGATTTCATATATATTAGACTTACTAATATTTTAAATATTATTGTCTTTTAATACACTGTAAAAAAAACAATTAGTTTAGTCAACTTAAAATAATTTGTTAGACTGCTGCCTTAAAATTTTAAGTTCAGTCAACTCAAATAAGTTTATTCAAGTTGAAATGTAAAGTTGTACTAAGTGACAACTTAGATATTCGAGTTGACTAAACAAAAAAACTGTTTGTTAAACTTAACAGCTGTGTTTGTTACTCAGCTGCCTTAAAATTTTCAAGTTGAATCAACTCAAATATCTAAAATTTAACATTTGGGTTCAGTTTTATTTTATTACAGATAATATTTTTATCCAGCAATTAAATAAATCAAAAATTACAGTGAGACATTTAGGTATAATATTATAAAAAGTTTCTATTTCAAATAGAACTGTGTGTCACAGTTTCCACAATAAATAATAAACAGTTGTGCTGCTTAATATATATATATATATATATATTTGAAATAGAAACTTTTTATAATATTATACCTAAATACCTAAATGTCTCACTGTCTCACTTTAAACATTGATAGTAAACTGGAGTTTTGATGCTGATCATCATCACAGGAATAAACTACAAAATACATTTCAAATACTGAATTAAAATATAAATATATATATATATATATATATATATATATATATATATATATTAATGTTATTAGTTATGTAACATTGTAATGAACTTTCATAATATTACTATTTTAATATATATATATATATTTTACTATATTTGAATCAAATAAAGATAGCTTCTTTCAATGTTTAAAAGATATATATTAGAAGATCCATGCAGATCCTCATGACTTTGTGTTAAGGTATAAATACAGTTTCACATTTCATTTGGAAAATGTTCAATATGTGTTTTTTCAGTGTTTCTGCTGTTTTTTTTGTTTTTTTTTGTTTTTTTCTCAGATCAACCTCTATCAAGTCAAAGCCACATTTTAATAAGAACCTTGCTAAGAAAAGTTAAAGTTAGTTACTGTTGGCTTGTTTATAGTTAGCTACTTGAATAATAGCACATTTGGTTCAATGGCACAGACAACTCACAGTAACTCTACCCCTTGAGAAAAACTCCAAAAGAAATGCACATTATGTGCTCAACCTATTTTTGTGTACTTGCATAAAGCATGTTTCTGGTTTAGAGTTGGACTAAAAAGTAAATGTGTGAGCTTAAATTTTGCCGCATTCATTACTGAGCATTACCTCACCCTCTAAAAAAACACGGACAAAAACTAGCCAGGGATTTGACTCAACCTCATAAAACAGTTTTCTTGACATGATGCGTTTTCTGGAAGTTCACTTTGATGTCAAAAGCATGCTGACCTCACTGGTTGGCTGGTTGCTGTATTAAAATATAATGTCCTTCTCAACTTTGCCTAGTCATCTGATGTTATAGGGTTATGACAGGCTTGATGGCATAATTACGGTGCTGCGAACACTAATGTTGGGTTTCATGTGCCATTTGGAATGAACTACTGGCTGGATTAGGATAGAACTTTGTTGCAACTCATAACCAGCCATATATACAGCAACAAAAGAGGTCGTACATAATGTTGTAAGTCAGTCAATAATCTTAGCTAGACGCTAATGAGAACAGTGCGTCTTTGTTACAATAAAAACACAGACACAGTGTTTACATTCTGAGAAGAATATATCACAGAAAAAGACACAAATCAAATCTGTGGACAGAAAGAAGGCAACTCTTGCAATGAATCAGCTCTTGGCTCCCTCTGGTTCTTCCAAAATGATGAATAAAGCCCATGACTGTGTGGGCACCAGTGATCACATTAGCAACTCAATGGGTAACGGATCTGAGTATCATGAATGGGGCACGTTTTGTTCACACGGTCAGCGGAAGATGAATGTTTTGTAGCTTTTCCGAGTCGTTCTGACAGATTGGTGCCTTTTAGGTTCCTATAATGTTAGGCTGATTCTAATGGGGTATTAATGTATTTGCTCATAGCGTGCAAACATTTTGCATTGTAAATAATAAAACTTAGGTCACTGAGCAATATGACTTTTGAAAACTTATTAACATCATTTTTAGTGTTAACGTAAAGACATACAAATTAGTTTTTATTTATTTAAAAGTGTCAAAACCCAAAGGCCGCCAAGTTAGGAATGACCTAGCTGCGTGAAATCCTGCAGACGTGATCTCACCGCAACTTGATCACAAGTCCACAAAGAAAAATGTGAAATGCTACCTTGCTAATGTTTTGCTAATGTTACGACTAGGTGCTCAAAAGGTCCTTTTCTCCAGCATTCCAGCCCTGGGCCTCAGGATAAACAAAGTCAAAGATTTGCAAAGTGTAACTGGAGATGTACACCGAGTTGTTAGGGAGTGCTTTCCAAGAGAGATAAACATTTGCCTCAGTTTAGGTCCTTATTTGTCTCTCTCAGGAGTTTTCGAAGGAAAAGAAGTGTGATGCTTTGCAAGATAAATGACGTTCTCGCATCTGATCGAATTGATTACCCTACAGTTCTTAAAAAAACACAATGTCTAAGAACACAGTGTCCATCAGGTTAATAACTTTTATCTCCTGTGAAAGACAGAAAATGCCGCCATTTTGCTACATAAAACTCGGTGAAATTTCAAAGCTGGGGAAGTTACATTGAAACTTTAGCTTTCCAAGCTAAAAGCTACTTACAGTCAAACCAAAATCACATGATTCACGTTATCACAGTTTACCTGCTATAGTTTAGAAAATGTTAGCAAAAATATGCCAAGAACTCAGAGTTAAACTGTGTCAGAACAGTTCATCTTGATAATGTCAGATAACTTTGATAGAAAGGTATGTGATGGATTACAATCAACTGTTAATATGACAGTATTTACACAACTATCAATATTATGTTGACCAGTTAACAAACAATGCTTAATTTTGTTCAGTTTGTGGTGTAAAAAGGTCATATTAGCAATTAAAGGAAAAACATTAAGCAAAACATGGTCAATTTTTGGCCCCGAAATTTGTATAAATTTCTTTGGTAGTCCACTGTATGAAGAATTTTTGTGTACAATATGTACAGTTTACTTTATTTTGCTATCCTCACATAAATCATTTTTGGTTTGACTGTATAATTACTATTTCCATTTAAGCTTATCTTAAAAAAAAAAAAAAAAAAAAAAAAAAAAAAAATCTAACTACATTAAATATATTTAAGGGACTAATATTTCAATTAATAATTGAAATAAGAAAGTTTCTGGCACAAAACATTTTTTTTTTTTTTTTTTTACAGAACATATACACGTAAAAAAAAAATAATAATAATAAAACTACTTAAAAAAGTAAGTGTTCGTGCTGCCTTACTGTATGAAAACAAATTTGAGTTGAGTAAACTTACAATTTTAAGACAGCATGAACACTTGCTTCAGTAACAGTAGTTGTTGTTTTTTTAAAGTGTAGACTGACGTAAATGGATAAATCTACATTAAACACTCTAGCAAAACATAAACTGTACAACCGAGTTTAAAAAAAAAAAACATTAATGAATAGCATTTGACTACTACACAGTAACTTGAATTTACAGTATGAATAATGAAGTCTGAAAGAAGAGTGAATCTAACAACACAGTCTCATGACAATTCATAACTGCTTTATGTTTTACAAATTTGTTTGTTTGTGAATTTGTACAGCCTCATTTGTACGTTTTTGTACAGCCTACACAAATATGTATGTTTTCAAATCACACAGTTGTGCTCAACAGTTTAAATACCCCTTGCAGAATGTGCAAAATGTTAATTATTTAATAAAAATAAGAGGGATACAAAATGCATGTTATTTTTTATTTAGTACAGAATAAGCCATACTATGTGCTTTACTAATAAACAGCCAGTATGTTAATAATATGCATGCTAATAAGCAAATGTATGGTACTTTTAAATAGCTGAGTAAGTGTTATGCAACTGAAATGTTAAATTTGTTACCCTGCTGCCTTAAAATTTTAAGTTCAGTCAACTCAAATAAATTCAAGTTAAAATGTTAAGTTGTACTAAGTGACAACTTAGATATTCGACTAAACTAAAAAAAAGTTTGGTAAACCTAACAGCTGAGTTTGTTACTCGGCTGCCTTAAAATTTTAAGTTGAATCAACTCAGATATCTAAGTTGTCACTTAGTAAAACATTACATTTCAAGTTGACTAAACTTTTTCAAGTTGACTGAACTTAAAATTTTAAGGCAGCCAGGTAACAAATTATTTTAAGTTGACTCAACAAATTGTTTTTTACAGTGTCAAGTCAAATCAAGCCACCTTAATTTATATAAAGCTTTTAACTATACAGATTGTGTCAAAGCGTCTTTACAGTATTAAATGGGAAAATAGTGTGTCGATAATGTAAAAAGACAATAATAGTGATGGTACTCCTCACCGCTAAAGCCTACATACTCGTGTGCAACAGAGGAAGACTTTACAGTGGGTGTAATAAAGTCAACACAGTATCACTTACTTCTAGTAAAGCCAATAATGCATTTAAAGTACGTTCTGTGAAATAAAATACATGGCTTTTCTGTGGGTGTTTTGCATCTGGCTTGGTTCAAACACGTGTCTTTCGTCCCAGTTCTCCACCCTTTCTAGCTCCCTTGGCCCTCCCCGGAGGCCACTATGCATCTGGGTTTGGAGTAACGCGATGACCGACCCCATATAAGAAACTTCCTGAAATGTCAGAAGGGCATTTTTTTCTTTTTCTCTGTTTTATTGCCATCTACTTTTTTCCAAATAGTAGTGGTGGTGTATGTGTGTCTCTGTTTGTTCCATCTTCTTCCTGTGTGTTCTTCAAGTCCCTTATCTGGAACACCCCCACATCTCCACAGTTTTGAGTCTGTATCCCACTCATTGCATTCATTAGAACCAATCCCAGTTGGAATCCAAAATTGAGCTTCAAAGTCCCAGAATACATTATTGTCATCCACACCCTGAGAATCCTTCATTGTGTTGCGATGGTGTCTTTGTTTACATTGCGCCATATGTAGCGGAATACACCTCCTCTGCTGAGCCTCAAACAATTCTGTCCTAGCAGGAGAGGGAAGTGTGGGCTTAATGCACAGGAAGACCTGAGGAAAAGCTTTATTTTCCTCATTAAAACAGATAGTGGTCCTGAGGGGTTTAAACTGCTCTTTAAATCTAAAGCCTTGAGCTCTAGATGCGAGATGGATGATTCAGAGACATCAAAATTACTTTACAGAAACATCTGCCTTTATCCTTGTGAGAAAAAACATGTGTTCTCTTTCGTACTATTAATCTTCCAGAAAAAAAACTTATACAGTAACTCATTAGGAACACTAGGGAGAACTGGGAGAAATAATCATCTAAATTAATGTTGCCTTAATATGTTATATGGGGATTTGCAGTTTTACATTTTAATTTAATGTGATTGCTTATCTAGAAAACTAAAGTTGTACAACTAATCATGTCATTAAATGCAATTCTTTTTATTAATTAATTGGAATATCATGAAACTTATACAGTTGAACAGCTGCCACAGAAAACAAGTTTGTTTTCTGAAAAAAAAGATGTTTTACTTTAATATTATAGGTGCCTTGTTCCAAGGAATAAATAATGACTAATACAATTGCGTAGGAAATGACTTAGCATTGTTGTTTCCATATAACTGTGGATTTATTTTCTCAAAACTCAATTACGTGACTCAAATAGCTAATTTCATTCCAGGTAATGACACTGTATTTTATGAGGGGAAAACGATCTGTTCTGTTTTATCTATTTTATGTTGTCTTGGAAATGGTTTTAGCACAAATGATTTCTATCTATTTAGTCTGTAGGTGCGTTCAGTCGTTTTTTAAAAGGTTTTACAGTAAGAAATAAATTGTATTTTTGAATTGTATTTTTTTCACGAGTCATAAGATGCAGACTTTGCTCATAATCGTTTCTATAAAAAGTGTTTTACTTATGTATAGTGTAGGTCACCCCTTAGTGTATTTTGCTGTGCTCTAATGATATGATCTGCAATAATTCACTAAACGTCAGAAATAACTCTCAGGCTCATAGGTTACTGCCTTATATGCTAGTAGCATAGTGTTGTTTGGTCAAGATAAGAGCGAAAATTAAAATGGACTTATTTATTATGCTGTTTTTCCAACAGAGACAATGGGAGAATCAGTACATGTATGACCATAGAAGCGGGAAAAAAACAAAAACAAATGCTGACAAAACAAAACAAAGACAAAAAATGAACATAAACATTTGTATACACAAGGTAGAAAGATTTGAAGAACAGCAATGATTTGCTAGCTAAAAAAAAACCTACTGAATTGCCCTTTAACTGTAAAAAATGTTAATAATGTTAAATCTTCATATCATATTATGTTAATTCAATGGAAAAGTTAAAATGGACAAAGTAACATTTGTCTTTTTCTAATTAGCTTTAGCAAGGTACTGTAAAAGCTTAGCCTGGTAGTCTAGCATAGAGTTAACTGATTAAAAAGTAGCTATTTGTATTAGCTAAAACAAAATAGCTCAATAACACACATTGTTTAGAATCAGATATTGGAGGAAGATTTTTTTAAATAGTTTGATGATTATTTTTAGAACTGTTTACTGAAAGTTTTTTTTTTGGGGGGGGGGAGGAACCTTTATTTTTAAGAGTGGGCCAACATTTTAGAAGTGAGGAGGGAGGGTATAAATGTCTCTTTTAATTAACTAAGAAATCAAAAAGCGCTACTTTTAGTATACTATAATATTATTCCCCTATATTTTCCATATTTTTTTATCAGTTTATATACTACAAACATAGAATAAAGCATATATTTTATCATTCCTATTCTGTAATAAATTATATTTTCATTAGAACTTCATTATTCTTATTTATTACCTGGAGGTGACTTGAAAAGCACACATAAACCAATCATGTGTCACCAATCTTCACATTTAATCAATCAATATGTTTCTGCTTTTTATTTAGCAATATCTGGATATTTCACATTAAAGACGTTTACATATATTTATAAAAATGGCTATATATTCTTTGTTTTTTTTTTAGCATTTTTGTGTATTAAAACCCTTTCCAACAGTGACTGTATGATTTTGAGATCCATCTTTTGACACTGAGGACAACTGAGGGACTCATCTGAAACTATTACAGAAGGTTTAAACGCTCACTGATGCTTCAGAAGGAAACCCAATGCAAGAGCCAGGGGTTGAAACTTTTGGAATTTGAAGATCAGGGTAAATGTAACTTATTTTGTCTTCTGGGTAACATGTAAGTGTCTTCTGTAGCTTCTGAAGGGCATTATTAAAGTAAAAAATATGATATTTAGGCTTCTTCTTCATTCTTTTCAAAAGTTTTCACCCCCAGGCTTTGCATTGTTTTTCCTTCTGGAGCATCAGTGAGTATTTGAACCTTCTGTAATAGTTGCATATGGCTCCCTCAGTTGTCCTCAGTGTGAAAAGATAGATCTCAAAATCATACAGTCATTGTTAGAAAAGGTTCAAATACACAAAAATGCTGAGAAAACAAAGAATTTGTGAAACCTGAAAATTTTTTCTGAAGAACAGCGGCAGTTTTAACTGTTCAGGACAAACAAGGGACTCATGAACAACTATCACTAAAAACTAAAACAAAACACTGCTGTGGATCATTCAGGAAACAACACAGTATTAAGAATCAAGTGTATGTAAAAATCTGAACAGGGTAATTTTATTGAAATATTGTCTAACTGTGTCTTATTTACTATTAAACTTTTTTCAAACTAAACCTGCTTAAACTTGATTACACTACCGTCTTAAATCATATTTCTATCCCTGGCAAAAAATATTTTGTCAAATTTTATCAGCCTATTCTACTTACGTATTGGAATTCGCCCCATATTACAAATTTCCTGACACTTCCTAAGTTATTGCTTAGTCAGTTTTGGACTTTCTGTGCAAGACCGCCCTCCAGCTTTGAGTATGAATGAAACGTACAATGCATGAGTGTTTAGCGCTCCATATAAAAATGAAACAACAGGTTAGAATTATTCACACTGGTCCTTAAAAAAACCTCTATGTAAATACACTTGCCCCCCAAAAAAGTTGAGGGGATGAGTTTACATTTTATTAAAAGTGGGCATATTAACTTGGGTATATCCTACACCCATGTTAAGAGTGAAGGAAGATAGAATCTCAAAGCAGGAACTGGTCATTGGTAACCACCCAAACCTTTTTTCAACTCTTTTCTGAAGAAATTTGTAGTAACTTGCTAAAGAAACCAAATGTGCTCACACCCTCCTCAAGAAAGATTAACATTTAAAAACGCGTGAACAGACAGTAAATGTTTTTTTCTTCCGTATATTGCAGCAAGTTTTACATGACTCAGGTTCTTGGTAATAAACTTGTAGTGTGAGTGCACAGAAACACACATTCATTCAGCACACCTACCGCCAGCGGCAAGAAGAAACACTCACACAGTTACGTCATATCTGTAGAAGGACATTACTGCAGATGAGCCAGCTTCGGTAAAGCCACACCTTACCTTTGCCAACATGGCATTAAGCCAGATTGCTAAGGAAGTGAGCCAGCTCAAGCTTTTACGATGAAACAAGTGACGTTAAGTACCTCTGGCAATAATTTCTTCATCACATGCTACTGTATCGTCTGTATGAACAGAAAACATCCTACTGTCTGAGGACGTCATATGTTTTGTGCAACATCCAGTAAAATCAACCTGTCATCTGCTTGAGCCTTCATTCTGCCTGTGGCCAACGTAGGAAATGAGTAATTCCATATCGGCCGTCCTAGATAACACCGTTAAGGCTCTGTTTATGAATTTATCTTTTCCAGTGTGTAGGCGGTGTCCTGATGGCTTCACTCTGGGCTATGAAACACACTTTTATTGCAGAAGGAGCACAGGGAACCTGTTTTCTCCTCAGTTTTTCCTACTAATCTGTTCCTCATAACAGAAGCACTGTTCTGTTCTTCAGGACTACTTACTACTTTTGCCCAGTTGCTTTAACTAGGCAAACATTTCCACAGTATATAAGACATAAAATTACGTTTACATGCAATGTTTTATTTGAATTCTGTCACAGGAGTTTTCAAATATAAGCTCTTTCTAAAATAAAATGGCAGCTAAATATTTTCACTTATAAAGACCCACTAAATGTAAAATCGAAAAACACACTAAATCAAATTTTGATTTATTTATTTATTTACCACTTTTTGTAATAAATATCGTTTCTGTACAGTTAACTTTGACAGCCCTAAAAGTGTTTTTCACAACTTTGCTGGAATCCTCTTGAGGCCCACTGGAGGAACCTCAACCTCAGTTTGTAAACCACTGATATACCATGAGTTCAACTTTGCAGTTACTGTATGTTCTAGATCCTTCTAAACAAGTGAAGTTCATTCCGAACTCTTCACACATTGGCATTGGTCAGGACTCCTTGGAGTCACCTTTTAACACTCCAGGTACCCTTTTTTTCACTATTTTTCAGGGTACACTATTACTATGGGAATTATTTTTTATATATGTGACTCTGGACCACAAAAAAAACAAAAAAAAAAAACAGTCATAAGGGTAAATTTTCATCTGAAAGCTGAATAAATAAGCTTTCCACTGATGTATAGAATGTTAGGATAGGACAATAGATACAACTATTTGAAAGTCTGGAATCTGAGGTTGCAAAAAATCTAAATAGTGAGTAACGACCTTTAAAGTTGTTCAAATGAATTTCTTAGAAATGCATATTACTAATCAAAAATTACGTTTTTATATATTATGGTAGGAAATGTACAAAATATCTTCATGGAACAGGATCTTTACTTAATATCCTAATGATATTTTAATAATATCCTAAAATCCTTTTGGCATAAAAGAAAAATCTATAATTTTGACCCATACAATGTATTGTTGGCTATTGCTACAAATATACCTGTGCGACCTACAACTGCTTTTGTGGTCCAGGGTCAATATATTTATATTTTGAGCACCTAACCTCAGCTCTACCCTAAACCTAGCCACTTCTTAATAATATAAAACACGTAACAGGTACAAGTACAGGTACAAGTATCGTCAAAGGTATTTATTGCAAAAATTGACCAGAAAACAGTTGTGTTCCAAGTCTTCTGAAGTTATATGATGTCTTTATGTGAGGAACAGAATGAAACTTGATATATTAATTGCCAAACTGTTCCCACTCCATTAGCGCAGTTATATCCCATTTAAAGATAAATCTGAACATTGGCATGACACAGTCGGTCACAAACACACGAGAGCCTATGGTATTTCACAATCACAATGTAAATTGTGTATTTTTTTTCCTTTAAATATGTTTTCTCTATTTTTATTTCCTATGTACTTATCCTAGTTTTATTCTTTTTATTTTCTGTGTCTTGTCAGTGTAATTTTGTTTGTACTGTGAGATCCATCTTTTGACACTGAGGACAACTGAGGGACTGCTTTGCAACTATTACAGAAGGTTCAAACACTTACTGATGCTTCAAAAGGAAGCACAGTGCATTAAGAATAGAATATTGAATTTGAAGATTAGGGTAAATTTAACTTATTTTGTCTTCTGGGAAACATGTAAGTATCTTCTGTAGCTTCTGAAGGGCAATATTAAATATATATATATATATATATATATATATATTCAAAAGTTTTCACCCCCGGCTCTTAATGCATTGTTTTTCCTTCTGGAGCATCAGTGAGCATTTGAACCTTCTGTAATATTTGCATATGGGTCCCTCAGTTGTCCTCAGTGTGAAAAGATGGATCTCAAAATCATACAGTCATTGTTGGAAAAGGTTCAAATACACAAAAATGCTGAGAAAACAAAGAATTTGTGGGACCTGAGGGATTTTTTTTGAAGAATAGCGGCAGTTTTAACTGTTCAGAACAAACAAGGGACTCATAAACAACTATCACTCAGGAAACAACACATTATTAAGAATCAAGTGTATGTATAATTTTAAAAAAAAAAAAAAAAAAAAAAAATCAACTATTATTTTCTATATGTAAACGTTTTATTTTAAAACATCAGTACTTATTCAGGTCAGTACTGAATAAAAAATAACATTTTGCAGATGTATGTAAACTTTTGACCTCAACTTTATATTATATTTATATAAATGATATTATATTTATATATATGTTATTTAAACCAAATGCCCTAAAATTAATGAAGCCAGGATATGACCACAGGCATGTCCTGTGAGTGAGTAAATGAATAAACCATAGTTTCAGTTTTGAAATGTGTCATACTACTTTTACGTAATCAAGAAATATGTTGTCTAAAAAGTCAAGGTTGTTGATAATTTTGTAGTTGTTTTTTACTCAAAGAAATACTTCACCCAGAAATAAGTATGTTTATCATTTACTCACACTCAATGAAAATCAATGGGGTCCAAATTTGAATTGTATGGACAGTTTTTCTATTTTTTATTTTATGTATTTATTTATTTATTTATTTATTTTTAGAAAAACTGGATGTATTTCTTTTTGTGGAACACATAGTAAATATTTTGAAAAAATTATTTTTGTCCAAACAATTCAAATTTGGACCCCATTGATTTTCATTGTACTGACAAACACTGTCAAAACACTTTCATATTTGATGTTAATGCCTTTTTAAGGACCTTTTTTGAGACTTCTGTCGCTCAGTGGTTTACAACCTTAAGCTTTTCCTTCAAGACCAGACACGTTAAAGAATGCGACCCAGCAACCTCATAACATTTCGCCCCTACTCCATGTCAACACCTTATCAAAGTTACAATACTATGAGTTTTGCTAAGAAGACTTGGAGGAGTGAATTCTGTAATTGTATTATACAGTTCATCCATTCAGTGTTTATAGAGAGAAATGCATACTATAGTTGACTATAAACTGTCAACATGCAAGGTGGAGTGTAGTTTATCCTAAAACTAGAAACAACTTTGACCTAAGACTCAATGAGTTCTTTGGCCTCTCTGTTATCTAAGCCTATTAAAGATCTGAATTGCCACCCACACAAGTGCAGTGGTTCTTAACTGGTTCACGGACCCAGAGTTGACGTGTGGTGATCAACACAGCACCAAAATCTCTTTAAAATCTACATTGAAATAAATCATCATGAACTTCGCAAGCCCAACAGAGGGCTAAATTATCGTAAAATGTCTCTTAAATTCAGATGGCAACAATTAATTCACCATATAAAAATCAGTGTGGTCATCACAAACCGTAAGAGTTGCAAGTGACCTCATATTTTACTTAGTTTGAGTCCTATTTAGACAGTAATTGTTTCTCATGGGGACATAAGCTTTTTTCAACATTTACAGGGGTTAGTCAGTGATTTTATTGCCGTCCGAATCCAGAATGTCTGTGTTTTTCTCCCACCACCCTAGTAAAAATTCCCGGCTGAATTACCTATTGTTTTTTGATAAACACCAAGTGAATGTGGTAATTTAATTGCCGTCCAAATCCACATCTCTGTATTTACAAGAAGAATTTTATTTAAAATTCACCATTTAAATCCTTTTTGAACACCGGCGAACATCATATGGTATAATTGTTCCACTTCGCTGTAATTTGAATGCATATTTATTACTCAAATGCTGGAGAGTATTGACAAGAACAATATTTCAACTTCTAGCAATATTCAATATTTTTCAATATTTCAACTTCTTTTTGTTATTAAGAACAAAAAGAAAAAAAAAGTGCAGAAAAGCACATAAACATTTAAAATGGGTCATTATTATGGCAGCAACATGTTTGCAATATAATTTTAAACCTTCAAGGAACACTTTTTTTTTAAAATAGACTCATTTTCCAACTCCCCTAGAGTTAAACAGATGAGTTTTGCCATTTTCAAATCCATTCAGCCGATTTCCGGGTCTGGCGGTAGCACTTTTAGCATTTCGGCATAATTATCGGGAATTTTCCTGCCATACCATGGGTGCAGCAGGAGCAATGATATTACGCAGCGCCTGAAAATAGTCCCCAGCTAGGTAACTTCCAATGTGACTGGCACTAAGCCACTAAGCTAATAGTAAAATAGCTGGGGACTATATTCAGGCGCTGCGTAATATCATTTTTGAGCAAGATGCTAATGGTCCAGTCAGATTCAATGATTTATGCTAAGCTATGCTAAAAGTGACCCGGAGATCGGCTGAATGGATTCGAAAACGGTAAAACTCACCTGTTTAACTCTAAGGGAGTTGGAAAATGAGCCTATTTTCAAAAAAAAGTGGAGTGTTCCTTTAAGGAGAGAAAGAAAACGTCTTGGTTATGAAGGTAACCCTCATTCCCCAAAGGAGGGAATGGAGACATTACATCAATGACGTAATACTGAGGATCGACCCCAGTATTACGTCATTGACGTAACGTCATAGGGAACAACTGAGGGGGAACTGTAGTAGAACAAACAGCTCAAGCTCAGATCAAGACTGTGACACATTAATGCATAATTCTCGATTCATTGCTTTGTATTTGTATCAAGGTCTGTCATATGTATCTCATCTAACATTTTAAAATGCTAATTTCCTTCAAATCAGTATTCACCCATTGCAGCTAATCAAGTGATGTTTTAGGAAGTCACTTATGACTGGATCTGTCTTCTGTTACACAGTAACTTAATTATTGCATACGCAATAATGTAATTCTTCACAATTTTATAGTCTGATGCGTTTATTAGTGGCAACTGCTAAGATGTTTGACTCGTTCGGAGTATCTTGTGGTGCCAAAGAGGAGTTGTTGATGACTAATTCTGTCGCTAATCACTGACATCTCACCATTTTTGTTGCTTTAATTCTATTTTAAACATAACTGTCTCTGCAACAGTATAGAACAGACTGAGCAAATGTAGTAGTAGTTTTCCCAAATGAGTGTGAGAAAGAGTAAGTGCTCAGACTGTTCAGAGGAGCTCACTGCCATGAGCACTATTTATCTTGGCCCACTGCAGTCTTTCCGTTGCCGCTCAAGAGCACTTAAAACAAACGCCCACCTACACTGAATTCTGACTGGTTCATCAGCTGCAAAAGACACCTACATGCCTCAGATTGGATCTGACTATTAGCCTCTAGTAGCCTCATTTGATTTATTGCTATTATTTTAGTCTTTTATTTGTATTTAATACAGATTTTGAAATTGCGTGGCCAGAGCCTAGACCTTTTGACTTGACACTTGCCGTCTACAGACACTCTCCAAATAATTTGTGTAATTGGAACAAATTTGCATTGCAAAATGGCCTAAAATTCCACAATTGTGAAATACACAAGAAGACTCAAGACTGTAATGTTTGCTAAACTGTGTATGAAGCTTTGATTCACTGATCTGAATACTAACGTACAATAGTGTTTTATTTTATATATATATATATATATATTAAGTCTAATTATGACAAGCTGTATATTGTTGGAAAGGTCTAAGACTCCTAAATAGATATTTGACCACTGTTGTGTGTTACAAATGAAGTAGGAAAAGTAATAGATTAATTTATGACAAGAGTGCACCTCAAAAAGTCTACACCATAACATGAGTTCTGACCTTTATCATAATAAGACTTTCTTCATTGCCTTTTTCCTTATCACGCTTTAGAAATCACAAGAAATATTATATCAGAGGAAAACTTAAAATCTCAAAATTCATCCTTTGAAAACATTTTAAAATCAGACACTGCATTACCATGAAAAATGTACATTAAAATCATATTACAAAATGTTTTCATTCATGAATTCTAAAAATGTAAGTTTGGACTATGTTGAAAAACGGGAGTGACAGTTAAAGGGTAAAAAAACTGATATCTGTTTTCAAAAAAATGTTTTATTCCTGTGATGGCAAATCAGATGCCTTTCTAATATTCTGATTTTGCGCTCAATAAATATTCCTTATTATTATCAGTGCTGAAAATGCTTGTGCTGCTTAATATTTATGTGGAAACCATGATTAAGAATTTTTTCTGAGGATGTAAAGATATTTTCTATTTTTTAAAAATGTAAAGATTCTTTGATGAATAGAAAGTGCAAAAGAGCAGCATTTATTTGCAAAAAAAATCCTTTATAACATAATGAAAGCCTTTACTGTCACATTTAATTCAAGGCATCCTTGCTGAATGAAAGTATTGTTTTAATGTCTCATGTCTCACTTCATTATTCAATGAATAAAATGATTTCAATGTGTTCAGAAGTCTATTCAAAGGTATTTTGGTTGGGAAGTTTTACGTTTCATTTAATTTATAGTTAATTTAATTTAAACAAATAATGAAAACCTAATCACCACCAGATAACATTTTTGCTTCTTTGGTTTTGCTGTTATTGTACTTTTTCCCACAAAGGCCTCAGATGGATTTAATTGTGCTTTCTTTGTCTCTGTGTGTTTAAGTGTGTCAGGGAGCGAACAACAAACTGACTCTTCTGGGAACAGTGGATGACCATTATCAGATTCTTGTAAAAATGTACAGCAACTGCACCGTCGTTCTGGAAAACCTGGAAATCACATATATGACAGAAAAACATGACTTGTCTTTTCTCAAGGTATTTCTATTTTCAAACACTATGACCAATGCTACTTTAGTGTCACCTTAGTGTTTGTTGTATTGTAAGTCATCTATTGTTAGCATGTATTTTATGACAGATGATTCAAATCTAATCTATATTATTCCAAACATCTTTTTTTTTTGTGTATAATTGTATTTTGTGTTGTTTCTAATTTTTTGGTTTAGAGCATCCAAGAAGTTGGTGGCTATGTTCTTATTGGGATCAACTCGGCACCCAGCATCCCCCTTGAGAATCTGCGCATTATTCGTGGCCACTCTCTTTATGAAGACCAATTTGCTTTGGCTGTCCTCCTCAACTCCAACAGCAGTATCGGACAAGGCGTGAACCAGCTACCACTGACTAGCTTAACTGGTATGTGGTTATATAAAACTGTTCTTTGTGTGTGTGTTTGCGTGTGTCCTGCTATATGGGAATAACAAATGCTCCTGACCTGACCGCTAATTTGTTTGGTAGAAGCAGTAATATTCATTAGTTCCCATGCCCATCTCTGACAGTTATATTTGGAAAATATTAGTAGACTTGTATTTCAAATGTGAAGTCTGTCATGTGTGAAAGAATTGTTCAAACACTGTTGTTTTCCCTTCCTAGAAATACTGAAGGGCGGGATCAAACTTGCCAGTAACAGTCATTTATGTAATGTGGAGACCATCCAGTGGACTGACATTCTGAACATGAAGAGCCAGCCTACAATCTCAGTGTTAGAACCAATCGTAGCAAAATTCTGTAGGTCCCTCAGGATTCTCTATACTTATATATTAAAGTACTAATTACTTTTGCATTTTAAATAATAATGCTTTACTTTACCTCCAACAGGTAAGAAGTGTGACCCGAGCTGTTACAATGGTTCCTGTTGGGGCCCTGGCCCCCAAAACTGCCAAAAAAGTAAGTGGTGATAAATTACTCAAGCGACTGAATCTGTTTTTTCTACCTTTTAAATCTTACTGAATTAGTGACAACATTCTATTAAGAAGTGTTTCATAAAAATCTAATGAAAGCATTGAAAACCTTTTAAAAACAAACTGCTGTTCAAAGGTTTGCTGAAATATTTATAAATAATTTGATCGTTCTAAAGCTTTTGATCTATTTTGATCTTTTTTTATTAAACACCTGCAATTTTAAATTGTAGTCTACTATGTACAGTTGAGGTCAAAAGTTTACATGCACCTTGCAGAATTTGCAAAATGTTCATTATTTTACCAAAATAAGAGGGATCATACAAAATGCAGGTTATTTTTTATTTAGTACTGACCTGAATAATATATTTTTCACATAAAAGATGTTTACATATAGTCCACAAGAGAAAATAATAGCTGAATTTATAATAATGACCCTGTTCAAAAGTCTACATACAACAGCTAAACTGCACATTGTTCTTCAGAAAAATCTTTCAGGTCCCACAAATTCTTAGGTTTTTTTTTTTCAGCATTTTTGTGCATTTGAACCCTTACCAGCAATGACTGTATGATTTTGAGATCCGTCTTTTCACATTGAGGACAACTGAGTGACTCATACGCAACTATTACAGAAGGTTCAAGCGCTCACTGGTGCTTTAGAAGGAAAACGATGCATTAAGAGCCAGGGGTGTAAACTTTTGAACAGAATGAAGACATGTAAATATCATATTTCAGAATATATCCCCTTGCGAAGCTACAAAAGATACTTACATGTTTCTCAGAAGACAAAATAAGTTAAATTTACCCAGATCTTTAAATTAAAGCTCTTAATGCATTGTGTTTCCTTCTGAAGCACCACTGAGCGTTTGAACCTTCTGTGATAGTTGCATATGAGTCCCTCAGTTGTCCTCAGTGTGAAAAGATCTCAAAATCATACAGTCATTTTTGGAAAGGGTTCAAATACACAAAAATGCTGAAAAACCAAAGACTTTGTTCTGAAGAACAGCGGGCAGTTAACTGTTCAGGACAAACAAGGGACTCTGTAGACTCTGGGAGCTGTAGATCATTCAGGTAACAACACAGTTATAAGAATCAAGTGTATGTAAACTTCTGAATGGGGTCATTTTTAAAATTTAAACTATGATTTTATCGTGTGAACTATAATGTAAACGACTTTTACGGGAAATATGTTATTCAGGTCGGTACTAAATAAAAAAATAACATACTTTTGTATGATCCCTCTTGTTTTGGTAAAATAATGCACATTTTGCAGATTCTGCAAGGTGTATGTAAACCTCTGACCTCAACTGCAGAAACATAAAACATAATGTTTTTTTTTTTTTTCTTTATTCTTTGTTTCGTACTGTTTATGTTTATCCCTGGGTAAGTAATACATAGTCCCACTGCTAAATGCACTGGAGTAACATTTTTTTATTTCTGCTATATGAATAGTTTTTAATGTGCCTCTTTGGTTTACTTAAGTTGATCCTTGGCTTATATTTCACAACTGTTGAAAAAGCACTACTTGACCCCCAGAGGAATGTTTTGAAAACTTTTCAGAAGAATATTAAATTGTTGTTGCTGTGCTCAACTGTAACGCACACAGATAGTACTGTCAGGATCTGTGAAGTATCTTCTCTCTCTGTATCTAGTGACTAAGGTGATCTGTGCGGAGCAGTGTTCAGGAAGGTGCAAGGGGCCCAAACCCATTGACTGTTGTAATGAACATTGTGCTGCTGGCTGCACTGGACCCAAACCAACCGACTGCCTGGTGAGAACCGCACATATACAAATAAAGATTTGTTTCTTAACAATTCACTTGTTAGCTCATTCATCTTTCAGTACACACTGTTTAGAGACAATTATGAACTGAACTAGTTCAAGGTGAATAATGAGAACAATATGACTCAAAATGTGAGAAATTCACATCAGCTTGAATGTGTTACATTAAGTATATTTACTTATTTTGATTAAATAAAACAATACAAGGCACATCTGCAAAATTACAGTGAAACATTCATTAGCAATGAAGTGTACAGCTGCAGTAATAGTAACCTCAAGGGCAATGAAAATACTTTTGGACTAGTGCGCTCATGGGATGTTTGTGTGTTCATTAGGCCTGTAAGGACTTCCAGGATGAGGGGACATGTAAGGACGCATGTCCAAGGCTCATGCTCTATGACCCCAACACCCACCAGCTCGCTCCCAACCCTGACGGGAAGTACAGTTTTGGGGCAACGTGCATCAAGATATGCCCACGTAAGACTCTTCCCACTTGAACACATGACTAGATTCTAATTATATCTTTTATGCGAATTCAAGCTATTACAAGCATAATTCAGAACAAAATCAAATTTGTCATCAGTTACTCACTCTTATGTTGTTTCAAACCTTTCTTCTTCCGTCTCTTGAACACAAAAGAAGATGTTCTGAAGAATATAGGTAATCAAACAGTTACTTGTAGCCATTGACTTCTTTAGTAGTTTTTCCATTGGTTATCAACATTCTTCAGAATATCTTCTTTTGTGTTCAGCAGAAGAAAAAAAAAATTATACAGGTGTGGAATAACATGAGGGTGCACTGTTGCTTTAAATCTTGAATTCTTGCATTCTGGAGATTAATGTTTTAGGGGACCAGAGTTAAAATATAAATGACACATTCCTGGCAAAGAGAAACACTTTGGTGTGGATCGTGAGCCTTCAACTGTTGCTCAACTTGAATAACTGCTCAGAAAGCAGCATAGCCATGACAGAATGATTTGGTGCAAACATCAGTTTCTGTTGTGTTGTGTTGCTTTGGCTGGTTGTGGTTCATGACTCTAGAGTGACTGTTGGTTTTATGTTGTTTTTTTTTCTCAGACAACTATGTTGTGACAGACCATGGGGCATGTGTAAGAACATGCAGTCCTGGCACCTATGAGGTAGATGAGGGTGGAGTTCGGAAATGTAAGAAGTGTGATGGCCTGTGTCCAAAAGGTACAGTTGAGACTGCTTGTCAGGTGTTTGCTGTTTTATAACAGTCTTTTACCTAAAAAAACAGCTTGTTTGTTTATCTGTTTAGGCAAACATATATGTCTTGTTGTAGTTGCATTGAAATGTATTTAGAATAGAATAAAAATGTACATTTAAAACTATAAAAAGCAATTTAATAGAGTAGTCTGTCCTAATATTTTTTTAAAGCTTTTATAACAATGTAGCCAACAAATAGCCATTATATACATGTTTGTATGCTACCTGTCAACAGTTTTGATACACATATTTATTCATTATTCACCATTCCAACCCACTCATTTGAATATTATTGTAAAGTACACTACCAGACAAAAGTTTTTGAACAGGAAGATTTTTTTTTGTTTTTAAAAGAAGTTTCTTCTGTTCACCAAGCCAAATTACAGCAAAACAGTAACATTTTAAAATATTTTATTTGAATATATTTTATTATTATTATTATTATTATTAGTGTAGTTTTTTCAGGTTTCTTTGATGAATAGAAAGTTCAGAAGAACAGCATTTATCTGAAATAGAAATATTTGTAACTTTATAAATGTCTTTATCATCACTTTTGGTCTTTTTAAAGCATCCTTTCTAAATAAAAGTATTCATTTCTATTAATAAAAAATATACTGACCCACGCTTTTGAATGGTATACTGTATAATGTTACAAAAGCTTTTTATTTCAGATAAATGCTGATCTTTGGATCTTTCTATTCATCAAAGAATCCTGAAAAAATGTACTCAACTATTTTAAATATTGATAATAATAATAAATGTTTCTTGAACAGCAAATCAGCATATTAGAATGATTTCTGAAGGATCATGTGACACTGAAGACTGGAGTAATGATGCTGGAAATGTAGGTTTGTTCACAGGAATAAACTACATTTGAAAATATATTCAAACAGAAAACAGTTATTTTAAATGATACAAAGATTTCTAAATGTTAGTGTTTTTGCTGTACTTTGGATCAAATAAATGCAGGCTTGGTGAGCAGAAGAGACTTCTTTAAAAATCATTAAAAACCTTGTATATTTAATATAGAGTAAAATATATATATATATATGTGTGTGTGTGTGTGTGTGTGTGTGCATTTTTTATGTTTGCCTTTGTTTCTAGGATAGTTGACAGACACAAGTTTAGTTTTGTAGAAACATTTGTACATATAATTAATTAAAATTTGTTTATAACTATGTCATTTAAGGTTTTGCACTAAAGGCTTTTAAGGTCATTCAAACCATAAAATCAAGTCAAGTGTGTCTAAACTTTTCACTGGTAGCATAAGTGCTAAATTTATTATTGCCTTCATGGCTACTTCTTTACCTAAGAAAGAAGTTAACATTTAATATGTTTGCTATCATCCCTGTAGTTTGCAATGGGCTGGGAATGGGGACTCTGGCCAATGTCCTGTCAATCAATGCCAGCAACATTGATTCCTTTGAGAACTGCACAAAAATCAGCGGAGGTGTTGCAATTCTCACCACCACATTTAATGGGTGAGAAGGATGTTTCACACTCTATAATAACTAAGAATCGATTACACACTGCTTAGTACCATTCCATGTTCCATGCTTAAAGAATATTTTCCATGTTTTAATTATTTATATTTGTGTGATTGAAACCCTAAATCTTTTACAAACTCTTTGATATCCTTTTTATTTTTATTATTGACAGTGACCAGCATACTAAAACTCCAGGACTGGACCCAGCCAAGCTCAACGTTTTCAAAACTGTAAAAGAAATTACTGGTGAGAATGCAGTGGTTTAATATTGGACATTTGTAATGGTTACATTGGTGTTTCATGTAGGGGACCTTTAGCCCCTCAGTGTTCGTAAACATCCCTGAAGATATTTTTCCTGTCCTAACTGTCCTGAAGGCTACCTAGTAATTCAGCAGTGGCCGAAAGACATGTCGTCCCTCAGTGCCTTTGAAAACCTTGAGGTCATCCGTGGACGTACAAAAAAGCAGTAAGTTCACAAAAACATACTGCTGTCTCAAATATGTCAGCAACCTCAGAGAATTTGGACACATTATGATAAATTCTTGTCTGAGTCTGTTTAATACATAAAGACACCCTGTCTCTTCCTCCCGCAGAGGTGCATTCAGCTTTGCTCTCACCCAAACTGAAATCACACATTTCGGCCTGCGTTCTCTGACGGAGATCAGTGACGGTGACGTGGTCATCTCTCAGAATAAACATCTCTGCTACACCAGCCCTGACCACTGGAACCGCCTCTTCAAATCTACACAACAGACAGTCAAAATGTCAGGAAATGCTAATGCTGCCACCTGCGGTAATGCATTTTTACAATAACCATAACCAAGCATCCATTTTTAATAGAATGGTCAACATTTAAAGACATTTGACTCAAGGTTGATCTGTCTTTTGTATTGATATCTTATCTGGATGTCTGTGTTACAGCGAATCAAAACAGCACATGTGATGAGATGTGCACAAATGATGGCTGCTGGGGTCCTGGTCCCACTATGTGCTTCACCTGTAAGCATTATGCCCGTAAAAAACATTGTGTGGCTTCCTGCAACCTGCTGGCTGGGTGAGTGAGAGCTCTATTATGCCTTTTTAGTTTATCCATGTGTCCATTAAACTCTAAATAATAGTTTTGCATGTCTCTGAATGTAAACATTTAAAGGAGAAGAAAAATGTACAGGTAATTTACTCACCCCTTTGTCATCCAAGATGTTCATGTCTTCCTTTCTTCAGTCGTAAAGAAATTATATTTTTTGAGGCAAACATTTCAGGATTTTTCTCTGTATAGTGGACTTCTATGTTGCCCGTGATTTTGAACTTCCAAAAAAGCAGTTTAAATCCAGCTTCAAATGTGCAATTTCTATACTTTTTAACCTCAAATTCTCATCTTGTCTAGCTCTGCTTGGGTTAGTATATCTATATCTCTGCAGAAGTACCAACCTAGTGTTTACAAAGGGAATGTGCAATGAAGGTCAAACGCCATTTACATAAAACAGTGATGTAGGATAATTTTGAAGTTTTTCGACATACCTTAACTGTATTGAACCGGAGTGCACAGAGTACACATGCACACCGCAGAGCTAGACAAAATGAGCATTTGTGGTTAAAAAGTATGTAAATATGAACTTTTTAAGAAAATGACAGATTGTTTCACTAGATAAGACCCTTCTTCCTTGGCTGGGATCATTTAGAGCCCGGAGCTGCATTAAAACTTGCATTTTGGAAGTTCAAACTTGCAGGCACCATAGAAGTCCATGATATGGAGCACATTCCTGAATTTTTTTCTCAAAAAAACATAATTTGCTTGCGACTAAACAAAGACAGACATGAACATCTTGGATGTTGTCTTGGATGTCATTATCTTACATTTAGACTGCATTTTTAATACGGTTAAAAAAAAAAAACATTAAAAAATGACAAACCCAAAAATTACATTTCTGTCATTGTCTCATGCCATTGTAATATGTATGATTTTTGTTCTTCTGCAGAACACATTCTAGCCTACTTTTAATAAAAGGAACCTAGAAATAGGGCATGGAAATGCCTGGAAAAGTGGCACAACTATTTAGTGAATTTCTTCCTTTAACTGTATTTGCTGTTAAAGGGTTAGTTCACCCAAAAGTGAAAATTCTGTCATTAATTACTCACCCTCATGTCATACCAAACCCGTAAGACCTTCATTCATCTTCAGAACACAAATTAAGGTATTTTTGATCAAATCAGAGAGTTTTCTGACCCTATAAAGTTGTGGTACATTAGTGAATGTGCAGCAGAGACTGACACAGAACAGAAAAAAAAGTTAAATAAAGTCATTATTTCTGTTTTCTTTGTGCACAAAAAGTATTCTTGTAGCTTTATAAAATTACGGTTGAACCACTGATGTCACATGGACTATTTTATTGATGTCCTTACTACCTTTCTGGGCCTTGAACGTGGTTGTTGCATCGCTGTCTATGCAAAGTCAGAAAGCTCATGGATTTCATCAAAAATATTTTAATTTGTGTTTCAAAGATGAACAAAGATCCTACTGGTTTCAAACAACATGAGGGTGAGTAATTAATGACAGGATTTAGCATATTTGTGTGAACTATCACTTTAAGTGACTTTTTTTGGGTCAAACTTTAGTTTGGGGACTAATTCTCACTAGTAACTTAACTATTAACTGACGTTGCATCAATAAACCCCTAATTACTGCCTATTAATAGTTAATAGTAGTTGTTAAGTTTAGATATGAAGGAATGTAGAATATGGTTATGCAGAATAAGGCATTAATATGTGCATTATTAGTATTAGTAAACAGCCAATATACATTTAGTATGCATGCTAAAAAGCCACTAGTTAACAGTGAGAATTGGTCCCAAAACGAAAGTTTTAGTTCACAAATTTTTTTGTTCAATTATGATTTGGACTATATTGACCAAAATGGATTTCTGTCCGTACAGTGAGCCACGTGAATATGAGGTCAATAAAACATGTGCCGAATGCGACCCTGAATGTCGGCTCATGAATGAAACCCTGACCTGCACTGGCCCTGTAAGTATCAAACTGGTCTTATAGTACAACATGTTCTGCTGTCAGTAAACAGTGTTTATTCTTATTTGTAAAAAAAAAAAAAAAAGCTGATGGCAGCACACTAGTCTCTCAAACCAATGTTTTCTGTCCCAGTTGTGTCCTGGAGACACATCATTAAATTCACATCACTTGACGACTGTAGAAAAGTTGCTTGTTGCCATCTAATTGCCAACTTTTGTCCAGGGACCCGACCAATGTACAGTTTGTGCAAACTACAAAGATGGGCCGCACTGTGTAACACGCTGCCCACAAGGCATACCGGGAGAGAAAGACATACTCATTTGGAAATATGCTGACGCGATGCAAGTGTGCCAGCCCTGTCATGAGAACTGCACCCAGGGGTGAGAGAAGCATCGTATATGATGCTTTAAATGCATTTAAATGTAATGACATGAAACGGTCATTTGTGTAATTTAACCAAGTTCATCAGGGATTGTAACGAGTACTAGTTGTGATTGATGGATTTTATGTTTTGCTTTGCAGATGTACTGGACCTGATTTAAAAGACTGCAAAGATTTCAAAGGGTAAGATGTGAATTCCTTTGTTGTATAAATGACTTTACCAGAATATCCCAAGAATTACAATGTTCATCCTCATATATCACCATGAAAAAGTAATAAAGAGGCTGTGAATTAGAACATATTTTTAGAAAATGATACCAAATACTTAAGCCTTCGTCACAGTTCAGTAGATGTCTAGGAATAAATGAAAATTCTGCATATGGTGAGAAATAAATGAAGATATCCTTCTTGAGAGCACTTTCTGCTGAATTTGAACAAATATAGAAATTTTAGCTTGTACAGGACGACGATGCATCGTCCAATATTATTAGGGGATATAAATAGAATTTACTAATTTTGTTTTTATATGAGAAAACTGACATGAATCATGAAATGTGACTAAATGATGAATAAAAAGCTCAGTCTATCTCTTTGACAGTCTGTCTTATAATAAAATATATTAATTATATTTAATAATAATACAATTAAGGTGCAATTAATGCAGTACACTAAATATAAATCAAATGTTTTGTGTGAATGTGTGAATTTAGAATCAAAGTCAAAGAGATGTGAATATGAATTGCAATATATAAGTCTATAAATCATATATAGGCCTAAGTGGTACTAAAACAGCAAAACATTAAGATGTTAACATGATTCCTCTTGATTGACCTTACAAATTATGATGAAAATGTTTGAAATGTATATATCATTTATTAAATAATTAAATATGAACTCCATGAATTATAAATATAAATACATTTTAATAATTAATAAATAAAAAAATACATTAAACAATAAAATCAACAACATGCCACTGAAAACCTCTGAGGGGGTCTGTACTTAATTCCTAAATAAATACTATCTAAATTCTAAATAGAAATCTAAAGACATCTAAATTCTACAGTCAAACCAAAAAAAGTATTCACCAGATATAATTTTTGATATTTTTTACTAGTGGGTGCATGTATGTACGCGAGGATAGCAAAATATAGTAAACTGTGACATATTATACCCAGAATTCTTCATACAGTGGACTACCAGTAAAATGTATAAAAAATTTGGGACCAAACATTTGATTTGACACTTTGACCTGATCATGTTTTATTGCATACCTTTCTATCAAAGTGAAATTATCAAGACGAATTTGTTCTGACACAGCTTAACTCTGATTGTCATGTTTTATTATCATTTTCTAAACTATTGCGAAAGAACTGTGATAATGTGAGAAATTTTGTCTGAATACATTTTGATTTGACTGTAATTCATTTGAGATTATCAAGATAAATTTGTTCTGACACAGTTTAACTCTGAATTTTTGTCATATTTTATTACCATTTTCTAAACTATAATGAATGAGAGCATAAGAGCATAACCACTTATGCGATGTATTGACATCTCAAGAGAGGAACATGTTCCACTACATCGAAAAATTTTAACTCAGTAATGTTCCTTTCATCTGTAGTTCGGGTTTGCCCATGATTGCTGCTGGTGTGGTTGGAGGTCTGCTGGCGTTTGTTATCCTGGGTCTAGGAGTTGCTGTTCTATTGCGCAGGCGGCACATCAAGAGGAAAAGAACCCTACGACGACTCCTGCAAGAAAGAGAGGTCAGATCATAACATGGCCATAATCTGAATATTCTGAATATCTGTTGTTAAACAACCAGACCCAACTGTATAGAAAAAGGAGAGAATTGGCAGAGCTTGGTGAAACCATGTAAGATTAATGCAGTGAAGTCAGTTTACTGTTGTAGTGTCAACAGTGATGGAAATCAGCCATTGAGGCAATTGCTTCCATGAATACAGACAGATCTGTGTCATCCCATGCCTTTTCAAAATACAGGATGTGTGTTTGTGTGTTGAGGGCAGATTTCCTGACTCTATTTGTCTCTACAGCTAGTGGAGCCTCTGACCCCCAGCGGCGAAGCCCCCAACCAGGCCTTGCTGCGCATCCTCAAAGAGACAGAGTTGAAGAAGATCAAAGTGCTTGGGTCTGGAGCTTTCGGCACTGTGTATAAGGTGACTGACCTCCCTTTTAAAGGGACAGTTTACTCAGAAATTAAAATGCAGTTGTTCCAAACCTGTATGAGTCTGATAAAAGAAGATTTTGAAGAATGTGGGTAACCAAACAGTTCATGGTCTCCTTTGATTTCCATAGTATGGAAAAAAATACAATGGAACTGTTTCTGTTGTACCCACATTCTTCAAAATATATTCTTCTGTTGTGTTCAACAGAAGAAAGAAGTTCATACATGTTTGGAACAACTTGAGGTTGATTAAATGAGGACAGAATGTTCATTTTGGGGTGAACTCCTATTTAAATATTTGTTGCTACATGCTTTTCTACTCTCCTCCTTTGTTGCCTTTTTAATTTGTTCTACACCACAAGCTCAGTTAGTTGTTGATCTGTAGACATAAATGTTATCTCTTTATCTCAAGACGATTTTAGCTGTGAAACCTCAGCAGTTACAAAGCACTGGGTGTTACTTTGTGACATGAGGTATTAAAACAGATATGTGTCCATTCTTGCAGGGCTTGTGGGTTCCAGAGGGAGAGAGTGTGAAGATTCCTGTCGCCATTAAGGTCTTACGAGAAGCCACGTCTCCCAAAGCAAACAAGGAGATCTTGGATGTGAGTATTAGAGTCTGAATTTGGTGTTTGTCATATCACACCTTTACAGCCTCAAGTCAAGTCGCACCTCAAGATGCGACAAGCTTTGCACATCTGCATTTGGCAATAATCTGCCATTCATCGCCTCATCTCTTCACCTCTAAAGCTCTGTCAGCTTGGATGGGGCAGACACACATTTTCAGGTTTCTCCAGAAGTGTTTGATTGGGTTCAAGGCACGGCTCTGGCTGGGCCACTCAAGGACATTTACAGAGTTGTCTTTTAGCCACTCTTGCTGTGTGCTTAGGATCGTTGTCCTGTTGGAAGGTGAACCTTCTGCTCAGTCTGAGGTTCTGAATGATCTGGACTGGGTTTTCATTAAGGCTATCTCCAAATTTTGGTGTATTGAGCATTTATTCTGATGCTGAAAAACAGCCCCACAGCATGAGGCTGCTACCAGCACACTTTACTTTTGGATTGGTACTTTAGAGGTGATGGGCAGTACCTGCTTTCTTTCAAACATGATGCTTGGAATTGAGGTTCATCAGACCAGAGAATCTCTTTTCTCACAGTCTGAGGGTCCTTTAGGTGCTTTTTTTGCTAATTTCAAGTGTGTTTTTATGTGTCTTCACTGAGGAGAAGATTGGGTTTTGGACACACTGCCATAAAGACTAGATTGGTTGAGTGTTGCAGTGATGATTGTCCTTCTGTAGATCTTCACATATGATCATGGAGCTTAACTAAAGTTGGTCACCAGTCTAATCAAAGGCCTTCTCCATCGATTGCTCAGTTTGACCAGTAGGCCAGCTCTATGAAGAGTCCTGGTTGTTTCAAACTTATTATATTAAGGGTAATAGAGACTGCACTCTTAAAAATAAAGGTGCTTCACAATGCCATAGAAGAATTTTTTTTTGTCTAAATGAATCCATAAAGAATTAAATTTTAACTGTCTAAGATAAGGGTATGAATACTTATGCAATGGAATCATTTAATTTTTTATTTGTAATAAATTTGCAAAGATGTTAAAAACCTGCATTTGCCATTATGGTGTATGGAGTGTAGATTGATGTATTGGAAAAAAAGTAATTTAAAGCAGTTTAACAGAAGGCAGCAACAAAACAAAAGTAAAAAAAGGCACTGTAAAGGGAACATTGGATGCCTATTTTCCACAAGTTAGTATAATTCTTTAGAGTCTTCATGACTTTGGTTAAAATTCCTCAGTGGTCATATAAAAAACACCCTTTTTACCTTGTCAAAAACAGCTCTGTGTGCAGTGGCCCATTTCTGGTCTTTTTAAATGATAATGAGCAACTGCTCACACCACCCCTCTCTTACATTTTTTTATGTAATTGGTGGTGCGTTACCGTCAAAAACAATACTGCATCCTCATTTGCTCTGATGTCGAGACACATGTTCAACACATGCATTGCTTATGGGACATTGTTGTCACTACAGCTTCTCGAGCACAGAGAAAATGGCTGAAATATGCTAGTGCGGGACAGTCCTTCAGTGGTCATGGGAGGGGCCTGAGCAGTATGACATCATACTGCTCAGAAAATCTAAACGGCTTGATAATTGAGACTATTAGGAATAAATGGATTTATATCATTGTAGGGTGGTTAAATAAAATTTTACATTTTGAGAACATTTGAAAGTTGGCTGCGTATTTCACTGAAATCAAACACTTTTCTTTACATTGTGTGCCTATAATGTGTTTATTCATGCATCTGCATTGTAATTGTCTGATCTAGTTAACATGTAAATTATTTCAGTAAAGACAAACAATAAAATTGACATTTCGTCATTCTAGTTAAGATAATGATTGTGCAGAAAAAGCTTTATTCTCCAGTGACGGTCCGGGCTGAAATCTTTACTACATAACCTTGAGTTAAAGGGTAACCTGACCAAGTCCCACTGGATGTTGTGTGGAGTTGATACAGAACAGAAAACTTCAAATTCCTGCTTTTCGTTTATGTCCATCACTGCAACAGCAAACAAGACCTTTCTAACACAAAGAATGTAATTTCCTCCAATATTCTCTTTGATTGGGAGGATGTGGCTTTGCAGGCTGCTTCTCAAGGTCACTTTGAAGATAGCTCATCTATGTAAACACCCAGGATAACCTTTTAAGAGTCCTGAAATGTAACAGATCTGCAAAGTCCTTTGAATATTAAAAAGTACAAAAAATAAATGAAATAGAGATTGAAATAGAGACCAGTCACTCCCTTATTTTTTGAAAGGAAAAGGTTGTTGGTATTGGCAGCTCCTAGTCGTCTAGGAAAAATACAGTTTATTGCCCAGGGGTTTGATTATTAGTGTTCTTGCTGAGTTTAGATTTTCCTGAAGCATTTTTCTTCAGAACTCCAGGCCACCATCCTTGCAAATATTTTCTAATGTGCTCAAGGCACCTCATTTGTTAATTTTAAGTCTGTGGGGACTATAAACAGCGACAGCATTTGTCAGTGTTGCTGTATACTATATATATGTAGCATTTGTACTGACCTCATTTGTTTATATCTGAAGGAGGCCTATGTGATGGCGAGCGTTGAACATCCTCACGTATGTCGTCTGCTCGGCATCTGCTTGACCTCCACTGTCCAACTTATCACCCAACTGATGCCCTACGGCTGTTTGCTGGACTACGTCAGAGAAAACAAGGACAACATTGGCTCACAACACCTGCTCAACTGGTGTGTGCAGATTGCTAAGGTAAATGGATTGTTCTTTTTATTGTGTGTACGTGTGCTTTTTTTATTATTACTTATATCTCATCCCTTCTGCTAACCACTGAGTCATTTCATTTGATGATTAACAGATGTTTTGAGATGTCAATTTAATGTGTTTAGTACTATACATTATTAAAAATAAATATTTTAAAATATTATTTTTGTATTATTTAAAAGTATTTAAATGTATTATTAGGGGCCAAGCACCAAAGGTGCGGAGTCACCTATTGTATCCGTTGGCGTTCTTCTTCTTTTTCTTCTTCCCTTTCTTCCACTCATGAGTCTATGGCAGCCCATAGAACTGCTTGCGGGAAAGTTGTGAAAATCGGCACACTGATAGAGGACTGTCTCAACATTAAATATAGGAAATTTGGAGTTTCTAACTCAAACTCTCTAGTGCCACCACTTGTCCAAATTTTCACTCATGTTTATGCTAATAACTTTTGAACCATAAGGTTTTTCCTCTGAATCCTTGGCTCATGCCGAGTCGAATTAACACCAAAATTCAAAAATCATAAGGCTTAGTTTTTTTTTTTGGTTTTTTTTTAATTGTTTGAAAAACGTACTTTTACGAACTCGTCCTAGACGGTTTGTCTGATTTTCATTTATGGAATTCAAGTTGATTACAAAAAGCATGGATGTGAGGCTATATCTCTTCAAGGGTTTGGTGTATTGAGACCAAACTTGGAGTGTGTTATAACAGTGTTTCGGCGCAGTGCCACCTAGTGGTTAGGAGATACGAAAAACGTATAACTTCTCTGAATGGTTTGGCCAAAAATCACAAAACTGGTCTCTTTAGATTCAGTGCATCATGCCGAGTCGAATGATACCAAATTTTCCCATGTCAGCCATTTTGGGCGTCGGCCATTTTGAATTTTGTAGTGAAATGCTATATTTTACGAACGCTATGATGTATCGTTACAAAACTTGGTAATCAGCATGATGCCCTGAAGGAGCCTGAGAAGTTCTGATCCAGTGCCACCTAGTGGTAAATTCAAATATTTGCATGCTTATAACTTGTGGTTGACTTGTTTTAACGGAAGTCACCTTTTTAGACTCCTGAATCCTTGCTGAGTCCAGCGATACCAAACATGCCAGGTTTTGCCTTATGGTTTGTGCAACATTGCATTTTAATGCTTAAAAACATTTGCCAATATCTTAGAAATATAGCATACTGGCTATACGCTAATGCCCAGTTGCCAAAATTTGATAGTAGGTGGCAAAAAATGTCAGCCATCTGTCATTTTTTCTTTTCTCATAACTCCATATGATCCAACATTTATTATATATATTTTCACCAAATTTGACACAAAGGTGTATGGGCACATTCTAAGGACACACAAATAATTTGGTGGGATTGTGCCTCTTGGTGGCGCTATAATTGAACAAAACATAAAATTGCCATTGACTACAATAGAGTATTATGAGATAAAATGCGACATTTTTACCAATGAATTGGTGTACCATTATGAAACTTTGCGTGTACTATCGAGACCATGTCCTGAAAGTACTCAAAAAGTTTTGAGATAGTGCCACCTTGTGGTCAAAAGTGATAACCGATTAAATCGTATTACTAGTGGTTGTTTTTATGATTTTTCACCCGTTTTCACTAAAATCACCTTAAAATGGCTTCAGTTACTCATTGCTGTAGTGGGTCTGATGTTTTCCTTGCCTAGTGCTTTGCCCTGCAATCACTGCTTGCAGTTATATTTATAAATACAATTATCAATTACAATTATTAGCAATTAATTTGATTTATTAATTTATATGCTTCCCTAGTTTAGTTTACTCCGCTGATTTTTTTTTTCCTCCACTGCCCTATTTGGAAAAAAGGAAATAGGGGAAATATGCAATTTGTTTAATACAACACGTTTAAAGTAAAACTAGAAGTTATAAGAATATCTTTTTCGATTTGACATGAGCTGATGTGCCTATCCAGGTTTCTCGCTAGTGATATGAAACTAAAAATAGGTAATATCACTCACAGATCTGGCTAGCTCACAAATATTTAAAGTTTTAGTCATATCTTATTTCTGAAGTGCAAATCAGTAGCTGTGAAGATTCTTTTAGCAGACAGGCATTTTTGGTCCTCACTGATGAGGGAATAACATTTCTTTTTTCAAAGAAACTTTGATCAGAATATGACTGGAAAATGTGGAATATGTTGATTTAACATTCTGAGGAAAGCATGATCAAATATACTTTCATGTGAATCCTGACTGTCTTTTTGTTTGACTATCATCAGTTTGCACAGTAATTCTGTAAGAGCTGTGTTTCCCATTATCCCCTAATGATCAATTTAATGTTTTCCCATGTCCATGCACTTCTTAGAGCCTATTTACACTTATTTTATATTACAGACATCGTGATCGATCACCGAATGACATCTGATTTGATGATGAACAGATGTTTTTAGAGATATCAATTTAATGTACTCAGTACAATTAATTATTAAAAATTACTATTTTAATACATTTTAATGCAGATATTTCCTTTTTTTATTTATTATTTAAATTATTATTTTCAATAAAATTATTAATTACAATTATTAAAAAAAAAATAATAATAATAGGCACCCTAGTTTAATAGAGTGGGGCTCCCTCGTTTAGAAAAACCTTAGTTTTCCCTAAGAGCGTATTTACAATTTATTGTAGTCACTTCATGTCACCATTTGTCAGTTTGCTCACAAATTTGTTATGTATGCTCCATTTACATGCAAAATGCCTAAAAATCTATTCATGTATGGAAATAATAGTAATTAATTCACTTCTGTGATAATTTTTTTTAAATGCTGCATATTCAAGTATTGCATTGTGTGAGTTCTATTATTTTTCCATCCATGTGTCTCCGTATGATGACATTGTTTCGTTTGGATCTGATAAAGTTTCCGTATGTGGTTCATAAACACTTTACAGGTGGTCTTTTCATGATTGCATCATTGTAAATACTCCTGTATCATAACTTTCATGATATATATTAAGGCCCTTCTTAATTCATTTTATTCTGTTTGTCATTGAATTTTCATTCCAGCTTGAAGGAGTATATTAACTTATGTCAAATAAAAGCTTTTGAATTTCTCTGAATTTTTTAGGGAATGAATTACCTAGAAGAGCGCCATCTTGTGCACAGAGACTTGGCTGCTCGTAATGTGCTGGTGAAGACCCCGCAGCATGTGAAGATCACTGATTTTGGCCTGGCCAAGCTGTTGAGTGCTGATGAGAAAGAGTACCACGCAGATGGTGGAAAGGTCTGTTATTTCTTTTTGTGAGAAAGTGGATCTTGATGACAGAAGTTTAGAAGTTTTTCATTTTACGAGACGAAAAACTGTCCCTAAACTGTCAAGTTTACAGAAATTCATGCTGTTATGTCTATAATGCCTTAGTGCTTTAACATAAACTATCATAAAAACTAATTAAGTGATGAATGTGGCCTTATTAGTGTCTCAGCGGTTTAAGACTTAAGACTATTAACAATCAGACATTCATCTTTAGAATGCATCCAATGTGTGCACTCCAGTTATAACATTTGAAATAGAGATTGAATGGCATCTATCTGTATCCTTCAACAGGTGCCAATAAAATGGATGGCGCTGGAATCCATCCTGCACAGGACATACACTCACCAGAGTGACGTTTGGAGTTATGGTTAGTAACAGTTTGCTAATGTCAGAAATATGTAGCATTGTTTTTTTTTTTTACATTAAAGTTAACGTTAAACACTTTTACTTATATGTGACCCTGAAACACAAAACCATTCATAAGTAGAACAGCAATATTGATTTGTAGCAATAGCCAACAATACATTGTATGGGTCAAAATTATCAATGTTTCTTTTATGCCAAAAATCATTAGGATATAGGAAGTAAAGGTCATGTTCCATGAAGATATTTTGTAAATTTCCCACCATTTTTTTTATTAGTAATACGCATTGCTAAAAACCTAATTTGGACAACTTGAAAGGCGATTTTCTCAATATTTTGACTTTTTTATACTCTTCAATTTCAGATTTTCAAATAGTTGTATCTCAGGCCAAACATTGTCCTACACTAACAAACCATACATCATATTAACACATGTTAATCTTGAGTACCTATACAGTAGTGCTGCACCCTTCATATATCCAAAAATTCTTTAGTTTTATCATATTTACAAAAGAAAGATGGTAACACTTTACAATAACAGTACATGAATTAGCATGTATTAATACGTGAATTAGTAATTTCTTGACTATGAACTAATGATGAGTTAAGACGTGTATTAATCAAGAACTAATGAAGAACTAACGTAACTACGACATGAGTCATATGAATTACTGCATGAATAGCACCACCTTAATTCATGTTAGTTCCTGCACGTTAGTTAATGTATTAATTATCACTTTGCGGTAAACTAAATCAGATTAGTTTAAGTTACATACTCATCAGCATGTAAAAAAACAAGGTCCTGTGACTGCATTTGGATGGAGAAGGAACTGAACGGTAGGAGGAAAGTTGACTTTTTGAAGGGGCAATTGTGGCTCAAAAGAAGAGCAAGAACACAAGACAAACATCTGACTTCAGTGCATTACGATGATATAATGACAGTAAACCGATCCATAACATAACCAGCATCTCTGTGCTGACACTGATTTTAAATTGGAAAATTGCATCTGCTTAATGAATGCATTATTGTAGGACGGCAGCAGTAGAATCACGCAAAACAGGAGGAGACAATTGTTTTTAATTGTGAATACATCATTGTATGTTGGATGAGTTAGGTGAAAACATTCACTGATGTTTGTGACAGCTGCAGGTGACAAATGTCTAAACAATTTTGCATTGTGCCATCTTTCTTTTAGAACATGTTTGATTTAGTTTACCGCAAAGTGATAATTAATACATCAACTAACGTGCAGGAACTAACATGAATTAAGGTGGTGCTATTCATGCAGTAATTCATATGACTCATGTCGTAGTTACGTTAGTTCTTCATTAGTTCTTGATTAATACATGTCTTAACTCATCATTAGTTCATAGTCAAGAAATTACTAATTCACGTATTAATACATGCTAATTCATGTACTGTTATTGTAAAGTGTTACCAGAAAGATACAGTCTTACGATTCTCTCCGAAAACAGCCGAGCTCCTGGAGGCACGCAATGGGCGGAGCCAGGGTTGCCAGGTTTTCACAACAAAACCCACCCAATTGCTATTCAAAACTAGCCCAAAAGTAGCCCAATGTCATTTTAAGGGGCTCCCCCATTAAAAATTGCGTTCTGGGGGGTAAAATACACGTTTTGTTCCCCAGGTAAAATTAGCATTCCTGGGACTAAATATTACATTATTGTGGTCGATTCAACCCACGGACATGAAAAACAACTCACGGTAACAGTGGTAAAGTAGCCCAATTCTGCGAGAAAACTGCGGAATTGGCAACACTGGGTGGAGCTTGACGAGATTGATGAGCAATCGCACGGCGATTTTCAATAAAAAATAAAAAAAAGATACATTTGATGCCGATTCACTTACCATCTGCGGTTCTGAATCATGACCAGGATCTTTTATAGCTGGGACCGCTCCATCTTTCAGTATCGAACAATGTATAAATCCAGCATCGAACTGGGCCTCGTTTATAAAACGTTCGTCAACAAACACACTTGCAAAAGTCAGTTTCTGCCCCGAGAAAAACTAACTGCATCCACCGTTCACGTAACGCTAGGTTCTTCAAGAAGCTAAGCAAGGTTATCTTGCCTTACAACCAAAATCAAACTTCTTTTGAGGCATTCTTCCCGAGTGAGTCCTGCGCAGCGGTGCAGCCGAACCTAAGCGTGTTGATGGGCGCGCTTTTGCGCTCTCCCTGGTTAATGTGTGCGTGGGCACTTTTCCGGGATAAATGCCCATACAAGGAGTTCCACCCTTCAGGACGTCATGAAAAGCCATGATCGAAAAAAAATTCTGAAACTTACAAGAAACCCAGAAGTGTGTATTTGGCACGTACAAATAGTTTTTTGAAACTTTGGCCATGTTTAGCATAAGAATCCAACTCTTTAACAGTGTAAATAACTTAACATGCATTGAATCCCCCCTTTAATAGCTTCGTTTTATAGCTGAGGATCTCTCAGTATTGAATGAATGTATCAGTTGTTCACTGAATGATACACTACTTTAGGTGTGACAGTCTGGGAGCTGATGACGTTTGGAACAAAGCCCTATGATGGGATTCCTGCAAGTCAAATTGCTGAAGTTCTAGAAAAAGGAGAAAGACTTCCTCAGCCTCCTATCTGCACCATTGATGTGTACATGATCATGGTCAAATGTAAGTTTGAATCATTGCCATATTATGAAGTGGACATATGTAGTACTTTCTTCCCGTGCAATTCAAAATCCAATATCAGCCAATATCTAATATCTATAACTATGAATAATAAATAGTGTTAGGAGATGAAACATTTGAAGTTCTTAAACTTAAAGTAAACTTTTTTCATCATCTCCTTTATCATAACATCACTGTTTTCATCCAGGTTGGATGATTGATGCAGAGAGCAGACCTCGCTTTAGGGAGCTCATCGCTGAGTTTACTAAAATGGCACGTGACCCACCCCGCTATCTCGTCATTCAGGTAAGAGAAACACAAAACTAATTTCTTCACTAGACCATTGCTCACATCTGATCACTGATCAGTGTCTTCCTGTTGGCAGGGTGATGATCGGATGCATTTACCCAGTCCTTCGGACTCCAAGTTCTACCGCAGTCTGATGAGTGGAGAGTTGGATGAAGCTGTGGATGCAGACGAGTATTTAGTGCCCAATCACAGCTTCTTCAGCAGCCCCAGCACTTCCCGCACGCAGCTGCTGCACTCTCTGGTAATACACACAGACACACATTTTTGGTGCTACTGGTTGATATTCAGGTTTGCTTAATGTTAGTCATTTCAAATACCAACTCATTTCTAATATATGGTTTTAAACTCATTATAAAAAATGCTACAGACACCTCAATTAAACAGAACAGATTAAAAACATGACATACTATGATACTATCGTTAATTTTATATTTTGTTATTTTTTTATTTAATAGAAAGTTCAAAAGAACAGCATTTATTTGTATTTTTTAATGACAAACTATTAAATTCAGCATTAAATAAGTAATTGTTACAAAAATATCAACTCAATGCTGTTTTTTGAACTTTCTATTATTGAAATAAAAAAAATCCTGAAAATATGCCACAATGAAACATTAATCACCACAATGTTTTCAACACTGATAATAAGAATGAAGAATTTTCTTGGGCAGCAAATCAGCATATAACAATTATTTTTAAAGGATCATGTGACAATGAAGACTAAATGTGATGTTAAATGTGTGTGATTATTGGCATAAAAGAATAAATTCATAAATTTGACCTATACAATGTATTGTTGGCTATTGCTACAAATATAACCGTGCTACTGAAGACTGGTGTTGTGGTCCAAGGTCACAAATTACTTTTCAAATATATTACAATAGAAAGCATTCATTTAAATAATGTTTAAACATTTTTTTAAATCTCACAATTTAGCTTTTTTTTGCTGTTTTCCAATCATGTAAATGCAGCCTTGCTACTTTTTAAATGACCAGTATTAAAATGTATACCCTGTTGTTTAAATAAATCCTAAATAAAACACACACAAAAAGAAAATAATAATAAAATCAGTAGTTAAAAATTAAGTTAATTTAGGCATTGTAGCATCATAATCTACAGTATGAAAAATGTAAATTAATTTTTCAGATTTGCAGTTATACATTTTACATTTAAAAGCATGCACAAATATCAGCCAATATACATCCAATATTATATATAATATAATATTTTATATATATACACTACCAGTCAAAAGTTTGGACACACCCTCTCGTTTAATTTTTTTTTAAAGACGTTTCTTATGCTTATCAAGGCTGTTTTCACTTGATCAAAAATATAGAAAAAAAAAATTATATATATATATATATATATATATATATTGTGAAATATTGAATTTCCAGAATCATTACTCCAGTCTTCAGGGTCACATAATCCTTTAAAAAAATCATTCTAATATGCTGATTTATTATCAGTGCTGGAAACAGTTGTGCTGCTTACATTTTTTTTGGAACCTATGATACTTTTTCCAGTATTTTTTGATCAATAAAAGATTAAAAAAGAACAGCATTTATTTAAAATAGAAAGGTTTTCTAACGATATACACTACTGTTCAAAAGTTTGGGGTTAGTACATTTTTATTATTTCTTTTTTTTTTTTTTGAAAGAAATTAATACTTTTATTCACCAAGGATGTGTTAAATGAAATAAAAAGTGATAGCATAGATTTACATTGTTAGAAAAGATTTATATTTTGAATAAATGCTGTCCTTTTAAACTTGTTATTCATCAAAGAATCCTGAAAAAAAGAATCACAGGTTGCAAAAAAATATATGGCAGCACAACTGTTCCCAACATTGATAATTCTAATAATAAATCAGCATATTAGAATGATTTCTGAGGGATCACGTGACGCTTAAGACTGGAGTAACAGCTGATGAAAATTCAGCTTTGCATCACAGGAATAAATTATATTGTAAAGTATAATAAAAGTAAAAAAACATTCTTTTAATATTCTTGCAATATTACTTTTTTTCTACATTTTTGATCAAATAAATGCAGCCCTGATGAGCATAAGAGATTTCTTTAAAAAACTTTAATGAGAGGGTGTGTCCAGACTTTTGACTAGTAGTGTATATATTGTATTTTTCTGTAAGAAATAATACTAAATTATATACCAAACGAACCAGCCCATCTAAAAAACTTCTGTCGCAGCTGAACAGTCTTTACGGTATCCGTAATGCTGTGCCTGGATGTGATATCAAATCTGATGACAGTGTTGTGTGCTTTCACTCAAAAGGACGAAAAGTTCACATTGCAGAGGCGTATGTACCTGGCCTGATTTTCGTCTTCTTCTGGCCTGGCCTCCTTCACCCACTTCCTGTTCCGTTGTCCTTCTGTCTCTTCGCCCTCTCCCCCGCTTCCTCCCAGCTGCCTCCTGATTAATGACCGTTCCGCAGCAGAAAAGCAAAGCATGTCTGTCCAAGAGGACTCTCTGGGCCTCAGCGTTCTGAGCGTTTCCTGGCCTTGTGCCTGCCGCTAAGTGCGTGCAAAGCTCCTTCAGCCTTTCAAGTCTGATTGCTTTCGCGGGCAACACTTGTTAAACTTTTTTTGGCAGAAAGGCCTTGAGCTCGGAGTCTTATATAACACAGTCGCTGAGGCATAGCCATTTAAGGCTGTAGTTTCTCTGACAGATGGTAGCTTATTTAGCTTGTGCTTTTTTTCCAGTTCCTTGTTTTATGAACGTGTTTTGCTAAAGAAAACGTACAACGTGCTTGTGTGAACTGCTGACTAGGTTTTGTTATGGTCCAGCAGCCTCAATAGGGCTGGGTTCTGTTCTCTCTTTGGAACAGGTACAGGCCTGTTTTGTGCACGTGGTATTGTTGAATACAAAGATTCATTCAGTCCTCAGTCATCATCTTTATATGTCTGTTGAATGGATTAACTATTGTATAAATATTGACTATTGACTAGAAATAATTAAAAAAATACATTTCTAAACATGTTAGTACTATTTTTAGAATTATTAGAATCACCAATAAAATTCAGTCAAGCTTCCAATTCCCATTTGCACTGTTTACTGAAAAACTAGCAAAGATAGTTTAGTTCACAACATTTTGTTTTAGGTAACAAATATATATTTGTATTTAAAGAGTTAATAATAAACAAATGATTGCTTTTGTTTTGTTTCAGAGTCTCAACAGCAGCACTGGGAACTATCATAGCAGAAACGGGGTAAGTTTCTCTAATTTTCAATAAAATTTGAATTATAACGCACAATAAAAACAACAGTAGTTGAGCACTGTGCTGTGCAAACCATTCTTAAATAAACATCAAAAACTTGTGTGTATACCACTGATCTATAATAGTGAATTTCATATATAGATCAGTGGTGTATACACTTTATAGATTGCAATGCAATAAGGGAGGAGACATCAAAACACTAATAAGTGATTCACCTTATACTCTAGGTTAGGTTTAGGAAAAAAAAATTAACTTAAGATTTAAATTCAGATTTTGATTAAACTAATCTGGGGGTGACAGGGAGACTATTAGTTTTGGCCCAAAAATGGAAAGAGCAACCCTCATTTTAAAATGAAAACGATCCTTGTCTACATTAGCGATGTCTGTCTACACTACACAAACGAAAACGCATGTCACATGACCATTCAAGCTGCATACGTCATCAAGGATGTCTTATTTAGGAGAAGTAACCATAATAAAATTGACTGTTATTCTTTGGGGTGTTAAAATACTGTTATTTATTTAATTTATTTTACATTTTTTTCTTAAAGGGTTACTCCACCCCAAAATGAAATTTTTTATCATTAATCATTTACCCCCATGTCTTTCCAAACCCGTAAAAAGGTTTGTTCATCTTCGGAACACAGTTGTGACCCTGGACCACAAAACCATCATAAGGGTCATGAGGGTCCATTTTTGGAAATTGAAATTTATAAATAAGCTTTCTATTGATGTATGGTTTGTTAGAATAGGACAAGATACAACTATTTGAAAATCAATTTGTGGAGCAAAAAAATCGAAATATTGAGAAAATCACCTCTAAAGTTGTCCAAATGAAGTTCTAGCAATGCATATTACTTATCAAAAATTAAGTTTTGATACATTTATGGAATAAAATTTACAAAATATCCTAATGTAATATGATCTTTACTTAATATCCTAATGATTTTTGGCATAAAAGGAAAATCAATAATTGCTACAAATATACCCCAGCAACTTATGACTGGTTTTGTGGTCCAGGGTCACAATTTAAGATATTAAAGATGAAAACTGGGAGCTTTGTGTCTTTCCCATTGATTGCCAAGTAAATAACACTGTCAAGGCCCAGAAAAGTATGAAAGAAGTCGTCAAAATAGTCCATCTGCCATCAGTGGTTCAACCATAATTTTACAAAGCTACGAGAAAACTTTTTGTACGCAAAGAAAACAAAAAAAAAACAACTTTATTCAACAATTCGTCACCGTAGCACCATTTTGGAGAGTATCCCCTGGACGCAAATAGCGTATGCTGTTCTCTGTCAGCTTTGCGTTTGCGTTTTAATAACATAAAAAAAACACGTATTCATGTGTTGAGGATGACACAGAACAGCGTACGCTGTTTGCGTCCATGGATGTATTTACATTTAGACGTATAGCAGACACTTTTATCCAAAGAGGACAATGGAAGTAATCAAAAACAACAAAAGAGCAATCACATGCAAGTGATATGACAAGCAAGCTAGTTAATTGTTAATTGTATAGAGAGAAGCTAGTGTTAGTATTTGTATTTTTTTTCCAAAATGGCACTACGGTGTGTGGAGGAGATTAATTGTTGAATAAAGTCATCATTTTTGTTTTCTTTGCATATAAAAAGTATTCTCGTAGCTTCGTAAAATTATGGTTGAACTACTGATGGCAGATGGACTATTTTGATGACATCTTTCACACTTTTCTGGGCCTTGACGTTGTTATTTACTTGGTAGTCAATGGGACAGGCAAAAAACTCCCAGTTTTTATCCCAAATATCTTACATTGTGTTCTGAAGACGATCAAAGCTTTTACGGGTTGGGGGTAAGTGATTAATGACAAAATTTTCATTTTGGGGTGGAGTAACCCTTTAAATGAGTCTCCAAATGAGACGCAACAAATGAGCATGAAGTTACTGTTTCCACAAAAATACACAGAGTGAATATGGGCAGCCAAACAATTGTTTTCAAAAGTCTCTGTTTTGGTCCGTTTACACTTAAACGCAAAGTTTTCAAACTAAAAAAAGTTCTGCTGTGTTTTCGAAAGTCTCTGTTTTCGAGGGTTGACTCTTAGTCTGGGTCTTGAGAGCAGCAACTGTCTTGGCTCGGAAAACATTATAGATCTAACATGTATTTGAATTTAAAAAAAGATCATAGAGACAGTTAGGTACTGATCCAGTCAGAGCTTTAAACAAAAAAGTAACATTTTTAAATCAGTTCTACAATGGACCAGCAGCCAGTTTAGAGCATAATATAGGGGAGAAATAAAATTTCTGGGTGCCAGTCAGAAATCTGGCAGCTGCATTTTCAACCATTTGAAGACGATTTATCTTAGATTGACTTGTTCCAACATTCCGATATATACAAGAGAATTGCAGTTGTCAAGTCAGGATGTATCAGTCTCTTGAACTCTGCTAAAGATAAGAAATTCTTAGCCTTAGATAGCAATTTGAATTGGGGAAAAAGTTTTTCAAAATCTCAGTCAGAGATTCACAAAAATTCACAGACACACGGCTTAAGCCTTTTTTGTCATTGTGCTTCAAGGACAATGAATTTGGGTGTCATCAGCATAAAAATGAAATGACGCCCCATGCTTCATAAAAATAGTATCCAAAGGAGACATATACTGTACAGTATAATGAGAACAGAAAAGGGGCCAAAATCCAGCCCTGAGGAACTTCATAATTCAAAACAGACACAGATGAAGAAAAACGACAAATCACGACAAACCTAAAAAGTCGGACATCAAGACAGCATCATTTTGCTGTTTTTTTAATTAAAATGTTCTATCTTAAATAAATATTATTTTCATTTTTTCATAATTTGACCAAATTTTAGATTGGAAATTGCATACAATAAAATACTGTTAAGGATATTTACCTTGATTGGTCATGGTGTAAATCATGCCACAACTGAGAGTCAGAATTTCTGTAAAAATTTTCTCAAATCATTTTCACATAATAAATATTGACACAGTCTGTTCCTTTCATTGTTTTTGTATTATGTATTTTCATAGTTTGGGTGAAAATACAAACAGTGATATTTTAAATAAAAAATCAACCTGTGGAACATATAGGATTGCACAGTTGAAGAAACACCCACAATATAAAAATGAAATGTAAGACAAAGGTCTACTTGTTATGCAACTGTACCCAGCTGTGCTTTTGTAAGCTTCTAGCCAGTCACCTATTGATAATTACAGGAAATGAAACCGGTTCAACCACGATGACACTTGCTAAGTAATATACTTTTTTTTCTCTCTCAGAATGGTTTCCCAGGACGGGAGAACAGCTTGGTTCTGCGTTACATCCCAGACCCGACGGAACACTTCCATGAGGGAGACTTCCAGCCCGCTCCAGGTTGGAATGGTACGAGCACAGGCTGGAGGGTTTTTGTAAAAGACCCTTTTAAAACTTGTTTAAACTGTCTTAGATACTGGGAGACATATTATCATTTTATCTTTTGGAATTTCTCTTGATGCTGTATGAGGACAAAAAAAAAAAAAGGCATGAAAGAGCAACATTTTATTTAATTGTGAAATGAGCACCTCTGTTGCCCAGTTTTGGTCTTGCATTCTTGTGGTTTGCTCTGTTTTGTGCTCCTAAAGGAATAGTGACATTTTTAACATTTACTAACCCTCATGTAGTTTCAAAAGCTCTTCCAAAGCAAAAGGAGAACATTTGGGGAATTTTAAACCATATATATATATATGCTAATTAATCGCACATTTTTCCTGAAATTAATCGCGATTAATAATCGATTAATCCTACCTGACATTAAAGTTTTTAATTATACTTTTATACTGCAATAATTTCACATTCATGATTCAAATTAATGTAGATTCAACATGAAGAACATGAATACATCATGAATATTTATAATATTTGTTTAATGCCATTTTTTATGACTGAAGGCAAGTATAACTGATTCCAACTGCTGTCTCTATTTTTCCCCCTAATATTTAACCACTGAATATAACCATTCGACATTCCAGTAAAATTGAGAGCATCACTTTAACATTTATTAGACTTAAAAAAAAAAAAAACAACTTCCAATTTAAGTGAACTTGAAACAATCTTCACATAAACCCATTATAATAAATGTCATATAGGCTAACTACCTGTGCCCTTCAACAAGAAAATATAGCCAAAAATGATCAAACACTAAATTATATAAAACTTTAAATTATAAAGATAAAGCTTAAAACTACAGATCTTATTAATTTCCTGTTTTTAATTTTGTTTGATTAACCGACATCGCAGCAGTTGGTTATTAGGATATTTTGGCTGCTGTTACTTTAAAAGCTTCTGCTGTTGACACAGCTTTAATTGTGACCTATAAATAATAAATACTTACATTCACAGTTTTAAGGAAGCTTTAATTGCCTTTTTTGTAACTTCATGTCTTAACAGATGACACAACATAACTACGACATTGCATACTCGCAGTTTCATTTGGGTTTGAATATGATACAGTGCTTTAATATAGGCCTAATACAGCACGCCGGCACATTTGTGCATTCACTTGAAGATCACAATCAATCACAGTATACTGGCTGACTTGACAGGGAAATTAGTTTTTACCGACATACCGACATGAAGCTCCTCGTCACTGGTACCGTTTCCATGCTCCTTTGAAGTTGGAGCGCACGTCTGAAAAGTCTCCCTTTTGATGTGCTTGTAAAGATGCTCTGCACATCTAAATAAACGCAATTCTTTAGAAGTTGTAAGTGCCTAGCCCCGCCCATGGGTTAATAGTGTTAAATATTTTTAACGGGTTAAAATTAAAAAATTAATCGCCTGTGTTAATGCGCTAATTTTGACATATATATATATATATAGAAATAACAAAAAAAATGTATATAACAAAATCATTAGCGCCTGTCAGGCTATTTTGTTGCATTGGGAACAGCCCTTTAAAGGAAACCCCCTTAGCTGTTATAAATTCGCTGTAAACCACAGCTTCATGGGGACTATTGCTTTTTTAAAAGATTTTAAAATGGTGGAAGAATTATGTTTTTATTAATAGCTTTACACTTTATTTGCTCTGAATTTGTAACAGCAGTCGTGCCTAACAATGCCCCTTAGCTGTTATAAATTCACTGTAAACCACGGGTTCTTGGGGCTTATTGCTTTATTTTAGCACAATATTGTCTGTGTTGACTGTTTTTGCTCAATTTGGTTAACAAAAATAGTTCCAAACAAAGATCACAGCAGAACAGTCAGGCATCTCTGAGCGACATGTGGCGTCGACAAGCTCATAACATTTATAGTGTTACACTTTTGCAATGTAAATGCTTCCATGCTACATTTTAGCTTCATTAAACATGTAAATGCTGTTTCTTTTACAATGGAAAGATCTGTTTGCAGTGAAGTAAAAGTAAAAGTTACTCAAAATAAAACTGCTCCAGTAAAGTACAGATACCTGAAAAATGTACTTAAGTACAGTAACGAAATAAAACTACTTCATTACTGTCCATCACTGCTTCATGGGGATTATTGCTTTTTTTAAAACGGTTATAAAATGGCAGAAGAATAATGTTTTTATTAATAGTATTTTTCACTTAATTTGCTCTGTTTTATTTTGTGAAACCTTACTACGTATATGGAATAACCATTTTGTAAAAGCAATAAGCCTTGTGAAGCCGTGGTTTACAGTGAATTTATAACAGCTGAACGAATGATTTGAAGGCATGACTCTGTGAATCATTCATTAAGACAGTCTCTTGCTGCCACCTATTGGCGGTTTACTTTCATATTTAAAAGAAACTTATGTTTGCATTTTTATATTAAATGAAAAAAAAAAAAAAAATGGAAAGATCTGTTTTGTTAAATTTGTTTGGTAACAGCCCTATAGTGTCTTATTAAATTAAGTGAAATTATTAACAAAATAAAAGAATTTGAAATGAAAGGTGACACATGCATTTAATACATTTTGGGGGGGGTATTCAGTAACTTTAGTCATATAAAATGTAATGGGATATGGTGATATGACATAAAATGGGGAGAAAAAATTATATTTCAGTGTCCCCAGAGAAACAGTATTTCTTTGCAATAATTTTTTGCATTTGTTTGCAACACTGTTGCATTGCCTCAAAAATGGAATTCACAAAGGTTTTGCATTCCCCCAGAAACTTTGCGTTCCTTCACAAATTTTTGTGAATAAACAGATTTTAAGGAGAACACAAAATGTTTGCAAGCAAACACAATGTTTCTTAGGGAAATGCAAATGTTATGTGAGTAAACACATTTCTTAGGAGGATGCAAAAGCTTTGAAAGTGAGCAAAAAAGTTTCTCAGCCGCTCACAAAAGTTTCTCAAGCATAAAGTCATCAGGCACTATCAACCTTTTTCTCAAGGGAACGTAAAGGTGTTGCAAGAGAAAAATGCAAAAGCCTTGGGATATAATTTTTCCTTCTATTTCTATCTATTATTTCTCCTTTCATCACCACATCCCTGCATCGACCTGCATAGATTTGGATTGTCATGAGGGTAATTAAATGATTTTAGGTTCCAATAGCTTTAATAAATGCTAATACCCTCAGGGTAATTTTGTATGTTGAGTTAGCACACCTCAATAAACTTCCAATTAAAATAATTGAGAGAATAAATTATGTAACCCCATATTGTCCTCTTTTTCAGAATACATCAACCAGAAAGAATCACTGATGTCCAGCATGACCAACCCAATATACCAACACCCCGGGCCCCCCCGCACACTTCCGCACTCTTCATCAGCGCTGGACGAAACTGAGGAAGAGTACCTGAATTGCTTTAAGAGCCCCGCTGCACCTGCTGCCGCCCCACCTGAATATCTGAACACGTCCCACACGCGGCTCCTCTCCAGCCAGCCGTTCTTCAGCGTACATGGCTTCAACCCCCAAAACAGCATGGACAACCCAGACTACCAGCAGGACTTCTGCCCTCTGGAGCTCAAAGCACACACCAACGGCCACTTGCCGGCTGCGGAAAACGCAGAATACATGGGCCTGGAAGTGCACTAGCATATTACGGAGAGGAGCAACTGTTTAAATGAGCCACTTTATCGTATATAAGGATGGAAGGACATCTATTTATAGAGGATACGCAGGCAAACATTTTACCGAGTTGTCAGACAGGTATGCCTGCTGTCAAGGACAGAACAAGCTTTTCATAAACTGGGCTACCTTTCAAATATGCTTGTTTTGTTCTCAGCTAAACTTGGTTGGATTGTACAACTGCGGCTCTCTTCAAATGTCACAAGTGACTACGTATGACAACAGATTACGAATCCCATGTCGATGCCAGTCTAAATGTGCTGGTGTGCTGAAATGGCATATCATGACAACTTGTTGACACAAATGTAAAGATGCTTTTAGGCAATCTGGTTTCAGTCAAGTTAATAAGTTTTGAATGAGCAAATAAATTACACCATTGTACTGTGCTCAGTAGTGTCTGTAATCATAAAACTTGCAACCAAAAGTATTTGGACACTTAAGTCACATTTAAAAATGTGTGAATCTCAGCAAAATATGAAATGCAAAATATTAAACTAAGAGACATCTGCCAGCAAAAACAGTACAGTTGTATTTTTCGTCTTCATTTTGAATAACACACACTATCTTTCAAAAGTTTGGGGTCAGTAAGATATTTTTTTATTTTTTTATTTTTTTTTAAATTCATATTTATAAGCAAAGATTAAATTGATTAAAAGTGACAGTTCAGACTTTAGCACAGTTACAAAAAAGTATGTTTTTCAAATAAATGTTCTTTTGAACTTTAAAGAATCCTGTCAAAGTTTAAACATTGATAAGAAATAATAAGAAGGAATGATTTCTGAAGGATTATGTGACACTGAAGACTGAAGTAATGGCTGTTGAAAACTTTTTCATCACATGAATAAACTACATTACAAAAAAGTTATTTTACAATATTACTGTTTTACTGTTATATATATATATATACACACACATATAAAATAAATGCAGTCTTGGTGACTGAAGAAATATTACAGACCCCAAACATTTGAAAGGTTGTGTATTTACTACTTCTATTTATGTACATTAAATGCCCTTTGTTTTACATTTTTTAATAGTGGCTCAAGTGTCCATATACTTTTTAAAAACACTATGTACCTTAAGCTGAACTCAGAGGTTGTTTAATTCCTCTCTGCTGTGAATGAAAGTCAAAATTGAGTTAAATTTTGAAATTTAACTACTATGTTTTTGCTGGAAATGTTGGCTGTGTGGACAGGGCTGTGACTATAGATTCAGCTTTGTCCGAAGGCCAGCATATGACTGGTACTTGTACAGATCTGTAATATATGGCTGACATTTGCATTATTGTATCTAACAGAGTATTTTATCCATTGTCATAAAAAACACATATGGGGTCACTCATATATTCCATTTCTGTCTGTTCGTCCATGTGCTTTCACCCTCCTGTACCTTGCTTGACTTTTGTAATAGTAACTCAATCAATCTGACACATATCTCACAGACAGAACATATCTTGATCTCTATGATGGCTATGTTGCACAAAACAAAGTAATGTGGTTGGATATCTTAAATTGGCTAACCTTGCTTTGATCATTCCTTTGACAAATTGCAGTTGCTCTCAAAATATGGTGACTAAAGTTCTTTCTTGTCTTTTGTTATATAAGAAGTAAATTCAATAAAGACTTGTTTTATAAGTTGGTCTGTACTTGTTAATTGGGTGTGATACCATCAGTTGTGTTTTACCTGCAATCTAATCAGGGCTAATTTCATCAAGGTGATTTGATCATTAATTCTAATCAACAGTCATGCTTGAACTCAACAGTTATGCATATCACCCACTTTTATAATCACAAATGTGTGAACAAGATACAAGGTAAATGCTATTCCCATTTAAGTTCTGAAAATGTTATTTCTTAATGTTCTCTGAATGTTCCATTTTTTCTTAGTTATACAGTGCCATGCAAAAGTATTCATACCCTTCAATTTTTTTTTTTTCACATTTTATGTTGCTGCCTTATGTTTAACTGTTTTAAATATATTTTTTTCACATTTCCACAGAATTTTCACAAATTAAAAAATGTATTGAAAATAAAAAACCTGAAATAAGTACATTGCATAAGTATTTATACCCTTAACTCAGTACTTAGCTTAACTCAGTGAAGCTCCTGATTGAAGTCTGGAAGTTTGATTGGTTTCAAGCCCAGGCTCTGGCTGGGCCACTAAAGGACATTCACAAAGTTGTCTATAAGCCACTCTTACTGAGTGCTTAGGGTCATTGTCCTGTTAGAAGGTGAACCTTCTGCCCATTTTGAGGTTCTGAATGCTCTTGACTGGTTTTCATTAATGTTATATCAAAATTTATATCAAAAGTTTTTCTTCTACTCTGACGAGTCCCTCAGTCCCTGCCACTGAAAAAGAGCTACACAGCATGAGGCTGCTACCAGCACACTTTACTTTTAGGATGGTACTCTGGAAGTGATGAGCAGTGCCTGGTTTTCTGCTCAGAATTTAGGTTCATCAGACCCCAGAATCTTGTTTCTCGCAGTCTGAGGATTCTTTAGATTATTATTATTTTTTTGTTTTTGCAAATTCCAAGTGTGCTTTCATGTGTCTTCACTGAGGAAACGAATGAGTCTTGCCACACCACCATAAAGTCCATGGTGGACTGTTGCAGTAATGTTTGTCCTTCTGTAAGTTTTTCCTCTCTTCATATATGATCATGGAGCTCAATTAGACTGACCATCAGGTTCCTGGTCACCTCTCTAGCCAAGGCCCTACTCCATCAATTGCTAAGTTTGGCCAGGAGGCCAGCTTTAGGAAGAGTTGTGGTTGTTTCAAACTTCTTCCATTAAGGGGAATGGAGACTACATGCTTCTGTGAACTTTCAGTGCAGCAGAATTTTTTCTGAACTCTTCCCCATATGTGTGGCTTGATGCAGTCCTGTCTCTGTGCTCTACAGGCATTTTTTTTTTTTACCTCAGGGTTTGGTTTTTGCTCTGATATGCATTTTTAATATTTTTCATGTTAGATATTTTATTAAGATGTGTGTTCCTTTGCAAATCATACGGATTCAACTGAATTTGCCACAGGTTAACTTCGCTAGAAGTGTACTAACATCTACAAATTTTAGCTGTCTCTGATAAGGGTATGAATACTTATGCAATGGAATCATTTAATGACATTTTATTAACATGCTCGTGTTTAGAGCTGGGTAGTAACTGATTACATGAAATCTGGATTATGTAATCAGATTCCAAAAATGAAGTACTTGTAATTAGAGTAAGTTATATTTTAAAATACTCAGTAATCAGACTACAGTTACTTTTTTATGGAATACATGATTACATATTATTCAAACAATAGCAATAAATTATTCATAATTCATTTATTCTCCCTAATTTCTGTTTTTTTGTCTTTTACATTTTCCTTTCTAAAATAGCCTACCGATTTTATACATTCAGAAAGTCCAGTTTTGTGGACATTCACACAGACTAGTCATTTGACCACTGGATTTCCAAAATCATTTCAGGTTTGAGAAAGATTTCAACTTAGTTATACAGTGCCAGGGTTTTATATAATAATACAGGGTTTTTAACCAATTATTAATATGTCTTTGGAAGGGTTTTGTCTTTCAAACTCATTAAAATGCATATATTCACATATTTTTTATTTACATATAATGCAGGCATTCCAAAATCTTTTGTCATCCAAAGCTTATTCACCAAATTTACTTTAAGATTTTGAAATAAAAATTTTGATAATTAAATATCACATTTGCATGTTCACGGTTTCTTTGATGTTGATTAATGGTCACCTGGCATGCAGGTAAATAAAAATATTTTTCTTATATGTTTTCTTTTCATTGTTCTTTCAAAACAAAGACTATAGAAATACCCATGAAAGGGACTTTGTTTTAAAATTATTGTTATTATTATTATTATTATTATTATTATTATTTTATGATTTAATTAACTGTTAGCTTTTCATTAAACTCACAAACCCCCTGCAGTTCCTTTACAAATCCTAGTTTGGGAAACCTTGATGTAATATAATGTTTATGGCACTTCATGTTGTAAATTACAATGAATAGAACATATTTTTTTACTCTTTGCATTTTTTACACCATTATGGTACAAGCTATTTAAATCAATTTGATAAACGAGTTAAGTCAAAAGTAATCTAACAGTAATCTTATTATATTGCCTAAAATGTGTAAGGTAACAAATTACGTTACTGAATTTTTTACAATTTTTGTCATGTAATCTGGAATCGGTAACGGACTACAATTTGTAAGTAATCTACCCAGCTTTAGGCCAAAAATCTGTGAACATTCCCTGTTTCCTTGTTTGCTTTCATTTACCTTTTCCAATTTATCAGGTTTTATTATTATTATTATTATTATTATTATTGGACTGTTCTTTAAAATGTAGTACAAATAGAATCTCAACTTCACATCCAGTCCAGTTTTTTATGTTTCACGTCTATTCTAAAACCTACAATAATTCAATTTAATCCAACAAATGCATTTTTTTTGTTTCATGTTCTTCATGTGTCATTAGTCAATCACATGCAGTCCAGTTCTTTATGTTTCACGTCTATTCTAAAACCTTTAATAATCCAACGTAATCCAATAATTAATTTTTTCTCAAAAAAAAAATGTCTGTCTCATGTTCTTCTTGTGCCATGAGTCAGAATATCGCCTCTGAGTTACACTGACAGGAAGTTTGACCACAGAGCTGGGGAAAATGAAATAGTAAGAAATACAATTCACAAGGCGCGTGAGCTATTAGTTATTTTAATTTATAAAAGTTTTAGTGGACCTCAATGTGCCTAATACTCTATCACATAGTTTCAAACCATGAGGTATTCTACGGAAAAGGCTTGGCTCATGAATATTGACATAGTCAATCACGCGTCAAGTCGTAACATTAGCCTTTCAGCAAATCAACAAGGCCTGCTTGGCGAACGTCACGTTTCTAATTAATATTCATGAGATAGGCTGTCGCCATATTAGATGCAGTTCTCAGATTTATCCGCTAGATGTCACCAAGAACCTTTGAGTCTCTCAATTGCTCTGCCTTTCCACACTGTTACATACTCTAAACCGGTAGGTGGCAGCAACTCTGAATCCCACAACTATCCACTCAGAGAAAGGCTGGACTGTGTTTGATAACAGGAAATAAGAAAGCTTCTACACAACAGATGAGAGTTACTCTAGAGAAGAGCTCTGGAGTCGGAGGAGCAATGCTTCTACCGGGGAGAAAACAGCTTTTCTGTCTTTTATGGGCCATAATTTTATTATCACAATGGGTAAGTATGGCGAATATTTTGTATTATAAATGTAACTAGTACGTATCTCTTTGTAGCCTAGCACAAACTTCAACCAGCCTGACAGTTTTCAAGAGTTGTTAGATCACACCTACTCAAATACCAAAAGCGACTATGTATATTTTTAATGTCAAAACGCTTGGTTTTAAAAGCATGTCATGTTTCTTTGTCGTTACGAGAGTGAAACGGGCTTTTTCCTTCTTGTTAAACTGCAGCCAAAGGTTATGGACAGAGGAAACATGATTTGCTACATCATGTGAATCATCTGTCAGTCTTTGCAGATTTACATGGCAGCACATGATCTATCGTGCAAGATCAGCTTTTAGCAGACTAGAGTTGCTGTTATGGTGTTTTTCAAAGATAGAAAGAGCGCTTTCTGTTAAGCTGCTTTGCCTTAGGATGAGTCAAATCTACCTTTGCATTACGACACACTGGATGACTCGCAAAACCTAGTCGCCTGTTTGGGCAGCTCTGTTTTGGGTGCGTTCGGAATGTACAATTTAGGTTTGAGATGGGCAAAAATGCTGTCTAGGTTTGTAGCTCACTTGGTTTTCAGATACAACAACGCTTCCATGTTGACTAAAAATAGATGCAGTAAGGGGATTATCTGTTCAAGTTCATGTGCTTTTGCTTTCATTTACCTTTTCCAGTGAATCAGGTTTTATTTATTTATTTATTTTTTTATTTATTTTTATTTATTTTTTTATTATTTATTTATTTATTTATTTATTTATTTATTTTTTGGACTGTTCTTTAAAATGTAGTCCAAATAGAATCTCATGTTGTATAACATGTCACATCCTCTAACACATGCAGTCTAGTTCTTTATGTTTCATGTCTATTCTAAAACCTTTAATCCAACAAATACATTTTTTCTTTTTCTTTTTTGGTCTCATGTAATGGTCATGTGCCATGAGTCAGAATATGATTTCCTCCATCTATTTAAGTAACCTGAGACCAACATCACTAGTGTTTGGTAACTAAGTGATCCTAGTTGAGCTCATTTGTTTGGCTTCCTATTTCTGACTGCATAAATATCAAAGAATAACACCAGCTTTCTAATAGTTTCTCAGTTTTTAAAGCTTTACAGTTTGTGAAACCACTTTCACTACTTAACTAAAAATACCCTTGGTCTGTCAAAATCAATACTAAAAGACCTGTACTAAAATAAGCAGTGGCTCAAGAAAAACTGAAACTACTCTCACATAATGTTTTTTTTTTTTTTTTTTTTTTGACTGTACACTGATTCCTAGACAGTAAAAAAGTGACAGGTTACAGCATTGCAGGGGGAAAAAAGTTCGGTTAGAGTATTAAAGAGTAATTTTATATAAATCTGATACAACAAATACAACAGTAATGGTAGTTATTATAAATGTTGAGAAATGCTGACTTCTTTTTGTCTCAGACTTGAATGTGCGGATCTGCTTGTAGCTTTCAGAATCTGCAAAATGTTAATTATTTTACCAAAATAAGAGGGATCATACAAAAATGCATGTTATTTTTTGTTTAGTACTGACCTGAATAAGATATTTCACATGAAGATGTTTACATACAGTCCACAAGAGAAAATTTATAAAAATGACCCCATATGAAAGTTTACATACACTTGATTCTTAATACTGTGTTGTTACCTGAATGATCCGAAGCTGTTTTTTTTGTTTGTTTGTTTGTTTTGTTTTGTTTCCTTTAGGTCCCACAAATTATTTGGTTTTTTGTGTATATTTTGATTCCTGATTTGATTTTGAGATCCATCTTTTCACTCTGAAGACAACTGAGGGACTCATATGCAACTATTACAGAAGGTTCAAATGCTCACTGATGATTCAGAAAAAAACACATGCATTAAGAGCGGGAAACTACCTTCATGTAGTACTGCTCTTTAGAAGCTACAGAAGATACTTCAATGTTTCCCAGAAGACAAAATAAGTTACATTTATCCTGATCTTCAAATTAATGCATCATGTTTCCTTCTGCGTTTAAACCTTGTGTAATAGTTGCAAATGAGTCCTTCAGTTGTCCTCAGTGTAAAATTAATTTGTAGTACCTAAATGATTTTTCTTAAGGGCAACAGGCAGTTTAACTGTTCATGAAAATTTTTTATAGGGTCATTTTTAATAAATTCCCTCTTATTTTAGTCAAATATTTAACATTTTGAAGATTCTGCGAGGTGTTGTGTAAACTTTTGACTTTAACTGTATTTTTCAACTGTTGAACCGTTCAAAACTGTTCAACATTCATTCAATAAATCAAAGTTTTATTAAAAATAAATAAAACATTTCAGAGCACTTTAAAATCAGCCATACTTTTTCTTCAAAACCAACAGTAATCTCAAAATTGCTACTGGTTATTAGACTGATAATCCTTACTGATATATTGGTCTGTTATTACTGGTTAGACAGGTAAAGTAAATTAAATTTAGTAGTGACCTGGATTAAAGATGTTAGAAACTGTAATTTAAAAATTTGTGTTCAATAGAATGCTTGCATGTGTCTGTCATTTTAACTAATTTGACTAATCCAACAGTGCCACTCTTCATCTAAGGGATATGACTAATGACGAGGGTAGGTTCAGTCTGTTATTTTTCCAATCAAACAGTTGCTCTAATATTATGATCAGGTTACTAGTATAGAGGAAAAATAATAAAACAATAAAACAACTTCTTATTTTTAAGTTATATGTGGTGCTGCAGGTGCTTTAGAGGTGAATTTTGCTTCAATAAACGTTTAATTTGCCAATATGACAGTAATATACATGCTAATAAACAGCTAGTTAATATAGCGTTACCCTTTGTTTTGTAGGGGATTTCTCATGTGAATGATCAGGCCATTGCTTTTGAATTTATCAGGCTCAGCCTACTCATAGTTGTCATGTCAATAAATGAGTCATAACTTTGGCCTTGTTGTCCAACAACAAACCAAACAGGAAAAAGGAATAGTAAAAATGATGACTCAACTGTCCCAAAGTTTCCTGCGTAAGAGATGGCACAACCCTCAGTCACATGCGCAGTCACGCTCTTTTGTTTCCAGATGAGTGAAGACTGTTCAGCACAACAAAAGCTTGACAGTTACTCGGCCTAAATCCCGATCTATGACCTTTGTAACGCTTTGTACCATTCGCCAAAAATCAAATTGCTGTTGATCTTAAACACAGTACATCATAGTTGAATTGATTAGATCAGTTGAAAATCGAGACATGGTTCCTCTGAATGCAGCACATGTGTGATGAAATGGCTAAGGAATGTATACTTTTCTGGTTTCGATGAAATGCATTCTGTGACATGGTAACAGTCTTTATGTGTTTTGAGAGATTTTTATTCTCCAGAAAATGAAGAGTAATGTCTTGTGGAGGACAACAAGCTCTGTTGTCTTAAATGAAACCGAAAAAGGGAAGGATTTTGAGGAACATTTAATTTTATAGTTCAGTAGTTACATATCATTCTGAACAGATGTTTAGAGAGTAGATGATGATCTGAAAGATTACATTTTTTTGTTTTTGTTTTTTAAAGGAACAGTAGTTAGGAAACCATTATAAATGACTTTTTTAGTCACTTTTCAAAACTAATTACACTTTATAAAACAATGTCTTTAACATTAACAACAGGTATCATTATACAGTGTTATCATTTTAAACATTTCTTTACACAATTTTTGCTGTTTAAAATGTACTGCTCTGTATTCATTACATATAACTGGAGAAGTGTAGTGAATTGACATTCAGTTTTGTATTGTGTACATTTTAAACTTTAAACCTTTTTCAAGTTAAAAAAATATGCTAAATGGCTTGTAGGTACATAGTTTTAGTATGAAAAAAAAATTCATGTTGTTTGAAAGATGTAGTTATTTTCTGTGCTAAAGCAGGGGTTCCCAAAGTAGGGGTCGGGACCCCCCAGGGGGTCGCAAAACCAGGAGTAGGGGTCACAAGATGTTTTCCAAAAATCAAATAATTTTTAAAGATTTAGAAATAGCATATTTTACCAATAAATAAAAAATATAATTTAATGAATTAAAAATAAAAATCCAGCATGTTGCCCACCCAGCTCATTAGGTAAGATTAATGTTCAAATGTAAATAATGAGTAAATAACTATAAAATAATATTATGGTTATAAGACTGTTGTGTTGCTTTGTGTTGTCATTATGCTTGTGTGCCGTTTTGCAAAACGTTCGTATACTTTAGGAAAGTGGGGGTCCCGATGTACTGCCACTGTTATTTTGGGGGTCATGGGCTGAAAAGTTTGGGAACCCCTGTGCTAAAGCAGTGGAAAATCATCCATAGTTTCCCCATATAGACTGCTGTTGTGCTCACTGAGTGAATAATTCTTTCTAATGTTTTCCCATGTCTGCTCAGGTGCATGGCCAGCACTGTATCTGGTATGGTGAATGTGGTAATTCCACTAAAGTTCAAGAGAAGAAGCTAAACTGCAATTACACAGGGCCGCCTAAACCTTTACCTGATATAGAAGGACAGGACCTGCTCCAGGTAAGAGAACATACTCCTTTAGAACCACTGATTAAGACATTTGGTAGAGGTTAAATGAGATTTCTACTTGTAGGAAAATTGTCATTAATGAGTCACCCTGATGTCATTTTCCCTTAAAAAAAAAAAAAAATCCCTTTAACATTAGTATGCTTTGACCTTTTAACAAGGGATTCTTTCTGTTATCTCACACGTCACAACCTCACAGTGACAACATAATCCAGGCAGTAAGAGATTTGAATCAAACGTTGAAGAATTCGATATGAGCAGACACTGTTCAGTCATGGGTAATCGTCACACCTTGCGTTTTTCTGTACTTTAAATCTTAGGAACCCATAAAAGCCCTATAGAGTACAGTAGGTAACACTTCAGTGATCTTATTGCTTCCCTTTACATGCATACAGGTCCTTCTCAAAAAATTTGCATATTGTGATAAAGTTCATTATTTTCTGTAATGTACTGATAAACATTAGACTTTCATATATTTTAGATTCATTACACACAACTAAAGTAGTTCAAGCCTTTTTTTTGTTTTAATATTGATGATTTTGGCATACAGCTCATTAAAACCCAAAATTCCTATCTCAAAAAATTAGCATATCATGAAAAGGTTCTCTAAACAAGCTATTAACCTAATCATCTGAATCAACTAATTAACTCTAAACACCTGCAAAAGATTCCTGAGGCTTTTAAAAACTCCCAGCCTGGTTCATTACTCAAAACCGCAATCATGGGTAAGACTGCCGACCTGACTGCTGTCCAGAAGGCCATCGTTGACACCCTCAAGCAAGAGGGTAAGACACAGAAAGAAATTTCTGAACGAATAGGCTGTTCCCAGAGTGCTGTATCAAGGCACCTCAGTGGGAAGTCTGTGGGAAGGAAAAAGTGTGGCAGAAAACGCTGCACAACGAGAGGGGGACCTGCGGAAGCAGTGGACTGAGTCTGGAGTAGAAACATCCAGAGCCACCGTGTACAGGCGTGTGCAGGAAATGGGCTACAGGTGCCGCATTCCCCAGGTCAAGCCACTTTTGAACCAGAAACAGCGGCAGAAGCGCCTGACCTGGGCTACAGAGAAGCAGCACTGGACTGTTGCTCAGTGGTCCAAAGTACTTTTTTCGGATGAAAGCAAATTTTGCATGTCATTCGGAAATCAAGGTGCCAGAGTCTGGAGGAAGACTGGGGAGAGGGAAATGCCAAAATGCCTGAAGTCCAGTGTCAAGTACCCACAGTCAGTGATGGTCTGGGGTGCCATGTCAGCTGCTGGTGTTGGTCCACTGTGTTTTATCAAGGGCAGGGTCAATGCAGCTAGCTATCAGGAGATTTTGGAGCACTTCATGCTTCCATCTGCTGAAAAGCTTTATGGAGATGAAGATTTCATTTTTCAGCACGACCTGGCACCTGCTCACAGTGCCAAAACCACTGGTAAATGGTTTACTGACCATGGTATTACTGTGCTCAATTGGCCTGCCAACTCTCCTGACCTGAACCCCATAGAGAATCTGTGGGATATTGTGAAGAGAAAGTTGAGAGACGCAAGACCCAACACTCTGGATGAGCTTAAGGCCGCTATCGAAGCATCCTGGGCCTCCATAACACCTCAGCAGTGCCACAGGCTGATTGCCTCCATGCCACGCCGCATTGAAGCAGTCATTTCTGCAAAAGGATTCCGACCAAGTATTGAGTGCATAACTGAACATAATTATTTGAAGGTTGACTTTTTTTGTATTAAAAACACTTTACTTTTATTGGTCGGATGAAATATGCTAATTTTTTGAGATAGGAATTTTGGGTTTTCATGAGCTGTATGCCAAAATCATCAATATTAAAACAAAAAAAAGGCTTGAACTACTTCGAGTTGTGTGTAATGAATTTAAAATATATGAAAGTCTAATGTTTATCAGTACATTACAGAAAATAATGAACTTTATCACAATATGCTAATTTTTTGAGAAGGACCTGTATACAGTGAAAATTGGATTTTGGAGTTTGAGTTGGAATTGCAACATTAGTGTCTCTCTTTTAATTTGTAAACATTCCCCTTTCTTCCATTTTTGAGACACATTTTTTTATTGCAAATATCACAGACATACAGTTTAAGTCAAAACTTTACATACACTTTGCAGAATCTGCAAATGTGAAGTATTTTAGCAAAATAAGAGGGATCATACTAAATGCAGGCTATTTTTTTTATTTAGTACTGACCTGATTAAGATGTTTCACTTGATTTTCAATACTGTGTTGTTACCTGAATGATTCACAGCTGTGCTCTTTTTTTTTTTTTGTTTAGTGATAGTTGTTTATCAGTCCCTTGTTTGTCCTGAATTATTTACCCCCTGGCTTAATGCAAAATGTTTCCTTCTGAAGCATCATTGAGTGTTTGAACCTTCTGTAATAGTTGCATATGAGTACCTTAGTTGTCATCAGTGTGAAAAGATGGATCTCAAAATCATGAAATGCTGAAAAAAAAAAAGAATTTGTGAGATCTGAAGGATTTTTTTTTCTGTAGACCAGAGGGCAGTTTAACTATTTGGGACAAGTGACTCATTAACAACTATCACTATCACTATCACAAAAAAAAACACACACACACACACACACACACACACACACACACACAGCTGTGGATCATTCAGGTTACAACATGGCTATAAGAATCAAGTGTATGTAAACCTTTGAAAGGGGTCATTTTTATAAATTCATCTATTATATTCTCTTGTGAAATGTCTTATTCAGGCCAGTACTAAAAAATATAACATGTTTTGTATGATAACTTTTATTTTGGTAAAAATAGTTAACATTTTGCAGATTCTGCAAGGTGTATGTAAACTTTTGACCTCAATTGTATTTTATATTATGATAAATGCCCCTTGTTATGCCTATTTAATGCCCATGTTTTATTTTATTGTTTATTTATTTATTTATTTATTTTTTTTGTAGACCAGTCCTATTATTCTCATATTCATGGTGATTCTCATTGCTGTAATAAAGTATTTTTACAGTTACATTTTTTTAATTACATTTGATTTTGATTCTATAAAATGATTAAATAAAAAAAATAAATTCAGTCCTATATTTTCCTGACTCAAAATGACCAGAAACAGTTTGCATTACATTCTATTTTGCTTTATTAACAACTTAAGAAAATTGTTTCATTAAAAGTACACTAATTAGTGATCTCTCACACTGTTTGCAGGAGCTGTGCCCAGGACTGGTCTATGGGGAAAATGAAGTTTGCTGTGACACTCAACAGCTCAGGACACTGAAAAACAATATTCAGATCCCTCTTCAGTACCTGTCTAGGTATGACTGATATGCATCTATAAAGATACATATGTGTGTAGTGCTGCACGATTAATCGTATCGCAATCACGATGTCAGCCTGTGTGATTATATGACGGGCGAATGTTGCGATTATATTATTTTATATTAGGCTAATTGTGTGCACTTGAGAACACATACTTTCTGAGAACAGTTTGCCTATTTTCCGTGCTGCGAAAAAAACAAAACAAAAGATGAAATAATAAATACATAATTAAATAAAAATAAAAAGATCTGACAGTCTCTCAGTATAGACAGTGCATGTGTGGCGTGCATGCGTGCACGTTCACTTGTGTGCGCAGCGCTGAAAGACCAGAACGAAGATGAGTGCCAAGGAGACTGATCTGGTAGGCAAAAAAACTCTACCTCTGTATGAAGATATTTTGGATTTGAGATTACTGACACTGAGCAGAGACATGTATTGTGCAAGATTCGCAAAATTAAAGTTGCTACATCACGTGGCAATACAACAAATTTATATCAAAACAAAGCATAATTACAGATGTGTTCGTGAGCCTCACGGCATATTATAAGTCTTCGTTTAGACATAAAGAAATCAAATTGTAGAACGCACGCTCAGCATCGCCGAGCGCTTCCCGTGACAGTTAAAACAAAACCGAAAGTAAGACTCACGCGCATTGAAAATCAATTTTAAGAGAGCGACTCCCCAATGCACGCTAATTAGGCTACATGACATATCTAGGCTGTTATTAGCATGTAAGCTAATACATGTAATAGGTTGTGTAGTTGTCTATAGCTCTGTATCATGCTTGGAAAAAGTCTGTCTCTATTGGCACAATATTAAGAGAGTAGCCTACTTTGATTATGGCTGCATTTATTGTTTGCACTTAATAAGACTAAGAAAAACTGTGATGTTTATTTTTTGGTTATTTATACTGTTTTAATTTGTTCAATTTGTGAAAAGAACTTCAGTTAAGAGGTCAGATGTTCTTGAAGCTCATAATTCATGAACCCCCATTTTGTGCCCCCAATACCATTTATTATAATCGTAATCGCATATCGCAATATTGACCTCAATAATCGCAATATGAAAATTTTCCCAAATCGTGCAGCCCTAGTTGTGTGGCATAAGAACTTTGACCCATTACTGAGTCACGAGCCGGTTATTTATTAATCCGTGTCACGTTTTCAGTTGAAACCAAATAACATGTATTTTTCTGACACGGCTTACATTGATATGCAATTCATAAAAGCTGTAAGTTTATTCTGTTTTTGTGTGTCAGGTGTCCAGCATGTTTCTTCAACTTCATGACATTGTTCTGCGAGCTTACCTGCAGTCCCAGACAGAGTGATTTCGTCAATTCCACACAGTTCTCTCCATTTAACAATAGCCAAACTAATGTGGAAGAGGTGTCCTACTATATTACCCAGACCTTTGCCAATGGTGAGGAACCGCGATTAGATGAGAAGATCACAAATTTACTGATGCTTAAGATACTTGATTCAGAATATCATTGATTCAACAAATATATTCATTTGAAGTATTTCATGGTTTATAGGGACTTATTAATACTAATATTAGTAATAATATTGCCTAATTTTGCTATTATAGTACTACTAATAACAATAATGAATTACTTACTTATTGTGGACACCATTTGTATTATTGTTTCTTGTATTTAGGGATATATAATACACTGTATTGCCAAAATTATTGGGACACTCCCTTTCTAATGAACAGGTTTGACTACTTTAGTAATTTCCATGAGTGCTAATATTAATGTTTAAGCATATAATGATATTCTAGGGAATTATGTCCTAATTTTATAGCAAAAGTTTGGACGGGACCCTTTTTTATTCTAACATGACAGTGCCGCTGTGTAAAAGGCAAGGTTCATAAAGAAATGTTTAATTCAGTCAGTGAGGAAGAACATGACTGGTCTACATAAGCCAAGATCTAATAACAGCTGAACACCTCTGGTGTGACTTTAAATGCAGACCTTGAGCCAAAAACTCATCACCAAACACCATTGACTTGTACATTCACTGTATGGACAAAAGTATTGGGACACCACCTTCTTTAGTACAGAAAAAAGCACTTCTAAAACTGTAGCAACAAAGCTGGAAGCATAATTCATGTATTTTAAAAAAAGTATTTCCACCTCTGTTGCTTTAGTTTTGGAAGTGCCTAAAACTACTGTACCCATATGCACAAGTTATTGGTGTTTGGTCCTAGTTTTTGGCTCAAGGTCCTCATTTAAAGTCACACCAGAGGTGTTCAGATAGAAGTAGTACTGAGCTTTATGCAGACCAGTCAAGTTCTTCCACACTGACTAAATCAAACATTTCTCTATAATCCTTGCCTTATATACAGAGGCATTGTCATGTTAGAATAAAAAGGGTCCTGTCCAAATTTTTGCAATAAAATTAGAAGGGCACAATTCCCTAGAATATCATTATATGCTTAGTAATAGATTAGTACTCACGGAAATTACAAAAGTAGTCACACCTGTTAATTGAAAGGGGTGTCCCAATACTTTTGTCAATAAAGTGTATATAGGTTGTTATTGTTGTTATTATTAGTTTGTGTTGTTCTGATTTGTCCAGTATTAAAAACAGGTTATATCAGGACTTGTTTTCACTTTAAAACGTTCTGCATTCACTTTGAATTTCTGTTCCTGCTTGCTGATGAAAGAAACCTCATTCCAGCACCAACGCACTGACTTTCATAAACTTTTTCCTTACTTCAGGCAAAAATACTTAACTCTGTTTTTGTCTGCGCACTGCACTGTTTGCATATATTGGTCTGGAACATCATGAACCTGAGACAAGTGAAATAATACAAATGTTGCAGTACTCTTATATTAAATTACTTGTATCTTATATTAAAGCCAATCAAATTAGAGGACTGTAAATAACTGTTGTATTAAAATACTGTAGCAAAAGTAACAGTCTTTCTTTGTCTCTCTGCAGCCATGTATAATGCCTGCAAGGACGTTCAGGCCCCCTCCAGTAATGTCAAAGCCCTCAGTCTGTTGTGTGGGAGAGATGCTAGTGAGTGCACTCCCAACAACTGGATCAGTTACATGTTCGATATCAACAATGGCCAAGTCCCGTTCGCTATTGACCCGGATTTTACAAGTATGCACACAAAACACTTTCAGAATCGCAAGACGCTTTATTAAGTTTGAAGTCATAGAAACTTTGTTGATTGTAATCCACTCATTTTATTGCTTTCATGGTCATGCAGTGTGACCCAAATATCTGCTTAGTGTGCATGACAGCATATAAAGATTCTTGACATTGGTTTCAGTGCTGAAAATATATGATATGGGTCTTAAAAATATTTGGTCTTCCTAGATGTACCTCCGGGCATTACTCCTATGAACAACGTGACGTTTAACTGTACACAGTCTCTGGATGATGGGTCAGGGCCCTGCTCATGTCAGGACTGCAGTGGAGCATGTGGCCCCACACCCGTGGCCCCCCCGTTCCTTCCACCCTGGACCATCCTCGGCATGGATGCCATGACCCTCATCATGTGGTGTTCTTATATAGCCTTCCTCATCATCTTCTTTGGAGCCGTGCTGGGGGCATGGTGTTATAGGTATCTGTCCTAAACATTCACTAACTTATGAAATTAGAGATTTGTGAGGAAATTTCCTCAAAACAATCTGTGACAGTGCAGAAGGCTTTTAATTTGCATAGCAAATTGTGTTGTGTATTTTATGGTGGTAATTTGTGATAATATAACGCCAAAGTTCAATGCAGATGAAAGTGAAACCAGTCAACAAAGTCACAATATATTACTGTTACTATATAACTGAACACAAAAAAGGATCATTTGTACTGTGTGTTAAATATCACTAGGATATAGCATTGCCAGATCCCTGCTGATTTCTGGTAATTATTAAGCATCAGCATGTGCATTTTTTTTAAATATACAGTAAGAGAGATGCATTCATGTAAACATAAATGGTGTTGGTTTATAATGGGTCATATATCAATCTTGGGTCAAACAGACAATTTCAGACAGGTTGCTTAATTTTAAGCCAAAGTTCAATGGCTCTTATTATTACAGGAGGAGGATGGTCACATCTGAATATGCCCCAATTCTTGATAGCAACCAGCCCCACTCCTTAAACTCTGATGGCACAGATTTTGTAGGTAAGTACATTATTTTTATAATTTGGTGGTTTTAAATGGTTTTAAAATACTCTTAAATATCTATTAGTGACAGATGTGGACATGAGTGTTCTTTAAAAAGCAAAAAAAAAAAAAAAAAAAAAAAAAAGTCATAAATTCATCATAAATATGGCAAAAGTCTTAATGTCATTGTATTATTTTAGTGGAGGTCTTCAAGTTTTGAATTAGATTCTTAGGGTGTGTTGTCACGTTGTGTTCAATTAAAACTCTGGTGCGGTTGCTTTGTTTCTGTGGCTCATTTGACTAAGTGTGAACGCTGTCATCTGAACCCTGGCGCACACCATACAAGTGGACCAAGAGTACTAAAAAGATGGATCTTGGTCTGCTTCCAAATGAACTCTGGCATGGTTCAAATGAAATATGAACGTGACACAGATCAAATACTTCTAAACAAACTAAAAACGGGGAGTAACGATAAGATGCGACGCTATGCGACATGATTTTAATAAGGGAACACGCAGTGTATCCAAAACAAAATGAGCAGAGGGCAAATGTGGTGCAACGAGGAGGTAAAATGCCTTTTATGAGCTCTTTGTGAGTTTGCAGGTGGTAAAAATTAAATAATGTACACACAACAATGAGTGAGCTTAGTCCACGAGATAGGTGCATTTGACTTAAAACGGTGCACCTTTTCCTTTTGTTTGGAGTGTTCAGTGAGGTCAGGTTGTGAACATATCACTATGCCTTTAGGTTCGCTGTTAAAAATGCCAGTGTGAACTCTAAGCGGACCAGAACCAAATGTGTCATTATCCTTTTTGGTCCAGAAATGAACCAAACAAACCAAACTACAAGTGTAAAGACACACTTAAAAAGATTCCCTGGAAACTGTTTAAAATGAATAATTATTGAATTATTGCTGAAATTCAGTTTTCATTTTAAGTCCTTACTACTAAATATTGTCCTTATTTCTTAGGTGATGCTACGTGCTGCGAGACAATGGGCGAGCGTTTTGAGAACTGTCTCCGCGTTCTCTTCAGCACCTGGGGTTCCCTGTGTGTTCGTCACCCCTTAACCGTGATCCTGACCAGCGTGGTGCTGGTGTCGATCTGCTCGGCCGGACTGTCCTATCTGCGCATCACAACCAACCCGGTGGAGCTCTGGTCGTCTCCCAACAGCAGGGCCAGGCAGGAGAAGGACTATTTCGACCAGCACTTTGGACCATTTTTCCGCACCGAGCAACTCATCATCACCACCTCAGTGAATGCGTCATTCACATTTTCACCCATCTCAGGACCGGACATCTACTTCTCCTCCATTCTGAACATATCACTCCTCCATCAGGCAAGTCAACATATTTTTTTGATCAGCACTTGATTTCGATTACTGTGACATTCAAACTTTTTAATTGTGACCTAAGTGTCCAAATACTTTTAAAGACAGTATAAAAGGTTTTCACTGTCATTTTTTTGAGAGCAATTAAGTTGAAATTAAGTCACAATGGGCCTCATTTATGAAACAAATGTATGGCAGAAAATTGGGCGTAGGGTCATTTCTACGCAAAACTTGGAATATATCGATATGGATGCGAGCAGTGGCTATGATCAAATCTCACGTCAGGCCTGAGCTTGTGTGCGCAAGTTTTTGAGTTAGCCTGAATTTGCATGCAGCATACAGAATTTCAGAGAATTTTATAATCACAGCATTTTGTTCATATAGATTATTTTCCTGGCCGACAAACAAAGCTTTTTAATTCTTTTAGGACGTTAGATTTATATGCACAAATAGCAGCATAAACAACAGACCACATTGTGCCACACTTCGGTGAACAGAGAAAAACAGAAATTAAGGAATAAATAAAATAAAGAGGGCTAGTCTACGCAAAATATATTTATCTTTAAATAATTAACAGATTAACAAAAGAAAAAAAACCTCTGTGACAAGTAGTCTATAAGCCACTTTTGTTTTTGTGACACTCTTAATGCATTTTATTTGTTTTCTTTATATCTTTACTTTATTAAATGTAGCCTAACTGATCGCGCAGGCACCTCACACGCACACACACAACCTTTCAGCGTTGCTAACTTGACATTTCAGCCAATAATCAAACTAAAATGCGGTCAACCAAACCTAAGTTACACTGCTCAATTTAAAATGTCCGCTGTAAAATTAGCATGCAGTGCCAAATTAACATTTTTGTGGATGTGAAGGATGATATACGTGGATATTGGAACACAAGTGAAGTACAAAGGCTGGTTTACATCATGGATAAGTTTAGCAAACAAATGTTACATGGCAAAAAATGGAAGCATTTGGATGTCGATGAGAGAGACCTGTGAGCCTAATGGCATTTAGTTTCACTTTACTCATTTGTTCATTTTAGCTAAACGTATGTATTCTGTATTCACTATAGCCTAATTTATTTAATTCTCTGTATTTTCATTCTTCCGTAATACCGTTAAATTTAAAGGGTTTGTTGTGGATTAATGAGAACTAAATAGACTATAATGTTTATAAATGTTTTGTTATATTTATTGGTATTTAATTTACATACTGTGTGAGTGACTGCCATTGTTTGCAGATATATGGTTAAATAGTATTTTTAGAGTAAGATCAATTTCTCTTTCATGAGTTTGCTTCCTCTTTTTGGCCGGCTTTCGTTTTTCTGTGTCGTAAACTTTAGGGGCAAGTATTCTAAACCCAGGGCCCGTATTCATGACAATTCTTAGTGCAAAAAAAAAGTGGGTGTTTCCTCTTAAAATTTAAAGAAAATATCCTAGCAAAGAAAAAAGTAATTCAGAAAGCATCTTAACCCTTAAAAGAGGTCTAAAGTTGCGAAATTGTTAGGAGTATGGATGAGGACTTTTAAAAGGCTTAAGAGTTTCTTTAGCAGTGGAGAAAATAGACTAAATAAGAAGAGGGAGAAGAAATATGTTGTACACAGTGCGTGACTGTGAGTTAATAAGATGCTGCTACACATTAGATTTATGTTTGTGATCGACCTTATTAGAGACATGCTAATGTCCTGCATAGCACAAAAATAGTAATGAAAAATTGCAACTATGCGGCAGTGATGATTTTGAAAATGTAACAAACGAGCATCACACAAACCATTACCTTGTTAAAATAGTTTCAAATACATTAAGACATTAACAGCATGGTAAATAAATTGTCCAGAGGTTGGACAATGAAACTGAAACACTTGGTTTTAAACCACAATTAGTACGGTGTTGGGCCTCCTTTTGTGGCCAATACAACATCATTTCGTTTTGGGATTGACAAATACATGTCATGCACAGTATCATCATCCTTATACTTGGCACCACCTTTAGGGTACAATGTCTGAACCATTGGGTGCACATAGTCAACCTTCACACTTTGCTCTTACTGGTGGAATGTGCAATAAGTGAAGATTGGCCACCAGGCTGCGCAAATATAGCCATGAAACCTCCAACACTAAATTTATAATATATAGTGTGTGTTGGTTAAAACAGGAAATAAAATGTTTATAATTTGAAAGTGAAGGCTTATAATAGACCCTACACTTAAGTGCTCTTTTATTTCCTGCTTGGACAAACAAAAGACTCTCTTGACCTTCTTCAAAAGGCTGTGTCATAGCTAGCCTTCTCACTAAGATAAAAGTATTTGTCATTTCCTCGCTCAAAGTTTCTCTTAGATTGGTCCTGAATCACTTTTAAGCTAAGACTCCTACGTAAAAAATAATAAAAAAAAAAAAAATTAAGCTCAGTTAGGAGCTTTCTGAGAGGATTCTTAGAAGCTTTAAGAATACGGGCCATGTCTTTTTAGGGGCGTGATATTTAAATGACGATTGTTTTCAGCTGCCACATTCATAGGACAGGATTGGCAGCATACAAATGTTTCATGAATCACACGTGAACTCTCTCGGAAGTTGATTTGTGCGCTCGGATCTGCGCTCGTTTCTACTTTAGATTGATAAATGAGGACCATTGATTCCCAAGGATAATATTTTTAGAGTTTTAATTATTCAATAAAGCCTCCATGCACTATACTCAACTCTTTCTTGTTCTCCATATAGGTGTTGGATCTCCAGACAGAAATTACAAACCTAGCAGCTGAATATAAGGGAGAGACAGTGACTTTTAAAGACATCTGTATTTCTCCACTGGCTCCTTACAATGACAATTGTACCATCCTAAGTATGTTAAACTACTTCCAGAACAGCCATGAAGTCCTGAATCATAACGTTTCTGATGAGTTCTACACCTACTTTGACTACCACACTCATTTTCTATATTGTGTCAGGTGAGCTGTACTGTTTTTTTTAATTATTATTATTATAATTATTATCTTTTGGATTAATAGAGCGATACAGTGGTGATGTAATTTTGTAAGCCACTCTGGACATTATCATCACCCTGATTACCTGCAGAAAATAATCTGTGACCAACAAAAGCTTACATGTTTTCTTCATCATGATAATATTCTCAGATGAACACAACTTTTATACATTTTAAAGCCTAAATGCAATTTAGACCTAAATACATGAGCAATTTATTATTTTTTTATTATTATTATTTGTTGTAGAATAGAATTTGAAATATCTTGAGCTTGTGTTTGAAAGTCTTTAATTCAGGCATTTAACCAAAACTCATTCAAAACACCTTTTGACTACAGAACTAAAATGCTAAAATGCTACCTTGTTTGCAGTTTTTGGATTACAAAAATGTCATGCTGGCAGCACTCAATTATAATTTATGTTGCATTTGTTAAACTTAAATAAACAAATTAAACTGAATGTGCCTTTTTTTATTCATCGCATCGTATGTTTTGCTTTTGTCCTAGTTCTCCAACAGCCCTGGATGACACAAGCCCCTTACATGACCCCTGCATGGGCACATTTGGAGGACCAGTTTTCCCCTGGCTTGCTCTTGGGGGATATGAGGGTGAGTTTGACTTAAATAAACATAATATACAAAAGAACAAAGACTTCATTGGAATCTCATTTTGGAAGCATTCCCTACCTTTTAAAAAATTGGGGTCAGTAAGATTTTTTTTTTTTTTATGTTTTTTAAAAGAAGTTTGTTTTGCTTACCAAGGATGGCTTTTTAAAATCCAAAATGCTAAAGACAACAAACAAGCAAATCACTTTAATTTGATTTAGTGTTTAAAAGATGCTTAATTTTGTAGAAACTCAGATTTTTATACATGCGCACACACATTATTATTTAATTTAATATTATTTATTTTATTCAAATATGATTAATTGATGAATAAAACGGTCAAAAGTAAAGCATTTATTTAAAAATAAATAAATAAATTCTAACAATGTGAAGTCTGTACTGTCACTTTTGATCGATTTAACATATCCATAATAAAATAATTAAATTAAGAAAACATTCAAACATATTGCAAATATATTAAAAATGTTTTAAAAAAAACATAAATACATGAGTCAAATCTGCTCTACTAGCCCCTTTTTAGCAATATTTTGATTACCAATGAGTAGTGTTTTTTCCACCATAATGTGTAATGTGTTTTTGTAATTTTCTTAACTGTGTTTTCATCAATATTTGGCACAAATCATATCTAGTATGTTAAATAGGCGCTTAAAAAGGCACTTTCACACCTGAGGAACGTTTTCATAGTTCCTAGAACTATTGGCGGAAGTTCCAGCTTTTTGATGTGTTTGCACGCAGGAACTAGGTACAAATTTAGTTCTAGGAACTCTATTTGGGGGAACTAAATAAGCTTCTACTTCATTAGCCAATCGCATATGAAACACAGGCTACCCGGCGTTTTTAAAAAGCCATGTAAAAATATTTACTCCACAAACTCTTTTCTGCAGCGATGTGTTCTTTCCTCAGCCTCAGTGATAACACTGCAAGTTGTCATAGAAAATTTAGTCAGATTTTAATGCTCTTTCAATCGCATAAATTGTTTACATTCCATCTCCATTATCTCAAAACCCATGACACACAACAAAAACTGCTTAGAACACAGGGCCCTGTGTTCACCAGTTGTTGATCTTTGTAAATGCTGTGAATAAAGATGTCAATGTTGACTGCTTCAGAGTTCCTGCTGTCGGTGCAAATGCAACTAGAAAAACCGCCTGAGGGAGAAATTGGTTCTCTAGGAACAACCCTGTTGGCTAGTTCCTAGAGCTGTGTGGTGTGAAAGCGTCTAAAGATACTTTCTTTTTTTTGTTTTTGTTCATTGTAACTTTATATTTAACTTTTATTTCACTTTTTTCTGTTTTTCCTCTTTCATATATTGTAGGCACTGCCTACAACAACGCCACAGCTCTAGTGATCACCTTTCCTGTCACCAACTACCTGAATGACACAGAAAAACTAGGCAAAGCTTTGGCATGGGAGAAAGTGTAAGTTTGTTTAGAATATATTGTGGGTGAATATTTTATAAAAAGGTTATAAAACCATGAATATTTTGATCCAGAATGGAAACTCCTTTGTGGTCATGGATGTGGTCATATATATTCCGGAATAACCGCAGTTACCCATACCTCCACAGGTTTATCGAGTTTGTGAAGAACTATAGCAACCCCAACTTGACCATCTCATTCAGCACGGAGCGCAGCATTGAAGATGAGATTGACCGCGAGAGCAATAGTGATGTCACCACCATCGTGATCAGCTACGTCATCATGTTTGTCTACATCTCACTGGCACTAGGGCACATTAACAGCTTCCGGACCCTGCTGGTAAGACCCTCATGTGCATTTATTCTAAATGTGGCCTTAATTCTGACACTGCAGCAGTATTTTGAAATGTTTGTTTTCGTAATGGTGCAAAATGAAGAGTAGGGCATTGCTTTTGTTAATGTTAATACCAAAATAAGAGGGATTATACAAAATGCATATTATTTTTTTTATTTAGTACTGACCCGAATAAGATATTTGACGTAAAAGATGTTTACATATAGTCCACAAGAGAAAATAATAGTTGAATTTCTAAAAATGTTACATAAGTTTACATACGCTTGATTCTTAATTTACTGTTGTTACCTGAATGATCCAGAGCAGCCTTTGTTTGTCCTGAACAGTTAAAACGCACACAGAAAAATCTTTCAGGTCCCACAAATTCTTTGTTTTTTCAGCATTTTTGTGTTTAAACCCTTTTCAACAATGACTATATGATTTTCAACTGAGGGACTCATATGCAACTAGTATCATTGCAAACATGCAACTAAATATATATTTTATTTAGTACTGCCCTTTAGAAGCTACAAAAGATACTTACTTATGTTTCTCAGAAGACAAAATAAGTTAAAGTTTTAACCCCCCAGCTCTTAATGCATTGTTTCAAAATGATGGATCTCAAAATCGTACAGTCATGTTGGAAAGGGTTCAAATACACAAATAATACTGAAAAAACAAATTTATGGGACCTGAAGGATTTTTTGTGAAGAACAGCAGGCAGTTCTTGACAAACAAGGGGCTTATGAAAAACTATCACTAAACAAAATGAAAACACAGCTGTGGATCATTCAGGTAACAACACAGTATTAAGAATCAAGCATATGTAAACTTTTGAACAGGGTCATTTATATAAATTCAACTAGGGCTGTCACGATATTAGATTTTTCAAACCACGGTTATTGTACCCAAAAAAAAAAAAAAACACAATCGATATATCATGATATCTATAGAAATTTTGAGGAATCAGTCAAATTCATTTTTACTTTATTTCGTTTTTCTTTTCACCCAATAAACATAAGGATACTAATAAACACAGGAAACAAGCATTTTCACCACTTCTTCAGGTCACAGCTGACCTGAGACTTTGGATTTCTCAATCTTTTTTGAAGCTCCCTATGAAATAACAAGAGAGAAAATACTGTCAGTTTCAACAGTATGATGAATAAATAATAACATCAAAACTGACAGCTTAACCTGTTAACTTGCGTACCCATATTTTTTTATATTATCGCCAATACCGGTATATCGTCAGACCCTAAATTAACACGATGTCGTTATTCCATGATTTGAATATCACAGTTATCGTCAATACCAGTATATCGCAACACCCCTAAATTCAACTATTATTTTCTCTTGTGGACTCTATGTAAACATCTTTTATGTGAAATATCTTATTCAGGTCAGTATTAATTAAAAATAACATGTATTTTGTATGATCCCTCTTATTTTGGTAAAATAATTAACATTTTGCAGATTCTGCAAGGTGTATGTAAACTTCTGACCTCGACTGTATGTCATTAGGCTAACTTTGCGTGTCCCAAATATTTTTTAATGCTGCATTTGTACACGGTTCACAGGTGGACTCTAAAATCTCTCTGGGTATCGCCGGTATCCTGATCGTGTTGAGTTCAGTCGCATGTTCGCTGGGTATCTTCAGCTACTTTGGCATCCCCCTCACGCTTATTGTCATTGAGGTCATTCCCTTCCTCGTGCTGGCTGTGGGTGTGGACAACATCTTTATCATTGTACAAACATACCAGGTGTGTGGTGTTGTTTTTTTACACCATATGTAAATGCAGATTTACCTCAAACATGACACATTCTGTTGACACTGTTATGGGTGATTGTTAACGTCTTAGTCCACTAAAATAGCTCAGACGAGCGCCTTTTAGTTCCTGTTTTTAAATGTTAATTTTGTTCTCACTTTGTTGTTTTTAAGATTGTTGATGAATAAGATTGTTGTTTGCCCTCACAAAACTGGCAAGTAACATACTTTTATTTTCTTCAGAGAGATGAGCGAATGCCTGAGGAGGAGCTTCATCAACAGATTGGACGTATCCTCGGAGAGGTGGCTCCCAGCATGTTCCTCTCTTCATTCTCTGAGACAGTTGCTTTCTTTTTAGGTATGTCAGCCTTAGACCAGCAATTAACTCTTGTGTTACTAACAAATTTCAGATAAATACATACATGAATCCATACCAAAACTAATTTATTTATTTTTATTTTATTTTTTGTTTTAATATTGTGTAGAATAAGAACTTTACGGTGTTTAAAATGCTTTCCTGTTGAAGTATCGTTATAAAACGCATCCAACAGTTTTTTTTCAACACCTAATTAAGCTGTTTTCCGTGAATGTGCGAGACTTCGGCTTCATTAGCCATGGTAGGGAAATAACGAGAAGAATAACAAAGTGCAATAAACGGTAAAACTGTTTGCACTACAATCCAGTGTGTTGACAAGACACACCAGTTTGCAATATCAAGCAGTAAAACGAGCTGTTTTGTACAGCTAAAAATGGCTGGAAGCCAGACACATTAAATTTACAAATGGCCGCACCTGCACTTATGTGAAAAATAAAGTGGATAAAAAGTGTTTGGCCACAGAATGTGATAGTGGTGTGCAGTGTCAGGAAAAAAGGAAAAAATAATCTGTCAGTATGCATTACTAATGACTCTAATACAGTGAGACCTACTGTAGATCATATGATTCTTATTTCCCTTTTCAGATGACTATAGTTTTCATATGTACACGTTTTAGGTGCTCTGTCTAGCATGCCTGCAGTGAGGACGTTCTCTCTCTTCGCTGGTCTGGCGGTCTTCATTGACTTCCTCCTGCAGATCAGCTGCTTTGTGTCTTTGCTGGGCCTGGACATCAAGAGACAAGAGGTGAGAGGTCAAAGGTCACACAGTACTAGCTGTATGAGAATACAAAATTAGAGCAACTGAAGTACGTGAAAAGATGGTTTAATGTGAAATGATAATTCACAGTAAACTAGGAGTGTGTGATGTTTGCAATAATTTTGTAATTGTTGTTTAAATGTATACTGCAAAAAACAAAAACACTTGGGAGTACACGCATACACTATGAGAAGTAGGTTACACTACTTCACGAGCACATTTACAGTTTACATGCTCAAGATAAGGGGGCAAATATGCCCTTGTATGACTTTTATGTCTTTTATGTTTATATCATCTGATATAGTTAATATCACACAAAGAGTGGATTTTTTTCTCCAAATATCAATATGATTGCAAATGTGATATTGATTTTATAAAATACTCCAATAAACAAGTTAATATCGACCTACTTTTTAGACACAAGTTCCTGTTTTTGCAACAAAAATGGTTTCAAACAAAGCCACAGCATAACTGTTTTGCGTTGCTGAGTAACACACAACAGTGTTTCGGTCCTGAATCACTAAGCTGTTTGAAAAAATCTGTAGAATAAATGACTCTGTGTCTCACTCATTCAGTGATTGCCACCACCGACTGGCAATTTTATGTTTACATTTTTTCCTTTTTTGTCCCCAAATATCACTATTGAACATTTTGTTTGTTTTTAAAACATCAAAACATTAATTATGCATTTGTAACTGCAGGTTACTGCAATAAATGCATCTACAGTTTAAGTCAAAAGTTTGCATACTCCTTGCTGAATTTGCAAAATGTTAATTTGACCAAAATAAGAGGGATCATACAAAATACAAGTTATTTATTTCGTACTGGGCTGAATTAGATATTTCACATAAAATATGTTTACATATAGTCCACAAGAAAGTTAGTTGAATAAAAATGACCCTGGTTAAAAGTTTAACAATAAAACTGCCCGCTGTTCTTTTAGCAAAATTCTTCAGGTCCCACAATTTTTGTTTTTTCAGTATTTTTGTGTATTTGAACCCTGACAATGACTATGATGTTGAGATCCATCTTTTCACACTGAGAAAAACTGAGGGACTCATATGCAACTACTACAGAAGGTTCAAACGCTCACTGATGCTTCAGAAGGAAACACGATGCGATACAATAGATCAGGGTAAATTTAACTAACTTCTGGAGAAAATTTAAGTATCTTTTGTGGCTTTTGAAGGGCAGTACTAAATAAAAAAATAATAATTAAATAAAAAAAAAAAAAAAAAAAAAAAAAATATATATATATATATATATATATATATATATATATATATATATATATATATATATATATATATATATATATATATATATATATATATTTATATTTATATATATATATATATATATATATATATGCGCTTTTTGGGCAAAATAAGCAAAATGTACATATATTCATTCTGTTCAAAAGTTTTCACCCCCGGATCTTAATGTTTGAACCTTCTATAGTAGTTACAGTCATTGTTGGAAAGGGTTCAAAAGGGCTTTTCTGAAGGCCAGCAGGCAGTTTATCTGTTCAGGACAAATAAGGGACTCATGAACAACTATCACTATACAAAAAAAAGAGCTGTGGATCATTCATGTAACAATACAGTATTAAGAATCTAGTGAATGTGAACTTTGCAACAGGGTCATTTTTATAAATGAAATTATTATTTAATAAGGAAAAATTGTTTTGGTAAAAATATTTACATTTTGCAGATTATTTTTTATTTTTTTTTATTTTATTTATTTGTTTTGCAAACAAACATTTTTTTTTTTTTTATACTGATTTCATTTGATTGGTAACCTTGGTGTCTCACTATTTAAATACATTGAGTAAATTAAGAATTGACCCAAAAGATGATGCATACATTTAATTAGGTTGAAAATAAAATGGTCTTATAAAGGTAAAATGCCCATAAAAGGTAAAAATTAAGGTAAACTTATTGAAAAAGTAACATTTTGTTACTTCTGCAAACTAATCACTGCACAGAATATGAGGAATATCAAAAGCTTTGGGAATCAGCTTTTTTGAAAGTAGTATGTTTAGCTTTCAATATACTTAAAACAGTGATTGATTACCCACTGTATTTTATAAAGCAGCATTTGTTTCAATATGTAGCGTTGAATGGTCTAAAAATGATTGCTTAACATGACTTTTATTTATTTATTTATGTTTTTGTTCCCCAGTCAAATCGGCCAGATATATTGTGCTGTGTAAAGCTGTCTGATAGACAGCAGGAAAACTCAGAGGGTTGTCTATTCCTCTTTTTTAAGAAAATATATGCTCCTTTCATCTTAAAGGATTGGGTGCGCCCCCTGGTGGTAAGTGTAAAAAAAACAGGTTAAAACAGAAAAACATTTGTCTCAGTTCTACATTTGAATGCATTATTCATAAATAACATCTTTTTTTCCATCTGCAGGTTGCTGTGTTTGTGGGAATGCTGTCATTTAGTATAGCTGTTGTTAATAAAGTGGAGATTGGACTGGATCAGAGATTGTCCATGCCTGATGTATGTATATACCTATTCACACATATTTGCATTCTGAAGAACCTGAAAGAGGTAATTGTGAACGTAAATCTTTATCTTCTCCCCATCACAGGACTCCTATGTGCTGGATTATTTTGGGAATCTGAGTGAGTACCTACACACTGGGGCTCCGGTTTACTTTGTGGTAGAAGACGGACATGACTACAAAACATCTGAGGGTCAGAATGCACTGTGTGGTGGAGTAGGCTGCAACAGCAATTCTCTAGTCCAGCAAATTTATACCGCATCACTCTTGAATAACTAGTGAGTGACACTTTTTGACACCTTTTCACAAAGATTTACAGCCAATAAAACTGTGTTGTTTGTGTAACATTGTCAAGCTGTTACAAATTTTGATTCATATTTTAAATTGGTGTTTGTTTTTTATATTCCATTTTTCATTTTACGTTTATTGATTTTAGTGCTTTTGTTGTGTATTTGTTACTTTTTTTACTTCTTTTTTTTTTTATGTGTGTGTGTGTGTGTGTGTGTGTGTGTGTGTATATGAAGAGTTCTCATTTTTGACCAATCTGAACTCGTATGTATTAGGGATGCCACAATTCTCAGTATAATATCGAACCGTTCGATACAACATCCAAGGTTCATTGTGTCTGTGATTTCACGTGCTGAGATGAGGAAACGCTTCCTCGCTTATATTTGAAAAAGCAACACACGCAAAGCTTCCCTTCTAATGACATGCAATGATAAGACTTTCTAAACCTGCTCTCCAACAAAACAGTTATAAAAACAAAATAACAATAATAACTTCCTTATGTGATCTGATGTGGCTTCATATCGCAGAATGAGGCAGACAGAATGAGTTTAGCAATGTCTTACAAATCTACTTAATCATTATACACAAAAAATACATGAGATGGCTTGAACACAGATAAACCATATATTATTGAGTGTTTATTGTTCATCATTCAAAACTTCTAACATTTTATCTTCAACACAAATGTGGATTTTCTGCATGAGGGCGCCAAGGTACGCATTGAACCGTGGACTAACTGTATTGTTGCATCCCTCATATATATATATACTACCAGTCAAAAGTTTGGACACACCCTCTCATTTAATTTGTTTTAAAGAAGTTTCTTATGCTTATCAAGGCTGTTTTTATTTGATCAAAAATACAGAAAAAAATGTATATTGTGAAAAATTATTATGATGTAAATCAATGTTTTTCTGTATTAATATACATTAAAATTTAGTTTATATTTGTAATTAAAGTTGAATTTCCAGAATCATTACATATTTTTGAAAGAAATTAATACTTTTAGTCACCAAGAATGTGTTAAATGAATAAAAGGTGATAAGATGGATTTAAATTGTTAGAAAATATTTATATTTTGAATAAATGCTGTTCTTTTTATCTTGTTATTCATCTGAGAATTCTGAAAAAAAGAATCACAGGTTGCAAAAAAATATTTGGCAGCACAACTGATTTCCAACATTGATCATTTTAATAATAAATCCGCACATTAGAATGATTTCTGAAGGATCAGCTGGTGAAAATTCATCTTTGCATCACAGGAATAAATTATATTGTAAAGTATATTAAAATAAAAACCATTATTTTATATTGTAATAAGATTTTACAATATTACAGTTTTGTTTGTATTTTTTACTGTATTTTTGGTCAAATAAATGCAGCCTTGAGTCTTCTTTAAAAAAACATTAAATAAGAGGGTGTGTCCAAACTTTTGACTGGTAGTGTATATTTATTTATTTATTTATTTTTCAGTTAACATTTCAAGGAACAACATTGTTTTTGTTATGGTTTTGGTTTTACTTTTAGTTAACTGTAATAAACATGTAATGTTTTACTTTATTAGTCATTTAAATGTAGGAAATTCCCAGAAAAGTTGAGGACTTTACCAGCTCCTTTTGGTTTTTAAAAAACTTCCATTTAATCAGCATGGCAATACTTTGTGTTGTACTTTCAGTACTAAGATCAGCAATGTTCCATCGTCCTGGCTGGATGACTACTTTGACTGGGTGAAACCGCAATCCTCCTGCTGCAGATATTTTAACAACACAGGAGCGTTCTGCAATGCTTCAGGTAAACCATTATCCAGCAAATCAACAGAGCCCTGACCTCCACTACCCCAGAGGACTTTTATCCAGAATGGTGTTTGTTAGTTATTGAATTTTCACTTGAGTTTCCACTGTAAAGATCACACCATTCTTGGGTCTTTGAACCTACTCTTTGCAAATGTATTTGAACGGAATTGATGCGCCACAATATTTACCAAAGCATTTTAGTATCAAATTGGGTTTTAAAGGGTTACTTCAATGCTGTCTTTACCCATAATTACAAACCTGTTTGACTTTTGTGAATCACAAAAGCACAAAATCTGATGACAGGGTTTTTGTTATTATTATTAATTATTATTTTTAACACTTAAATAAAGCAATTTTTTTTAAATGATTATAATGTTTTCTTTCCATCAGTGGAGGATAAAACCTGTGTTCACTGCAGACCATTGACCCCTAGTGGGAAACAGAGGCCTAATGGTACTGAATTCATGCACTTCCTCCCCATGTTTCTCTCAGACAACCCTAATATCAAGTGTGGAAAAGGGTAAGTTTAAATCATTTCCATGGATCAGATTACCCATAAATCTTAGGTACCTGTCCATCTATTTAGTGATTCATTTTGTGTCTGATTAGAATTGTATGCAAGAATTCCAAGCATTTGCCAAAACTGTAATCTCCAATTGGCTAATTAAATGCAGTTTTCATAATTCAGGGTAAATGGGGTTATGCCAGTATGTCAGAAACACATATGTTGGGTACAATGACCAGATTCTTTTACTAATCAGTAGCAATAAACTAGATTTCTGAAAACTAGATTTTTAAAAAAAAATATATATCATTGCATCAAATGTCAGAGTACTTCAAGTAAATAATTTAATCAACTTCAAGTGGTTTCAGCTCACAAAAAATGTAAGAATCTGCTTTGACTAGCTTCTTTCTTTCTTGCACAGTGGTCATGCTGCATACAGCACTGCTGTGGATCTCAAAGACGACAACACTGACGTAGGCGCCACCTACTTCATGAGCTATCACACCATCTTAAAAACCTCATCTGACTTCACTGACGCCTTGAAGATGGCACGAGAGCTTACTGACAACATCACGCAGGCCATCGGACCACAAAACAAGGATTATAGTGTCTTTCCTTACAGGTAAACACACCTTGAACATAAGATGATGTCTAAACCATCCTTATTGTGGAGCACTTCATGAAATGTAAAAAAAAAAAAAAAAAAAAAAATCCCTGCTGGTTTGAAATAAGGACACACTTTTTGCACTCTTTTTTTATTTACATTTTTTGACTTGCTGTTGTTTTTTAAACATTTGATTTGATAGTTAAAGTCATATGGATAGTTCAGGAAAGCAAAGATCGTCTTTATTGACCTACTACCATAAAGGGTGGTGAAATTGTGCACATGTATCATAAACCGTCTGAATGCAAACAAGTGTGTCCTCATGAGGGTCACTTATGTAGGGCAGCCCTTTTCCTCTGGGTGAACTGTGCCAAAAGTCTTGCCGGTCCTAGCAGCCTTCATATACCACAGTAAACCACCTCTGTAAAGAATTTTAATGTGTTATATGTTTTATTATTACATTATTTTAATAAATACTGGGGTTGTCATAGTTAAATATTTTTAAAAAAATGTCACACAGTAAAATGATGCCTCCTGAGGAATTTTCATGTTTTAAATGTTATCATGTCACATTAATGGTAATTGTACCAAATATATATTGCTGTTGTAGAAATTGTAATCATAATTGTTGTTGTTGTCATAATAGTACAACTAGTAGTTTTGTTTTTTTTTGTAATTACTTTGGTTGTCAGGTAAATTTAATAGAGTTAAATATTTGCAAAAGTAACTTAAATTAAACTACCTCTGGAGAGTTATTTTATTACATTATAGTTATAGTAATTGTGGTAATCTCAAATATGTTATTACCTATTATAGTAGTAAGTAGTTGTAATATTTTATATAAATACAATGATTCCAAACAGTGAAATTTTGAAAATAAGTAATGGTTATCTTATGTCACAATTCCCATAAATGTGATATGCATGTATGCATGTATGTACGTACAGTATTTATAAATGCCGTTCAAACGTTTGGGATCAGTAAATTTGACTTGTAATGTTTTTTAAAGAAGTCCTTATGCTCATTAAGGCTGAATTTATTTGATGAAAAATAATATTGCGCAATGTTCTTACAATGTAAAGTAATGGTTTCTATATGAATTAACATTTTTTTGTGACCTGTGATACCTTTTTTTTTTTTTGTATTCTTTGATGAATAAAAGGTACAAACGAACAGCATTTATTCATAATATAAATATTTTCTAACAATATAAATCTTTACTATACTTTTTAGCAATTTAACACATCCTTGCTGAATAAAAATATACGTTTTTCTTTCAAAAAAAATAAAAATGTGCTTACCCCAAACTTTTGAACGGTAGTGTATATTGTTACAAAAGATTTTTTTATTTTAAATAAATGCTGTTCTTTTTAATGTTTTTAATTATCAAAGAATCCTGAAAAAAAGTAACACAGTTTCTAAAAAAATATTTAGCAGTACAACTGTTTACAAAACTGATAATAAATCAGCATATTAGAATGATTTCTGTAGGAACATGTGATGGTGAAGACGAGTAACGATGCTGAAAATTCAGCTTTGATCAGGAATAAATTAGATTTTAATGTATATTAAAATAGAAAAACATTATTTTACATCGTAATAATATTTTACAATATTACTTTTTTCTGTATTTTTGATCAAATAAACAGCCTTGAGGAGCCTAAGAAAGTTCTTTAAAAAACATTTAAAATCAGTAATTAACAATCACCATAGTCCCTGATCTGTTTGTTTGTTCCTTTTTTCCCCATGTGTAGTATATTCTACGTCTTCTATGAACAGTATCTCACAATCGTCTATGACACGGCTTTTAACCTTGGTGTGTCATTGGCGGCCATCTTTGTGGTGTCTACCGTGCTTTTGGGCTTTGAGCTGTGGTCTGCAGTACTGGTGTCCTTAACCATTGCCATGATCCTGGTCAACATGTTTGGAGTCATGTGGTTGTGGGATATCAGCCTCAATGCGGTTTCATTGGTCAACCTTGTCATGGTGAGTTGAAAGGGAATTGGTAATACAGGATTGTTGAAGTTTTGTGACTAGAAAATGCAATAATATACAGTCATGGCCAAAAATATCGGCATCCTTGCAATTCTGTCAGAAAATGCAACCCTTCTCTCAGAAAATTGTTGCAGTTGCAAATGTTTTGGTACTCACATGTTTATTTTTATTTTTTTGTTTGCATTGGAACCATACAAAAAAAAAAAACAGAAAAGAAAAGTCAAATCTAATACAATTCCACACAGAACCCCAAAAAATGACTAGATAAAATTATTGGAAACTTTAACTTAATATTTGGTAGCACCCCCTTTGGAAATAATAACTGAAACAATCGCTTCCTGGGTTTCTTGCACCTCTCTACTAGAATTTTGGACCACTCTTCTTTTGCAAACTGCTCCAAGTTATTCAGATTTGAAGGATGCCACCTTCCAACTGCTGTTTTGAGATATCTCCTCAGGTGTTCTGTGAGATTCAGATCTGGACTCATTGCTGGCCTCCAGAACTCTCCAGCGCTTTGTTTGTATCCATTTCTGAGTGCTTTTTGAAAGTGTTTCGGGTCCTGCTGGAAGACCCATGACCCGGCTTTCTGACACTGGCCACGTTGCGGCCCAAAATTCTTTGGTAATCATCAGATTTCATGATACCGTTCACACAGTCAAGGCATCCAGTGCCAGAAGCAGCAAAGCAACCCCAAAACATCTTTGAACCTCCACCATGTTTAACTGTAGAGACTGTTCTTCTCTCTGAAGGCCTCATTTCGTTTTTTCCGTAAACAGTGCCATGATGTCCTTTACAAAAAAAGCTCTACTTTTGTCATCTGAAGGAATGTGGTTTTGTCACATAAGTTTTGGCAAATTCCAATCTTGCTTTTTTATGCCTTTGTGTCAGCAGTGGTGTCCTACCATAGCGTCCCTTTTCATTCAGATGGTGACGGATAGTTGTACCCTGTGTTTGCAGATTGTCTTAAATTTGTTTGGAAGTTAATCTGGGTTCTTTATCCACCATTCAAACAATCCTTTGTTGTTATTTTTTTATTCATTTTGCTCTGGAGAGGGACTTGTAGCTTTGAGATTGTCCATGTTTTTGCAAGGTGCCAATAATTTTGAGTTCTGTGTGAAATTGTATCAAGTCTGACGTTTCTTCTTTTCTGTTATTCTAGTGCAAACAAAAACAATAAGCACATGAATACCAAAATATCTGACAGAATCGCAAGGGCGCCGATATTTTTGGCCATTACTGTATAATGTTTGTTACTGAAACTCTTTACCTGCAGTGCTTGTATCTCCATTTACTATAATTCAGTTTCTACCAACAAAAATCTGCATACAGTATATAATTATTTATTAAGACCTGTTTGGCCTGTTGTGGTTTTTGTTTTGCAGTGTTGTGGCATATCGGTGGAGTTCTGCAGTCATATTGTGAGGGCTTTCTCTGTCAGTACCAGGAGCTCGAGGGCTAAGCGGGCAGAGGAGGCACTGGCACACATGGGCAGCTCTGTGAGTGACGTTTCCTACTGCTGTATAAATGTGACAAACTACATAATGTGAGCGTAATGAATCACCTTCTAACATGCTGGTCTGACTCTGCAGGTGTTCAGTGGCATCACTCTCACTAAATTTGGTGGGATCCTGATTCTCGCCCTGTCCAAATCCCAGATCTTCCAGATTTTCTACTTCCGCATGTATCTCTCAATAGTCCTGCTAGGAGCAGCTCACGGCCTCATCTTTCTGCCTGTATTACTCAGTTATGCAGGTAAATCACAATGTTCTAACATTCACTATTTGTTTTGAAGAAGTCGTTCACCTTAAATTGAGAATTTGAAAAATGCACTTTAATTTCCACAGTGCAGAAAACGGACACAATCTATTTTAAAACTATTATAGTTATATATAAAAATGAAATGTACAGTATTATGTGGAATGTTGCATAATTTGTCACATTTTTGGATGAATACATTTAAGTTAGGTGTACACTTAAAGTTTCATTTTACTTGATAAAACTATCATCAGCTACACATAGAATCTCAAAGCTCTTCAAGACAACCTCCCAAAATAAAAGTTAAATGTAACAATAACAAAGTAATAATAACAATAATAATATTTAACCCCTTAAGTTTACTTCACCATTTTACAAATAAATCCTAATCTAATCATGACATACTATATATCATTGGAAAGGTCTAAGACTCCTAAATAGATATTTTAGCCTTTTTTTTTTGAGTATTACACATTATGTAGGAAAATTAATAATTAATTTGACAAGAGTGCACCTCAAAAATCTACTCTTCTGACCTCTGTCACAAAACGACTTTCTTCATTGCCCTTTTCCCTGTCACGCTTAAGAAATCATAAGAAATTATATATCACTTAAAAACTTAATCTCAAAATTCATCCTTTTGAAAGCCATTTTAAAATCAGACATTGCATTACCATGGAAAATGTACACCAAAATCATATTAGTAATAGTATAATAGTTTGAATACTGCATTTTTGCATTTATGTTCAGAAATGGGAGTGACAGTTAAAGGGTAAAATTATTACAACTTTACTGTTAAAATTCAAATGTATTGCTTAAAAATAAACATCTGTTGCATGGCACTTTGTTTGAATTATTTAATTACATTTTAAAAAAATAAAATATTTTCTCTTTCATTTGATTACCACTGTTTTTGATAAAAATTTGAATTAAATCATAAATCCAGAAACACAAAATAAATACTAAACAATAATAGTAATGTATTAAATTGTTAAAGTTTTCTTAATTCCATTGATTTAGATGTGCTTTTGTGTGTGTGTGTGTGTGTGTGTGTGTGTGTGTATATATATATATATATATATATATATATATATATATATATATATATATATATATATATATATATATATATATATATATATATATATATATATAATATAATTAAACTATTAAAACTGAATTCAGGATTTCAAAATTCAGGAAATAAAAAACTGTCCCTAAAAACTTAATTTTTGTTGAAATTAGTTCAACAAAAACTATTTTTGAATAGTAATATTTAATTTACCATTAAAACGACATACTGAAATATTAAAACAGGAAATAAAAAAGGAATCCAGAAAGGTTCAAATGTAAAAAGCTTATTTGGGGAAAAAATGTAATTAATTTCATAGGGCCCTAGACATCTGAAGCCACCCAAAGTGTTCTAAACCAAATTATTGGTCTGCAAATTCATATAAGGTATAATTCATTTTGTGATTTATCTAGATGAATTTGTACTGACACAGTTTAACTTTGACAATTCTTGTCATATTTTATTACCATTTTCTAAATGATAGCAAATAAACTGTGATAGTGAGAAAAAATGTTGAAGGTGTCTGAACAAATTTTGGTTTGACTATATATTTAAAAATGTTTGATTTCACAAAAGTTCTTAAAGGCTCTCCTTTTCTTTCTTTTCTCAGGCCCATCTGTAAATAAAGCAAAAGTCATGGCTGCTCACAACAGGTATGTGAATACGGAAAGAGAGCGACTTATCTACTAACAGCCCTGTGACGCTGGACGGCAGTGGACGAAACCAGCTTTTCATTTCCATGTTACATGCTTAGTAACACTTCAGCAGACTTAACTCAGAGTCCTCCGCTTTGGGTGTACTGAAGGCCTTTTTCACAGCTTCCCCTTCGACATCTACCAAAAACACCTCAACTCTGAAGAATAGGCTTGGAAGTTCATTTCAGTATTGAAATGATACAGTAACGAGAGTCTGTATGTGGAAAATGACAGTCAATTTCTCGAATGTGTGTGTAAACATTAAAAACATGTAACGCAGCAGTGGCTGTGGTAAACCAATCAAGATGACAAAAGAGAAATAAGAAACAAGGCGGCAACTTTTTCCTCTTTTTTTTTTTTTTTTTTTGTAGGTATATGTGTGAGAAATATGTAACTAATCCTTTTTATTTATTTGTGTGTATTTCTTTCCATTTTTTGTTAGTGTGGTTCAAGTAATTATTTAACTGATAATGAAACCATTGTCGACAATGAGCCACGATGGACAATCTTGATTTATTGTGATGCTATAAGAACGACATGTTACACAAACGGCTATCAGTTTACTGTTAGCGCTACCTGAACTGTGGTTTTCAGACAGTAAAACCACTTTAGTCTTAGCTAATTAACTAAGTTGGGAAAATGGTTTGCAGTGGCACATAAGTATTTGTTGTTAAATGTTCTGAAGTTGTGCTGTGCTGCATTAATTAGCATTGACCTGCTAAGAAAGGGAGTGCTAACATATATTTAGATACTGGAACCACTAGGCTAATCTGAGGTTTAATTAACCAAAACACTTGAGCACTGCAGTTTGGTTTAAACTCACATTCCTCAGGATTTGCCTGCTTATTTCCATTACTAACACAATGTAGCTTTAGACCAGCTGCTAAAACAGATTTTGTACCTCATAAATGTGGTGGGGGTAACACTATTGAATCAATGTGTGTTGCAAACAGATAAATGGTTATTTTTTACAAAGATAAGTTGGGATTGATGGTATGATTTTTCAATGTTAAATTACTGTCAGGGGTGGCAACATAGACATTTATGAACATGTAATAGTTTTTTAAAAGTTGGATTATGGATGTTCTAACAGTTTAAGGTTTGTGCTTTGAGTAACAGTCCTTGATTTGAAAAAGTTTCTGAAATAAAATATAGATACTAATTTGTATTAAAAGGAGTTTTGCATTTGTGTCAAGGCAAAGTCCCTTTCAAGGAAAGTCTTCACTCGGTGGCCATATTTGCAACGGCTCCTGGCAGTTTATCCCAGACCAAGTCCTACATAAATGAATGGTGGAATCCTGAAATCTCAAAAACGGCTTGCTGAACTTGAAATTAAATTACATATTTCAAATCATAAACAAAATCTGAAAATAACTGCCACATTCATTTTGTTTCTTATGCTTTTTTTTAAAAAAGCTTATTTTTCAAGCTACATGCGCATCACTCGGTCCAGCCTCAGGTTTCTATGGGAATCAGCGCTCCTAATGGCCACTACAGTGACTTTACCAATCAGTGATTGGCTCCTTCAGCCATAATGCCCGTTGCAGTTTCTCCCATTCATAAATATAGGACTGAACCGTCTTTGTATTTCTAGTCTTTGGCTAAGCTAAGGAGATTGAATACTTTTGAACTCTGGCTGGTTATGTATTTTTTTATTATTATTTTTAACTAAAAAAGTTACAGACTACAGCTTTAAGCATAGTTTTAAAAAGTTTTTATTAATGCTACTTTAATAAAGAACATGGGTGCAAACAATGTTTTACATTTACATTTAGTTATTTAGCAGACGCTTTTATCCAAAGCGACTTACTTTTATCCAAAGCGACAATCCAAATCAACAAAAGAGTAATGCTCTGACAGATTAGCTTAGTGAAGTAGGCTATACGTAGCAAGGTTTTTTTTATTATATAGTAAATAAAAAGAAATCAGATAGAATAGAGCAAGATAGTGTTTTTTTTTTGACAAAAAGAAGAAAAAAAAAAGTTAGAAAAGTTGTGTTTTTTGTTTTTAGAAAAGATAGATGACAAAAAATTATAGAGTAGAGATTTATTTTTTTTTTTTAAGAATAGAAACCGAATATAGAGTGCTAGATTTAGAGGGTCACGTAAAGACGCAAAAGATGTGTTTTTAGCCGATTCTTGAAGATGGAGCTGTTCGGATTGAAATGTGTAGGTCGTTCCACCAAGAGGGAACATTTAAGGAAAAAGTCAGTGATTTTGTGCCTCTTTAGGAAGGCACAATAATATGCTGTTGACTTGTAAAATGTAAGCTTTTAGAGGGCACATAAAAGTAATGAATTTAGGTAAAGGGGTGCAGAGCCAGTGGTGGTTTTGTAAGCAAACATTAATGCCTTGAATTTTATGCAAGCAGCTATTGGTAGCCAATGCAGACTGACGAAGAGGTGTGACGTGCGTTCTTTCCGGCACGTTGAAAATTAATCTTGCGACCACATTCAGGATTAATTGTAAAGGTTTGATAGAACAGCTCGATCCTGCAGATTTGCCCCATACAACATTGGGAACCATTAGATCCTTCCCATCAGAGCAGGCCACACAACTCCCCATCCAAGCTCCCGCACTATTTTATTTTTTATTTTTTTTTGACACTTAAATGCATAATAGTTACAATTAAAGCTGCAAGCAGTGATGAACGGGCCCTCGCACCCGGGCTCACCGCCGACCGGTGTCTTTAAAAACACCGCAAACGTTGACCAATTAATGCATTTAATGTGGTAAATATAAATGACTGACATATTCCTTCTTTATGTACCCAACTTCCTGCTGCCAGATGGTGGCACTATCACTATAACTGGACATTGGCATGAAGATGTCTTCAGGCCGGCACTGTCATCAAACATATGAAGTTTGGTGCAGATTGAACATTGTATGGTTGAGTTTTTGAGTGATTTTCATGTTGCCAACAGGTGGCACTATGATTGTAACTGTATATTGGCATATATATGTCTTCAGGCCAGGACTCTTATCAAACCTGTGAAGTTTGGTGCAGATCGGACATTGCATGTTTGAGTTAGTGTAAAGAATGACATATTTTGCTGTCAACAGGTGGCGCTATAACTATAACTGCATATTGAAATGTAGATGTGTTCAGGCCAGGAATCTTAGCAAACGTGAAGTTTGGTGCAGATCGGACATTGTAGATTAAGGTAGTGTAAAAGAAGCAATTACCTCTTGCCAGCAGGTGGCACTATGATTATAATGGAATACTGCCCTTTAGATGTGTTCAGGCCGAGACTGTTATCGAACTTGTGAAGTTTGGGGCAGATCAGACATTGTACAGCTGAGTTATAACAACTTGTATTCCCATGGCGAAACATCGAAGTTTGTCACGCCACCACAGACACGCCCTTCAAGGAAAACTCTAGATTTTCGCAATTTAACATCACACAGGCCTTAAGATTAGACTGACCAATTATAATATTGATATCATTAAATGTCTAGGAGGAGTTCGTTACAGCGTACAACAAGTCACTTCCTGTTGCCAGCAGGTGGCGCTATGACTGTAACTGAATATGGGCATGTAGATGTCTTCAGGTCAGGAGTGTTATCATACATGTGAAGTTTGGGGCAGCATGGATTGCAAGGTTAATGTACTACTGAATACTTAATTGTGCTAATTTATGCTGTGTAAACCACAGAAAAAAATGTGTGGAAGCTGTTAAATCAAATAGAAAAGGACTAAGTATGTAGGAAAAGGCGCAATATTTTGACCAACTAATGTTAATAGGTGTAAAGTGAAGCAGTATTAATTAAGATATTAGCCTAATAGTTCACCTACCTGCCCCTAAATTATAAGAACAAACATGAATGTTGTCAAGATTCTTGCCCTGGGAATCCTATTTCCGTTTGGCCAATGACAAACGCCTCTTCTTCTAAATATTTAAACACATGCTGGTGCCCACTGACTTCCATAGTATGAAAAAAATACCAGGTATGGGATAATGTACATTATCCTGCTTATTGCACTGCTTCTAGCCACAAAAGTAAATAATTAGACATAAAACTGATCTGAGTTGAAAAATATGAACTCGACACAGTCAGTTGTTTAAAAATTTACATTTAACTTTATAATGGTGGTGGATAGTGGCTGTTATTTTGAAGCTCCAAAAAGCGCATATATCTGTCATAAAACTAACCCATACGCCTCCGGGGGTTAACACGTCTTTTGAATTGGATCCAAGGGTTTTTATAGCAAAAAAAATTATATTTGTTAGATTATAAATTTAAATCACTTACTTCTGGCAATGGTGAAGAGTAAACTCTCGTCCCAGGGCAGCACATCTTATGCGGTGACCTGAGAGAAAAAAAAAAAGTAAAAGCCGTTAGGCCGTGTGTCCACCAAAGCGTTTTTAGCCAGCTGAAAACGCCGAGCTGTGAGCGCTCGAAGCGCAGAGCGTTTTTTCTGTTGAGATGCTGTGGTTGCTATGATACAAAATATCCGTTGTAATGGCAAGCACATCGCTAAAGAAATGTTTCTCCAAGCATTATTTTTCATAACAATATTATATTAGTCTGGCAATTCCATCTTATAATAAAATAAATACTCGAAGACAAGCAATATTAACTTCTGCAATTGGGGTAGTCGGTAGTCCCGCCCCTTCTCCACTCTGATTGGTTAGCTGACTAGAACGTGACAGTGATGAGCGCAGCGTTTTACTCAAAGTTGAACATTCTTCAACTGTGCGCCAATGAAAAAACGCCCGAATGCTCAGTGCGAAAAAGACGCTCCGCGCTCGGCACGCTGCTGGCGTTTTAAAAAACGCGGCGCTCCCATTTAGAATAATTGAAAAAAATACGCTAGCTGCGGGTAAAAATGCTTTGGTGCATCCTTATTCTATCAAAAATAAACAACACATAAGAATAAATAATGCAAAAGAGGAGGATTTTTATTTATTTTTTAATTTTTTTCATTTGCACCCCTTTCATGATTGGAACATGTAAGGGAATTATGGTTCTAAGGCAACCAAAACAAGGAGCTCTGGCACTGGGACAGGCATGACAGGAGCCTGTGGGAAGTACACATCACTAGGAACTCCAGCCATTGCAGGAACCTTTGGGATGTTCATGGCAGGAACTTTTTGGGACCTCTTGTATTGGTGCAGCCGAGAGTACTGGAACTGCGTGGTCTTTATTCAGAAAACATTTGTTGTTGAGTTTAGGACAGCCATGAGATGCAGCCATTATAGAAACTTCTGGGACCCGTGGGCATACATCACATGGAGCATCTGGGACAGCCATCTGAGAATGGACCGTGGCATGAATCTGTCTGAGTGGTCATTACTAGAACCTTTCGGACCCAACTGATTTTGCAGGGACCTCATTGTCAAGCTTTCAAGAGCGTGCGGTTATGATAAGGAGCTTGAAGACCAGGCAGCCACTGCAGGACGTTCTTGTGCCAGGGCAGTAAGACTGGGAGACCTGGAGCAGCATAGCAGGAACCTCTGGCATATCAAAGTTTTGGCTTGTGGTCAGCCATGAGAGGATCCACTGAGGAACCAGGGCAATGGAGCTTTGAGATGAGGACTGGCCATGGCAGGTACTTCTTGTGAGCCTCCCTGATTCATCTGGACTGATGCAGTCATGTTGTGGAGGCAGTGATGGGACAGGAACATGCACATCCCCAAGCGAGCAGAACCACCAGACGCAAGTTCTGCTGCTTCAAGCCATGGCGCAAGACGCAACCATGGCCTGCCGGACCTCGCAAGACGCTGAGGCTTCTCGGAGGGATGGGAGATCGCAAAGCTGAGAGGAGACTCTGATAACATCTGGGGTTCTCCTAGACATATATGGAGATCTGAAAACAAAACAGAATGTGAAACATTTGCCTAAATACATTACACTTAACTATGTAATTTCTTCCCATTCAAAATTAACAGCTAAATGTGTAAAAAACTGCCTGAACTTAGGTGCTGTACCTTAAGCCAGTCCTAGTAAACGATCTTCCCCAGAACAAGCCGCCACTTGCTGGAGGAGGCTGAATCGACAGCATTCTGTGCAGAAACATGAAAGAGACATCTGTTTATGACTTTATTACGTTTGTGCTATTTAGTTAGCTAGTATGATCTAAACAGATCTCACCTCTCTCAAAAACTATGCACATATATACACATCCCCAAGCGAGCAGTACCGCAAGACGCTAGTACTGCTGCTTCAGGCCATGGCGCAAGACGCAACCATGGCCTGCCGGGCCCCGCAAGACGCAAAGGCTTCCGGAGGGATGGAAAGCCTTCCTGCCAGCCCGCAAGACGCAAAGCTGACAGTAGACTTTGGAGTCGTCTGGGTTTGGAGGTCCTCCACGACTTATATGGAGACCTAAAACAAAACAGAAAGCATTTGCAAATACGCTACATTTTGTAAATTAAAACGAACAATAAAAGCAAATGTGTAAAAACTGGCTGATTTTAGACTCTGTACCTTAAACCAGTCGTGGCAAAGGATCTTCTCCAGACGGAGCCGCCGCTTTGGTTTAGGCTGCAGGAGGCTGCAGATCAAATGGCAACATTCTGTGCAAAAACACAGGAGCGATATATGACCTGAAGCCTTTACATCTGATCTGGAGGAACATTTCTATCATTTATCTTGTAATAAAGAGCTCACCTTCGGACAGCCCAGGCTCCGACCAAAGGTTTAGTTCGGTCTTCTGCAGGTCCTCGCCAGTTGGAAAACGGCCGCACAGCATCGTGAACAAGATGACCCCAAGAGACCACGACATTGCAGACTTCGCATGGTACTTGCCCTTGATCCTGTACTCAGGAGGGTAGTACTCCATGGTGCCTAGAGGAAAGACATTTCAATCTCATATGCAATTTTGCATTACCAAAGCATTTTATCTCAGCTACCAGGCATAATACGTACCATACAATGTCGTGTAGGCTGACTTTCTCATGAGGTCCCCACACCCGAAGTCAATTAACTTGACCTCCAGGGTGTCCTTGCTCACGATGAAGTTCTCCAACTTAATGTCACCGTGGAATACTCCACGGTGACAGCATGTGCGAGCCGCCTGCGTTGCCTGCTGCATGATGTGCCGAACTAAACCTTCGTTGAGCCTGCCTCCGTGGCCCTCCAACAAACTAACCAGGTTCTCGCAGGGCGATGGACACTCTAGGACCATGACATAATTGTCACACTGGTCCTGCCAGTCAAGCAGCTTAATAATCCCTGGCGCAGTGGGTCCCTTGTTGGCCAGGAACGTAAGGGCGATCTCCAAAGGTAGGGGGTTTGGGTGATCAGGCTAGAACATGGACGGTTTTAAAATGGCTCGTCGTTTGAAAAAACATTGTAGTTTGCGATTAATTTGTGAGTGAGTGCAGATAACTTACAATAGATAGATATTCCATGTCACGTGTCTTCATGACGTCTTTCACTGCCACCTGATCAACAAAACAAAATTAAAACAATTCACGTGTGTAGAGGTTGCATCATTCCACTTAACCCTGAAGACTGTAGACATAAGAGTAAAAGTTCTTATTGATTTGTACTTACCTTAAGGCCATCCTCCACACGACTGGCTTCATGAACGACGCCAAACCCGCCTACCCCCAGGCGATCACCAAGCTCATACCGGCACATAATGTCATCTATTAAAAAAGGATTGCATTTGACATTTTTATGTGGATATTTTTAAGGGGAGATTAAATAGACTAGGTGAGGGGAAAGCACAAAAGAGAATACATTTTAAAAAACCTTGAAGTAAAAAAAAAAAAAAAAAAAACTAAACAAGAATTTTCAAACTGACTTCATCCAGTGTTTAGATTTTTGTACTAGAAATCTATGCAAATTAGCGCATATTTTATTAAATAATGCCTCATTTGCATATTTAAACATTTTAGAAAACCGATAATTATTAGTTGTTTTTTTTTTAACCATATTCACCTGCAGTGTCTTGTCTTAAGTAGCACGGATATATTTGTAGCAATAGCCAAAAATACATTGTAAGGGTTAAAATTATACATTTTTCTAAAAAATTAAAGATAAAGTTAAATTAAAGATTAAAGTAAAGATAATATGATTTTTTTTTTTTTTGCACCGTCAGATTTCAGATTTTCAAACAGTTGTATCTCCACCAAATATTGTCCTATAATGTCCAGGGTCACATATCTATAAACTTTCACAGTGATTGTTTGTAATACTTGTTTTTTTTTTGACAATTATCTTAAGGGACAGTATTCAGTTATGTAAAAATTATGTATAGCTACTCATATTAATTTTTTCCACACAGCATATCACTTACTATCATCCCTGCTGGCTGGCGATGCTGGCTCAATGAGCTGCACCTCAGTCTGACCCCGGCGGATCATGCTGAGGTGTTTTCTGGCAGCTCTGAGGAAAGAGGGCAGCCTCCAGAACCTCTTTTTCCTCTTTTTCTTCTCCTCCTCCTCCACCTCCACCTCTGCCTCCTTCCGCTCCTCCTCTCTCTGTACCTCCTCCTCCTCTCTCCGTACCTCCACCTCCTCCTCCTCCTTCCTCTCGGCGTGTCCCTCACCAGCATCGACAGGCGGCTCATCGCAAGGATGAAGATGTTGCTCCGCCGTGTCGGTGCCGGGTTTTGGGGGTGTACTGTGATGGTGATCGTACACCTCGCCATTCACCGGAAAAACTCTAGAAATTCGCTGTCCCATCGCTAACCACAACTCTCGTTTTCGACCACTACTACAAACCCACAAAGTTTTCTCAGAATTCCACTTCTTTATATACCGCGGGCGCCAACATTCTAAACTTTTCAAAAGCGCTCTGTGGCGTCATAATAGGAATGCCCGATGATATATACAAATTGCAGTACATAAAAAAAAAATCCTGTATTAAATATATAAATAATAATCATTATTATTATTCTGGCCCAAATAGATTTAAAAAAAAATATAACGTCACGCTGTAAACATTTGTGTCATACATATATGCCTGCAAATAAAAGGTTTTTGGATTTTTTGTTCCATGTACAAATGACCACATAAATGTGTCTCCACAAAACGAATATAAATATGAGCTTTAATTCCTGCGCTAATTAATATCATATATCATATAATAAAATTTAAATGTAAGCAGTGTTTCATGTGCTACTTTTTAGCTGCGGTGATGACAGCGTAACGCAAAATAACTCAGAAGTCCTCTCAGAAATCTAATCCCGTCCGGATACGTCTGAGATTCATCGCGTAGCCTAATTGTTTGGTGATCCGATTCTCCGACCACTCGCTCCACTTTCATCATGAATATTGACATATCCGAAGAAAACAACATTAAAAATCAACAAGAAGATGATAAAGGAATCTAATAGCAGAGTTAGGTAAGAATCTAGTCATATTGCAGTTTTCTCGATTGCTAACATAATATAATTAACAATTTTAGTTGGCCCATTTTCACAAACCATTAATTCAGTTATCAAAACAAAGATATATTTCTCAAAGAGTTTATTAATGAGTAGGTTAAACATTAGGTAGCAAAACAGAAAGAGCTTGTACAAATCATTTATATGGGTTTGATTACAGTAGGCCAGTACCAGTACTACATTAGATAATGGAAGTGTCACTATTCTATAAACTGTAGCACATGTTGTACCTTCAAATTTGTGACTGTCAAATTTTAATGTGTAGCCTACTGCATTTTTGCAGAACTGAGAAATGACTAACTAGAGATATAGCTAGTCTTGTGTTAGGAGACCAAGAAACTGCTATAGTACTGTATACCATAATGAACATTTGCCAAATGTGCAGAGGATCCTGAATTTAGTGATTTTTATCTACTTTAAGATTACTTTAATGAAAGTAATTGAATTATACATTATTATACATATACATGAATTATACATCTGCATCTGTATCTATACATTGAGCTGCCAAAATAATTCCAGAATCTTAATTAGAGTTTTTCGTTACAGTGTTATTGATCTCATAAGTGTTCACTGGGAAGGAAAGTCATCAGTGTATTTTAATTGTGTGTGAGCATTTAAGAATAACTAGATAACTGTGAGAAAGCTTGAAAGACAAATTAATGCTGGCTTGTCTTAAAGTCTTGTTTAAAAAACAAATATTTGGTGAGGTAGATGTTCTAGATATTTCCGAAAGTGTTGCTAGTTGGTTGCTAGGATATTCTGGGTGATTGTTAGGCTCTTGCTATGCAGTTGCTGGGGTGTTGCTAGGGTAAATGATTGATATAGTGTTTTGTGGGTGATTACAGACATTCCTACCTCTGTTAATAATATAAAATCAAACATTGTTTTCAAAACTGATTTGCTATTATTGTATTTTGTTCTAATGTTAGGAAATTCAAAAGTTTTTGTTGCTGTTAAACTTGCGCTAAATGTGATTTATACCATCTAAGGAGTCTATGTAATTTTAACAGAACTTCTTTAGTGACACAAGCTACGAAACATTTATAACCTACAATCAAATAATTCCTAGATTTATTTTCATAATTTTCACGACTCGCACATGCATGTGATGTCCCCAGTGCAGCAGTCAAACTTGGAATATCGAAAAGCTTACATTCAGCAGAGAGAAAAATTGTATTATATCGATTTTGTCAGGAAAAAAGATTATCTGAACACTGTTGTGTAAGTTGTGGCTTTACTCTGGCATTACATCCCACCCACAGCCCTCTGATCAGAATGTGGTACAATACATTATTCTAATTAAAAACGTTTTTGGAAGATGTAATACATTAAACAAAATTAGAAACGCAACACTTGTTTTTGCCCCCATTTTCATGAGCTGAACTCAAAGATCTAAGACTTTTTCTATGTACACAAAAGACCTATTTCTCTCAAATATTTTTTCACAAATCTGTCTAAATCTGTGTTAGTGAGCACTTCTCCTTTGCCGAGATAATCCATCTACCTCACAGGTGTGGCATTATCAAGATGCTGATTAGACAGGCCACTCTAAAATGTGCAGTTTTACTGTATTGGGGGGTCCAGGGCATCCCAAACATGCTCAATGGTGACATGTCCGGTGAGTATGCTAGCCATGCAAGAACTGGGATGTTTTCAGGTTCCAGGAATTGTGTAGAGATCCTTGCAACATGGGACCATGCATTATCATGCTGCAACATGAGGTGATGGTCGTGGATGGATGGCACAACAATGGGCCTTAGGATCTCGTCACAGTGAAAACAATCAAACCCGGGATTCATCCGTGATGAGAACACCTCTCCAAAGTGCCAGATGCCATAGAATGTGAGCGTTTGCCCACTCAAGTTGGTTACAACGTCATACTGCAGTCAGGTTGAGACCCCAGTGAGGACGACAAGCATGCAGATGAGCTTCCCTGAGACGGTTTCTGACAGTTTGTTCAGAAATTCGTTGGTTATGCAAACCGATTGTTGCAGCAGCTGTCCGGGTGGCTGATCTTGGAGGTGAAGATTCTGGACGTGGAGGTCCTGGGCTGGTGTGGTTACCCGTGGTCTACGGTTTTGAGGCCGATTGGATGTACTGCCAAATTCTTTGAAATCCCTTTGGAGACGGCTTATGGTAGAGAAATGATCATTCAATTCACAATGAACATTCAATTCACGCTCCCTCAAAACTTGCGACATCTCTGGCATTGTGCTGTGTGATAAAACTGCACATTTTAGAGTGACCTTTTATTGTTGCCAGCCTAAGGCACACCTGTGCAATATTCATGCTGTCTAATCAGCATATTGATGTGAGGTAGATGGATTATCTCGACAAAGGAGAAGTGGTCACTAACACAGATTTAGACAGATTTGTGAACAATATTTGAGAGAAATAGGCCATTTGTGTACATAGAAAATAGATATTTGAGTTCAGCTCATGAAAAATGGGGGCAAAAACAAAAGTGTTGCGTTTATAATTTTGTTCGGTGTAGTTTTTACAAACTTATGTGATTTGACCAAATATATAATGAAATATGATCATATATGGGTAATGGAGAAATAACAATTTGCTTCAATCTACACATGAGAATTAATGAGATTAATACAAGATACAACAGTTCTACTTGAGTGTCGCTATCAGTCACTATTGAGTGTTTGTAATAACTTCTCACTGTGATCCAGTGTAGATTTTGGTCAAATGATGAGGCAGAAAAATGTTGTTTGTAACATTCTAGAATTTTATGTGGAAGATACACAGTTACAACTTCTGTGGGGCGTGAAGAAAAAGTAATGAAACTAGTAGTGTAACTAATTACTGTTGCCAGAAAGTAAAAAGTAAAGTAACATATTATATTACTAATAGTAATATTACTTTTTAAAGAGTAACTAGTAATGAGTAATATACTATATTCTTTGAGTAACTGGCCCAACACTGGATTCCAAACATCTGATAGAAGGCACACGACATAATTGCAGGACTATTATCAGGAAAATTATTCTCAGGTACTGTAATCATCGTCAAATAAGGATTTATCAGCAATATTTTGCAGTCAATTCCACTGTAGTAAAACATTTGCTGTTTTTATTTTCGCCATGCGGTGGCGCCACATACTCTTTCATCTGAACTGCCAAAAATTAATCAGTGCCTACACACATTCATAATGACCTACATCTCTGTTTTGTGAATACATTACAAATGCAGCATTCTGCATGCTTTTATTAACATTTTGTCTAGCTTTTATGATATGCCAACATCACCCCCAATAAATCTGTCTTAACACTTAAGATGATCATTTGTTGTGCACACAGTCAAAAGCATTAAAGGGCTATGGAAAACAGAATTATGTTAAAACACAAACACCATAATACTGATAAAAGAGGCATACATACAGTAAAAAAGCTATGGCCGTGCCTGACCTGAGGTGACTGCCTCCTAAGAGTTTTTGTCATACTAGCTGCCAATTCATGATTTATTAATATGTTTCTATCTTGCCCCATGTGGTGGAGAGACAATGAAATATTGATTTCATCTGGTTTAGGCTGGCAGTAAAAACAGGGTTCTTGTTTTTTCTTTTATGTAAGCATTTTGGATTGACCCTTCTGAGAACCCCACTAGCCAAAAGTTGTAGACAGGAAGTATAGAAAAAAGGGAACAAAATCAGTTCACCTTACAGTTTTGTTCAAAATGATGTAGGAGTCTTACTTCTGCCTCCCACTATCTGACCATGGCTATTTTTTGACCTTGCAGATTCAAAGCAGCTCATCTTTTTTCCCTTCATTCTTGCATGCTTTCCAGAAATGCTTGGAATTATTCTATGATTAAAGACTGTAACAAAAACGGTTTCTTCATTGTTTCTATATTATTCTATATTTACGCTGAAATGCCACTAAAGGGACTGTCTGGTGTCACTCTGAATGTTATTATTGGTGTTTGTGGCTCACTAAAGGTTAAAGGAGAACACACAGTCATAAAGTTCATTTCTGCATAAGCTGATTATATAATTGTTCTACTTGCACAGGCAATGTTCACCAATCACACCCATCGTCTTAAGAAATGCTATGACCAAACTTGTAATACAGCAGCAAAATTTGTGCTACAAAAGCCATATAAATTGAAACAAAGTCAAATTTTAAAACAAACAGATTAATTTATTAAATAATAATAATAATAAAAGTGTAAAAGCTTCAAATAGCAAAATAAAAATGCCCTCTGCTGCTGACCTTCCCAATATAGTATATAAAACGACAACATTATTACCCCCAATTATTAGATTTAATCTAAACACTTAAAAAAACAGGCATTATTTGTTTGTACTTGCTGTTACCTCTAATTTTAGAACTAAATGTTTAAAACTAAATGGCAAACATATTCTAGTTCCTTTCCCTTCTTCCAAATTAAATTGACTAGAATTTGGCACCTGTAATGCATGGCCCAAACTGCGCCATCAATAAATAAGCGTCTGGAATTCAGTGTCTTCTTTTTGCGTCATTGGCTCACAGTTACTGGGGTCATTTGACAGAAGAACAGGCCACGAGTGGAGAGAAAGGAACTGGATAGCCAATAAGATAGCCATCTCAAGTGTAGTAGGCTGGGATCAGATTCGTCGGCCCATCTGCAGCGCTTTCCCGGGAAGCTTATGTCTGTCGTTTCATTCAGAGCCACCTCTGGCCAAACTTCACAAGGCCGCATTCAATTAGGCCTATTGAAAATGCTTTCAAGCACTTCCTTGTTTACAAACTGCCTTATAAAGGCGCATGGAGCGGAACCAAGAGGGTAAAACTGAGTCACCGCAGCCAGAGGAAGGAGATAAATTGCCACCTCAGCCAAAATTCCGACCATTTGAAAAGGAAGCGAACGGACGCATGCATACCTTGACAATTTACACATATTTCTCCACAATGAGGGTGAGCGATGCGTGCCCAGGAAAGATTCAGGAATTTCAAATCAGGAAAGGGCTTTTATTGCAGGCTGAAGGGGGAATTAGCTGGTGAATGGGGAGGGCTAAGCTACATACACCGTGTCCGCAGTCAGGCCCGCGTGTTTGTTTTTATCGCTGCATGAGACTGGTGTGACCGGGCCTTGTTTACCTTGGAACTGTGTCAGAATTCATTCTCTGCTTGAAACCCTTTCTCTCGATTGCATCAGAGCTATGGGAACAGCATTATCAGAACCCATCTGATGTTTTGGCTGCTGCTCTGAAATTTTTTTTACAAGTTAAAAGTAATTTGACTAAGAACTGCAGTTTGAAAAAAAAAAATCATTTCAATTTTCTTTGAAGAGCATGTTTTTGGATTTAAATAACTGAATTAAATTAAACAGGTCTGGTCTTTCAGGCATATTTAGATTAAAATTCTTCAAAACTTTGGCTAATGATGTGCATAGTGTGCTTTTTGTTGCATTTGTCGGTTTATGGGTAGAAGGAAAGCTGTCAGCAGATATTTAGTGCTGATGAAATCAGCCCATAACACTGAACAATGGAGTGTTTGCTCACCTGTCAAATAACAAACTTAATCTCTGCAATATGTGTCAGCTGGCCACTCGTGATAAACAGACATTAGGTTCAATACTTCTTATCTATTCCTTTCTGGTAATGAGAATTTTAGTGAAAATGCTTTTATTCTTAAGAAAACAAGAGTGGAATTTAGTATTTGTGTTTTGTACATTTTCTTGCCAAAGTAAATTATAAGAGTGTGTGCCTCATATCGGTGCCAATTACCAGAATGTGCAGTTAAGAATTTAAGTCAAGTGTGAAGGGTGTGCCTCAAGAACCAGACAAAACATTAAGAACACACACTGTTGCTTGAAAGTGCAGATAATAGTGAGGGAAGAGCAATGTTTGTCAGGAGAACAGGAAATGTGAGGCTGATAAGATTGTTGTTTGTTGTGTCAGCACCTTTTTAAAAAATGTAATTTAGTTGAACGTTTTAGTCCAACTGATACTGATGGCTATTTAAAGCCGCAGTATATAATATTGACAGCTAGTGGTTCAAATAGATACTGCAGTCCCTTACTAAAATTAACCATGGATTTGCTAAATCAACCATAGTTAACCATATCATTAGCCATGGTATTTTTAGTAAAATTGTGGTTATACAAATTGTAATCATTACAGCAAAAAACTATGGTTACTGCACTTTTCTATAATAAAACCATGGTCATTTTGGTTAAGGGTGCAAATTCAAAATGTTGAAGATTGTTGTTTTTCTTTCCCCTTCAGACTCTACACTCATGTGGTTTGCCAGATGCACAAAAAATGAGCGCAACTGACAATGTTAGCCAACAAGCTTTACATCATAAGATGATGAGTTCTTTTATCCGTGTGTAATATGTCTATAATCATAGAGCTTTTTAGGTTGGGTAAAATCTGTGATCTCTGACGCTGCATTTTCCACCAACTGGCAACACAGTTGAAAGGTGTTAAAATCCTATTGGGTAAACTGGCTGTGGACGAAACAAAAAAAAAAAAAAAAAAAACAGACATTCCAACACAGAATGCACATTTTAAAGCCTACTAACTGGCTGTAGCGCTATTTTCTGAGAAACAAATATGTGAACTTAGCATGTTTAGTACAACCCGATCTCATGGCAATTCGTACATATTTTACAAGGTGGCTAATTCATACAAATTCACAAAACCTTACTCTAAACGTATGTATTTTACAAATTCCCTAATTCGCATGGATTCGTAGCATGCCCGTTATTAACATATTGACTGTTTATTAGTACTTATAAAGCATTTATTCTACATGACCATATTCTAGGTACCTAATTCTACCCAATACCTAAACTTAACAACTACCTTAAATACTAATAAGCAGCAAATTAGAAGTTTATTGAGGCAAACGTTGTAGTTAATGGATTGTTAATAGCAAGAATTGAACCTTAAAATAAAATGTGACCAAATCGTACGAATTAGGCAGTTTGTAAAATATGTACTAATTGGTTGTGAGATAGCGTTGGATTGTAGGACCTTAGGTCCTATCCCAATATACACCTTTTGTCTTTTTTTTTGTGTTCCTCCTACACTTTTGTGACGTAATGCGGCTTTAGCTGTTGGGTCAAAGGTGCATAATGGCTGCATGGGGGAAACTCAACTTAAAATGAGAAATGGGATACCCTACAACTGAGCTCTCCAACCTTGCTCCTTCCAAGCTACCATACTGCAGAGTTCAGCTCCAAGCCCAATCAAACAAACATTAACCAGCTAATCACGCTTTTCAGTTAGTTGAAAATTACAGGCAGGTGTGCTGGAGCAGAGCTGGAAATGACGTCAGCAGCAAGCTAGCTTTCAACGAGCAGAGTTGGAGACCTCTGCTCTGCAGTCTTGTGAACATGCACATACATTAGCCATTGTAAGTCAGCAAGAGCCCAAGTGCACATGAAGTGGACTACAAGTAACCTTGGTGTTGGATGTGACACAAAACATGTATTTAACCCTTCAAACATTTGATTTCTTAGACCAGGGGTGTCAAATCCTGTCCCTAAAAGTTTAGCTCCAGTATTAATTAAACACACTTGAACCAGCTAATCAAGGTCTTCAGGATTACTAGAAGCTTCTAGGCAACTGTGCTGTGACAGGTGTAAGCCTGAAGTACAGTCATGGCCAAAAGTGTTGGCAGTGACATAAATTTTGTGTTTTGCAAAGTTTACTGCTTCAGCATTTGTAGATTATTTCCCACATGTTTCTATGGTATACTGAAAAACAATGATAAGCATATTATAAGTTTTAAAGGATTTTATTGGCAAAAAATTATAATGAGTCAATATTTACAGTGTTGACAGTCATAACCTTTGTAATTCGCTCTGGCATGCTGGATATTAGCTTCTGGGTCAAATCCTGACTGATGGCGATCCATTCTTGCCATATTAGTTCTCGGAGTTGACCACAATTTGTGGGCTTCTGCTTGTCCACTCGCCTTTTGAGGACTGACCACAGGTTCTCAATGGGGTTGAGATCCGGGGAGTTGCCTGGCCAAGGGTCCAAAATTTCAATGTCATGATCTACGAGCCACTTCTTTATCACTTTTGCTTTGTGACACGGTGCTCCATCATGCTGAAAAATGCACTGATCATTATCAGATTGCTCATGGATCGTTGAAAGAAGTTGCTCTTGCAGGACGTTTTGATACCATTCTTTATTCATGACAATGTTTTTTTTCAGAATTATGAGAGAGCCCACTCCCTTGGTTGAAAAGCAACGCCACACATGGATGGTCTCAGGATGTTTCACTGTTGGCACGACGCAGGACTCATGGTAGCGTTCACCTTTTCTTCTCCGGACAATCGATTTTCCAGATGTCCCAAACAGTCGGAAAAGAGCTTCATCAGAGAGAACAACTTTGCGCCAGTCTTCTGTTGTCCAAGCCTTGTACTTCCTGCAGAATTTTAGTCTGTCCTTGATGTTTTTCTTGGAGAGAAGTGGCTTCTTTGCTGCCCATCCTGACACCAGTCCATTGTCCAAGTCTTCGCCTCACTGTGCGTGCAGATGCTCTCAAACACACCTGTTGCCATTCTTGAGCAAGCTCTGCACTGGTTGTGGCACGATTCCCTAACTGACTCCTCAGGAGGAGATGGTCCTGTGGCTTGCTGGACACTTTGGGACGTCCTGAAGACTTCTTCACTGCAGTTGAACCTCTTTCCTTAAAGTCCGGTAAAATGATTCGGTAAATGGTTCTTTCAGGTGCAATATTCTTTGTAGCAATTTCCTTGCATGTGAGGCCATTTTGATGCAAAGCGATGATGGCTGCTCGTGTTTCTTTGGAGGTAACCATTGCTAACAAGAACACAATGATTGGAAGCTCTTCTTCCCTTCTTTTATAGCAATCAGTCTTTTATAGCAATTTGTTTTTTTTTTTGTGCAAAGTAAATTTTTTTGACCAATGAAGCTTTTAGCAATTATATAAAATGCATCTGATCACTCTACACAATAATCTAGAAACAATGTGAATGAACATGACAACAGCTTAAAACCTTTCAAAACACAAAATTTATGTAACTGCCAAAACCTTTGGCCATGACTGTATATTTTGCTTGTCCGTGTTCCACTTCATTTCACAGGCAATGTGTTTGACATAATTTTTGGCATCAGCATCTCTTGATGTCCATCCAGACAATTTTTTAAAGCCTCCTTGAAGATTCCTCAAATAGAAGAGACCGTAGTGTGCATTCAGTTTCTACTGCAGTCAACTTAAGAGTTGCACTTGCAACGCATTGGCGAGGCCTTCATGACTGCTGTCGCGTACTTGTATAGAGTGTTTTGGATTTTAGTTTGAGTGTAAAATATATAACTGGTGAGTCATCTACTGTATGTTCTGTTATTGTCTGAGAGGGCATAGATGAACTGGATGTCATGTGGACAGATGGAAGAGAGTAACGAGTTGATTTGGAACAACCAAGTATATTTATTGGCTTGTACCATTAGTTAATTACTAATGACTTCATTCTGGCAGTCAGTGCAGTTAAGGTATAACATAAGAGAAGTGGCAGTGGTCAAACACAAGCTGTTTTGAGGCATTAAGGGAATGTGGCAGATATACATGAAGAGGGAACATTGCTTGTGCAAGAAGTCAGTTGACTGAATCCCTGCGTTGTGAAGCATAAATATAGCATACTGAACTATACAGTCTTGTTCAGTTTGAAAAGCGACGGCAAACATTATTTTAAGTTGCTTTAATTAAGTAATTAAGCTGCATTGAAAAAGTGGCATTCAGGGTGGATATTAAGTTGTCAGCAGATATTGGAGTTAAAAACGGAGGTGAAACAGTAGACCATTCTTGTGATGTCATAAGCAGTGACCAAAATTAACGTTTGACAAATCAGTAAAGCTGGCTTACACACTAAAGAAAACATCTGCTTTTAGGTGTTTGGATGAAAGCAACTGCCAAATAGATAACATAAATGTAAATGTCATAAAAATACATTTACCTGTTTTATGACAGGTAAATTTGCTTAAACTGCTGACTAGTAAAGCAAATAATTTTTTGTGGTCCCTAGTAAGAAAGAGCGAGAGAAGCTGGTGGGTAAGAGATTGTGGTATTGACATGCTGTGATACTGTATAAAGATAAACAGTAAGATAATGGACTATAGTCCGTTGTAAACAGAAGTGTTTTCTGTAAGTTGTAGGGGAGAGAGAGCAACTGAAGGACAGGAGAGTGTCTTTATAAATGTTACAGTCACCAAGATGGGAAACTTTCAACACAGTTGAAAAATGAAGAATGGTGTTACACAGCATTTCCTGTTTAACGAAAATCAACCCAGCATGGTTTTTCATAGTTTAAGGCCTGTTATCTATATTTTACAATATGACACAATGACACATTCTCCTTTTAATTAAGCTACACTATTAATTAAAAGTTCTTGAACATTAAGGCTTTTACTGTTTTTTTTTTTTAAAAAGTCTCTTCTGCTCACCAAGCCTGAATTTATTTGATCTGAAGTACAGCAAAAACTGTGACATTTTGAAATATTTTTACTATTTAAAGTAGCTGGTTCTATTTGAAAATATTTTAAAATCAAATGTATTTCTGTGTTTTTAAAGCTAAATGTTTAGTGATTTTTCAGAAATCATTCCATTATTCTGATTTGCTGCTAAAAAAAAAACTTTATTATTAATATTATGTTGAAAACAGCTGAGTAGATTTTTTTCAGGTTTCTTTAGTTGATAGTCCAGAAGAACAGCGTTTATCTGAAGTAGAAATCTTTTGTAACATTGTAGATGTCTTTATCACCACTTTTGATCAATTTAAAGCACCCTTGCTTACAAAAGCTTTTTATTTCAGATAAATGCTGATATTTGGATCTTTCTATCACAGGATCCTGAAACAAATTTACTGTTTTGTAACCGTTTTAAATACTGATAATAATAAAAAATGTTTCTTGAACAGCAAATCAGAATATTAGAATGATTTCCGAAGGAACATGTGATGCTGAAGACTGGAGTAATGATGCTGAAAACTTTGCTTTGTTCACAGGAATAAATTCTATTTTACAAAATAGAAAGTTATTTTAAATAGTAAAAACATTTCAAAATTTCAACCAAAGAATTAAATTACGCACATAGATTATATAAAAAACAAATTTGTGAGCCTGGACCACAAAACCAGTCATAATGGTCAATTTTCATCTGAAAGCTGAATAAATAAGCTTTTTTATTGATGTATGGTTTGTTGTGATATGATAATATTTGGTCGAGATACAACGATTTGAAAATCTATAATTTTAGGGTACAAAAAAAATAAATTAAATTAAGAAAATCACCTTTAAAGTTGTCTAAATGAAGTTCTTAGTAATGCATATTACTTTTCAAAAATTAAGTTTTGATATATTTACAACAAGAAATTTACAAAATATCTTAATGGAACATGATCTTTACTTAATATTCTAATGATTTTTGGCATAAAAGAAAAATAAATAATTTTGACCCATACAATGTATTTTTGGCTATTGCTACAAATATACCCCAGCAACTTATGACTGGTTTTGTGGCCCAGTGTCACATTTATCTACCTATCTGTTGGAGCAAAAAAACCAAAACAAAACTAAAAAAAACTTTGAAATGAAATATCAGAATTACAAAAAAAGGGGTCTAATTATTTTTTCTCTAAATTTGGCAGGTTTAAATATTTAAGAAGACATAACAGTCTAACTGAGCTAATAACAAGGATATATCAATATATTAATTATATTGAAGCATTTTTCAGAACATACATAAAATCAAATATGCAAAGGCAAACAGTTTCAAAATGTAGCTTTTTATTGAACAAGCAAAGCAGCATATTTACACAAATGTATATGCATTGTACAAATGTTTCATCTGTTTTGGGCATCCCAGTCGCTTGCTTACAAATCCTAAAGTGCATTTCACAAGGCCAAATCTTGTATCTTTTATAACTCTTCACATTCTAGGCATTATTCATTTTAGAATTACATGGTTAAATGCAAGTTTGCAATTACTCTTCTAAAAGTGTTTAACTCCTCCTGCTATTAGATACTTCTCAACTGATTTTACTTTGCATCAATCTCTAACTGTTATTTAGAACTGATTTATGGAACGGAGTAGTGCATAGTGAACATGATACACTTGACACGTTTAAAAACGGGATTATGAATGTAGTAACACAGTCTGTTCTGTACCACCAACAGGTGATAGAAAATATCTGGTTCAGAGGACACGGATTTAAAATAATCATCAAATCAAAAAGAAGCGTTTACAAGTCAAACGCAAGTTTAACACTGCTTTGGTGTACATGCATTAGTCAACACCGTAGCATATTAGTCATACAGATTTTATTCCCGCCACTGTTATCAGCGGTATGACCTGATGTTGCTTCATACAGTGTAGCACTACAAATGTGCTCAGAATCCACTCTAACATAGAGCACGAACACAGTAACAATGAGTGCAGCAAGCCACACCACTAAACTATCAAAATCAACACACAAGGGTAAAAAAAATGACAGGGGTACGTAAATGTACCCCTTAAGAACTGTAGAAAAGTTCCACTAGAGATGCCGCTGTCATTGTTTGCAACATATTTTTGCTTTGTGGTTACACTAACAGAGGGACTGCTGGCTGAAATGAACTTAAATGAGAAATGAGATGAAAACCCCTCTACCTACAGATTCTGCAGATGCCGTAAAGGCCATACACAAGACCTGAAAAGTGCACTTGTAGTACATAAGAAGAACGTCAGCGAGAAACAGTCACAAACTTGCAAGAGTTCAGGATCATTTGACTCTTTTTTCTTTTTTTAAGGCTTTCAACTTTCAAGAGTGATCGAGTGCAGAGAAATTTGGCAGAGTGTCAAACTTTGGGATTAAGGAAGATGTGAAGAAAAATGAAAAAAAAAAATGCATACTGTAGCCTCTGGAAAGAATGCAAAACCAAACAGTCCAAGCTTGACAGAAATTAAGATTTCAGTATCTGGTGAAGGAAATGTTCAATAAATAACGGTAAAGGGATAGCTCACTCAAAATGAAATTTCTGTCTTCATCCACTGACTGAAATGTAATTTCAAACCTGGATGACTTTCTTTCGTCTTTGGAACACAATAGAGGATACTGAAGGTGTGTCAGGAAACAAAATCTTCTGTTTGGTTTGGAATGAGTTTCATTTTTTGGAAAACAGTCCTTTTGAAATGATAGCATTCTCCTAGCAAAACGTTATTGTATGGCTTCTGAAGACTTGGAACACAGAGCACAAGCTGAACGGACAAATTTTGTGATTTTATGGTGTGTTTTTGGAGCTTTACAGTAATCACTATGAACTCTCAATGTACATAAGAGAGCAAGCATGAAGATTCTTCAAAAGTTCTCCTTTTGTGTTTCATGGAAAAAATGAGGGGTGAACAAATGATGACAGAATTTTCGCTATTCCTTTAAACACTTGAGCTTTAACACTTACTCCCTGTAAGTAAGAAAACAAATGAACACCCTTAAAAATGTCCTCAGTAAACTGAGAAGTCAACAGTCCAGGAAAAGGTATTCCCTTTAGAAAGTAGCATCTTAAAGTGGAAACGAACGTTCAGTATAGAGTTGTCACTTTGGCTGAAAAGAGAACAGTAGAATAGTGTGGACGTTGGCGATGTGCATAGGGGGTTTCAGGGTTGAGAAGATCAGGAGAGAAGGAAGACTCCCCTGATGGGGGCTGTCGCTAGGAGTTTTGCAGAAGCCGTCTATAGTGGGGCATGACTTCATGCTCTGGGAGATGCAGGTTGAACTCTAGAGCCACCAGAACAGGGAACTCGAAGGCTATCAGCTCTCGCCGGTTCACCCTAAACCTCTCCTCCAGTTTCTAAAAAGAAAGCGATCACGAGCTCTCGTTATATAACAGCAATTAAAGACAAGCATTACGCAACACTGTAACATCCAAAAATACAGAGTAATGAGATTTAAAGAATGCTCATTTTGTCTATTTTCAATCCCAGATGCATCATTACAGCTACATTTGAGACAAACTATCAAATTCAAGGATTGTTGACTAAATAACATTTATTTAGTAGCTATGGTTGCAAGCCCACAATTTGGGATCTTCAAATAAGGAGCTAGAAGAGTCAGTGTGCAAAGGCAAACTCACATCAATCAGGAGCTTGACTTCGTGTTTCTTTAGGTCTCCTCCGATCTTAGCTGCGAGGAGGACGCAGGCACCTGAGCAGAGTTTGCGGTTCTGTTTGTTGAGTTTACCCTGGAGCACCAGCTTCTCAAAGTAAACGAAAGCCATGGCCACCGTGGACTCCTCATAGCCGCACTCCTCCTGAGCTAGTTTACGGATCTCTCTCTTCAGGCTAGAACACAATACAAAAAGCCACGTACATAAATACTCAAGTTACTCAGATGTTATGGAACATTGTAAATATTTTTAAAGGCTTGTCATAAGTTTCTGTACTAAAGTTTCTGTACTAAAGTACAGTAACAATAAATCAATTGAGATCACCCAGTGCATACACATTCTGCTTGGCAGGTTTATAAAACCACAATCTGCTTTGTTTTTCTGGCAATATTTTTTGGTCTTCACACTTACAGCATGTGAATAATTTGGCCATTGGTTTGGTTTGCTGATTTGCTTCCAAATTACAACCAATCCTATCTCTAAAAAGTATTAAGACCTTTGTTAAGGACTAAACCCCGACTGAATAACTGAATTATTTCATTTTCTCAATGCTTTCCAAGGATTGGCACTGTGATGTCTGATGTCAGATATTGTAGAATATTTAGAAATTATATAGGAAAGGAATAGAAAGGAAAGGACGTGATGTAGTATGTTACTCAAAGCCGGGACCTTTGGGTTTCAAGGCAGACCCTCTAACCAATAGGCCACGACTTCCCCCGTAATATTTATAAAATTTGCAGTGCTGTTCAAAAGTTTGGGATGAGTCAGGCTTGTACTGTTTCTCAAGCTCATCAAGGCTGCATTTATTTTATTAAAAATAAAGGAATATAAAACAGTAATATTGTGAAATGTTATTACAATATAAAATAATGGTTTCTATTTGAATATACTTTAAAATGTCATTTATTCCTCTGATGCAAAGCTGAATTTTCATCAGCCATTACGCCAGTCTTAAGTGTCACATGATCCTTCAGAAGTCATTCTGAAAAGCTGACAGTTGTGCTTCCAAATATTTTTTTTGGAACCTGTGAAGATGAGGATTCTTTGATGAATTAAAGTTTAAAAGAACAGCATTTATTCAAAATAGAAATCTTTTTAAAAGATTTTTTAATGTTTTAAATAAATGTTTTAACTTTTTATTCATACAAGAATCCTGAAAAAAGTATCACAGGTTCCAAAGAAATATTAGGCAGCACAACTGTTTCCAACACTGATAATAAATCAGAATATTAGAATGATTTCTGAAGGATCATGTGACACTGAAAACTGGAGTAATGATGCTGAAAATTCAGCTTTGATCACAGTAATAAATTGGATTTTAATATATATTAGAATAGAAAAATATTATTTCACATCGTAATAATATTTCACATTATTACAGTTTTTTTTTTTACAGTTCAGCCTTGATGGGCATTCTTTAAAAAAACATTCAAAATATTTTGAACCAGAAATACATTGAGTCTTATGTTTTATTCTATTCCAAAACAGCTCTGATTTTTTCTTTTTTTTTTTTTAAAGAAAATTGATTTAAAATTTAAACATGAAAAAAGTATAAATATTTTATTGATGACTGTAAATATTCTATTATCTTCCAAACTTCACACCAAAACAAATTGTTTCATCAAAACAATTTGTTTGAATTTCCAGATATAATATTGTATCATTAAAAAACATAAACAGAATAATATTTTATTATATATTAAATTATTATATTATAAAATATAATAATAATAAAATTATTATATTTATTAAATATTATATTAAAATATTTTGTTTAAAAAACATGTTTCTCAATAAATGGCTCTTCATGACATCCATCTCAAAACAATATTTTAATGTCATATATTTTTACTGTGAAATAAAAACTGCTGTTGACAAAAACATACCTCTGAGAACTTTCTCGCAAGTGCTTGATTTTTAGGCTGTCGCCAGCCAATACTGTTGTAGTTTTTGCATGTATGCTTCACACAGGAGACGTTCCCCATAGCGATCCCCTAGAGGACGCAGTCCACGGTTACATTCGTAACCTGAGTTTTAAAGGGCAGGTTTAGGTGTAGTGCAGATGGTACGTTATTTTAAAACGTCACAGAGCATTAGAATTATAGTGCCACTCAATGGACATTTCAAGTCAGAACTGTGGTGACACATTCAAAACCAATGTCACATAAAACGTACGATATGTACGTTCATCTGTTACAGGTAAAAGAACCAAACACACTTTTAGCACCACTCATTGGACATTTCACATGGCGGTACGCATTTCACATCTTGCGAAAAAATTCCCAGAGATATGTTTTCGTCATGAGACCAGATTGGCTGCAAGGGTTGTGTGTACATAATTGCCAGATTTTAATACTTCGCATTAAAGCATGTAGAAAAACTTGATACCAACATCCCTACCTTCTGATCTTGCTCAGTGTTAGACGAATATGAGGAAACTTCTCCTTAAAAGTCTCATTCATGTCCTTTTTGAGATCAGACGGTTTGACATACTCTATGACTGTGGTCTGGAAGAAAGTGTGGATATTCATTGAGACTGGCTGTCAAACTTACATATGAGTGCACACATATCACACACATTTTCCACTGGGTTACTGAAACATTTGCTGAAACATTGAAACAACTGCCCAGTTTCAAAGCATGGGAACTGGCTTTTTTTGGCCATGCTCAATCGTGCTCATAGAGAGACTTTAATGCTTACAATCATAACTTCCAATTTTTCATCTACAATTGTGGAATGGAAATAATGGATGTTTATTTCAAATGACCAGGGCCTTGTTCTTTTATCCTGAAATAAGCTGCATGGAAACTGCATGGCAATTCCTTTATACATTCTTGCTTCATAGAACACAATAGCGATTGTTACAAGCATTAAATAACCAATAGAAGGAAGGGGAAGGCTGTCTCCTGAACTGTCTGAGTTTTTGAGTTCAAGTACGTGTCTACAACACAACGCAAAAACAAAAACAGAGCTGAACAGGAAATGAACATAGTCTTCTGTTACGTAAGCATGATAAAATCACTTTCAGACGCTAGCTGCTATTTGAAAAAAGTAATTACAGTTGCCAACAACAGAAACAAAGAGGATACAAAAAAAGGCATAGTGTTTCTTCTAGTGTTTGGAAATAAGACAAGCATTTTTCAAGGTCACCAGTCTGGTATTTCTGCTACACAATGTTCATTACTAATTAACTGACAACTAGGGACTCAAGTTCAAACTGTAAATGTGTCTGCAACAGTAAACAATAAAAGTCAAATCACTGAGTGACACAAGTAACATGACCCGTCTTTTTTAAAAGTACTCAATAGGAAAGAAAAATCCCAAACAAGATCTTTGTTTCTCAATTGTTTCTTAAAGTCTTCTGCTTCTCAGAATTTTTTTCTCTTGAGAAAATGACCCAGGTCATCTCATATGTTTCTAGTTTCAGATAAGATTTCAGCAGTCTCAAACTGTGCTCAGTATCTGTTAAGATACCAAATGCTGTGATCAGAAATCAACCATCCCAATATAAACATACTTTCCAATCAAATTAACAATAAAAGACCACATTTTCTCAGCTATGTTATTCATAGTCTTTTAATATTTCTATAATCCTAATATATGTGACTCTGGACCACAAAACCAGTCTTAAGTAGCACAGGTATATTTGTAGCAATAGCCAACAATACATTGTATGGGCCTAAATTCTTGATTTTTCTTTTAATGCCAAAAATCATTAGGATATCATGTTCCATGAAATTTCCTACCATAAATATCAAATATTATTTTATTTTTGAATTAATAAATTACTAATATTAATTTTTGATTAGTAATATGCATTACTAAGAACTTAATTTGGACAACTTTAAAGGTGATTTTCTTAATATTTAGATTTTTTTTTTAACTCTTAAGATTCCAGGTTTTCAAATAGTTGTATCTCAGGCAAATATTGTCCTATTGTCCTAACAAACCATACATCAAAAGAAAGCTTATTTATTCAGCTTTCAGATGATGTATAAATCTGAGTTAAAAAAAAAAAAAAAAAAAAAAATTACCCTTATGACTGGTTTTGTGGCCCAGGGTCACATATATCAACATTTGTTTCCATTTTCATGTCCCAATTAGTTTAAAGAGAATAAAAATAACATTTTACATTTAGGGCTGTATTACAACTGTATTACAACTTTTACCACATTGCTTTAGAGAACAATTGTAATAATAATTAAAACCTGAATCAGACATTAAATCACAGTAGGTAGAAAAAGGCATACTGTCAATTTAATGTCAAAGAATGTAATTTTCCAGATAATATTTTAATAATCCACTTTGGTTTTTAGTACAAATAACGTAACTTATTTTCACTAAACTTCATAAATGGGTCTTTATGCATGAAAAATATAGCTCTATTTATATTTTGAGACAGGGGTCTTTTGCAAAAGGATCATCATATTTGGCTGTCCTTGGAAACAAAACTAAGCTATGAAAGCTACAAAAGAGAAATTTGCCATTAAATACATGCAGATTTTAAACAAGTCACTCGAGAATCGGTCTAGCATTCTGCTACGTGATAACTCACCATGTACGAGGGAAAGATGAGCACTCTTTTGTGCTTTCCACACGGCCATTGCGGGTCATCCAGAAGATTGGGGTCGTACTCCCTGAAATCTCCCAGTTCATTCCCTGTGAGAAAAGAGAGGGCAAATAAACAGATTTTACATGTGCTGAGATCACTTATTACTCAAAACAAATATACAACTTAATAAATATGTAGTAAAAGCATTTGTAGATAAATATGTGCAGGGTTCGTACAGAAACTGTAAAATGAAATTCCAGGACTTTCAGGGATGTTTCAAGCACTACTTTTTTGATTATCGAGAACTTCAATCAGAGATCTTACTGTCTTCACAATGTCTTCACTTTCAAATTAAAACCACAGTTGATTTTTTAAGGGGTTTATATTTGTGTATACTTTCTTTTTTGTATTATTTTTATAATTGTACTGCCTTAATTGTTTGATGATTTCTGATGTTTATTTTAAGAAAAATCTGAAAAAAAGATTTGTGAAACCACTCTGAAATGCTGATTTGAAAACAAATGATTCGCTATACACACTCTGAAGTCCTGAACTGAATCAAATGATTCACAAACCTGCACCGAAGTCTCGATCTGAATAAAAAGATTCATGAACTAGGGCTGGCTCGATACCACTTTTTCAGAACCGATCCCGATCCGATACCAACAACTCTGAGTATCTGCCGATACCAATATCAATCAGATACTAGTGTAGTTTTTAAATCAGGGTTGAATTTCTATACCTCAATGTGTGTTGACCTGACCATCACTCTTTTGTGCTACACACAATCTACTAAATATAGACAACTTTATCGTAAAGAAAAACAACAAATGAATAAATATATAATTATAATCTATGACAAAAATAATATTATAAACTAGGTTGGTGGATAATTCAGTAAGCTAAAATTATTTTTTAAAAATTATTTAGTGGGGAACAATTAAAAGTGAATAAGTGTAAGACTAAATCTGGTAAAATAATACACATTGCTCTTTGTATTTTTGTAAAATACATTAATGAAAAACAAGTAATGTATATAAATATAGATTATAAAATTAAAAGAATTCTTTTAAATGTGTAGCACAGCAATGAGGCAGCAGTAACATGATTTAGAAATGGCACTAAACTCCAGCAAGTCCTTTTATGCAATGTCCCTTTATTTACAGATCATGTATAATAGAAACAGTGGATCATCTTGGAGAGAGTTTTATCCTCTTGACTGTCGTAAACAAACGCTACATGCTTTTTAAATGCTGAATGGAGGATGACAGCGGAGAGAAGAGTTTACGTGACCTTGACTTAAATGTAGGGCTGTGCAATTCAATCGAAGGCGATTGTCATGCGCATTTTGTCAGTGAAGCCGGTTGTGTAATCAGCAGTAAATCTCCAGCACCTGTGTTCAGGTGGAACGGCATGTAGTACACAGAGCCGTACTTCATAGAAAAGATACGCTTAATCGTGTTCATTATCGCAAACGATTTAATCGATCGATTATGAAATCGAAAGAAATCGTTTGCGATAATGACAGCTGTTTGCGTAGCTTCTCAGTGAACTACGGCTCTGTGTAGACATGCTTCTACACCTGAAAGCATGTGAAACTCGCATTTAATAACGTATTTACTCCAAACTCACTTCATATTATATATTTATATCAGTCGAGTGTTTAAAATAAATCTTTCTGTGAGATAGTACAGCTTTTTACACTGAATAACGCACGAATAGTATTCTATGCAGAGATAAAGGCATTGCATTATTATGTACTGTATTATAAGGAAAATTATAATAAGAAGTAGTCAGATAAACCATATATTGTTGTAGTCGTTGTTTTATTAGTCACGTTGAATTAATGAAAGCAGTCAAATCTTGTTTATTCAGCTGCAGCGATAGCAAAGACGCATTTACCAAGTTTCTTCTTCTGGCGTATTTTGAGTTTTCAGCGTGAGAATGACAGCGCCCTCTGGCCTTCGGATGAAGATTTACTGATCACGGATCCGCGCTTTACTAAAAGATACGCATGACAATCGCAGCTTTCGATTAATCTCGATTTCGATTTAACTTCAATTAATCGAACAGCCCTACTTAAATGTTAATCTGTACCTCTAAACTATGGAACAGCTTCAGAACACTTAAAATATAATGCATAAAAACTTTGTGGTGCTTTATAATGTGTTTGTGGCTTTTGTGGGGCTTAACAATAACACAATATATGCAATAACACAGTACACTCATAATATCGGATTTGGATCGGTCTTGTCTGACCGATACTCCGATCTGGCAGAAAATGGCAATATCGGAGTGATACTAATACGGAATATCGGATCAGCTCACCTCTATCGTGAACCTGCTCTGAAGTTCCAATCTGAATCAAATAATTTGTGATCCATGGTCCGAAGTTCAGATGTGAAGCAAGAGTCATGAAACTGCTACGAAGTCCTGATCTGAATCAAATGATTTGCAATATGCAAATTTCCAATCTAAATCAAATCATTCACGATACGTGAAGTTTCGATCTAAGGCAAAAATGGTTTGCAAACCTGCTCCGAAGTCCTGATCATAATGAAATGATTTGTGATACGTGATCTGAAGTCCCGATCAAATGATTTACGATACGCACTCTGAAGTCCCGATCTGAATCAAATCATTTGTGATCCGCACTACAAAGTTCAGATGTGAAGCAAGAGTCATGAACCTGCTCCAAAGTTCTCATCTAAATTGACTGATTTACAATACACGTGCCGAAGTCCCGATCTGAATCAAATTATTTGTGATATGCAAATTTACAATCTAAATCAAATCATCTGTGATACGTTAAGTTTCGATCTAAGGCAAAATGATTTGCAAACCTGCTCCAAAGTACAGATCTCAATGAAATGATTTGTGATCCATGATCTGAAGTTCTGATCAAATGATTTGTGATACACACTCCAAAGTCTTGATCTGAATCAAATGATTTGTGATATACAAAGTTCCAATCTAAATCAAATGATTTGCAATACGCAAAGTCTCGATTTAAGTCAAATGATTTGCAAACCTGCTATGAAGTCCCGATCTAAATCTAATGATTCGCAATACGTAACACTATTCAACACTTCGAAAGTCATTTTGAGATGCAATGGTTTAAAGGAACACTCCACTTTTTTTGAAAATAGGCTCTTTTTCCAACTCCCCTAGTTGAGTTTTACCGTTTTCAAATCCATTCAGCCGATCTCCGGGTCTGGTGGTAGCTTAGCATAAATCACTGAATCTGATTAGACCGTTAGCATCTCGCTCAAAAACTTGACTCTTCCGTAGTTACATTGTGTATTAAGACAGACAAAAAAGAGAGTATAGTTCCTATCCATAACAGCCTAGAAAACCACAACTTTTCACTTTCTGTCGGTCTTAGTACACAATGTAACTACAGAAGAGTCAAGTTGTAAATAGGAAAAATATCAAAACTCTTTGGTCATTTCTGAGCGAGATGCTAACAGATTCTAATCAGATTCAATGATTTATGCTAAGCTATGCTAAAAGTGCTACCGCCAGACCTGGAGATCGGCTGAATGGATTTAAAAATGGTAAAACTCATCTGTTTAACTCTAGGGGTGTTGGAAAATAAGCCTATATTAAAAAAAAAGTGGAGTGTTCCTTTAAGTGATTCTGAGTTTCAAAAAAAGTTTCACCCATCACTACATGCTTTTTAAAATAGTTACCAGCAATGTCGCAATTTAAATGTAATCTTTTTTTTTTTTTCTTTTTTTTTGCTAGTGAATCGCTTGAGCTGTTCCAGTGTAAATGACTAGTTCAGCTCATCTGTTCCTCTTTATGCGTCTTCAGTCATGACACAACATTGTCAGTACTACTACTGGCTCAGCTCGCTAGTTTTATTATTATTATTAATATTATTATTATACTAGTTTTATTAACTGAAATAAGAAGAAAAAGTATTTAGTTTTTTTAAATGCATGAATTTTGCTTGGAAAGATATTAAAGATATCTTTAAAAAATTCAAGCACTTTAAGTAACTCTTCAGGAATATTGCTATTTTCAAGGGTTTTCCAATTTCAAAAAAGTCAAAGTCAAGCACTTCAAGCACTTTAAACACCTTGCACGTACCCTGCATGTAATGCTACATACAATTGTATGGTAAGCATTTTGTATCAAGAAGTTCATGACCTTGCTCAAGGCAGCTTAATAAATATCGCATTATTAAAAAGAGGTCTTACCAAAATGCTCATTAAAACCAAACAAATGGCCCCTTGTCGGGATGTATTAGGGAGATTGAGGGAAAATGAAAGAGCCATGACAAGTTGCTGGCACACGTACCGGTATCAAGGCTACTCTGGTTACTGTTGGCACGTGCCAGGCTGAGGCTGCGGTGACTGGCATTGCGAGACTGAGAGAAAGACGACGTGGAGTCGATGGTGTTTCGCCGACCCAGGACATTGGTTGGATACAGGAACTGTGTGTATGACACTGTCTGTGAAGAAATTTACTGATTAAATTTTTACTAGCCAAAAAATGTATATACAAGGAGAGAGTAAAAACACACATTAAAGAGATTTTGTAATAAAAAGTATAATATCTGGAATTTATAACACTAAACAAATGAGAAAGAAAGAATTTGTACACTCACCTTGCCATCTGCACCCAATTCAACACCTTCCAGGCCGATCACCATCTCCTTGGCACTCATGCCACCCGAGGGGTGTCGCTGGCGTCCGCTTTCTACCTTCACATCCCTGCTGGGGCAAGAGAACATCTCAGAGTCCCTCCATAGACAGCAGTCTGTACTGGCAAACATGCTTAACCTGCTGATACACCATTTGCCACAATAACGTGCTGTGCTCACTGCTTGGCTATATTATTTTTGAAAACATGTAGCATTTTAAATGCTTGGCTTTAGAAGGAAGAAAGCAACACTAATATAGTATTGGTGTTGTTTTTAAACCAAATACTGTACAAACCAAATTCTTATGCCAAACACAGTTTTTATTATCATTTTTTTTACACTTTCACAATGAACTCTAATGTGATAAATGTTATTTTTAAAACATTATTTACTGAATTAAATGCACATATAAATAATGCATCATAACGCAAACTAATTCAGTAAAAAATAAATTGCAATATTATTGTTTCATGCCCCAAGAATCAAGGTGAATGGATGGATGGATGGATGGATGAATGGTTAATATAGCATATACAGGTTATATTCAGGGTCCAGGACTGAAAATAACAATTAGCCTCTCACATGACAGTAAGAATTCGGGGAATTCTTTTCATTTTCTTGCAAAACTGACAGGAATCGTTTGCATCACAGCTGTGTTAAATTTCAAACCATTATGAGAGGTTCCATTCATGTTAGGAGGGTTATTATTGTCAGCTAAAAGTTAAACTAAGACTAAAACCATAAAAAATCCATTATTTGAAACAAAATAAACATTGAAATTAAATAGATTAAATTAAATAAAGCATAAGAAAATTATGAATATAAGCTTAAAGGATTAGTTCTCTTTAAATGTTAATGTGAATAAAATGTTGTCATTAATCACTTACCCCCATGTCGTTCCAAACCCGTAAAAACTTTGTTCGTTTTCAAACATCAATTTATGATATTTTGGATGAAAACCAGGCGCTTTGTGGCTGTCCCATTGACTACCAAGTAAATAACACTGTCAAGGACCAGAAAAATAAGAAAGACGTCGTCAAAATAGTCCATCTGCCATCAGTGCTTTAACCATAAGTTTACAAAGCTACGAGAATACTTTTTGTACACAAATAAAACAAAAATAACTTTCTTCAACAATTAGTGTCCTCCGCATCACCGTGGCACCATTTTGGAGACAGTGTACGCTGTTTTCTGTCAGTTGCGTCACATGGATATGCTGTTTTCGTTCTAATCAAAAATAGAATCCATCAAAGCAAAATTCTTGAAATTTGTTTGAATATCCAAAAAACGGAAACGGATAGTAATCCTTTTTTTTTGAATACTCAAACGAATTTCAAGAATTTTGCTTTGATGGATTCTATTATTGGCTTGAAATCATGGTACACGTGAAAGGAACTTAGCGCAAGATCCTCTTTTTTTTTCCATTCTTGATTCGTTCTAATCAAAGAGTAAATAAACGTAGAAAACGTATCTGCGTGCTGCGGCTAACACAGCGTCCAGTGGATACTTTCTAAAATGCCGCTACAGTGACATGGAGGAGACGAATTGTTTAGTTTTGTTTTACTTTGCGTACAAAAAGTATTCTGGTAGCTTCGTAAAATTAAGCTTGAACCACTGATGGCAGATGGACTATTATGACGATGTCTTTCATACTTTTCTGGGCCTTGACAGTGTTATTTACTTGGCAGTCAATGGGACAGTGAAATAGCTCCCGGTTTTCATCCAAAATATCTTAAATTGTGTTCCAAAGACGAACTAAGCTTTTACAGGTTTGGAACGACATGGGGGTAAGTGATTAATGACGAAATTTTAAATTTGGGGTGAAGTAACCCTTTAAACATTCTTTAGCCTTCATAGCTAAGAGCCCTTAAAGGAAAACCAAGAGCCTAAAAACTGTTAGTTGCACCTAGAAGCCAGAGTTATTGACTAAGTGTTTAGTCATTCAAGTGTTTCTCATTAATGCTTAAATTAATAACTTATTTCTCTATATTAATTCTACTAATATCATAATTTGTTTGTAAGTATACTTAAGGATTTAAGAATTGTTTGGCCTGTGATGATATGAAGCAGAGGTACAAACAATATTATCTAGAGCGTCTGTAAATAATGTTGACATTCTGTCAATGCATAAAGGATTACTAAAGGAGAAACAAAACACAAAATTAAACACTCAAGTGAAAGACCAACTAACCAGATGGAGTGGCAGAGTATGGCAGAACTAACTTATTTATGTGCACATTAAGAAGCAGAGTCTTATTAGTAGATAACAGACAGAACTTAGCATTAGCACAGGGTATTTGTGAGATATTTAGTGACGCATCAGTAATCTCACATCCCATGAGGAAAGACAGCAGTTCTAGGTAATATGCACAGGAGCCCTTCAAACAGCTTGGTGAATGGAAAAGCATTAGGCAAGAACTAATAGGAACAGGTGCCCTTGAGAGTTTTCATATAAATATTTAAAAACAAACCAGATTTTCCAAGGGGAGTCCATGGCAACCCCTCTATCACAGTGTATGAGACACACTCTCGGCCGTCCCATAGCTCATTATTAGTTTACCTCATTCGGTCCTTAATTTTGCTGACATTAACTTTGTGTGTATTTTAGTTTGTTAGCACTCATTCAGAAATACAGGAACATCTAACAGTCTTCGCCCACTGGTGGCGCTGATGCAAGCAAAACATGTCCATAAACCTAGCACTATATCCAGAACAACCCCACTTATATTGCTCTGTCAATACTGTGCACTTTACTGCCAATCAGCCAAGCCAAAACATCAATGGAATAAATCATGCTGATTCTTGCCATGGACCATTCATCATGTTGAATGCATAACTAAGCAGACTCAGTTATAAAGTACTATACACAAGGAGGTTCAAATGTTGGAGACCACACTGAGAACAAAAAGCATTCAGTATTCAGCAATTAAGCAAATCGGTTTACATTCTAATCGAAATGTCCAAATCAGTTTCTCATCATGTTAACTCTTTACAAAACACCAGATTTCCTTTCTTCCATTGGACTATTAACATGGAAACATGGATTGAAATGTTCTAAGAATAGACTAACCAAAAAATCATTGACATTCATGTTCATTTTTTGAATGTAACTTTAAAACCGTTATGCCAATAATACACTTTGTGAGGAAGACATTCATATTAAATTTGAATAATGCAAACTAATGCATTTTCACTTGTGGTCTGAGACTTTTGGACTCCACTGAATTTATCCATATAGAGTCCCATACATTACAATAGAGAGAGGCTTTTATCTCTACAGGGCTTTTATCAACTTTCCATAGTACCTCAATAAATGCAAGTGTAGCCATAAAAAGGGCGTTTAAATGGATTTTAAGCTGCCCTTTGTCCAGTTAATATGTGGTTTCACAATCTGTATCGCAAATTATTTGCATGCTGTTTCTGTTAAACCCTTAACACTTTTTGTAGTGAACAGAATCATGAAAAAACAGTGCAACATCGCCGTTCAGTAGTAATTCTTTATAATACAGGTATATGAAAACAAATGCAGCATGTCTTAAGGTATACACCATCCCCCACAAAGTCTAATCTCAGATAGTAATAAATCCAATGACTGAGATTACCTCAAACTGCTATCATTAAAAACTAACCAACAACTCATGAGTCTCCACTCTCATGCTCAAAGCAAGTACAAGTTGAATTTTTACTGCGTATTGTGCAGTAAGAAAAAAGAAAAAATTGAGCAGGCCTTGACTCTAAAAAGCTCGAACTATGTTAAAGCTGAAGTGTGTAATTTCTCTTTCTCTCACTTAATGAGACTTGTTTTTAACAAGTTTCCACCTCAAATTTACACCATTGGCTGAGCTATAGATTTTCAAGATACTTAAACCGTGTTTGAAAGCACCACAACTGAGCATCCACCTTTTTTTAGATAGATACACCTACAAGTAGCTCACTTACAGTTTTCTCTGTTTATTAAACTGTGATAGGTGAAACCATTTTAATATATTACAGAAATAAATATCAAGCTTCAGCTTTAAACACTGGGAAAGCAGGCAATGCCAAGGCATACAGTAGGTAAGAAAAACGTCCCATTAGAAGTTAGATATTAAGGCAGATGAAAAGTTTTGTTAAATATCAAAGAAAGTAGCTGCACAGCTGCAGATCCAGGATTTAAAAAAAAGCCTGTTCTAGAAAAAAAAAAAAATGAAAAAGCACTGAAGTCAAGGGTGAGGTCTACATAAAGCATGCCCAAGCTTGTTGGTCAGTCTCACTAAATTGAAATTACACACCTACTACCAAAACTTTGGAGAGCTATGATATAAAACGTATGCAAACGATCTGTGCATACAGCCTACAAAATACTAAATAAATCAGTATATGAAAAACTTTCAGTAGATATATTTTATGTTTTTTTTTTTTTTAAAGATCACTTAGAAGGAGGATACTAAATGTTTATTTTTGGACCCATTCATAATGGCCAGGTGGGAAAAAAAAATAGGAGAATGGGAAAAGTGAAGGGATAAAAAAAATTATGATATGAAAAGATTTACATGCTGAAGAATACATACCCTGTTTGGCTACAATCTCGATAGGGCAGGACAGAAAAAACACTATAGAAGGATCTTCTGCCACTGATAAGGACTATCCTATAAAGACAAAATAATACATGAACTAATTGAAGTGAACTCTGTCAATATAGAGGTCAGGACCACAGGCAAAGTTGAAAAGACACACAGTAAATAACTGATATGATGAAATAGTATGTCATATATCATGTGGGAATGTATCTGAAAGAATATGCAACAAAGATAAGAAGAAAACAAAAAGAAAGGCAAACTGCCTGTAAAAACAATCTTTGAAGTAAATTAAAACCTGACTGAGACCACTGAGAACTGAACATGTTTACAAACAAACAAAGGATTTAAGAATGGAATATTCAGCCAAGGCTTTTCAAGTTCTTATATTTCCTTCAGAAGGTCAGGACTGCTATTAAGTGATCTAAAGCACAAAATAAAATATATGCTGGATCAAAGCACAGCAATTTTTTTCTGCCCTCTGACACATCAAACACTGCGGTTAGCTTCACAAAACACAAGTCAGAGACTTCATTGGAAGTGTGTGTACTTTATGGATTTTCTCAAAAGCCTAACGGAAAAACGATGCTGGTCACGACCTCTTGTTTTCCAAAACACCCATTCAGGTAAAAGAGAGCATCTGCCGAACACATTATACTCAATTATAAAAAAAAGAAAAGAAAAGAAAAAGGAAAAAAAAAATAATAACATGCCTCAAATGTTGGGTTTTAGAGAGCGTCTGCTCCTACTATCAATTTAAAAGACCAGAGGGTCAGTTAGGGATGAAATATCACAAACAAACACAAACATACACACAATGATTAAAAAAAAGGAACGAAAAACACCCTTTCCGTTTCCACGTTCTACAACTTCAAGTGGCCTTGATTTTAAAAAGATACAAAAAGAAAATGTATTATATCAAAATGGCATGACCTTATCAAACTGGAAGAAATATGACGGTTGCAATGTGCATGATTATCCTGGGAAAATTCCATCCAAAAGAGACATAATTTTGTGAATTAAATTTCAAAAGTAAAACAACAACAACTGAGAACCAGGAAAAAAACAAATGTATTAATAAATTCAGGGGGAGTCTTTCGCTGAAACACTTGATGTGTGGGTGCTGTTCTCTGTGAGATGCCTGTTTGTGGGCTGTTGGGTAGATGTGAGCATACCTTCCATTGCGCATATCGTGTTGTCTTATGTTTTTGATGAAGTGGACCTTCTTGAAACTCTTTGGTCGGGGTGAACCAGATAAAGTTCGGCATCTAGATGAAACAAAGCAGAATCAACACTATTCTTTATGGAATCAATCATTGATCGTTTTATGGCAATATATTGAAGATATATTTTCAGATGCAAAACCAAAAACATTAGATAATGATACTGAGTGAATGCTCTTGACACATATTATATGTCCATCAAATACTTTTACTTCAAACTCGCTAAAAATCACACCCACTATATAGAAAATCTCAGCTAATCTGCTAAATATAAAACTATATGACTAAAGCATGAAGAAACGTATGATTTGCTGCTAGGTGGCTTTGAAACTGTATTGTGGTGAACAGACCTTACTTCTGACCTCATGTGTTTTTCTTACACGTACTGCTATTGTTTTTTTACCTTTAACTATTTATTTATTTATTTACAAGCTTTATCCTAGAGTAACTAACTCCAAGCACTTTTAGTAAACCAGAATTTGTCTGACGAGACCAGTCTTGTTAAAGAGTAAATAAAACAAATGTGTTAAATATAAACTATGTGCAAAGTGATCCTGAACAGCACTACATTTACTTGTAATACATCACTTTTAAAGTAACAAAAAAACAATAATTTATCACAATCGGTCAGAATCACACATGTACCAAGTAATGCCTCTGGCCGTTGAAAGGTTTCTGGAAAGAACTACTATTGTCAAACTGGTAATACCTGCGTAGAGGGGCATTCTCCTCAATATCTTCTAGAGTCTCCAGTGAGGAACGCTGGGATATTAGTCTCCGCCTGCAAATCAACAACAAGGTAAGATTTTGTCACAGTCATAAACTTATTAAGTAGTAAGTTCTCATTTTCATATATTCCTTGAACACCATAAAGGTGTGCAAATTTAGCTTCCTTTAATGGAATGGGAAAAGGGAATGCTGCAAGCAAGACTCTAATCTGACTGCCAGTCTGAATGCCAATCTCACATGTGCCATGACCAACACACTTATGCAACAATTAATCATTTCACTAGAGTTTTTACCACACAATAGGCTTATGCACAAAAATAGCAACTGCTGCATTTTGCACCTATTGAGTCAAACATAAACCCAACTTATTATGATTTAGCATGTTGCCAAACAAAGCTTGACTGCTTTAGAGCATTACTTCAAATTCAGGTTAAAGTTTCCCCATCAATACCAAACCTGTTGCAGCAGAAGTGTTCGACTTTGTTATTTTCCTGATGTAATATGAGATCACACACACACACACACACACACACACACACACACACACACACACACACACACACACAGAATGTTCCAGAAACAAGCCCTTGTAAGAGGATAAGTCACGGCTCCAGCACAGATTTCAGTTACACTTTCACATAACACATTCCTTCTCACAGGCTGAGGTAATAACGAACATCTATTAGTCTGCTGATAAGGTACAACACACCAGGGAGATTGAGAAAAAGCCTCATAAGCAATACTTCTATTTCAAGACTATCATAAGCTGTTTTTCCTCTAAGCTCACACACTCTGAGCTCAAGTTCTTCATATTTGCTTTTCAAAAGCAGAGAGCAGTGCTGAAAAGCAGGTCAAGCATGGCCTTGTTGCAAAGACCTGTATCTGTGGAAACGTGGGCTGAAGAATGCTTGTGTTCCTGCCAAATAAGCTCTGAAATCAGACCAATAACAGACACCTGATAAGAGTGTGACCACTGCAAATGTACACTGTGTGTAGTGTTCATTCAAACTCATTCTGCTTTCCATTCAAGTCGAGTCACCTTTATTTATATAGCGCTTTCTACATTACAGATTGATTTAAAGCAGTATAATTATAAAGCAGCAAATAATTATTTAGTGTTGCAAACAGAATTCAAGTATGCTGTTAAGCAGCTCTGAAAAGACAATAGTAAACAGTTACTATTTAGCTGATATCAGTTCACTGCTGATTCAGTTAGGTTCAGTAATGGTGTAAAGCCCATCAATTCTAAATTCTAAAGCTCATCAGGTTTTCTCTGCATTAGTGCTGTTTTGAATTGATTGCTTGAATGCATACTGGATCCTTGGACTGAAGTTTACATTTTAAAATGCAGAAACATAATGATGTCTCTTGACTGAACATGACAACATCAAATGACATTTAAAAAGTGAACTTCAGCCTTAAAATGGCATACAGAGTGCTTTCATGACACGTCATCAATCTGCCATATTGGCGGCACTGAATGTAAACAATGCCACTAAGCCCAACGAAACTTGCATATTTTGCTGATTACTGCTGCTAAAAATGGTCAACTATTGTCATGTTTTGGGCTGTACTCATGTGTTGTTTACATCTGCCAATATCGCTAATATGGCCGCGCATCTGGGTAACTGACCAACTTCTGACGCAAGTACAAGCCCTCTATAGTTTATGCAGATAAACTGAATAAGTGGCACCAAAATAGCAATTGCCCTAGCAGTGTGGGTAAAGGGGTTGTATTAATTAATTAATTTGACACTCTATGGGCCTCCCCTGACATTATCTGGCAACCAACACTTTGAAAACCTTTGCTCTAGTTGGTAAGCCACCAGTGCATTTCTTAGTATTACCCTTGGTAATGACAGTCACATGATCACCATAGCAAGAGGTGGAATAATCATAGGCAACTGTCTGTAATTAATGCTTATCAGAGGATAAGGCACAAGGTGCATCAACATATCCCAAGGGCACTCCATGGGCCCAAGCCTGCACACTTGCCTATTAAAATAACACCAGAGAGCACCAAATCGAGCACAGGCTGCCTACAACAACACCCTAAACTTACTCTACATGACAACCTAAAATAAACTTCTCTCAAGCGTAAATTAACTGCTGTTGGTTTTGTGTCATTCTTCATGACCAACTTGGCTCAAAACATACTCTTAGTTCATACTAGAATGCAGTGCTTCAAGCTATGAAAGCTTGATTTTGTGTTTTGTTGTGTTCCAGAAGCAGTGTCAGAACCAAATTTTAAACACAATGGAACTACACGCTGCTTTCTAAGGATTGCTGCAAGAGGGCGCTGTATTAGTGTCTACAGTATGTGAGTCACAATTAGTAGGTGCGAAATGGTGTGTTCACACACTGAAAAATGTAATGAGGGATGGTGAAGTACAGGGAATGGAAATAAATGTATTAAAGATAGTGGCAGCACATCAGGTGCATTTTAAATGTAATTGTCTTCAAATGGAAAATGGCAAATGCTTCAGTGTAGCAAAAAAACAACTTGGTACTAGTAAAATGTATTTATATTTTTTATATTTACAGATGAAATCAAAAATTTACATACACCTTGCAGAATCTGTTAAAAGTTCATTATTTTACCGAAATAGGAGGGACCACACAAAATCTGTTATTTTTTATATAGTACCGACTGAATAAGATATTTCACATAAAAGACGTTTATATATAGTGCACAAGAGAAAATTATGGTTGAATTGATAAAAATAACCCTGTTCAAAAGTTTACATTCCTTATACTGTGTTGCTACCTGAATGATACACAGTTGTTGTTTTTTTTTGTGATAGCTGTTCATGAGTCCCTTGTTTGCCTTGAACAGTTAATCTGCCTGCTGTTCTTCAGAAAAGTCCTTCAGGTCCCACAGATTATTTGGTTTTTTAGCATTATGTATTTGAACCCTTTCCAACAATGACTGTATGATTTTGTTTCACACTGAGGACAACTGAGGGACTCATATGCAACTATTGCAGAAGGTTCAAACGCTCACTGATGCTTTAGAAGGAAACATGATGCATTAAGAGCCAGGGGTGTAAACTTTTGAACGGAATGAGGATGTGTACATCAACAAGGTAAGCTACTTATCTAAGTACTTTCACACTTACGTGTGTTTCTGGCCTTAGTTTGTTCTTTCATTACAAAAACACCACAAAACTACTGTGTTGAATTTTGCTGAAAGGAATTTTGAAAACATCAAAAGTTCATGACCCCCTTTCAATTATTATAAGAACATCTCAATTTCAAAAGCTGTCTGAAACTTTGATGTGACGACAGTGAATGAAAAACAGAGCTGTGTTCTGAGTGATTACGCTTTACACCATTGAAATGGTAAGAAAACAATGGTCATGACCAGACCAAACTAAATGACCTCAGTCAAAACAATACTACACAACATGTCTAATGTTTATGTAAGGCTTTTCAATCTACAAGGCTATAACAAAGACTTTTATTCTCACAGTTTATGTATACCAGGAATTACAAGCGTCATCTACTGATAGTCAAAGCACAGAAGTTAATGTATTGGGCCTTTACCATGCAAAGAGCAGCTTCTAAACATGAGAGGTTATGAATGTGACTCGTAACAGCAGCAACATCTCACCATTTTCCACCCTATGTATGTAGATGAATCTACATACATGCCATCCTTTACTCCTTCCACATCTGCTTGCCATTACACAATATTTCCTTTACCTCAATCCTTAAAATACCACTGTTCATTGTTTTAAGTAACCAGTGGGATCTAATCCTGTAAAAGTCCTTTGTTCCTGAAAACTCTCAGGATAAAAACAAAGCTACAACCCACAGCAGCCTTTTTTTTTTTTTTTAAATCATGTCTTGGCAAGAATTTGCCTGGTTGCAATTCCCACCACATCCGATACTAGTTTTAAAGTTTCGTTTAAAACCTTATCCTGACTTCATTTATTTCACTGGAAAAAAATGTCAGCGTAATCTCTCAGCAATGCCAGCTAACCGCATAATACAATGGAAAAAGGACATGGTCCATCCAAAACATGGCTTGTTTCAGTGGTTATGGAACATGTCCAGTAATGAATCTGGAGGAAATGTTAATGTTTAGTTGAGAATAAATAAGGTGCAAAGCTTAAAAATATATCAAAATATGTGGAAAAGGGGGGGGGGGGGGGGGGGGGGGGGGGGGAATATATATTTTGGACAAAGTACATCATTAAAATAATGTTCACGTTTTTTTTTTTCCTCTCTCTCTCTGTCCCATTCATGCATTCTAAAATGAATTTACAGTGTATTCCTGGCTATTAGCTGCTGTATTTTAACAGTAACTTTTACAGTTGTGGTTCTACAGTTTACTTACCACAAAAAATTACCTAACTAAAAATGTTTAGCAAGTTTATTTTTTATCTAAAATTATGCCTGTTGATTAAGACTTATTTTACGTAATGCAATATTATACTGTAAATTACAGCAAATTTTTAGAGCCCTCTACTTCGTTGTCTTGGACAACTTTTACAGTTGTGAGGCAAGATTAAAGTACCAGATGTATAGCCACTCATTAAAGCTCAGGAGTTATGTAACACCACACTTTTCACACAGTTAGACCTGACAGGGTTGCATTAATGCTTTTGTCTGGGCTGCCCAATCAAGGCAGACTATAGCCTATAGCTTAACAGAAGGCCCTGAAGAACAGGATCATATAGGGTGTGTGTGAGTACATGTTGTTTTTGGAGGCATGCGCCAGCACATGAGAGACAGAACTACACTGCACAGTCTCTCTACACAGGCTGCTCTTGGCAGTGCATCTAAAGGTTTTGGTCTTCCTGGTGGAAAGTGGCAGCCCATGCAGGAGGGGGTCTGGGAGAGGAAGTGGAGGTCAGAGGCAGAGAGTGGAGGAAGGGGGGGAAGGGAGTCAGGGCAGAGACTGGGCATCCTGCCTGGAACCTGTGTTTGTTTCTAGCAGCTGCCCATTTAGAACAAGTCCCACACTGTTTAAAGCTCAAGTATGTAACGTTAAAATACTTTCTCCTATCTGAGCTTAATATGCAGAGATGACTATAAAAAAACAATTAAGTTTATTGCTGCAGTTGCAAGAAGTTTACCTTTAAAAATAAGGTAGCAATATTTGAGTTTTTACAGATTGAATTTACAGTACCAAAAGAAACAACAACACATACTTTATTAACTGAGATAATGTTAATATACTAAGCTACTGATATCACTAAAATGGTTTTGTAACTTTATATCATCAAAAACACAAGTGATGATGAAAAGGCCACATAATTATTGCTCCTAAAAAGTAGCTTTTCCACAAGCTGAGGTAAATAATACATAGAAGATGCATACAAAAATAAAACCGCCATTGTGGTAACACATTTGACACTAAATTTGACCGTGGGCCACACACAACCAGTTACATCTGAAAGCTGAATAAAAAAAGTTTTCCAATGATGTATTGTTTGTTAGGATAGGACAATAATTGGCCAATAACTGTTTGAGAATCTGAGGGTACAAAATATACTGAGAAAAATTAAGGTCTTAGCAATGCATATTAATAATGAAAAATCATGGAACATGATCTTTACATTTTTAGCATAAAAGAAAAATCTATAATTTTGACCGATACAATGTATTGTTGGCACTTGTTACAAATATACCCATTACTTTTGGTATGAGGTTTTGCGGTCCAGGGTCACAAATTAATGCAATAAACACTGATTTACTCACCCCCTTGTCATCCAAGATGTTCATGTCTTTCTTTCTTCAGTCGTAAAGAAATTATGCTTTTCGAGGAAAACATTTCAGGATTTCTCACCATATAATGAATATGAATGGTGCCCCAAAGTTGAACTTCCAAAGTGCAGTTTAAATCCAGCTTCAAAGGGCTCTAAATGATCACAGTTTATGAAGAAGGGTCTTATCTAGCGAAACGATTGGTTATTTTTGAAACAAATTGACAATTTATATACTCTTTAATCGCAAATGCTTGTCTTATCTCATCTCTGCAATGCACAGTCTCTGTGATCCGGGTCAATACAGTTAGGGTATGTCAAAAAACTCCCATCTCATTTTCTTCCCCAACTTCAAAATCGCCCTACATCGCTGCAGAAGTACCAATGCAGTGTTTACAAAAGTGAACACACAAAGAAGATCAAACGCCTTTTACAAAAAAAGGTAAAACAGTGTTGTAGGACGATTTTGAAGTTGAAGACGAAAACGAGATGGGAGTTTTTCGACATACCCTAACTGTATTGACCCGGATCACAGAGACTACGTATGCGCATAGCAGAGACAAAACAAGAGGAGTATTTGCGGTTAAAGGTGTATAAATTGTCAATTTGTTATGAAAATAACCAATCCTTTCGCTAGATAAGACCCTTCTTCATTGGCTGGGATCGTTTTGAGCCCTTTGAAGCTGGATTTAAACTGCATTTTGGAACTTCAAACTTTGGGGCACCATTCATATTCATTATATGGAGAGAAATCCTGAAATGTTTTCCTCGAAAAACAATTTCTTTACGACTGAAAAAAGAAAGACATGAACATCTTGGATGACAAGGGGGTGAGTACATTATCTGTACATTTTTGTTCTGAAAGTGAACTAATCCTTTAAGACATTTTTTTAAACAAAACTTGATTTTAAGAGTATTTCAGCGTAAAATTAATGTCCCATTAGATTTCTTAGTTTTTTTATTGCATATAATAAGTTAACTTAGCACACACACACACACACACACACATACATATATGTATATATTTAAAACAAAAAAAAGTTGTGTACAAGTGTAAAAAAAACTTGTACATAATTTATATTATATATAAATATTAATATTTTACATATAAATCTAACATATTTTTTCCTTAATTTATATTTATATGTGTATTAATATATACATAATAAATATGCACAGTACACACACACATATAGCACGCAAACATAAACTTTTATTTCAGTTAATCAGGACTAATCGTTTTGAAGCTCTATTGAAGTTAAATGAAAAACCAAAAAATAAAAAAAGTACTCTAATACAGTAACATATTACATTTGACTGGAGTCAAACCAGTTCATTTAGATGTTAGGACATTTTTTGACTGATCTCTGAGCACCTTGCACAACTAAACCAACAGGAGACACATAATAATTACTGTGAAATGAAGCAAGAATTAGGTTTCAGGTCAGTCCAGTGCCTGTCAGCCCAACAGTGAAGCGCTAAAACAGTTACTGTCATGAGAAAACAATTGTGCACAACATATTTTTCTGTAATACATAGGTCCATTTTGATTCACTTTTTCTCAAACAGAAAACAGTGCAATATTGCATACTACCTATATTCACAATAACATTCCCTGCTGTCTCTCTGGCTCCATAACAAAGCAACTGAACAAAGGACATCCAACTTCCATGTATGGCCTCTAGAGTCTCATATTTCAACATGTTCATATGTTCACATTAAAGCACTCCAAGCAGGTGCAGAAGATGTGTGTGTGTGTGTGTGTGTGTGTGTGTGTGTGTTGCATGCTAGAAAGAGAAAGTAAAGTAAGTAATACGGTAACCTGAACGGTAATGACGTGTAGATTTGGTTGTGTTTTGCATACCTCTAAAGCAACAGTTAGAGCAACAGACACCAGTGCTATGGCTGTTTGGCTGAGATTGAAATGTTGTGGTTATGTTGGTTGGAACTGAAACTAATGGGCCTGGCAGACACTTCAGTGTTGCCACCTGCTCATCTCCGATTAGACACAGTTGTCACTATGACCATGCTAAATATATGATCCTGGTACTTAAGAGATACTGGCTGCTGTGTGTTTTTCTTCAGAGGGCGCATTTCGAAGATGAATAAACGTTGAAGACTTTTAAGGGCCGTATTAGTCGATTTTTACATCTCAACAGTTCTGAATATGAGGATTGTTTTTTGTTTTTTTTTTACATTTGAGCAAAAGGATTAATCAATACCATTAGTGATTAAATACATCCATTAGCGATTCAATTAAAAAGTTGTCTACTAAGTATAAAGATATTAAAAGATTTTAAAATCTTTTTAAAATGCTTCGGTTGTCACACACATTAGGTGAACTGAGGAATTCACCCATGCAAACTGTGTCATCAGCAGCATCCACAGAATGCAGGTCACTTAGGACATTAATGAATGAATGACGTACTGTAAAAAAAGACTGAATGGAGTTTATTGATTTGTTTTTGCAGGGATTGTGTTTAATGTGTCAAATGGGGCCATTAGTTCAATGGCAACTAATCTCCTATTTCAATAAAGTCTAGGTAATCCCTCACTTCACAGCTTCTATAATGTGTATTCCTCTGAGAATCCCACCTTAACAGCAATACACTTTTGCAATTCAACATGAACACAAAATGTACACTGCATCAAACAATGAATTCAACAATTGTTGAATTAAAGACATCCAATGGGACTAATAACTGTACATAAACATTGTGATGTACAGTATTTCAGTGAACTGTCTGGATTCCATCTGTAAGTGTCGTTACATTAGAGTATTCATGTTATAGCGTAATTGCAAATGTTAGTACTTTGCTGGTGTATACAGAATTTTACATTACTAATGAACTGTGTAATACAAACACAAACTGGAGCCGCCCCAAAACTATTTGGACACTTACACCACAGAATTCAAGACTGAAATTCTACGATTATACTAGTTTATTTCTAACATGAGTGAAATGTAAAAAAAAAAAAGTTTGTTAAAACAACTAATATACTGATTAAAATGTATTTGGACACTTTAGAGGAACATATTCATAGTTTATGTGAGAAACTACACTAGGTAACATGTAACTGAACTTCTAGAAATCACCTTGACATTAGTCAGTTAAATATGATTTGTTATAATAATTTGTTATTTCTTGATTTTTTTTATTTTTATTTTTTAATATGGCACTTGGTTTTATATATGTTACAGATTATTTATACAAATCAATATCAATGTAATCATACAAGTGAGCTAAATTGAATATATGAGATTTGTTGGTGTATTTGCATGTGTAAGTGAGGAATAATATAAATGTGTTAATAAGTTAGTGGAGCACCTCATTCCTATACTAAATTGATTCTGTAATTAATGGCCTGTCCTAGTCTCAGTGCATAAGGTTACCTGGATCTCTGCAGTTCCAGGGCAGAGTTGGCTATCTGCCCTCCCTCTAGACAGCAGTAGTTCTGGCTGGACTGCCTGGAGTAGGACACAGGCAGGATTCCCTGAGTGTACGTCTGGAGTCTCCCTCTCGTAGCCGGTGGAACTGCTGAAAAGGGGGAGCTGAACACGGACTGGAGCACCTGAGATCCGCACACATCCCCCTCCGCATCCGCTCCGCACGCTGGAGGAGGAGGAGCAGAAGCAGCAGCAGCAGCGGCCGCGCTGGGACCCGTGATCCCAGCCATGAAACCAGCAGCTCGGGCACTGCTGAGAGCCTGGTTCGCTGCCGCGGCCAATGCCTGCTGACCCACAGCAGAGACCAGGCTCTGTCTAGTCCTCGAGCTGTCCTCATCCTCGGTCTGATTCTCCCCGTCATCCTGCACAGGTCGTCCGTCCAAAGAGATGTTGCTGAGGAATGAGAGTGCAGCTTGTCTCCGTCGTGGATCTATTACGCGCTTCCGTGTGTGCTCCAGACTGGAGTGCTTCATCTGCAGCGCGCTCGCCATTAGCCGTGGGTTAGTGCGTGTTTGTCAACGGAGAGGGTTCATAGTGATTGTTTGGATATGGGGTGAAATTGGTGGTCAAAGCGCCATGGCGTTGGCTTTTAAGTGCCTGCTGTGTTTTACTGTGTGTGTACAGAAAAGCTGGGTCACGTGTGTGCAGTATTGTGGCAGCAGGAGCTTTAGTCTGACCAATGGGGATTCATGAGAACAAGGCGGTGTTCCAAAACACAGTGAGTCGCCTAACTAGACTGCATTATTAGCGGTTTTGGAATTGAGTTCAAAATCCTAGACATCATTTTTGAGAGAGGTTTGGTTTATTTAGCTGAACGGATTCTGAGCACGCCCTCAATGCTAAAAATGCTGTCTACGTTAGGCGGCTCAGTACGTTTTGAAACACAGCCTGCGTGTTTTTCCCCTTGCCTTAATTTTTGTTCCGCCCTTCTGGGCTACTTGGACAGGACATTAAAAATTACATAAAAAAAGTATGTTTTAGGTACGAACAGTCCGAGGAAGCACGAGATCTTGATGGCCTTTTAGATATCGTTATTGTACATTCAAATAACATTTCACTTAACCTCAAACAACTGGAAATAGACGTTCTCTTTTCTAAAGACTTGCATTTAATGTGTGTTGAATTATTATTATTATTTTTTTTTTTTACATAACTGCATACCCTTGCTTAAGTGTACCTTTATTTGCAATTCTATTGTCTTTGAAATATGGTTAAAGTAATGTACAAGCATTCATGGTAAACAAAAATATGCTTTTCTTTAGTCATTTCTAATAAAACGTGTATGTCATTGCCATGTATATATTTTTAAATCCAAATTTTTTATGATAAAGCAGCAGTTTAGTAATATATGTCACCCTGGACCACAAAAGGTTTTTTTTTTTTTTTTTTTAATGGGCTGTCTGAAAGCTGAATAATGTCCATTGATATATGGTTAGGACAACAGGACAATATTTGGCCGAAATATCACTATTTGAATATCTGGAATGTGAGGGTGCAATATATATATATATATATATAATATATCCTCCTGAGACCCGAGGAAAAAAAGTGTCATCATTTTTTTTTTATTTTGTGTGTTTTCCTACTTCTTTTGGGTTAAAAAAATTCTACAATTTAGAGTTTTTAATGTTTTTTTTATTTTTAATTTTACAGAATGTCCACTGTAGTGGACCACAGGACCATTTTAGTTTACAGAATGTCCACTGTAGTGGACCACAGGACCATTTTGTTCGAAAAGACAGCCAAACTCATGCAGTCATTAAATACATTAAGATGGTCCTGATGTCCACTATAATTGACATTTATAAAAAGCATAATATTTTAAAACTCAAACAATTTAAATGCTTTGAAAGCTACATTTATTATTCATGACACTTTAATAAACAAATATATATTGGATAAACATTGTAGAAAAACATTTAAAAAGCTATACTTTACATACATTTCCTCTTTCTGTAAAATGTGCTTTTTTTGTATGCCGGCCATTTTGGATGCAGTGTAAGAAGTAGTTCCTAACACACCAGCCAATCAAATGACATATTATTAGAAAGCCCAGGATGTCCTCTGTACCGTACAGCAGGAATTTACAGAGGATCTCAAAAAATACAAAGAACATTCATGAAAACCCAATGTCCACTACAGAGGACACAAGTCAAAGGGCTGGGTCTTAGGAGGATAAAACAACTTCAACCCTATATAACAGGGGTCACCACACTCAGTCCTGGAGGGCCGGTGTCCTACAGAGTTTAGCTCCAACCCTAACCAAACACACCTGAACCAGCTAATCAAGGTCTTAATAGGTGTACTTGAAACTTCCAGACAGGTGTGTTGAGGCAAGTTGAAGCTAAACTCTGCAGGACACCGGCCCTCCAGGACTGAGTGTGGTGACCCCTGCTATATAACTTCAACCCTGTTCCTGTGGACCCACTATCCTGAAGAGTTTAGCTACAACCCTAATCAAACACACCTGAAGCGGCCAATCAAGCTCCTCAAGACTGCTTGAAAATTGCAGGCAGGTGTGCTGAAGCCGGTTGCAAATAAACTTTCCAGGCAAGTGGGTCCCCAGGAGCAGGGTTTAAGACCTCTGGCCTAACACACTACAGTAAAATTATAATAATACCATAGATGTGTCTTAGTATGTTAGACAGTCCAGCAGTCCAGCAGTCAAACAAACACTGTGAATGTTTAATGGACTCTTCTTAAACCCAACTTAGCTACCTAAGCTGAAATGACAAAACTTCACATGATGGCACAATTTATTACAAGAGCAAACGTTCACTAACTGTAACTTCCTAGTTGCCCTAGAAGACTGGATGTTTTTTTAAGACTCTGTTCGATAACAGTTTTTTTTCAACGTTACAGCGCCATCTAGTGGATTATAAATTTACAGTGCATTCAGAAAGTATTCAGACCCCCTTCACTTTTTTTTAATTTTGTGATGTTGCACCCTGATACTACAGTTGTTTTAATTGATGTTTTTCTCATTAATATACACTCCGTACCTCATAATAACAAAGTGAAAAAATAATTTTAGACATTTTAGAAAAACCTAAAACATCACATTTACATAAGAATTCAGGCCCTTTGCAACAGGTGGACCCTTTGAAATTTAGCTCAGTTGCCTCCCATTTCTCTTGATCATCGCTGAGATGTTTCTACACCTTGATTGGAGTTCACCTGTGGTAAATAAAATTGATTAGACATGATTTGGAAAGGCACACACCTCTTTATAAAATGTCTCACAGCTGACAATGCATATCAGAGCGAAAACCAAGCCATGAGGTTAAAGAAACGGAATGCAGAGCTCAGAGACAGGATTGTCTGTGAGCTGGACAGATCTGGGGAAGGCTACAAAAAATTTCTGCAGAACTGAAAGTTCCCAAGAGCACAGTGGCTTCCATAATTCTCAAACGGAAGAACAAGGGCCTTGTCTAGACTGGTGACCAAGAACCTGATGGTCACTTTAGTTGAGCTCCATGATCATATATGCAGATGGGAGAAACCTACAGAAGGACAAATATCACTGCAACACTTCACCAATTTGGGCTTTATGGTGGTGTGGCCAAACTCAATCCTCTACTCATTGAAGACACATAAAAACACTTGAAATTTGGAGGGAAAAAAAAGCATCTAAAGGATCCTCAGACTCTGAGATAACAAGATTATCTGGTCTGACCAACCTCAATTCTAAGCATCATGTTTGAAGGAAACCAGCTTCACTCATTACCTGCAGCGCATCATCGCCAAAAATAAAGTGTGCTGGTAGCAGCCTCACGATGTGGGGCTGTTTTTCAGCAGCAGGGATGGGAGACTGGTCAGGGTTGAGGGAAAGCTAAATGGAGCAAAGTGCAAAGATATCCTCAATTAAAACCTGTTCCACAGCACCTTACCTCAGACTGGGCTGAAACACACCGGCAACACAGGAGTGGCTTAGGGACAACTCTGTAAACGTCCTGGAGTGGCCCAGCCAGAGCCCTGACTTGAACCCTATCGGACATCTCTTGAGAGACCTGAAAATGGCTCTGCACCGATGGTCCCCATCCAATCTGACCGAGTTTGAGTGGATTTGCAAAGAAGTATGGCAGAAAATCCCCTAATCCAGGTGTGCAATGTTGCGTCATACCCCACAAGACTCGAGGCTGTAATTGCTGGCCAAAGTGCTTCAACTAAGTACTGAGTAGGCTACTTGTATGCGACATTTCAGTTTGTTCGTTTTAATACATTTACAGACTAAAATTCTTGTTTCACTTCGTCATTATGAGGCACGTGTAGGTTAATGAGAAAAAAAAAAAAAAATTAAACAATTGTAGTATGAGGCTGCAACATACCAAATTTGAAAAAAGTGAAGGGGGTCTGAATACTTCCTGATTGCACTGTAATATACCTGGAAATTATGTAGCGATGAAAGAATTATTTCTTTATGATGTTCACTAGATGGCGCCAGAGTGTAGCCTAAAGGTTCAAATTCTTGTTTTTTTCTGATAATGGTGCAAGTGAGATAGATTCCAGCGATGAAATGAATGAGGGAGGTGATATAAACCAGTGATGAAATATTTGAAATTCAAGTTCATTTGCCGTTTGTAACAGATACTCTGGAATTCTTTCTCAATCGGTTTCCTAGCTCACGGGAGGCGTTTATGAAGGACATGAGGTGAAAAGAGTGTGGTGCAATTTGGGAATATTACGGTTTTGATGTCAAGTACACAGCTAGTTACATGTGAGGATAGTTCCCATGTAAAACATTTTATGAGCTCGTATAAACTGCAACATGAAGTACTGTAATTGTAACCTACTTAAAAATGGCATACTTCAGTGAAGGGCGAAAAGCTGATTACATATGGTGCAAAAAAAAAAAAACAAGTCATGGCATCTAAAACTGTACACTTTTACTTGTACATACATTAAACAAACTCTTGGTGGGTTTATGTACAAATTATTGTTCAACTATTTGTATGTTGTGTATATATTATGCGTGTTTGGCTATATATGTAAATTGTGACCCTGGACTAGTCATAACGATAATTTTTTATTTATTTAAAAAATTTTTTTAATTGAGAGTTATACATAATCTGAAAGCTGAATAAATATGCTTTCATTGATCATCATTGATGTATGGTTTGTTAGGATAGGACAACATTTGGCTGAGATACAACTATGAAAATCTTAAATCTGAGGGTGCAAAAAAAAAAAAAAAATCTTGGGAAAATTGCTTTTAAAGTTGTCCAAATGAAGTTCTTAGTAATTCATATTATTCATATTCATAATACAAAATTAAGCTTTGATATATTTACAATAGACAAAATGTACAAAATATTGTCATGGAACATGATTTTTATTTAATGTCCTAATGATTTTTTGCCATAAAATAAAAATCTATAATTTTGACCCATACAATGTTTTTTTTTTTTTTGGCTATTGCTACAAATATACCTGTGCTACTTAAGACTGGTTTTGTGATCCAGGGTCACATATAGATTACAATAGATACAAGATTAGAAAAAAGGTAATGAATGAGACGTTTGGAATAATAAAAATAATACATATAATACAGTATTGACATATCACTTTTTTTTATTTTTTTATTTTCCATTAATTTGGCTTAGCTTAATGAATGAAATTCTTGTAAATATGGACTACATCATCCAGTAACAGTGGGTGGTCCCTTTGCTCTGTCATCTGGTCAGAATTCTTCCCCGCTGATAACCTTCCTCGGTTAGAAGCACTCAGGTCAATGACATTATTCTAACATGCTGAGTTAACCATGTTATGGTAATGACAGATACTCTGGCAAAGAAATACGTAAGCAACTCCTTCACTACTAAAGCTGTTTAGTAACATTTTTCCTTCTTTTTTCTCTCTCTCTGCAGAATCTGCATATCAGCCATGGTTTTCAGGGACAAAAAAGTTGCAAAGACTATTGTGTTAGACAGACAAAGTCAAACATCAACATCAAACATCAATAAAACAAGACCTACTTTCACTTTCCACTCATAATTTGACAGATCCTCAATTGGTTGCACATTCTGTGCTGGTTTATTACTTCCTCAGTCTCATAATGCACCAAAATAACACAACTTTTCACAGCGGCTTTTGAGGCTACGCTGTCACAAGCAACAATAAAGTACTCTCGGCCAGGTTAATCTTATCCCTAAATCAGTGGAGCAGAGCACAGACCTCAGACTCGCTGTCCCTGTGTGTGAAATGCAGCACTTCCTGTGTTTGTGTGGGGTTTCCTCCCCCTCAAGTGATTTTGGCACCTCATTGTGAGTCATGATGCACACGGTGTGACAACTCCTTCACGTTGATTGGAGGAAAAAGAACAAAAATATTGCTGATGGTTTTCTGACAGCAGATGGTAGGGAATATGAAGCTGAATAACTGGGATCTTGTGGAACTGAAAGTGAAAGTGATTTATCAGAACTATCAGTATGTCTGTTCTTATCAGTTGGCTTCAGGGAGTAAAATGTGACTCATGAGATGTGACTGAAGTTTATTTTTAAATGCATTCGTTTTGGGAGTGACTAAGAAATTTAGAAACCACATTGATATCAGTCAGTATTGTTGTAAATGTAAGTAAGTTGTTTTTAATCACATACCAATTTAAGTCTTGATTTATGTACTTTCAGGAGCCTAATCGACGGTGACGGATGGTTGGACGGATAGCTGCTTCTGCCCTAACGTCACACAGTCTGACGCTGAGCGTTCTTGTTGTTGCTTCTCTGTGGTCAAGAGGGCAGAGGTGGCTGGGCAGAGGGAGATCTGCGGTCAGATCGCAGGATTGATGAGCGAGTTTCAAGGGGGAACTGTGAGGAAGTCCATCTCCAGCCCACCCGTGGGCCACAGCAGCCCCACATCAAACGGACCAGCTCCACTGTGATGTATGGCGGTTGCGCTGCACTTTCAACCAGAGTCGAGAAGGTCCATCAAGGGATTTATCTCAAGGGAGGATGAAAGGAGAAGCAGAGGCGTCTGCCAAACAAAGGCTCATGGGGGCCAACAGTACAGGTCAGGCCTGGCCCTCAAACTGGAGAGATTTATATTGGTCCACTTCAGCTGAAGACACATTTGAGCTTAGATGGGTTAAATGGATATCAATACTGGAAAAATAGTGATACTATTGAAATGTGTGTATAAATACTTTTTCCTAGACAATGCTACAGTCAAACCAAAAAGTATTCAGACACCAGATATAATTGTTGATATTTTTAGTTCATTTATGTACTGTAATTGAGGATAGCAAAATAAAGTAAACTGTGACATATTGTACCCAAAAATTCTTAATAGAGAGGACTACCAGTAAAATTTATGAAAATTTGGAACCAAAAATTATTCAGACACTTTGACCTGACCGTGTTTTCTCTTTAATTGCTAATGCAACCTTTTTACACCACAGGCTGAACAAAAGTAAGCATTTCTTGGTAATCGGTCAACAAAGTATTGATATTTGTCATACTTAAAGTTGTCTGAATTTTTGGTTGATTGTAATCTTTTACTTACCTTTCAATCAAAGTTATCTGACATTATCAAAATGAATTTGTTCTGACAGTTTAACTGAGTTCTTGTCATGTTTTTTACCATTTTGTAAATATAGCATTGTTGAAGCAAATGTTGAAGGTGTCTGGATACATTTTGGTTTGACTATAATAAATGGATCAATGATATGACCCATTATGTATGAATGAAAATGTAATTTATTTATACAATGACTTTTACTCTATAAAGCCTGCTAAATCATATTTAATACATTTTTAAGTCCTTTAAATTGCTATAAAAATAGCTCTTGTACACAATATATTACATGCTGATTTGTTAGCAAGTAAAAATACTAAAACATCCCTCTTTAGGTTGCGGAACACATGCCTTTTTGCTGTGAAATCTTTAGTATTTTTTTTTATAAGTAAGTGAATGTATAATATTTTTTATATTAATACTTTTATATGATATTTTTACCATTTACTTGATCACCCATATACATATTACTTTTTAAAGAAAAGTCATGTTAAAAAGTTCAGTTCAGGCTTTTAAGGACAGTTCATTGGTACTAAAACTAAGCATTTAAATATCACCTTATTAATATGATTGACAACTGATAATTATATGCAAGTTTTGTAAGTCTGCTAAAGTGGCGAAGATTTCATTGAATTTCATCTTTGGCCTTATAAGTATTAGGAGCTGCACCAAAATACATATGTTTGCTTAAGTTTGGGCTTCTGAGTAAGGGTTTATTTTCTCTTTGAGTATTAACTTAATATTATTTTATATCATGCTATATGAGGCATAATGGTATCAAATTTGATACTCAACAAAGAACACGTTTTTTTCTTCTTCAAGAAACTGTTCCAAACTAAAGTATATTTACAAACAACTAAGATATATAAGTGTATACTTCAGACTTCAGGAACATGTTAATTCTACTTGATAGTTCCACCAGGTGAACGTGATTTCACCAAGTACAACATGTTCCTGGATCAACATCCTTGTTGATCCTGAAACAACATTCCATTCAACCAATCAGAATTGAGGGATAACTTTTCAGAAAAAAGTTTCAGTTTCAGGCTGTTTCAGTCTTACGATCAGGATTAGGTGCTTCTACACACTTGTTATTCAGCTATCGTTTCCCTCTGTTTTTAAGAAAAAAAGGTTAGGTTTAGGGGTAGGGATTGGGTTAAGTCTATATTTTTGGAAAGTAATGTTGATCCAGGAGCAACAAAGATGTTGATCCAGGAACATGTCTTACTTGGCAATATCAGGGTGACCAGTCCCACCACATGACTTTTATGTAATTAAATTAAACATTTTGACAATAATATAAACTTTTTTTTTCTCAGACAAGAGCAGGTATTGTTTTGGTTTTAGGAAAACTTTGATGAAATTAAGTTCTAAGAATGTTTGAAAAACTTTTTAAAAAGATTTTGCCTTTATTAATCATAGACACATTTTATGAAACCAAATTCACTGTTCACCTTACACTCAGCTTAAGCAGCAATACTTTAGCATCATGTTAGCAGTGTTATTTCGTTACTGTATTTAAATACATTTTTCAAGTAGGCCTATCGGTACTTTACTGGTGGAGCAGTTTTATTTTGAGTAACTTTTACTTTTACTTCACTACATTCCATTGCATAAGATCGTACTTAGCTACTTTTAGCTACTTTTTACACTACATTTCAAAAAACATGTCGTTACTCCTTATAATATATCATGTGCTCCGAGACGCAGAAGCGGTGTCTGATTTATGAACAAACTGATTCTTTTCAATGAAACTGTTAAATCCGTTCGCATATCGCACCAAACGATTCATTCACGAATTGGACTGATCCAATTGCAGTTGTTCTGGAGTCGACAACTGATTCAAATGAACCGTTTAGAGTGAGTCTCCAGTGAACTGAATTCACAAGTAAGCAGCGGGAGGTTTTGTGAGCGCGCGCGCGACTGATGCTGCGGAAAGTATGTTACTAATGATGAATTTTAGGATTAATTATTGATATTTTCCTTAATTTTCTTCCTAACTTCAGGCCTTATTCTTATATCATATATAATTGTGGCATTCTGCAAAACAATAAGCTTTAAAACACTTTTTTCTTACTGGTGAAAATTAAATCTGTTTTCTCTCAGGTACATCGCAGTGTAAGCTTCACAGTGAACATTACTACATCACTTTCATCAGCGTAGTCCATATCAACAACAATATCTAGAATCCATATAAGCTAGTGGTTATTTTGGGAAAATTCCAGTTATTTTGAGCAGTATGATTCTAGAAAATATATGCTAATATAAAATTAAGTGGCCTATAAAAAAGTGAAAATAAAGCTATCTATTGGTACTTTTTTACTCAAGTACATAAAAAATCAAGCACTTTTGTACTTTCACTCAAGTAAAACTGAGTGAATATAAGCTCCCCTAAAAACGCACATCTGACATGATCCTGGCATGAGTCTAAATTCCGTAAAAATTAAATTTATTTGACTAATTAATTTAACTGACAAGTTTCTCCAAAAGGTATATATTTTCTACAAAATGTATTAATTCAGCGTTAGAAGCTTTATTATTTGATTTTAAAATAAGGGGAAACAATAATTATCTTATAATAAAATAATAAACAGCTTGGGGAATGTGTGGGGGAAATAAATGTTTCCATAATGATACATTTATTATATCAAATATTCATCATTTATCAAAACTAAATGAAACAAAACTAAATTTCTCCATGATGTAAGTTATTAGTCTAATGATCGTGTGTTACATGTGAGGCCATGACATTATGAAATGGTGGTAACTGAGGCACTTTATAAAGCTGTCAGATGAGAGCTGACAATATTAATCACACCATCACTCCAGCACACAACATTAAAACAATTTAGTCATAATGGTATAGCAGTTTGAATCTGTATTTGTTTTCTCTTCTCTTGTGTGGAGGAAAGCAGGCCTGTGATAACATACTTTACTCTTCAGCTCGAAATGAAAACATTCATTTGTATTAATTTGAAGAAAATAAGCGAGGAGTTTATGGGAGACACTGAAGCTGGCACACATGAGCTCTGTTCCAAAACCTACCGAGGTGCCTTGTTGACTACTGCCTACATAGGCAACTTTATTCTTAGGCAGCATCCTGATCATCATGGGTTTTCAAACTGTGGCTGCAAGCGAGTGCAAGGGGGTCTGTGGAAAATAAATAAAGAATCAAAAATATGATTGAACTAAATAAACATCTAACAGTGCAGAACTACAGTGAGTAGGAAAAAAAGTAAAAATGTTACCCTGAGCCACAAAAGCAGTTATAAGGGTCAATGTTTCGATATTGAGATGTATAACTAATCTGAAAGCTGAATAAATAAACTTTCCGTTGATGTATGGTTTGTTATGATAGAACAATATTTGGCCGAGATACAACTATTTGGAAATCTAGAATCTGAGGGTGCAAAAAAATCTAAATATTCAGAGAATCGCCTTTAAAAGTGTCCACATGAAGTTCTTAGCAATGTATATTACTAATAAAAAATTAAGTTCTGATATATTTACAGTAGGATATTTACAAAATATCTTCATTGAACATGATCTTTACCTAAATATCCTAATGAATTTTGGAATAAAGAAAAATCAATCATTTTGACCCATACAATGATATTTGGCTATTGCTACAAATATACCTGTGCTACTTAAGACTGGTTTTGTGGTCCAGGATCACAAATGTAATAATAAATAAACATTTTCCAAATAATATTTTAAACATTTATATATTATTAATGTAATATATTAGAATACTTTACAGTATAAATTAGGTCTGGCTTTTAAGTCTTAAGATGGGGGATGATCATATTTGGGGGTTGTGGCATAGATATACAGGTCCTTCTCAAAAAATTAGCATATTGTGATAAAGTTCATTATTTTCTGTAATGTACTGATAAACATTAGACTTTCATATATTTTAGATTCATTACCCACAACTAAAGTAGTTCAAGCCTTTTTTTTGTTTTAATATTGATGATTTTGGCATACAGCTCATGAAAACCCAAAATTCCTATCTCAAAAAATTAGCATATTTCATCCGACCAATAAAAGAAAAATGTTTTTAATACAAAAAAAGTCAACCTTCAAATAATTATGTTCAGTTATGCACTCAATACTTGGTCGGGAATCCTTTTGCAGAAATGACTGCTTCAATGCGGCGTGGCATGGAGGCAATCAGCCTGTGGCACTGCTGAGGTGTTATGGAGGCCCAGGATGCTTCGATAGCGGCCTTAAGCTCATCCAGAGTGTTGGGTCTTGCGTCTCTCAACTTTCTCTTCACAATATCCCACAGATTCTCTATGGGGTTCAGGTCAGGAGAGTTGGCAGGCCAATTGAGCACAGTAATACCATGGTCAGTAAACCATTTACCAGTGGTTTTGGCACTGTGAGCAGGTGCCAGGTCGTGCTGAAAAATGAAATCTTCATCTCCATAAAGCTTTTCAGCAGATGGAAGCATGAAGTGCTCCAAAATCTCCTGATAGCTAGCTGCATTGACCCTGCCCTTGATAAAACACAGTGGACCAACACCAGCAGCTGACATGGCACCCCAGACCATCACTGACTGTGGGTACTTGACACTGGACTTCAGGCATTTTGGCATTTCCCTCTCCCCAGTCTTTCTCCAGACTCTGGCACCTTGATTTCCGAAGGACATGCAAAATTTGCTTTCATCCGAAAAAAGTACTTTGGACCACTGAGCAACAGTCCAGTGCTGCTTCTCTGTAGCCCAGGACAGGCGCTTCTGCCGCCGTTTCTGGTTCAAAAGTGGCTTGACCTGGGGAATGCGGCACCTGTAGCCCATTTCCTGCACACGCCTGTACACGGTGGCTCTGGATGTTTCTACTCCAGACTCAGTCCACTGCTTCCGCAGGTCCCCCGAGGTCTGGAATCGGTCCTTCTCCACAATCTTCCTCAGGGTCCGGTCACCTCTTCTCGTTGTGCAGCGTTTTCTGCCACACTTTTTCCTTCCCACAGACCTCTTGCTTGAGGGTGTCAATGATGGCCTTCTGGACAGCAGTCAGGTCGGCAGTCTTACCCATGATTGCGGTTTTGAGTAATGAACCAGGCTGGGAGTTTTTAAAAGCCTCAGGAATCTTTTGCAGGTGTTTAGAGTTAATTAGTTGATTCAGATGATTAGGTTAATAGCTCGTTTAGAGAACCTTTTCATGATATGCTAATTTTTTGAGATAGGAATTTTGGGTTTTCATGAGCTGTATGCCAAAATCATCAATATTAAAACAAAAAAAAGGCTTGAACTACTTCAGTTGTGTGTAATGAATCTAAAATATATGAAAGTCTAATGTTTATCAGTACATTACAGAAAATAATGAACTTTATCACAATATGCTAATTTTTTGAGAAGGACCTGTATATATATATATATATATATATATATATATATTGAAAAACCCTGTCATAAGTGACCAATTTGAGATCTCATGATGTTGGTTTAATTGCATTAAAAAAAAAAAAGCTAAAAACTGCAAAATAACATATTTCCAGTCAGAACATAAAAAGAATGGTCTTTTCTTATCATCAATAACACTGAAAAATATATTTCAGGTTGGTTCAGGAAAAGTGTGCATTTGATATTAGCATGTTTACTGTAGACAAAAGTATAATACAAATAACTATTTTTATACTTATAGCCATGTTTACATTGCCATACTGGATTTATTTCTAAATGTTAACATAGTATATTGCCTTTAAGCCAATGATGCTTAAAAATGCTAGGATTGAACTAGGATTTGGAACAGTGTGAAAAGGTAAAGCACAGACCTCAAGAAGAAATGTTCTGTCCAGAATGTTTCCCATGCTCCATTAATTTAATATCAAAATCCAAGCCTTTAAAAGAGCATGCATGTTCTGGCATACACTTTCACTTTGCATTCAAGAAAACAACACATAGTGACACCAAAAAAAAAAAAAAAAAACTCACATTTTATAGAAACCCCTTCTTAGGAAAAAAAGCTCAACCCTTACTTTTGGAGAATATTTTGATTTCAGGTAAAATGAAGCATGGCAGGATGGGGACACTGGATGAAACAATAAAGGGCCACGAATGGGGCCACATTTGGGTGGCTAAGAGGAAACATGGTTGAGGATTTATGGGGGAAGTCTAAGGTGAAAACAGTAGCAGCTGGTTCACTGGGTAGGTCAGCGTATAGACTAAATTTACTGTAACAGCCGCCTATAATTGTGAGGAAAAGCCCACGCAAGTGAGTGGGCAAAAACAGCAATCCTGCAGTACAAGAGGAAGGAGTATATTATGAGTCAGCATGTCGAGAGGAAGAAGACCTGTGCATTCCACAGGCGTTGGGATGACTGTACTGTGTGTGTTCAAGGAACTGTCAAATGTATTGGTTTGGTAGCTTAAAATATGTGCTCCATAGAAATTCATGTAATACGTTTCAATGACTTTTATGCCGTATGACCTTTTTCCCCTGAAATACAATGTCAATGATCAATGATTCATTCATTCCAATCTCTGTTGAAAGCTGTTTGATCTTAAACAACATCCTTTGACACTGATTTAAAGATATTATAATAAGGATCATTATTATAATTGTTCAAATTTTGAATTATAACTAGTGCTGTTAAATTTATAGTTTGTGTGTGTTGTGTATATTTATTAGAGCTGTCAGTTGATTAAAATTTGTAATCAAATTAATTGCATGATGTTTTGATTAATTAATCTAATTAATTGCAAAATACATTTTAAACTATTTTTGTGTTAAATGAGAAAGTATCAAGTAGATATTACAAAGAAATATTTCTTTGTAAATATAACAATATTTACTGCCCCCTGCTCCTTTGAGGTCCTAATCTAAAGTGCCCCCAGTCTGCGGCCTGCCGAGGGTGTGATAGCCTATATATAAATATGATACAAATTTAAACATATTTAAAATATTAGTAAACATAATATATCTAAAATCAAATTTAGTGGGTACTTGCAATTGGGAGGTGTCTGTCCCGAACCCTAACCCCTAAATTTGAACAAATAAAAATGATAATGAAAACATTTTTGCATTAAATTTCAATATATAGATTAAAGTATATATATATATATATATATATATATATATATATATAATTTAAAAAGAAAAAAAATGTATATATATAATTTTTTTCTTTTTAAATTCTGAAACTTTATTTACAAAAAATGTTTTCCGCATTTTCATGTCACTACCGAAACAGTGTATGTTTTAGTCCATTGGCTGAGACTTATTTAACTACACATCTACATTTATGATCAGGAAATATTTATGTTCTATAATTAAATGCTTTTGGGGGGGTTATTCCATAACACTTAGTTTTATATGGGTACAACTCTTCAGAACTGTGCTAGCTAACCATGTGCTGATTAGCTAGGTTCAAAAATATCTAAAATTGTCACTACAGAAACAGTCACGACAGAAACATTTGGTGAAGTACAGTCATAGTCAAAAATGTCGGCACCCTTGCAATTCTGTCAGAAAATGCAACCCTTCTCTCAGAAAATACAGTTACAGTTGCAAATGTTTTGGCACTCACATGTTTGTTTATTTATTTATTTTTTTGTTTGCGTTGAAACAACACACCCTAACATAATATTTAGCACCCCCTTTGGAAAAAATAACTGAAATCAATTGCTTCCTGTAACCATGAATGAGTTTCTTACACCTCTCTACTGGAATTTTGGACCACTCTTCTTTTGCAAACTACTCCAGGTCATTCAGATTTGAAGGATGTCTTCTCCCAACTGCTGTTTTGAGATATCTCCACAGGTGTTCTATGGAATTCAGATCTGGACTCATTGCTGGCCTCCAGAACCCTCCAGCGCTTTGTTTGTAACCACTTCTGAGTGCTTTTTGAAGTGTGTTTTGGGTCATTGTCCTGCTGGAAGACCCAAGATCTCTGGTGGAGACGCAGCGTTCTGACACTGCCCACTACGTTGGGTCCCAAAATTCTTTAGTAAACATCAGATTTCATGATCAAGGCATCCAGTGCCAGAAGCAGGAAAGCAACCCCAAAACATCTTTGAACCTCCACCATGTTTGACTGTAGGGACTGTTCTTTTTTTTGAAGGCCTCATTTCTTTTTCTGTAAACAGTGCCATGTTATCCTTTACCAAAAAGCTCTACTTTTGTCTCATCTGTCCACAGTACGTTCTCCCAGAATGACTCAGATTTTGCCACATGTTTTGGCAAACTTCAGTCTTGCTTTTTTATGCCTTTTTGTCAGCAGTGGTGTCCTACCATAGCATCCCTTTTCATTCAGATGGTGACGGATAGTGTGAGCTGACACTGTTGTACCCTGTGTCTGCAGATCAGCTTGAATTTGTTTGGAATCTGGGATCTTTATCCACCATTCAAACTATCCTTCGTAGTAATTTTTCATTAATTTTGATCTTCCATCTATGTCCAGGGAGGTTAGCTACAGTGCCATGGGCTGTAAACCTCTTTATGATTTTGCCCACAGTGGACACAGGAACATTAAGATCTCTGGAGATGGACTTGTAGTCTTGAGATTGTCCATGTTTTCCCAAATATTTTTCTCTCAGATCCACAGACAATTCTTTACACTTCTTTCTTTTCTCCATGCTCAGACACACAACACAAAGGTTGCGTCAACTTTTCTCCATTTTAACTGGTTGCAAGTGTGATTACTATATTGCCCACACCTGTTACTTGCCACAGGCATGTCAAAATACAAATTACAGGAGCATCACATGTTTGAAAAGCAATTATTTCTTACAATTTTAACAAGGTGCCAATAGTTTTGTTTAGTCCAGTTCTGTGAGTTCTGTGTGAAATTTTATCAAGTTTGACTTTTCTTCTCTGTTTTTTGTGTTGTTCCAGTACAAACAAAAACAATAAGCATGCGAATACCAAAACATTTGCATTTTTTTTAGAGAACTGTTGCATTTTCTGACAGAATTGCAAGGGTGCAAATATTTTTGGCCATGACTACACTGAAGGAAATGATAAACGCAGCACTTTTGTTTTTGTCCCCATTTTTCAGGAGCTGAACTCAAAGACAAAGACAAAGACTTTTTCTGTGTACACACTATTTCTCTCAAATCTGTCTAAATCTGTGTTAGTGAGAACTTCTCCTTTGTCAAGTTAATCCATCCACCTCACAGGTGTGGCGTATCAAGATGCTGATTAGACAGCATGATTATTGCACAGGTGTGCCTTAGGCTGGCCACAATAAAAGGCCACTCTAAAATGTGCAGTTTTATTACACAGCACAATGCCACAGATGTTGCAAGTTTTGATGGAGCATGCAGTTGACCTATCGCTAAGCCCCGCCCCCCTTAGTTACTGTTGCTGCCTCGGACAAACAACAGAGTTTCCCACTGTCTTTGTAACGGTTGAACAGAGTGGTCAGGAGTCGTTGGATCCATATGCACAGTATTTATTATACAAAACTCAGAAACAGACAGGCGGAAGTTGGCAACGGCAGACTGGTGTGGTGAAGACAATCCAGAGGGATAAACGAGAGTCCAGGCGCAAAGATCGAGGCAGGCAGCAGGCAGAGGGATAATCCGAACAAACAGGCGGGGGTCGAAAAAGGCTGGCAGAGTCCGTTCACACACAATAAAGCAGTCCAGTTGGCAACAGAAAATCAGTACAGGGAATAAACGCTCAGGATTGACAGGCTGGCTAATCAAAACTTCGCGACTGGATCGCCGAAATGGCGGCCCTAAAAAGGCCGCGAGCGATCGTAATGGCGGCCGACCCGGAACCGGAAGTAAGTCCCAGGTGCGGGATGTTATGGGTAATGGAGTCCGAATTATCAAAAGTCCGGTGAAAGCTCCCGCTGGCGGCGGTTTGAGGGAGCCACAGAGACCACGTTTGTGACAGAGCCCCCCCCCTGCGAGCGACTCCTGGCGCGAGGAGGTGCCCGACGCCGGGGTCTACCCCTTCCACGGGGAGCTGGTCGATCTGGGTGAGAGAGATGGAATTCTGTGATGAGGGAAGGGTCGAGTATATCTGCAGAGGCGACCCAAGATCTCTCCTCGGGGCCAAAGCCCTCCCAGTCAACCAGGTACTGAAGGCGACCTCTCCGGCGTCGGGAATCCAGGATGACGTTCACTTGGTAAGCCTCCTCGCCGTCGATTATGATGGGGGGAGGTCCCTGAGGGGTGGTCTCGTCTAGGCTCTCCACTCTCCCCGGATCGCCAGCGGGCTTGAACAGAGAAACATGGAAAGTGGGTGAGATACGATACTGGGCTGGTAGGTCTAATCTGAATGACACAGGTGTAATCTGTCTGAGAATTTTGAAGGGACCCACGTACCTGGGACTGAGCTTTTTACTGGGTAGCCGGAGACGTAGGTCCCGGGTCGAGAGCCAAACCCATTGGCCGGGAGCGTAGGGAGGGTTGCGACTTCGTCTGCGGTTGGCCTGGTCCTGAGTGCGGCGGACTGCCCTCTGCAGATGAACGTGTGCCTGATTCCATGTTGCCTCGCTGCGCTGGAACCAGGAGTTGACCGCAGGGAGCTCGGAGGGCTCGCCAGACCAGGGGAAGAGGGGAGGTTGGAAACCTAGGATGCATTGAAATGGAGTGAGGTTAGTGGAAGGTTTTAACAGAGAATTTTGTGCATATTCGGCCCAAAAGAGGTAGCGGCTCCAATCTTCCTGGTGACGTTGGCAGTAGGATCGGAGGAAGCGGATCAACTCCTGGTTCAGCCTCTCCACTTGACCATTGGCCTGCGGGTGGTATCCTGAGGTGAGACTGATGTTGATGTCCAGGAGGCGGCAGAAGCTGGTCCAGAGACGTGAGGTGAATTGAGGACCTCTATCCGAGACAATGTCGTCCGGTAACCCATAGAAACGAAACACTGTATTGCAGAGAGTTTCGGCCGTCTCCATGGCGGTGGGCAGTTTAGGGAGAGGGACGAGACGGCAGCCTTTGGAAAAGCGATCAATAACAGTGAGGATGGTGGTAAGGCCTTGTGAGGAGGGTAGGTCGGTGATGAAATCTATGGCGATGTGTGACCAAGGGCGTCGTGGTATGGGTAAAGGCTGCAACAGACCGGCTGGTAAGTGATGTGGCACTTTGGAGGTATTGCAGACTGAACAGTTTCTTACGAATTGGATGGTATCGGAACGAATAGAGGGCCACCAGAAGCGATTGGCGAGGAGCTGGGTCGTGGCCGAAATTCCTGGGTGACCTGAACTTGGGGAGGAATGGACCTGGGTTAAGACTTGTTGGCGGAGAGAGGAGGGAACATAGGTGAGATTGGCAGGGCAGTCGGCAGGTGCGGGCTCCTGGCGTTGGGCTTCTGAGATCTCGGTCATGAGGTCCCAGATCACTGGAGCAACAATTATGGACGTAGGCAGAATGGTCTCAGAGCCAGTAGCAGACGGGGTAGCTTCGTGGATACGGGAGAGGGCATCAGCTTTGGCATTTTGAGAACCGGGACGATAGGTTACTTGGAATAGATTAATATGTCATCTATGTAGACGATCACAAAGCGGTTCAACAAGTCTCTGAAAACATCATTAATGAAAGCCTGAAAACAGGAGGGACTGTTGGAGAGTCCGAAGGGCATAACCCTATATTCATAGTGGCCAGTGGTGGTGGAAAAGGCCGTCTTCCACTCGTCCCCCTCTCGGATTCTGACCAGGTTGTACGCACTGCGTAGATCCAGCTTAGTGAAGATTTTCGCTGAGCGTAGCTGTTCCAGGGCTGAGGGGACGAGGGGGAGTGGATAGCGGTACTTGACAGTGACATCGTTCAAGCCTCTGTAGTCGATGCAGGGTCTCAGACCCCCATCCTTTTTCTTAACGAAGAAGAACCCTGCCGAGGCCGGTGACGTGGATGGTCTGATGAAACCCTTTGCCAGCTCCTCCCGAATGTAGGTGTTCATGGCCACTGTTTCAGGTTGGGAAAGTGGAAACACACGGCCCCTGGGAGGAGTGGTTCCTGGCAGAAGCTCAATGGCGCAGTCGCTAGGCCGATGAGGTGGCAGCTGGGTGGCCTTGGTCTTGCTGAAGGCTGTGAGCAGATCTTGGTACTCAGATGGGATCTTTCCCGCAGATTGGGTTGTGTTAGAGGGGGCTAGTGAGTCGGTCAAGACCGGAACGCAGTGTTTCTGGCATTGCGGGGACCACTGGGTGATGGTGCGATGGGCCCAGGAGATGGTTGGACTATGGAGGTTGAGCCACGGATAGCCGAGGATGATGGGGCTGTGTGGCGACGAGATGACAAAGAAGCGGATGGTTTCTTGGTGAGTGGGTTCAATCCGGAGTATGAGATCAGCTGTGGTGTGGTTGACATGGCCTGAGCCTAGCGGTCGCCCGTCGAGCGCGGCCACTGCCACATGTGAAGAACAAAAGAGGAGAGGCAGGTTGTGAGAAGAGGCAAAACCAGCGTCAACGAAATTTCCTGCGGCACCGGAGTCTATCAAGGCCGTAGCATCAATGGTTAGATTATCAGAGATAAGTGTGATGGGTATTTCTAGACGGTTAGGCAAAGGATGGTTCTTACTCACCGAAGCAGGTGGCTGTGGTGGTCTGGTGGGACAGTTGGCACGGATGTGCCCTGGTTGGCCACAGTACAAGCACAAATTTCCTTTAAGCCGTCTCTCCCTCTCCTCCACAGTGAGCTTTGTGTAGCCCACCTGCATGGGCTCCGGGGCTGGTTCCGCAGAGGTCGGCGGCGTGAGAGTGGTGGTGTAAGAGCGGGTGGGCTTGCGAGAGCGCATCAGGTTGTCCACACGGATTGACAGTTCGATGTATTGGTCCAGAGACAGGTTATCGTCCCGGCAAGCAAGCTCCACTTGAAGGTCTGGGTGGAGGCCCTTGCGGTAATGCAGTTTCAGGGGTTCGTCATTCCATCCACTCTGTGCTGCGAGAGTTCTAAACGACAGTGCATAATCAGCCGCGGTCCTCCTCCCCTGTCGTAAAGCCATGAGCTGCTCTCCAGCCTCCCCACTCTCGGGACAGGGCTGGAAAACGTCCCTAAAGCGCTGGAGGAAGGCCGAGAAGGAGGGGAAGGTGGGACGGTCGAGGTCCCAGACTGCCGTAGCCCAGTCCAGGGCCCTCCCAGAGAGTAGCGAGCAGACAAACGCAATCTTATTTTCGTCGTTGGGGTACAGATGCGGTTGTTGGCTTACAAACAGGGAACATTGCAACAAAAAGCCCTTACTTTTAGCAGGAGTCCCGTCAAACTTCTCCGGGAAGGCAAGGCGTGGACTGGCGGCAGCAGGTGGAACCATCGGCGACGGAGCAGCTATGGGGGTAGCAGCGGGTGAAGCAGGCAGCCGGAGACCCTGAAGAGAGCGAACTAGCTGCTCCGTGAGCATGGTGAGTCGATCCAGTTGCTGTTGATGGATCGATAGCATGGAAGCCTGAGCTGTGAGCTCTGAAGTTATCTGTGATACTGTTGCTGGATCCGTAGTGGGCGAAGTTTTCTGTAACGGTTGAACAGAGTGGTCAGGAGTCGTTGGATCCATATGCACAGTATTTATTATACAAAACTCAGAAACAGACAGGCGGAAGTTGGCAACGGCAGACTGGTGTGGTGAAGACAATCCAGAGGGATAAACGAGAGTCCAGGCGCAAAGATCGAGGCAGGCAGCAGGCAGAGGGATAATCCGAACAAACAGGCGGGGGTCGAAAAAGGCTGGCAGAGTCCGTTCACACACAATAAAGCAGTCCAGTTGGCAACAGAAAATCAGTACAGGGAATAAACGCTCAGGATTGACAGGCTGGCTAATCAAAACTTCGCGACTGGATCGCCGAAATGGCGGCCCTAAAAAGGCCGCGAGCGATCGTAATGGCGGCCGACCCGGAACCGGAAGTAAGTCCCAGGTGCGGGGTGTTATGGGTAATGGAGTCCGAATGATCAAAAGTCCGGTGAAAGCTCCCGTTGGCGGCGGTTTGAGGGAGCCACAGAGACCACGTTTGTGACAGTCTTACAGCTGTCAGTGTGAAAATCTTGTCCGAAGATGTTTTTGATAAATTTGGAACATAGAAGGACCACCTCTCGTTGAGGAGCATTCAAGTAGTGCTTTAATATGCCATGGGGAGATATATAAATGATTTTAAAATAAATATGGGGTGTAACATGATTAATTTGAAATCGAGGGTTTACAGATCGCAATGCAAATGGAAGAAATCTCATGTTACGGTTGTCACGATCACAGATGACAACATCCAGGATCAACACTGTTCATGTACTGCAGTGTAAGATTAATTATTTTACATTTAACCAGTTTAATATGGAGAGGCACTGAAATGTAGACCTTCGTTTATTGTTTATTGTGTTTTTGACCTACATTGTACATGACATGAGAATAGTTAGCTGAGGTTTTTACATTAGCATGAACTCACTAACTTTAAGGGGGCAGCTGTGGCCTAATGGTTAGGGAGTCGGACTTGTGACTGAAAGGTTGCAGGTTCAAGTCCCAGGTCCGGCAGGGATTGTCGGTGGGGTGAGTGATTAATCAGCGCTCTCTCCACCCTCAATACCACGACTGAGGTGAGACCCTTGAGCAAGGCACCGAACCCCCAAACTGCTCCCCGGGTGCTGTAGCGATAGCAATATGGCTGCCCATATGGCTGTGTATGTGTGTGTGTGTGTGTGTTCACTACTGTGTGTGTGCACTTGGATGGGTTAAATGCAGAGCACAAATTCCGAGTATGGGTCACCATACTTGGCCACACGTCACGTCACTTTCACTTTCACTTTTTCACTTTAACATTAGCTAGTTTTAGCCAGTGATATTAACAATATTTACAGACATTACCTGCTTGAGCAGATGAAAAAGGCCACTTAATGAGAGTATGACAACCAGAAAATAAACGTTAAATAATAAAATAAATTTCACATTCCATTGCCAATCCTCTCAGGATACCTGGAATCAGTGTTACAGATACCTCAGGCACATCGTTTTATTATTTTTGCAGCATAAACACCATAAAAATGACGAGAGCTTCGGATCTACCAATGTTTCTCTATGGCGCTGCAACCTACAGATGTCCAAGTTCCATCTCCGTGCAGCTGATACTCAACTGCCATTGGCTCATCTGCGTTCTGTGGGCGGGGTTTACCGATAGGTCAATTGGCATGCTGACTGCAGGAATGTCCACCAGAGCTGTTGCCCATGAATTGAATGTTAATTTCTCTACCATAAGCCATCTCCAAAGGCATTTCAGAAAATTTGGCAGTACATCCAACCGGCCTCACATCCGCAGACCACGTGTAACCACACCAGCCCAGGACCTCCACATCCAGAATCTTTACCTCCAAGATCGTCTGAGACCAGCCACCCAGACAGCTGCTGCAGTTATGGATAATGAACACAGGTGCATTTTGATGATGGCATTTTGAATGCACAGAGATACGGTGACGAGATCCTGAGGCCCATTGTTGTGCCATACATCCACAACCATGCCAATATCCAGCAACTTTGCAAAGCCATTGAAGAGGTGTGGGCCAACATTCCACAGGCCACAATCAACAATCTGATCAACTCTATGTGAAGGAGATGTGTTGCACTGCATGAGGCAAATGGTGGTCACACCAGATACTGACTGGTTTTCAATATTTCTAATCAGGATCTTGATATGCCACACCTGTAAGGTGGATTGATTATCTCGGCAAAAGAGAGGTGCTCACTAACACAGATTTAGATACATTTGTGAACAATATTTGAGAGAAATAGTGTACTATTAGATCTTAGATCTTTGAGTTCAGCTCATGAAAAATGGGAGCAAAAACAAAAGTGTTTATAATTTTGTTCAGTGTATTTACAAAGGAATATGTAAGCAAAATATTAATAGGTCAGTATAAACCTTCTTATTAAATTATATATTAATGTGTTTTGGTAGTGAAAATTTGGGGAGAGGACAAATACTCTATACAATATGAGAATTAACTGCACAATTACTAGAAATGTGTACCAGGGATATTATACAATTCGCATACATACAAAATGTGTGGGAAAATACACTTTAAAAAGAAATTCAAACTCTGACTTTGAACCAATTTAGAACCAGTTTCGTTCAAGTAATATATGTAATACATTTACATTTCTATATAATGTAAATGAGATAATAATTGCATTATTACATGTAACTAACCCTAAACCAAACCCTAACGCTATAGTAAAAGCATGTAGTTAATTAATATTATTCCATGTATTTATTACACTGTAACTTCACCTCAAAATAAAGTGTTACCCCTTTCTAAGCTCTATATAAGTTTCAAGAAATGCTTAAACGCAACATCAATAAAAAATATCATGTGGTGTAACTACCAAGTAAAAAGTAACAAAGTCTGCAAATGTTCTTTATCTGCAAACGTTCTTTATATGGCATTAGTTCCTGCATGTTGGTTTCAGCATGCTGGTAATTTTACAATGTTATTAGTAAAACTCCATGACTAATGAACAAAAGCATTTTTGTAACAGAAATGTAATAAAGGTTATGCAAAATTACTTTTTTTACTTTACTTTTGATACACCTTCTTCATCGATATAGTATCAGTTGTACCTTGTCATTTTCCTCATTGGAATTCATAATATTGTATGAGTTTACATTTTCTTATAAATTATTTAACAAAAAAAAACAAAAAAAAACACAATTTGTAGGCATATCATGACATTCACCACTAAACCTAACCTGAGTAGGGGACATGAGCAGATTACGAACAGAGTAAGAATTCATACAAATTCAGCAACTGAAAAATTACATACAAAAAAACAAACAAACAAAAAAAAAACAACATACAAAATGTCTTGTAGAGAGTGTTGCATTTTTACTTTAAACTGCGTTTACACTTATTACTTCATTTAAAAATCTTGAGTCTTATGCTTAAGAGCTGCATTCAAGTCTTCGTGTGCATTTGCAGTTTGGAATGAATTACCGGATCAAAAATTAGCACTATGACAGTGACCCAATTTCATGATGAGTCATAAAATTGAAACGCTCTAACACAGACATCAACTTTATGAGCCACGCTAACAGAGCTCTGCACGTGAGACATGACTTACAAATGAGTTCAGTAGAGTTTGGCCTTAACATGATGCTAGGCTAACAAGGCATACATGCAAAATAAAGCTGCACATGCAACTATGTTTTATACTTTTTTCCAGTTTGATTGAAGTATTGTTGCCCACCAACCAGCAAAATAACAGCATGCTAAAAAAACACTACCTGCATAGCATAATTTTTTCTTCCACAGTAGTTTAAACCAACCCTGTCTGATGTCAAGTCTAAGTAAATAAGTGAACCCTTGGAGACTGCTAATGAAATGCCCCATACGTTTTACAGGTCTCTTTCTATAGACATCCTCTGTGCTTCGGTGGATAAACTTACATCAGGTCACTGTGTTAATCTGGCTGTGTTTGTGCACATGTATGCATTTACCGCAAATACTGATAAATAGGAATGTGGGGTTCCAGCCCATTACAGCTCACGCTTCTGGCCCAGAGGAGGTAGCTGGAGGAGGAGGGAATCCATCACGGCTGCATAAGGGCGTCTTGGGTCAGCGCTGCAGGACTGAAGCCTCTCATCGTGCCTGGCACCTGCTTGAACGGACGGGGTGGAAACCGCGCAGCACACGCCCCAGCCAGCCTTGAGAGAGGCAGCCAGGACAGAATGTACGCTAAGCCTGAGCACCCCCTATTTCATCCGAGCCTCTCCCCCAGCTCGCAAAGCTTAGAAGCAGAGAAATGAACAATGTTTAGGGAATGCATGCTGGGAACACCCCTTTGCTTTGTTTTTGAGGTCTTTTAGCATGTCTGTAAGGAGTCTTAGCTTACAGGTTCAAGGTGTGAGTTATAGATCACCACAATGACTCATAAATTGTGAAGTGGTTTGACGGTTTTATTATAGCTTCCTCATATTAGATCAGGCCATGTTTAACGGCCACGATAATTCATGAAACGCACTGATGCGCAGAGCAAACAATATGAAATCTGTTAAACTGACATTTTGTTGATGTTACTGTAAAAGTACTTTTCATTATGGCTGTTTCTATGGAGCCATCATAAAGTTTACCAGATACAATACGTAGAGGAAAAACATTCAAACATTTTCAGCATCACATGCAGTTCACCATCCTTATCACCTGATGTCTGATCATATGGTGCATCATAAAGATTTTTAGCAGTCTAGAGCGCACAGACTAACTGGTTAAAGTTTAGACGTACTTAGACATTCTTCTAGTGAGACTTATGCTGAAGTAAAAACAAAGAAGGGTTAATAGGGTAAAGTGGATGAGCAGTGAGTGATGTGCCACAGGTTTTATGGTTTGGTCTACAGTGTCTTGTCAGAGGGGCTTTAGGAAATGCAGGGCAGTCTGTGGTTAGCGGTCTCTTTTGACACAGCTTGATCCTCTGCCTTATCCAACTTGTATTTCACATCATGAAACATGAAACAAATGACCTTTTCTACCCTGTTTGTGGCATTCCAGAGCCCCATAGACTGAAATCCAGGCTAGTCGGCCTTCATATGTTCGATCAGTGTCATAGATCATAACAGAGATATTATAAAACATAAGTGTCATTTTTACATAATGTTCAAATGCTATGGACTAACAAGGTAAAGAAGTAAAATATGCAGTGCAACAAAAGTTCTGAAGGATTATTGGACAGTAAATCATTTTTAAGCACAGAAAAGATATAAAGCGAATAAAGACAGGTAGCCTGAAAATGTTTCTAATGTGATAACATTAAATTCATCCCTAAAACAACTTACTTATGGTTACACCAATTCACTTACAGTTTCTAAGGCAAGACTTGACTGTTACTACTTTTTTACAGTGCAGTACAGTGCCAGTAAAAAATAAACTCATCTAATCTAACTGAAAAAATGCATAATGCTTTACGTTTTAATTATAGGTCTCCTGTTCAAATTTTATTACAGTGTTACAGTCTTTCTTGGAAGAAAAAAAAAAACCTCTTCTTATAATACAAATCGTTACTTACCTCTGACATTAACAAGAACGTCTCCCATTCCATGAGCAAACATAAAATATCAAGGGTGAGGGCCCCTTGTAACTAATTAGCTAGTTAGCTAACTTTATATATGTTCTTGAATTTATACAAGTGTGTGTGTTTGTTAGATAGAACAATATTTGGCCGAGATACAACTGTTTTAAAATCTGGGATCTGAAGGTGCAATAAAAAAAAAAAAAAAAAAAAAATGCTGAGAAAATCACCTTTAAAGTGGTCCAAATGAAGTTCTTAGCAATGTTAAAATTAAGTTTTAATGTATTTACAGTAGGAAATCTACAAAATATCTTCATGGAACATGATCTTTACCTAATATCCTAAAGGTTTTTGGCATAAAGGAAAAATCTATAATTTTGACCCATGCAATGTATTTTTGCCTATTGCAACAAATATATTTGTGCTACTTAAGAGTGGTTTTGTGGTCCAGAGTCACATATATTATATATTACAAACACAAATTTATTTTGGATGCAATTAACTGGGATTAATTGATCTGACAGCACTAATTATAACTTGGGCTTATGCAATAGACACAAATTATATTTTTGTTATTACCTTTCTTAGTAATACATGTAGTTACTATAAGAATTACATGCTACTAACTGTAAACCAAACCCTAACCCTATAAGAACCTGTAGCTAATTATTATTACTCCATGTATTTGTTACACTGTAATGTCACCTTAAAATAAAGGGGACATTATACAGCCCTTTCTAAGCTCTATTATATAATTTTCTTCAATTATATAATATCTCACATCTTAATAAAATAAAATAAAATAAAAAGTTGAAAATATAATTGAGAAAAATCAACAAGTAACAAGTATTTTAACAAATGAAGTATCAATTTATAAATATCATTACATTTGCACATCATGCCATTTTACAACCTGAACTAATATGGCCTTGACAGGTAACATCTTACTCCTTTTTTCTGTTACAGTCATGACAAATGAATAATTGATAATTCCTCACAACTTTATATATATATAGCACAACTCAAGTTTCTTTCTATTATCTCTCTCAGTTACTCATGCATCACTAGAGTGAAATGTGAATGAATAAATAAATAAAAGCTGAAGAAAAAAATAGTACAGTAGGGAAAAAAATAGTTTGATCCCCTGCTGATTTTGCACATTTGATCACTGACAACAAAATGATCAGTCTATAATTTTAATGGTAGGTTTTTTTGAACAGTGAGAGTCAGAATAACAACATAAAAATCCAGAAAAGCACATTTCAAAAAAGTTATAAATTGATTTGCATTTTAATGAGTGAAAACAAAACATGACTTAGCAAAACCCTTGTTGGCAATCACAGAGGTCAGACATTTCTTGAGTTGACCACACATCTCAAGAGGGATTTTGTCACACTCCTCTTTGCAGGTCCTCTCCAAGTCAGTAAGGTTTACTGACTTGGAGTAAACCTTACTGCCAGGGCTTTAATGCCCTGGCTGGCTTTAATGCCCTGGCCCTGATGGTACATGACCCCGTCCATCGTCCCTTTGATAGGGTGTAGTTGTCCTGTCCCCTTAGCAGAAAAATGCCCCCAAAGCATTGGGGGCATTTTTGAAATGTTTGACGGTGGGAATGGTGTTCTTCGGGTCATAGGCAGCATTTCTCCTGTTCCAAACACAGCGAGTTGAGTTGATGCCAAAGAGCTCGATTTTGGTCTCATCTGACCACAACACTTTCACCCAGTTCTCCTCTGAATCATTCAGATGTTCATTGGCAAACTTCAGACGGGCCTGTACATGTGCTTTCTTGAGCAGGGTGACCTTGCAGACACTGCAAGATTTCAGTCCTTCATGGCGTAGTGTGTTACCAATTGTTTTCTTGGTGACTATGGTCCTAGCTGCCTTGAGATCATTGATAAGGTCCTCCCATGTAGTTCTGGGCTGATTCCTCACCATTCTCATGATTATTGAAATTCCACGAAGTGAGATCTTGCATGGAGCCCCAGACCGAGGGAGATTGACATTATATTGCATTTCTTCCTTTCGTGAATGATCGCAACAACTGTTTTCACTTTCTCACCAAACTGCTTGGCAATGGTCTTGTAGTCCATTCGAGCCTTGTGTAGGTCTACAATCTTGTCCCTGACATCCTTGAACAGCTTTTTGGTCTTGGCCATGGTAGAGAGTTTGCAATCTGAGTGATTGATTTCTTCTGTGGACAGGTGTCTTTTATACAGGTAGCAAACTGAGAATAGGAGCACTCCCTTTAAGAGAGTGCTCCTAATCTCAGCTTGTTACCTGTATAAAAGATAACTGGGAGTCAGAAATCTTGCTGATTGATTAGGGGATCAAATACTTATTTCACTCATTAAAATGCAAATCAATGTATCAATTTAAATCAATTAAACTTTTTTGAAATGCGTTTTTCAGAATTTTTTTTTAATGTTATTCTGTCTCTCACTGTTAAAATAAACCTACCAACTTTATAATACTATATGTGACCCAGGACCACAAAACCAGTCATAAGTCACACAGGTTGCAATAGCAACAATACATTGTATGGGTCAAAATTATTGATTTTTCTTTTATGCCAAAAATCATTAGGATATTAAGTAAAGATCATGTCCATGAAGATATTTTGTAAATATCCTACCATTAATATATCAAAACTTAATTTTTGCATTGCTAAGAAGTTAATTTGAACAACTTTAAAGGCAAGTTTCTCAATATTTAGATTTTTTTGCACCCTCAGATTCCAGATTTTGAAACAGTTGTATCTCGACCAAAATCCTATCCTATCCTAACAAACAATATATCAACGGAAAGCTTTCAGATGATGTATAAATCTTAATTTACAAAATATGATCCTTATGACTGGTTTTGTGGTCCTGGGTCACATATAGTATTATAAAGTTTATAAATTATGAATTATTTTAAGAGACCGTGACATACTGTCACGAGGGTCTGCAGGTGTCCTTTGTGTGATAGCTTTACCTGTTTCATTTATTTATTTATTTTTCCTGCATTTTTCTGTATATTGCACCATTTTGATTTGGTGGACAAAAGTTTTTCAAATCTTAATAAAGCAGTAAAAAAAAATAATACAATACAAATTAGATGTAAAATAAAAACGTTTTCTTTTAGAACTTAAAAATATGCCTGTATTCATTTTACAAGACATAGGACAAAAACATTGTCATGTGTCAGAGGCTCACCACAAAACAAGCGCTTTGAACCAAAACTGCTTCCTAAAAAAGAAGAGAACCCAAATCATGCCTTTCATAGCGCTCCTCCCATCGGATAGCACGCTCTCAGCCATACATCATCTCCTAATTCTCTCGTCTGGGTTAAGGTTAGGCAGACAAGGTTTTGGCAGGTAGAACTCCTCTGAGTTAGCCTCACTGCACTCCATCAACACCGCTCACAGTCATTTGTTTTCCCACTCTCTGCTCTATCCAAGCCCTTCTAATGAAGTTGTCATTTTCTCCTGGGCAGACGCAGCCAGCATTCCCTCGCTCTGCTGAGGAAAGGGTGGGAGTAGAATGAAAAAAAAAAGAAGAGAAAGAAAAAAAACATTAACTTCAGTTCCAAGGCATTCTACAATGCATTAGGTCATGAGAATTTAATCATACGCCGCTCAAATGATGAAATAAGTCACCGAAAGGGCTGGGGTTGAGCTTCACCATTGGTCACTCAAAGGTCATCTCCATCTGTGGAGAGAGGAATGATAAATAACTGGGGCAAAACAGCATTATTAAGTTTCTTTCTCACTTGTAACAGTAGAGCAAATTAGCAGTCCTCAAAGACAGTCCAGGTTCCAGAATGAGTTTGCTCAGCTTCTGGGAATTCTGGCTGACAGATAGAAAAAGCGCTCAGAGCTTGAGGAATGGACGTATCCAGTCGCCCGAGTTATTTTTGTTTGTCGAAATTCAGAAGTGGGCCTGTTACCCTGGAGGCAGCTCGTGTTTTCCATGTAGCTCAGTGTCTTGGCAGGGCCTAGATCCTTGGTTTCCCACTCTGTCCCCCCTTCCCGCTGGCCCTCTCCCTCTCTCTGTCACTCTCCTCAACCAAAGTATCCCCCAACCTCCCCCTGCAGGAAAGAGAGCGCAGCCTGCCGTGGAGACAGACTGACTGCGCAGGCGGCCCGGCAGATGTACGGAAGATAAGTTTGTGTTCGTAAGCTGGGCCGTGACCCTCAGCGGCAGGACACTGACCAGATCCTGTCAGCGAGAGGGCAGAAGGGAGCCCGGCACAGCCGCTACCCTCCCCCACAGCTGCGGCCTCATCCTCCAACCGGCCCTCCTGCCACCCAGCCTATCATGGCCCCGCGGGGAGGAGGGAAGCCCTGTGGAGCCGGCGCTTTCCTCTACGGCAGAACCGCGAGGCTCTCTAACACCTCCTCCGACCCCGCAATCTCTCTCAGGCTCTACCGACACACAATGATGGCCCGCATCATTTCCCCTCTCCCTGCTGGACTAATGGATGGAGACGTGTGACAGCGACGCCGGAGTACTTTCGAAAACACTCTATCAGCAGTTTCTCATGGCTGTTGCTCCTAGAGTAACCGAAGAAAGCTTTTGCTTGCGGTTGAAAAGACGTGGCTGGAAAGAGAAGCAAAATCCTAATGTTTAAAATGTGCGTTTTCTTTTCAAACTTGTAAAAATGCAACAGTACACAGAGAATTTTTTTTTTTTTTGACATTCAAAATCATACCTTGGGAAAGTGGTGGCCACTTTAACTTTTTAATTTTTTTGTTTGTTTGTTTTTATTTATTTTAGGGTTGTCAGTCGATTAACATTTAATCTTTTAATCTAATTCCGTCATGTTTCAGTTAATTAATCTAATTCATCACAAAATAAATTTGACTGTGAAAATACCCACAAAAGATTATTTAAATCTATTGGTATGCTAAATGAAAAATCAAGTAGAGATTACAAATTGTAGCTTTAGACAGAAATTTAATTTGATTCAACATACAATGAATTACACAAACATTTAGGCTATAACAATCTAACAAAAACTATGGAACATAAAAGAAGATAATGTGAGAAAAATCTTACTGTTTGTTTATACAGTGAGAGTAATTGGCAACCAAAACAGCTTTATTACCAACAGTCCTCCAACTTATTTATTTCACAAAGGAAAATTTTAAAATGGAATGAGGGTGAGTAAATGATGACAGAATTTTTATTTTGGTCCAAACTATCCCTTTAATGTTTTCATTCTTCTTATTATTTTTTATTTGTATTGTTTTTTTAATGAAATTATACTCTAAATAAGAAACTAAATCTGCCAGCAGGTGGCGATAAATGCCTTTATGATTTGTTCAAATGACTGATTCATTCAGAAAGAACTGAAGTAAATGGCCCTCTTTATGAATGGGCATTTGAATCACACGGTTCGTTCAAAACACGTATTCATTCAGAAACACTGAGATCGGTGTTCAGAAACTAAATACTTCTCATCCTGCTGGTGTGATATCTATATCTATATCTATATATCTATATATATATATATATATATATATATATATATATATATATATTTATATGATATAAATATGAGACAAAATCACATAGAGGGACATTTTTTTCCTGAATTTTCTTGAGTTTTAGGGCATATAACTGCATTTATTGTTAACATATTTTAATTTAATATTTTTCATAACTAATTATTAAAGTTAACAAGTTCATTTGCAAAAACTTTTTTTTTTTTTTTGCAATTTTCAAAAATCATGTTTTTTCATTGTGCAAACAGCAGTTGGGTTATTTTGATGTACAGCAAAATACAGCTAAATCAAATACAGCTAACTAACAACAAAACACAATAAAAACATGATAACAAAAAAAACCCATATTTTTTGACCTTTTTAAAAAACTGAGTTATCTGTTTTTGCAAATAAGCTCTTAATTTGTTTTCATGTCAAAATGGTGGCTAATTGGGTGATTTCGTACAATCTCATTTCTGCGTTGTTATATGATCTGCATATGACTCACAATTAGAATCTGCATTAGGTCACCTTTAGGGGTGAACCTTCATCATACTTTTTTTCTAAAAATTGCACGTTTTTATAAGAATCACAGAATAACTATACAACAGTTATTTCTATCATGACAACAGGTTGCACTTTTGAGTTCTTATCAGACATTTTTGGATCCTCTTCTCTACTAAGATACTAAGCACAGTCACGCCGTCGCTGGAACATTAATGTGGCAGGCGTTCCCGATGACTTCCTGACTCTGTCTATGAGCTGAGACCAGTTGGGACACAGGACAAGATGAAAGCACTGGCACAACTTCGAAATGCCAACGGGAAGTACTGAAAATACGGCTTTGAAGTGAACCTAATTGGGCTTTCAGCAGTTACATCTCCTTGATCAAGTTTATTTAAAGCACTATGGTCTGATTAGTCACAATGCAGTGTAGCTCTACTGACTGGACTGTATCTTACCTTGCCTTTCAAAAGGGATTTAACACTAAAGGGAGTTCACCTTAAAGCCAAAAAAAAAAAAAAAAGAAAAAAAAAGTGCATTCTAAAAAAACAGTGGGACTAAAATAGAAGGTTTATCAGAGGTGGCTGCATTTCTTGTGCTCTTTGACCACCTGGGGAAAAAAAAAATCCTATTCAACAAGTGATAACAAAAAAGGAGTCTAGTAATAGTTTATTCCTTAATGTTATATATGAGCAGAACTGTGTTCTTGGGGGGGGGGATTATTGATTTGTCCCTAGCGTTTGCAGAGTTATTTTGAAGAACATGGGAAATTAACAAGCTGAAGTTAAATAAGGAAATAGGTCCAAACTGAACCAATCACCATTTAGCAATGTGACAGCTTTGACAGTTTTATTTTTTATGTTGTACTGTGAGCTCAGAGTACTGGGGTGTGGGCATTATTTTAAGAGGTCCCACAAGATCTGTTCATTGGTCCAAAGGCATTTCTGAAGCAACACTGAAAGACAATGTCCAAACGTTTTAGAGAAAAGGAATATTATGGAAACCTAACTGACTATTTTGATGGCACTTACTGTTTTGTAATAGCTTACAGTGAAAGCTTCATACCCATTAGAAACTGCACACCTGTAGTATTTTTAGACAAATTAGGTAACTCCTCAAACATTAGTTGTATCTTTGGTAATTACCTTGCACAGTTATCATCACCATATATTAACCCGCCCTCATATCACTCACTACACAATAACTATACTACTACATGAACTCATTTTACACCTACAATGGCTTGCCCATTCATACCCATTCATACCCATTCATTTTTTTTCACGTTTTGTTATGCTGCCTTATTTTAAACTGCTTTAGATTACTTTTTTCCACGTCAGTTTACACCATAATGACAAAAACAAGTTTGAAACAACTTTGCAAATGCATTAAAAAAAAAGAAAAAAAATAAGTATTCAGATGCTTTTTTTTTTGGGACAATTAAAATGTCGCTCCGGAGCATTCAAATCTTGTTGTAGACAGGACTGGTCAAGTTACAGATCTGGGGATGTGTTCACAGAAGCATGCAGCTTCCATTATCTTTAACGGACAAAGTTTGGCACAAACAGGACTTTTCTTAAAAAGCTGACCTCCTGACCAAACTCTGCAATCAATGGAGAAGGACCTTGGCTAATATGGTGACCAATAAGCTTATGGTCACTCTAGTTGAGCTCCATAGTCATATATGGAGATGGGAGAAACTTATAAAGGAATAACAACACTGCAACACTCTACCGATCTGGGCTTTATGACAGTGTGGCCAGATTGAATCCTCTCCTCAGTGAAGAGAGACACAAAAGAATTTACAAAAAAACTAAAAGACTCTCAGAGTCTGTAAAGGTGCTTCAACTAAGTACTGAGTTACTTAAATGAATATTTATGTAAAGTGCTTATTTCGGTTTTTCCTTTTAATAAATTTGCTAAGTTTTCACAAATCTGTTTGTTTGGCTTTCTTTGTCATTACAGTGCATAGAGTGTAGACTGACTGTAGGGGTATGAATACTTTTGCAAGGCACTTGTATATCATTATCTTGCCTAAGCTACAAAGTGTGCCACAGTGCCAAATCAACAAGTAGGTGCAAAATGCACTTGTCTAAAAGTAATCTACAGTATTATATGATTTTAGTGTTAACAGTCAAATTCCACTTTCAGCTGACAGTTTGATGAATCTCAGTCAAACATTCTGAGTGTTTTTATATCCAAAATATGGCAATTATTAATTTCGAAGTTTTTGGGGAGTCATACCCAACATGACAAAGTATCTGATATTTTATGACTTATTGAACCTGAGTCTGCAGATGTCATCTCTGTGATATAATTTCCTGCATTATGTTTTTACACCATTTGACCTTTCAATAATTCCATTTTGATTTGTCTTCATTATGATTTCGGCACATTTTTACTTTAAGCAATTACATGAGCAAGCCTCCCACTCTTAAACGTTGTTCAGTTCATATTTCTCTGGAATCTCGCATTGGATAGAAAATAAAGAGATACTAATGGATGATTTACCCTTATATGCACATTAGTCATGAACAGTATAAAACCACTACTTCACTATTTACTTGTCCATTCCTTCGATTTTTCACGCTGGTGTCATTTTGTAAAAACATTTGTTATCATTTGATAAAAATTTGGCTTGGTTATCCATTAACTCAACTTATCAAAGCATGTTCCTTGTACATGACAAACCCCAAAACATTTATACTTTTATAAAGCCTATGTGAAACTGAGAACTGTGGAGCCATTGAAGAAGCATGTTTTAGATAATTCTAGCCAATAGCAACACAATAGATGCATGACTGCAGCTTACCTCACTACTAACAATTTATCCAGCATCCAAAATCCACACTTACTGTTACCCCGGGAGGGGGGAGGGTCTCAAAGCCAAGCTGGGTCTGGACTCTCTCCTCCATCACAGGCTTGTACACCACATTTTTTACTTTCTCCTCTCCTCTGTGCTAATTATTTAACAATGAAAACTACTGAAAGTGATATGTTTAGATACGGACAATAGTTCTGGATAATATTTTACACCCCATTACTGCCCCCTCCCAATGGTCCTGGTAAAGCAGTGTTGCGTCGGCAAATTCCCCAAGCATCTGACAAATGACACACAACCCTAAAGTGTTTAAAGTCCCCAAGAGTAAACCTACCATTGTATAACACCATCAACACATTCATTTATCCTGTGTCACCTTCCCAAAACAGGCAGTGAAAATGTATTTGGAATGATCAAGAACTCTGCATCTTGTAATCTGGACCCAGTGCAGAGAGCAAATCTGTAAAATGTAAAATATAAACATGACAGGTTAAACAATCATTATAAGAAATTAAGAGAAAATTATTATAAATTTAGGTGAGTTTTGGGATCAGTATGATCTTTAATGGCTTTTCTTTTGGAGAAGGTCTCTGCTCATCAAGGCAGAAAAAATTGTGATATTTTGAAATATTATTGCAATTTAAAATAGTGGTTTTCTATTTTAATATGCTTTAAAATATTTATTACTGTGATGCAAACCTGAATTTTCAGCATCATTACTCCAGTCTTCAGTGTCACATGATCCTTCATGTTTGTTTGTTTTTCAGTGCTGGACACAGTTGTGCTGCATAATAATTTTTTTGGAACCTGTGATACCTTTTACAGGATTCTTTGATAATTTAAAAAAAAGTTAAAAAGAAGAGCATTTATTTAAAATAGAACACTTTTCTATCAATAAACACTACTGTTCAAAGTTTTTTTTTTTTTAATACATTTATATTTTTATTTAGCAAGGATGTGTTAAACTGATAAAAAAGTGATAGCAAAGACTTATATTGTTAGTAAAAAGATTTATATTTTGAATAAATGCTGTTCTTTTTAAATATTTGGCAGCACAACTGTTGCTAACATTGATAATAAATTAGCATATTAGAATGATTTCTGACTGGATTAATGGCTGATGAAAATTCAGCTTTGCATCACAGGAATAAATTATATTTTAAAGTATATTAAATTAGAAATCTTTATTTTATATTATAATAATATTTTGCAATATTGCTATGTTTTCTGCATTTGTGATCAAATAAGTTCAGCCTTCATAAGCAGAACAACTTCTTTAAAAAAACATTACAAGTCTTACTGATCACAAACTTTTGAGCGGCAGTGTGTGTGTGTGTGTATATATATATATATATATATATATACACAGTTGAAGACAAAATTATTTGGAGGTATTTCTTCACCAGAAGTGAGGTATGCTTTGGGTCATTATCATGCTGGAAGACCCAAACCAAGTTTTCCTGCAGACTATCTGGTGTTGTCTTTCAAAATCTTCTTATAGTCTTTCTTTTTTAATGTTTCCTTCAACCCTGATGAGATTCCCAGTTCCAAATGCACTGAAACATCCCCACAGCATTATACTCCCACCACCATGTTTCACTGTGGGAACGGTGTTCTTGGGGTTGAATGCCTCTCCCTTCTTTCTCCAAACATAGGCAACATCTCTATGGCCAGAAAGCTCTAGTTTTGTCTCATCTGACCAAGGGACATGTTTCCAGTATGCATCACATTTCCCCAGGTTGTCCTTAGCAAACTTCATTCTAGCTTGGAGGTGTCTCTTCTTCAGAAGTGCAGTCTTTCTTGGTCGGCAACCTCGCAGTTCATTCCTGTGCAGGGCTCTAGTGACTGTCTTTGTTGAGACATCAATTCCAGACCTGGCTAGGTCATTCACTAGTGTCTTGGCAGTTGTTCTTGGGTCTTTAGAAACCTCTCTCACTAGTTTTCTTTCCAAAGATTTTTTTTTTTAATCTTTCGCTTCCTGCCTCTGCCCTTGTTGTTCTCCACTGTGTTGGTCTCTTTAAACTTCTTGATAATGCATCTCACTGCAGTTATTGACACTTGAAAATGCTTTGATAAACGTGTGTGTCCTTCTCCATCTTTGAGCATTAACAACTCTTTCTCTCAAGTCCAAACTAATTTCTTTTGTCTTTGCCATGATGACAGTGCATATTATTTTACTAGTTGTTTTGCAAGATACTAATCCTCAGCTTAAAGAGCAATTTAATGGCTTAACTAGGTTAATTAGGTTAATCAGGCAAATTAGGTTAACTTGGCAAGTCATTGGACAACAGTGGTTATTTCTATAGCTAATCATATATATATATATATATATATATATATATATATACTTCAAGTCAAACATTTACATACACCTTGCAGAATCTTGCAAAACAACTTACATTCAGGTTACATAACAGTATTAAAAATCAAGTGTAAACAGGGACATTTTTATAAATTCAACTATTATTTTCTTTTGTGGACTATATGTAAACGTCTCTTATGTGAAATATCTTATTTAGGTCAGTACTAAATAAAACATAGCATGCATTTTGTTATCTTATTTTAGTAAAAGAATTAACATTTTGCACATTCTTCAAGGTGTATGTAAACTATTGACCTCAACTGAATTTAAATATTCATATTGTTATTTGCCATATATTTCAAAATTCAAATTCATCCAAAATTCAAAAGTAGCTCAGTCACTGCTGACACTGCTAGGCATTGCCTAATAATTGCTTTTTAATACACTATTTATTTATTTAATTATTATTATTATTATTTATTTTTTTTTTTTTGGCCATGAGTCCAAGATCATTAGTCTTGATGCTTAAGAAGAAACTGACAGTAGAAGGCTCTGTGAGAATATGAAGAGTTCAGATGCAAAAGCTTTCTTCAAAAAATGCATTTTTATCAGGCTCCAATGTATAGGTTTCTATGTAAGTAGTGGTACTTCTGATTGGGCTGAGGCTGGTATTTTAGCAATTTGAAGTAAAAGTATTTGATGGACATATAATATGTGTCGAGAGCATTCACTCTGTATCATTATCTCTTTTTTGAGCAATATGGCTTTTAGCTGGTTTTGCATCTTGAACTATATATATTCATATATTTTCTATTTGTTCTTTCTACTTCAATGTGACACGACTGCTTTGCTTTTATAATTATCACTGTGACAAATGGGTGCTTTTAAAGGACACATTTTTTTAGCATCTCAACCAACTCATGTTTCATCTCCAATTTTGATAATGAATTACAAAGCTCCTGTGAGGGTGTTCTGCTGAAGTGTAGTGTACATTAGCGGCATACCAGAAACTTAATTCCCAAATGTTATGGGAATTTTTCAACTTCTCTCTTTTGAATCTATCAACATGAACATTTTGAAACTAAATCTTTTGGAATAAAACTGACTTTACAATACTAGAGGCTATTATGAAGAGAAAAATTAAAATCAAGATATGTGCCTCTTTCCCAAGCCTTGCTCAAAGAAGTAGAAAAACACAACATTCCTGGCTATTTTTCCCGTAAGTACACATTATGTATGTATTCAACATGCCACAGTTTTAATGCACATACATGGTGAAGCAAAGGTTTAAAACCCCAAAATAAGAAATCAAGCACTTTGGGTTGATGTGGTTATTCTAATGAGATCAGATAAAGTACAATTAAGTTGTCCCTTTTGAAATTATTTTCATAGTTTTACAGTAATATTACCCGATCAATAACAAACTATATGATGACACCATCATAAAGCAACTCACTTAAAATTAGCACTATTTTCATTTTTTTTCCACCTACTATGGTGGCCTGCTCCTAACACTACTGACAACATTATAGTGAGTCTGTCTAGCCTCCCACTGCACTCATTTCTTAGAAAAGGGCAAACATTTGTTGGCAGGCTGAAAAAGACTAGTATTGACACTAATATCCGCAGATCAGAAGTGTTCAAATACAGCCTGAGCGTATTTACCTCACACTTGCTATACTTTAATGTTTAATCCCTGATTAGGCGTCAGACAACACAGGTAAATAGACTATTGTATGCGACACTACGTCGCACGGAAAGGTGTGAGGGTGTGTGTGTCTGTGAATGTGACCTATACTGTACACACACAGTCTTGTTAGATGAAAGAGAGTGAGAGGGCAACTACAGGTAAAAGGTCAGCAGCAGGTGACACGTGAGATGTTCATTTAGCTGCCATGGGAAGGAAGGAAATCGAAATAACTGTCACTCAGGTTGTATTATTTCAGCCTCATATGGTCCAAAGATAAAAATACTCAAACTTGTTTCAAAGTTAAATCAAAGAGAGCTTCCTCATGTGATACTGCTAAATAAACAAGAAAGCTGATTACATGGCAACACAAACTAAGTGATACACTAAGGAGTTGCCCAGGCATGACTCTCTTCCTGGATTTGTAGACACAGGCTTCAAACTGGTGCCATTAGGTATGAAATTCATCATCATTTGGCATCAGCTTTTGACGTATATTGATACAGATATAGTAAAACTACTCAGTAGATGCAGATAAATTGTGTCATGTTCTTTTATGAGAATGTAGAGAAATTATTGGGTGTTTGTTATGTTCTCTGTATTGACTAAAAGTAGCAAAGCTATTATTTTCAACTACATTGAGTTGCACAGTACAGTGCCTTGCGAAAGTGTTTATTCCCCTTTCATTTTTTTCACATTTTGTTGTGTTGCAGCCTTGTGTTAAACTGCTTTACATTACTTTTTTCCACATCAGTCTACACTCCATGTATCATAATGACAAAGCACAAAGAAGGTTTTTTAACAACTTTGCAAATTTATTAGAAATAAAAAACTGAAATGATTCCATTGCATAAATATTCATACCCTTTTCTGGGATGCTTGAAATTTAGCTCAGGAGCACTCATATCACTTGTAGATATTACTACATATTGAGTTAAACTGTGGCAAATTCATTTGAATGAGTGTGATTCGGAAAGACATACACTTATCAGGAAAAGGTCTAACAGCGAAAAATGCATAGCAGAGCATGCGAAATGCAAAACCAAGCCCTAAGGTCAGAATAACTGTCTGTAGAACTCAGAAACAGGCTTGTGTCAAGGCACCGATCTGGGGAAGATTTACAAAAGAAATTCTTCTACACTGAAGGTTTTCATTGTCCATAATGGAAGAAGCTTGGAACAACTAGGACTCTTCCTAGAGCTGACCTCCTGTCCAAACTGAGCAATTGATGGAGAAGAGGGCCTGGTTATACTTATAAAGAAGCTGATGATCATTCTAGTTGAGCTCCATGATCATACATGCAGATGGAAACTTACAGAAGGAACAAACATCACTGCAACACTCCTCCAATCCGGTCTTTATGGCGATGTGGCCAAACTCAATCCTCTCCACGGTGAAGACACATAAAAACCCACTTGGTATTTGCAAAAAAAGCATCTAAAGGATGCTTAGACTGTGAGAAACAAGATTCTCTGGTCTGATGAACCTCAATTCCAAGCATCATGTCGAAGGAAACAAGCACTGCAGAGTACCATCCCAAAAGTAAAGTGTGCTGATAGCAGCATCATGCTGTGGGGCTGTTTTTTCAGTGGCAGAGACTGAGGGACTTGTCAGAGTAGAAGAAAAGCTCAAGCCACCCTAATTAAAGATAGCTTTAATGACAATACAGTCCAGGGCATTCACAACATCAGACTAGGCAGAAGGTTCACCTTCCAGCAGAGCAATGAACCTAAGCACACAGCAAGAGTGGCTTATAGACAACTCTGTGAATGTCCTTGAGTAGCCCAGCCAGAGCCTTGGCTTGAACGCAATCAAATATTTCTGGAAAAAACCTGAAAATGCCTGCCAGCGCCCATCTAAGATGACAGAGCTTGAGATGGGATGGGAAAAAATGGGATATAATTGACAAATGTGGATGTTTATAGCTTGTTGCATATCATACACAAAAAGACTTATTTCAGTGTTTTATCAAGACAGTTTTCACAAATCTATTTTATGCTTTGTCATTATGGTGTGTGGAGTGTAGATTGATGTGGGAAAAAAAGTATTTTAAAGCAGTTTAACATAAGGCTGAAACATAACAAAACATGAAAAAATGCAGCGGTATGAATACTTTCGCAAGGCACTGTATGCACTGGCTGTGAGCAATGTTCATTGACTCTTTTGAATAGGTGAATCGATCAAACCAATATAAATTATCAAGGTCATCATTTTTTATCTATTGGAGCGGTTCCAGCATTAATGACTCTCTGGAGATTCCTCCAGCAGATAAGTATGTTCAGCCAGTGCTCTAACCCTTTTAGCTCTCCCACATAACCTTGTGTCAAGATTGTGAGTCACCATGTCCATACTTTGCCAGTTTTGTAGAAACTAGTGAAAAAGATTTTAAATTTATTTTTGCACTCTGAAGTAAATCTGCTTTTCTCATCGAAGACATCATACATGGTAACAAGTTTACTGCTAATTAGGCTTCATTTACACAACAGAATACGGTTATCAGTCCTGCATTTGAGATATTAGTACACACTCTTCAGCTATTTTATAGAAGTGACAACCATGTTCAATTACTACGATGAGGGGGAACCAAACATATCCCTTCCCTGTCACAAAAAAATAACCAAACACACACCTCCCTGATGAAAAAAAATAAACAATAGAAACCATTACAGAAATTCGAATAGTTTCCACTAGAAATACTATTACTAACCATTAACCTTTAACGTTTAAAGGCACAATATGTAACTTTTTTGTGGCATGTTCAAAACAATAACAAAGAAAAGCTTGATGCTTTTGAAGAGTGGTGGAATGATGGGAGATGTGGTTTTGTATGAAATTGTGAAACTGTAACATTTGAAAAAATGTATATTTTTTTTTATTACCTGTACCTTCCACAGTTATTCAAACAGCGAATAAATGATACAGAGAAAGCAAAGACCATTTACATTGTCAATGAACGTTATGACTGATTTCAGTGTAGCGCAAGTTTAAGCACTCTCAAAAAACTCCCTTTATAATCAGTAAAGAAATCTATACACTGTTTGATTAATGAATCTCATGAATAACATATTCATCTGCACTTTATTGTTTATAATGAGAGAATTTGCGCGAATTCAGTCAGTGAGCACACACACTGAACAACAAAACTCCAGCATTTCAACAATGACTCATCTGAACGCCTCTGACTGTCCTTTGCATTTATAAGCTCAACAGACTCGTGTGTGATTGGTTATAATGTGCAACACCGTGAAAACGCAGAAGAAAAATCAAGATGCAACATTGAGCAGATCTAAATTTAATGCTGCAGTCAACAGCTGTAATAGATTTACTTTAACTGTGCAGCTGCATTTTTGTCCATGCTTGTAGTTTCTACAAGCATAAACCGGGGATAACGCGGATATTACATCATTGATAGGCAAAAATGACCAGGGACTACCAGGGACAGGCTATTTTTTTAAATTGGAAATTCTCTGAATTTGACAACTTCTCTAATTTGATTACAAAAATCTTACATACACTCCTAAAAATAAAGGTTATTTACTGGCATCAATGGTTCCATGGAACCTTTCAAATGTAGAAAAGTTTTTGTTTTTTTTTATAGTGGAAAAAGGTTCTTTAGATTTTTAAAATGTTCTTTAATATGGTTCTTTTAAGAACTATTCACTGAAAGGTTCTTTGGGGAACGAAAAATGGTTCTTCTATGGCATCACCGCAAAAACAGAGCCTTTATTTTTAAGAGTGTAATGTGCCTTTAAAACCATTAAAAAACAGTTTCCTGAAGTTTGTTTTGGGACATGTTCCATTAGGATTTAGTGGTTTTAACAAGCCACCAACAGAAGGTGACCAATTACCAGTAGAGACCAACAGGGTCCATTACAGTTTCCATTAAATCCAATACAATTTAACCAGTCAAACCATTACAAATTCTGTAATGGTTTCTGTTGTTGTTTTTTCAGCAGGGTTGTGCATTTTCAAAACACACAATTGTGTCTAGCATGTGTTTTCAGTTTTCACATGTGATTTTGGTAACACACACACAAAAAAACAAAAAAACAAAACGGAGATATGAGTTGTATCTGAAGATTTTATTTTCCATCAGAGCTATAGTTACTTTTGAGGTCTGGGTGCTTTACGCAGGTATAAAAGCTGCTGTTAAGGTATGTTCGTCTCGACTGGATTTTTGTTGTGTCATGTTTGATAGGACTTTCCAGTTTTACTTTAGTCACTGTTGCTGCGGTTACAGGTGTTATTCACCAAAAGGTATGAGCTTGACTTCCACTGCATGCTCATACAGACAGTATTCAAGCCACTATTGTCATCTGCTGTGTAAACAGGACATTTCAACACTCAAACCTGTAAGTAAATGGAGTTGCCAATCCCAAACACTGATAGCATGAATGGAGTGAAACATTTGACTCAAATGTAGCAAGCTGTGTTTAGCTAGCTATTTTCCAGGGATGCTCTAGTTTGTAGTTTAACTAGTTACATTTTTTAAATAGCTTGCCCAACACTGGTTTTATGTCTCCACAGCCTTCACTATGCAATATGACACAATTACAAAGTGAGCACTGAGTTGAGCTATGTAAATATCATATGATGTATTTAATAGCATTTACCATCTCAGGTGACGTCCTCCAAACATCATCCTGTTAAGCGTCCCAAATACTCAATGATTAATTGTCCAGAGATGAACTCATTTACAAAGCTGACGGGTTGTGTGTAATGTTCCCATGGATATTGTCCTTGCTGGTAAACAATCAGAGGAGGGTGCAATGATGTACTTTACCCCATCAGCCATGTAAACTTCAGGGACCACACAAAGTGTATTTATACCTCACACATCTTGATATAAACACCTGTGTTTATTAATTGAGCATCCAGTGAGCATAAACGTTCCTGACTGCCAGGCTTGGGCACCATCTCAGGTCTCTTTCTCCTGCATACTCAAACTGAGTGACTGAATGCAGGGCCCAGTTAAGCAGCCCCAAAAGACTATCTCTACTTGGTTATTATCGCTATTGCCCTGTCAGCTACGACTCTGGGCAGCTTGCGAGGAATGCGACCAACTACACCACAGCTCAAGACCCTCTCACTTAGGATCTGCACAACCACCTTCAACCCATCCATCAACCGACCCCCCTGCCCTTTTTGAAAAACAAGTACTCTCTAAGTAGCGAAGAGGTGCCAGGGCTAATTATAAACAAATCATTGATGTTTTAGAGACCTGGGCAGCCTGCAGTAAAAGCCTGGAACTGAGCCACGAAGGATGGGAGGGCAGTGGGCTCTGCTGAAGTGTTCTGCTTGAGAGAGTGTTCAATAGACTGTGGAAGGGGACCTCACACGGGGACCGCAGTGCTACAGCAGAGTGACAGGTGTTTAGGAGCAGAGCCAAACAAAGACAAGAGGATGCCTAGTGGAAGGCACGAGAGGTGAGTGTCTTAGCAAGACACAGACATTCAGAAGGCTTGATTTCTGAAACAGAACAAACCTTTAGAGAGTGTTCAGGTCTACAAAAAAAAAAGAATCAAAAACAGAAACAGTTGAAAATTGTACATTTCAAGTTTTGGGAATGTGCCAAAGAGCGATTCTGAAATTGTTACATTTGTACACTTATAGACCCCATGAAATCGCTTGACAAGGGTCTGTTTTCTATTCTTCTTTTTACAGAAAGTGGAAGTTTGGGATTACCATTCATCATTTTTACAGAACATTTGATTGGAGAAAGATGTTTGCTGTGCAATGAGTCGTTAATATTGGTGGTCCATTTGTTCTATAAATCAGCATTGATTAATATTTTAATTAAAATGTAATCTTTCTGTGAAATGACAGACTTTTCTCTGGTATGCCAGGCCATTCACACAATGTGTTTTTTTTTCTTTAAAAACTGAGATATGGGCAATGGAATGGGGAAAAAATGCAAGACCTCGAGAATCTTTTTTTAGAAGGTGAACTTATTTTAACTTGAGCGCTGCTTTTTTAGAACAGTGTGAGACACTGCACAAGACATGAGACATGAGCACAATGGCCAAACAAAAAACAATGAAAATATACATTCTGTATAAACGGCCCCTTAGTCCACTTAAACTCTGCCTCTTTCTTGCAATTGACTACATTTTTGCATTTATATCTGTCATTTTGTCAACATTGGAACCAAGTCCTCTCCCTGAATTTTTGTGTACCTGTGCTTAAAGCAAATTTCATTAACTTTTAGGGGTATAGTTCTTAAAACTACAGTAGACATAGACTAAAAGCTATAAAACTCTAATTTTAGATTAATAACCTTAAAGGTTCACCCATAAAGTAAAATTCTGTCATTAATTTATTGTTCCAAACCTATAAGACTTTCAGTTATCTTCAGAACACAAATTAAAATATTTTTGACAAATTCCAAGAGATCTCTGAGCCTCCATAGACAGCAAGAGTCCTTCCACATTCAAGGAAAGGTACCAATAACATCGTTACAACATGGACAAATCAGTCCATGTGGCATCAGTGGTTCACCTGTAATTTTATTAAGCTACGAGAATATGCCATTTTGGGGAGTATCACAATGCATGCATGTGCTTTCCTCTGCATGTAAACAAAGCACGGTGCACACGTGTTCTTTGTCAACAACACCACAAGCATGCTTAGTTTACATGCAGTGGAAAGCACACACATGCGTCATGATACTCTCCAAAATGGCACTATGGTGACACAGAGGAGAAGAATTGTTAAATAAAGACAGAATTTTCATTTTTGGGTGAACTATCCCAAAAAGTATCTATAGATTAAGACTACTAAGACTAATGTAACTAGATTGAAGACATTCATTTTCATATCTAATATGCAGTTGTAGACCATTAAAGTGCTGTGCAGTCATTCTGTCAATGTGCAGTGTGTAGGCTAACCCAGAAGACTAATTTGCATTTGCAATGGGCTTCATATTGAATTTGTAATGGGATATTAGATATTAGATGAATTTTGAAACTACAGTGAGAACCAGACAAGGCCTCTGACTGAGTGAAATATTCAGAATCGTGGTTTTCAGATATCAGTCCACAACTTGTACTGAGAGTTGTCTGGAATTAAGCCTCATCATGTTGATTCATCTAGAGTTTTTTTTTTTCTCCTTTTCTGTCACTGATGGCATTTGGGTTCCTTTCCTAATTGTGCCTTTTTGGCTAGCTTGGTCAGGGTCACATGATATTTGGCAACATTAGTGACTTGACTGCACAGACATCAGAGGATGAGAACTGAACTGAGCTGGATGATGACATCACTGTTCTGAGCTGCTTTATAGATAAATTAAATTCACTCTATAATGAATGGACTTTTCACAGTTATTGAACCAAACTGAATCAACATCAAACTGTTTTGAACTGAAAAATGACTGTTTACTATGCTTTTAGAGCTGCTTTGCAGCAGAATTGAATTCTGTTCTTCCAGGCCTACAAACTAAACAGTTTAAAAAATGCTAAAGACACTCCCCAAACCTAGATGACGGTCCTCATTTTCATCCATATTTACAACATCATATTTAAAAGCTCTAAAATTCTGTCTACTTAAAACACCCACTATTTATTTTGGTATCAGCCTTAGTTTTTTGGCTAGTGAGTGATGAATCTGAGAAAAAAAACGTCCCAGCTAGCACACAGGGATATGTGGGAGTGGGGAGTTTTGCTGTTAATTCCAAAACAGGCCGACATAAATGCACATGAGAATCCTTCACTGTGGTGAAATCATCCTCCTGTTTCATGTACTGTATGACTCCCAGTGGAAAACAAGGAACTAAATGCAAAATGGCGGTTTAGGACAGAGCAGCAAAGCAATGTGTTCATGTTCATTTAGAATAATGTTTATTTTATGTTGTGTTATAGGCTACCACAAGTTTGTGTTCACAAACTTGAACCTGTTAGAGTTGTAGCGATTGTTTTAGGGTATTGTAGCATTAAGGGAATATAGTAATGTCACTAAGAAGAGAAGCAAGCCCCTACTGCACCCTCCTCTTTAGCTCTCCACAGGAGAAAAAGGTTAAATAAATGTTAGTGGTGTGATAACCCGCCTGTTTTCTGTAGGGGGCAGGCAGGCTTTACATAGTTGTGATGCAAAGAGGCTGTGTAACAATGTCACAGATTTTCACCACGAGACACACAGTCACCGCCGTTTACATTCTGGCACTCATTTTTGTATTGTGCTTTCAAGAATACAATTTTGATTCATACTTCTGATGGTACATACTGAATTCAAAATGTTTAGATAGGCAGTTTAGTTAGGTGGCTACCTGATGTAATTATTAAGTTTTTTTCAACTATAAAAAAGCAGCACATGAATCAATTTGACATTATGTGCAAAAGCATTTTATTGCCACATTAAAAATATATAACTTTAAAAGAATAGCAGAATATATTCATGAACCAGTATTCAGTAGTCTTATTTAATCATTCAAACTTATTTCTCAGATTCCTCAGTTTAGTTCCAAATCCCATTAACCCATTTTTCAACCATTTGTCCTATAGGATCATGGGATGCTGGAGTCTATTGGGCCATAGGCAGGAAAACACCCTTGATTGGAAACTCCCAATTCCATTGGAGCATATCCAGAAATTATTGTGGAACTAATGACAGCTGTAATTCTGAGAAAAAAAAAAAAAAAAAAGAAAGAAAGAAAAAAGTCCTTATCCTTATCTGGGACAGTTGAAATTTAGTTAAGGAGCATTCTTGTAGATGTTACTACTTTGAGTAGAGTTAACCAGTGGCAAATTCAATTGAATGGGTATGATTTAGAAAGGCACACACATTTAAAATATATATATATATATATATATATATATATATATATATATATATGTATGCTAATGTATCTATATTAGCTGAAAATGCACATCAGAGCATATCAAAAGCAGCAGGGACTGAGGAACTCATCAGAGTAGAAAGAAGCTTAGAGCACCAAAATATCACCAGAATAGTGCCTTAATGAAAACCCAGAACATTCAGAATCTCAGACTGGGCAGAAGGTTCACTTTCCAACAGGACAGTGACCCTAAGCACACAGCAAAGAATGGCTTATAGACAACTCTGTGAATGTCCCTGAGTGGCCCAGTAAAAGCCTTGGCTTGAACCCAATGAAATATTTCTGGAGGAACCTGTGCATCTGTGCCCAAATGTGCCCATCCAACCTGGCAGAGCTTGAGAGGTGAAAAGATAAGAAGAAAAATGGTAGATAACTGCCAAATGCTTGTGTGCAAAGCTTGTCACACCATACCAAAAAGATCTGAGGCTGTAAAGGTTCAGGGTATGAATACGTATGCAATGTATTTATTTCAGTTTTTTTTTTATTTTTAATAAATGTATGAGATTGTGACAATTGTGTTTTTGCTTTGTCATTATGGTGTGTGGAGTTTAGATGGGTGTGTGAAAAAAAAGTTATTTAAAGCAGTTTAACATAAGGCAGCAACATAAAACGAGAAAAAAAAAAAAAAAAAAAAATCCCAAGGCACTGTATTTCAGTTACTTCATTAAATAATGTAACTGAATGTTTTCAACTGTTACTCAGTTAATCAGCAGCAATGTAGAGTGATGTAATTGGCAGAAGTGGTTTGCTACAAATTCAAACAAGAGCTTCACATCACATCGCTTTAATTAACTAATTAACTGCCTTTAAGTGGCAGGAGGCATTGTGCACATCAAAAACAGGCAAAACAACAAATTAATATTATTCAACATATCCTATCTAGTTTTTGACACAAAATATTTTAATGTAATCCCATTTGTAACCATTAACATTTTCATAAGAAACTGTAATTTAATTATCTTTTTTTCCTCAGTAACTAACAGATTACAGTTACATTTATTTTGTAATTAAATTACACAGTTACACTGTTACATGTAACTAGTTACTTCCCAACATTATTCTGTGATTATGAGAATGTTGTTGAAGTGGGACAACAAACGACTGGGGATCAAGGTCAGTAAAGCAGGTGCTTTTACAGTGAAATAGTTAGAGAAATGTACTTGCCTTCTTCACTGATGTGAAAACAAAAGTGTTGATGTTGACCGAAGGAAGTCCCTCTTTTTTACAAGAAAGTCCCTCTTAAATCGTCACTTACTGAATTTTCATTGGAAGTGTGAGACATTGTGAATAAGGGAGGAAAAGTAACAGGGAGCATAAGTCAACAATTCTTCTCTAAGCTCAGTGAGTAAGTGCAAGTAATGATAATAAACATAATGGTCAGAGATTGATGTTGGATGGCCCTGACCTTGAGCACGTACAGCTTGGGCACTGGCCATGCCCATGGCAGGCGCTGTTCTTTCTGAAAAATTCCCACATTACCCTTCATGGCAAAGGAAGAAATGACAGACATCATTTCCCCCTACGATCAAGCACTGTTGATCTTTGCGTTGACACGATTTGATGCAATCTGCTACTCGGCACAAAATAATTGAATGTGCTGAAAATTGGGAACTATTTCTAGGTATTTCCTCTCTTTAAAGTTCAGGGCAGATTAGCTTAATTAAGGAGGGGAAAACAGGAAATTTTTAAGTCCTGTGGGTAATTAATAGGCAGCCCTGGCCAAGAGGTCTGCATGGTCACTCTCTGTAAGGATCCAGGAAAAGGTTGTATATTTGTCTAACTTGGTACAAAAAAAATATTGTTGATAAAACCAACATCTGCACATCTTCAAAACAGAACCTTACCCAAATACAAAACACTTAAGCGGCATTAATAATACAAGCTTACATCATAAAATCAAAAGATTTGGGTAAAAAGCAAATATTTGCTGTAAACACGGGGGTAGTAAAACTGACCACACTCTATAGCCAGCAGGTTGTCTGTATCTGTAGTTCCTGAAGTGTGTCTCTCTGAGCTGTATCCTGTCTTACGTCATCCCTGATTTACTCTGGTTTCTTGTCTTGTTATCAGTTTATTATTGGCTTTCAGAGGACTGCTGATAGTTTAGAAGGGCAGTCCCAGAACAACTTAGACTCTCACACACAGAGACACTCTATCACAAGGGCCACAAATAACCAAAGCTGCTTTTTGTGTAATTGGCAGTGTGATAAACGTGCATATACAGAGCACAGAGGAACACTTGTTATTCATTTATGTAGATTAGTTTATCATCTCGTAAACCAGTTAAGAACAAGCAGTGGTTGTAGTGAGTTAAAGAGATTTTTCTATGCAATGGCAGTCAGTAGCGGTGTTGGGGGTAAAGCGAGTTATATAATCAGATTACTTTTTCCAAGTAACTAGTAAAGTAATACATTACTTTTTAATTTACAAGGAAATATCTGAGTTACTTTTTCAAATAAGTAACGGCAGTAACTTTGTTTTCCCATTTATTGACCTACAAGTCTCATGTCCCCATGTTGAGAGAAATCGGGAGTAAGTGTAGATGTGTCATATATGCTGTGTAAACATGATGTTACTGTGGTTCTAGAACTAAATGTGAACACACATGAATTCATCTCACTCCTTTAAAAAAAAAAAAAAAACACAGACTCAGTATTCCTCAAAATGAATAATAACAGTGAAATGCAAACTCAGCATATGACGCAAGCCTGCAATAACTCAATGTGTAAATAACACAAATATCCTTTATGTATTCAATCCCATTTTATTAACCGGTGTCTTTGCTGCTGCTGCCCTTCGATGATCCAATTCAACCATATTAATAAGCAAAGTTTATTTAAGATAAACTAACATTTGTGCTTCATTTCTTATTGCTGTAGAGTGTTGAACTGTCTTCTCCTGCATTCTACTACACAGACGAGAATTTACTTTTCCTTCAGCCTGAGGTGTATTTATTTCACTTTTGGTGTGAAAAGGCTTTTACATTTACCAAAAATATAGCTTTTTATATTAAAAACAAACAAGCAAGCCCTGGACAGATTTAAAAAAGTAACGCGAAAGTAATTCAAAGCATTACTTTCCAAAAAAATTACCTAAGTAACCTAATAAGTTACTTTTTTTTAGGGAGTTATGGAATATTGTAATGCATTTCTTTTAAAAGGTACTTTGCCCAACACTAGTCAGTGGAGTCCAAAACAGTATTTGTTTAGGGGTGAACTGTCCCCAAAATGCTGAGGAAAACTGAGATATATTTAGTTCAGTCATGAAACTTTTAATGGCACAGGCTGATAGGTCCTTTAACCTTCCACCTCCCCGAGCTCCACTTGTCTAGATCTGCTATAGGATTTTTATGTATGCCTGTATGTTAATGTGTATTTTACATACTTACAGCAGCATGTCTGTATATCTATTGCAGCGTGCAGCATAACAGATCTTTTCTGCCAAGATCAACATCTGTACATTATCATTGTAATATACATTAACATGCTGAAACTATTCAGAGAGTTGTCATGATTTGACTAAAAATGAATCTTTGACGTTATAAAGGTTTGTAAAATATATATCTTTAATCACTAAAACAAAACTTCTGCTCTGTTTAGTGCCATTTGTTTGTAACTCTTTCATTTACAAAAACAGACAAGATTATACCAATGTTTAATAATCACACATGAAAAGATGAAATAAATGCAAATTTCAAATTGATTAATCTATCTCGTTTTCTGCCACTTAGGCATGGCTTGCATACGACAACAATCCCCTTCCCCTGTTAAGAATGATTAGAATTTGGTTTGTTGACACATAGGTAATTGATTCAAATGGGGCTCCAATGAGTTCAGTGATTGTGTTGTTTTTAAAAGGCTTGAGCTTTGACAGAAATACGCCGGGAAGTATTGCAATTGGCGGCGAGCACAGTTTCCCATAGACCAATGTGTTGAACTCAGCTCCAAGCCCCTTGGATGTGAGATGACTGTTGAGCTAGTGGGAGAGGAGAGATAGCAGTGACCTCGCTGTGAACCCCTGCAAAAACTTGGATTATGTCTGGAGTATTCGGAGAAAATACTTAAATGAGCTTCATGATTTAGTGGGGCGGCTCACAGACACGGTTCTGAAATAAGGGAAAAAAGGTGAAAAGGAAACTGGGAAAATAACATTATAGGACCACTCTAAGAATGCTAACAAAGCGCTAGTGAATCTGACTGTCAAACTGCTGTGCTTTGGCCTATGAGTGCATTTTTAAACTAAAAGTGTTCAGAGACTCCAAAACACCTCCAAAACACTCCAAAACAAGTCGAAAATGTCGTTTTAACGCTTTTTATGTATTTATTCTTGGAAATAGCATGTCTAATTTGGCACAGTGCAGAGAATAAACCTACCCCTGTTTTCTTCACAAAGGCAATCTTTTAAAAAATATTTTGGTAACACTTTATTTTAATGGGCCCTTTTGAACATTCTGTTGACACATGATGTTGCACCCACATGTCAACTAACTCTCATGAGAGTATTAGTAGACTGTGTACTTAATATCTGCTAACTCTTTATTGTGATTGTCTCCCAACAGACATTCAGCTGATTATAAGTAACTTTGCAAGTACATGTCAACTTACTCTAACCCTAACCCTACCAGTCTACTAATACTATACTAACACTCTAATGAAAGTTAGTAGAAGTGTAGGTGCAACATTACTTAAAGTCAACAGAATGTGTTAAAGGGACCAGTGAAACCAATATTTTTAATATATATGGTTAATATGTTATATGTTATATATATTTTTTGACAAATGTAATATATTTATATTGTACAAAACATTTTTAAAACACTATTTACACTCACACTGTGTATTATCTTGTCTCTTGAAGAACATTTTGTAACATATTTTTTAATTTGTATTAAATATTTTTAATTTTAAACTAAATATACTTGCAATATATTGCTGGATATTATCTTAATAAACTGTCCAATATTTGGCGTCTATCTATTAAGAATATAAATGAAGAATAACCAAGAGACTAACTTTTAAGATATGAGGTGAACTGTACTGTTAGCAAATTATCATTAGAATAAAAGCAACCAGTGGCAGTTTGGATTTGTCAACGGCAGTTTTTTGGATCACACTTGAGTGAGAAAAATTAAAAGTACTAATATAAAAAACAATGTTTTTCTTTGAGATGTGTCTTTCTATAATTAAGAGCTTCTCAGGAAGCTTAGTCTGCCTCATGGGACAAATTCTATACGCGATTGCCCTTGCAAACAGAACTGTGAGTGTGAGTGTCATATCCTCCAGATCATTATTGGAGGCCATGCAGAAGTCAGTTGTCAGTTATGACTAATGTTTGCGTTTCCGCTGTTCAAGACTAAAGACCTGTACTTTTGCCCTTCCCTCGTGTTCCACAGTATACCTAGCTCTTTCTAAGCGCTTTCTAATTTCCCTTTCCCTTGACTTCCTCATATTTGACATTTGCAGAAGAGAACCAAAAACAAAAACAAAACTAATGCCTTGGCTTCCTGCGCTTTCTTCAATCACTCACTCATCTCCTTCCACAGTCGTACTTCATTAAACTTCTTTGTTAGCCACAAAATCAGATTTGGTTGGTATAACCAAGGATATCTTAAATTTGCCTTGATCTTTTGGTATAAAAGAGGTCTTTGTACCATTACAACATCCTGCAAGTTTCATAGCTTAAAATTATTTAATCAAGCTCCAAAAATGTCTCGTTTGGATCTGAGGTACAAGGTGACATCACCCAGGCACAAAGATTTGCATAAACCCTGCCTCCAGGGCAAGGCATCGACGAATAGTCATCTTCTCACCACAGGCCCCACCCACTGGCTTCAGTAGCTTAATAACTGATCACTTGAATACGCTGAATGTGGGTGTCACGTCGTATCAAAAGCAAATAGAAATTACAATTACTGCCGCTATCCTGTCCACACTGGATACAGTATACAGATGCGCGTTCACTTTCTGACACAGTCCATGAACAAATGTCGTCAATGGACAAATCAAGTAAAGGGACATTTGTTTTGACGCATTTGGTTTAAACAGCCTGTTCGCGTCTTTGTACAGATATCAGAAGGATCCCAGTGTAAGGAACAAGTGGATGGTTTATTTTTAATGGCATCCTGGATCATATCAGAGGATGGTTCACTTCGGTGTAGGGGTGGGCGATATGGCGAAATATCATATCACAATTTTTATTTTTTCAGAAAAACTAATTTATTTTTTTTTATAAAAACAAAGCCTTTCAATGTAACAAAGTATAAAATAATAACTTTAAAAAAAGAATGGCAGATATTTAGTCCAAAGTGAGCAAAGATACAAATCTTTGTCATTATTTTATCTTTGTTATTAAAAAATAAAATAGGATACACATTACATAAAAACATAATGCAAATAAAACAGTGCTTTGTTTTTCAGGTACAGTAGGTGTATTTAGCATTAGCGTTTAAGAAATTGAATTAACTATTTGATCTTTACTAAATTCAGTAGAGACCAGCTACTGTATGGTTACCCACATTTTTCAAAATATATGATTTTGTGTTTAGCACAAGAAAGAAATTAATACAAGTTTGGGATGACATGTAAGTGAGTAAATAATGACAGAATTAATTTTTTTGTGGTGGACTATCCCTTTAATGACAAGTGTCAGCATCTTTAGTACAATTAGCCTGCTGTACCTGTGGCGTAGTCAATGACCGATCCGGAGACGAGGGATCCATTTGCGACATACTTTATTGAACATGCTCAGAGTAAAACAGGCAGGGGTCAATAACGGCAGACTGGTGTGGTGAAGGTAATCCAAAACAGCAAATGATAGTTTAGGCAGATTGTCAAGGCGGGCGGCATTCAAAGGGATAATCCGGAAACAAGCGAGGGTCTAAAAAAAACGGCTGGCAGCAATGATTCACACACACGATAAACAGTCCGGTTGGCAACAGATAGGCAAAACAATAGAAAACGCTTAGGATTGATAGTCAGACTAAACAAAACTTCGTGAGGAACAGTCCATAATGGCGGTCCATAAAAGCTGGCAGAGCGGAAGCGACCGGGAGAGACCCGGAAGTGGGGAGACCCAGGTACGGGGTTATGGGAAATCAAGTCCATCCGGCGAGGGTTCCCACTGGCGGCAGTTAGAGGGAGCCACAGACCCGCATTGGTGACACAGTTGGTTGACAGTTATGGGGGGAGGTCCCTGAGTCCCTGAATACATGGGACTGAGTTTTCTGCATGGCTGTTGTAGTCGAAGGTCCCGGGTGGAGAGCCACACCCACTGTCCGGGTGCATAGGGAGGATTTGGTCTGCGTCTGCGATCTGCCTGGGTCTGAGTGCGACGGACTGCCCTCTGGAGATGAACGTGGGCCTGATTCCAAGTCTCCTCGCTGCGCTGGAACCAGGAGTTGACCGCTGGGAGGTCTGAGGGTTCACCGGACCAGGGAAATAGTGGTGGCTGGAAACCTAGGGTACACTGGAAAGGGGTGAGGTTGGTGAGAAACCTGCCGATGCTGGTGAAGTGGATGGTCTGATAAAGCCTTTGGCCAGTTCTTCTTGAATGCAGGAGTTCATAGCTTCCGACTCAGGTTGTGACAAAGGAAAGACGCGCCCCCTTGGAGGACTGGACCCGGGGATGAGGTCGATGGCGCAGTCGCCTGGACGGTGAGGCGGAAGCTGGGTGGCTTTGGTGTGGCTGAAGGCCTCGTGTAGATCCTGATATTCGTTAGGTACGGGGTTCTTGGTCGTGCTGATCAAGGGAGAGGCTGATGAGTTGGCGCGGGGTTGAATGCAGTGCTGAGAGATGGTTCGCTGAGCCCAGGAGATGGTCGGTCCATGGAGATTTAGCCATGGGTAGCCCAGGATGATCGGAGTCTGTGGGGTGGTGATGATGAAAAAGCGGATGGTTTCCTGATGTGAGGGTTTGACCCGGAGAGAGAGGTCATTGGTGGTGTGGTAGATCCCCCAGATTCTAGCGGTCGCCCGTCGAGGGCAACCACTGCAACTTGTGGAGTACAAGAGAGGATGGGTAAATGGTGAGCAGTGACAAAGTCAGCATCAATAAAATTCCCGGCAACGCCGAAGTCAATCAAAGCTGTGGTTTCTATGGCGACATCATTTAGCAATAAGGTAACCGGTAATTTACAGGGATTTGTTACTACTCACCGATGTAGGCGGGCGTGGTGGACGTGTGGGACAGTTGGCCCTGATGTGTCCGGCCAGTCCGCAATACAAGCATAGATTGCCCTTGAGCCATCTCTCCCTCTCCTCCATGGTTAGCTTGGTGAATCCTAGGTGCATGGGTTCAGGAGCCGCTTCTGCGGTGGGAGCAGGCAAGTGCACGGATCAGAGTGAAAGATCTATTGAGCTTACGTGCTTGCATAACGTTGTCCACGCGGACAGAAAGATCGATGTACTGATCCAATGTGACTCCCTCATTCCTGCAGGCGAGCTCAACTTACAAGTCAGGGTGCAGTCCCTTGCGGTAGTGGAGCTTGAGGGGTTCATCATTCCAACCCCTTTGGGCCGCGAGCGTGCGAAAGGTGAGCGCATAGTCAGCGGCGGTTTTCCTGCCCTGTCGCAAAGCCATGAGTTGTTCCCCCGCCTCTCCGCTCTCAGTGCTAGGCTGGAAAACCTTCTTAAAACGTTGTAAAAACTGACAAATAGCGAGCACTGAAGAAGAAAACCCTTACATTTAGCTGATGTACCGTCAAACTTCTCCAGGAAAGCAAGACACGGGCTAGCAGCGGCCGACTGAACTCCCGGTGGCGGCGTGGTCTCGGGAGGAGCAGTGGGTGGAGTGGTCATTTGAAGGCCTTGCAGGGACCTCACTAGTTGTTTGAGTTGTCTGGAGACAAGGGATCCATTTGCGACATACTTTATTAAACAGGCTCAGAGTAAAACAAGCAGGGGTCAATAACGGCAGACTGGTGTGGTGAAGGTAATCCAAAAGAGCAAACGATAGTCCAGGCAGATTGTCGAGGCGGGCAGCATTCAAAGGGATAATCCGGAAACAAGGCGAGGGTCGAAAAAGGCTGGCAGCAATGATTCACACACACGATAAACAGTCTGGTTGGCAACAGATAGGCAAAACAATAGAAAACGCTCAGGATTGATAGTCAGACTAAACAAAACTTTGCGAGGAACAGGCCGTAATGGCGGTCCATAAAAGCCAGCAGAGCGAAAGCGACCAGGAGAGACCCAGAACCGGAAGTGGGGAGACCCAGGTACGGGGTTATGGGAAATGAAGTCCGTTGGCTAGAAGTCCGGCGAGTGTTCCTGCTGGCAGCGGTTAGAGGGAGCCACAGAGACCGCGTTGGTGACAGTACCTTTAAGAGCTGCATGCATCAAATAAACAAGCACGCGTACATTTTTCTCTCAATCGTTTACTTTCACTTTAGACATAAGCAACTGTGTTTATATGGAAACCAGATGCGATATATAACTTAGTTCAGTAAGGTGCTATTTGACAGGCTTTTAGTGTGTACACGCTTCAGGCATATGCGCTCTGGAAAAGTGCATGCATGTCCGAACAGCACTCATATGAAATGTTTAACCGGCAAGACTTTAATGCAGATAATGTACTTTTGTGACTGTGGATAAGTGCAGTGTCCTGTGAGTCTAACTCTACCGCTGAGTAACACTGTTGTGAATGTATGTGGCATTCTGCAGTATTAAGACGGAGGCACCAAAACTGCAGCTGATAGAATAGCACGATACTTCTCCAAAAGCAGATCTTGGAGACATTTTTATTGTCCACGATCAAAAATCATCATATTGCACCACCCCTACTTCGGAGCATGTTGTCTTGTAATTGAGGTACAGTGTCATGGAGAGTTTACAATAATACATTTGCTGAAAAATAAAGCGGTACTAGATCTGACTGCAGCTACATCACAAACTGTACGTTTTTCTTTTTCTTTTTTCTCACATATTTATTGGGGTTTCGTGATTTATTAAAAAACTTTATTAACATTATAAGTAAACCTCAAGGAATATATTAATAAACAATAATAAATGTCATGGCCTCTTTAAATACATGTAGCAAGCTATCCTCAGCAATTCTGTTCATCTAGTTGCTCGGCTGGCTCAGGAAACCCCCCACAAGTATCTAACCGGAAAGGTTTCCATACTTACTTCATGGGCACACAGTTCTGGAAACATGCCATGTGACTGATAATGTGTCAAAAATGATTAAAATACAAAAAAATCCTTGTGAATTATATATTGCTTGCAATTTCAATATTACAGTTACTTGACTGTCAGTGAGAAAACTTTTCACTTTACTTTTTTATATGTGATGAGTAGGTTTAGAGTTTAGAGTTTTACATTATGAATCAAATGTTTTATTTTGCTGTTTCTCAAAAGTTCAAAAAACAAAAAACAACAACAACAACAACTCATGTTTCTGCAATATTAATTTTTGTACTGTGTTTTTTGATTAAATAAATAAACTTCTTAATGATAAAAATCTTAATGTTTCCATATTTTTGACTGGTAGTGTTTTCCCTAATTTTGCCTAACCTTGAAATGTAAATGTAATGTAAAATGTAATGCACATTCCATGCATGCGCCATAGTTTATAATAAGAAATGCTAAGAAATTATTTATTGCCAAAGAAAAAAAAAGAGAGACAAACAGAATAAAGAACACTGCACACAACTGCCTTGTCTTCATTATTCCGTAATATATCATAGAAATTTGTTACACATATTCCTAAGGAAATATCCTCAGGATTTCCTTTTTCAAAATGTCAGGCCTGTTTGTTTAGGGAAAGATCAGTTGGAAATTAGGCTGAATTTTACTAGAAGTCCTCAAGGACTGCGTCAGTGATCCCATCTCTTCCGGAGGCTGTAGACACAGACAGTGCCTCACTAAGATCCGTTGGGTAACTCCCCCTAGGGGAAAACCATTCTTTACCCATTTTCATACAGCCTAAGGCTCTCAGCTCTTAGTCCTGAGACCTCCTCCATGTTTATTCTGGCACAGGGTCGACTTTCAACTCCATCCCAGAGAGGAGAGGGTGACACTGACCCTTTTACTCACTGTCCAAATGCAGAGTTCAGTACTGGACATCAAAAACTGTAGAACTAAAGCAAAACTCAGTGTTGATTTAAAGGGAAACATGTCTGTGTTTGAATTATATTGTGCTTACCTGCAATGTGCACAGTAAAGTGAAAACTGATCGATAAACACTGCAAGAGACACTTTCTCATTAGATTACTGAGGTAACACCTGAAGCTCTACAAGACTAGATGAAAAGACAAATGGACAAACCTATGATTGTGTATGTCTCTTAAAGCTCCAAGAAAACACTCATGTGAATGCTTGACCTTGGACCATATTTTTAGTCTGTTCCTTTATCCTTCTGAATAAGTATTCAGACTATAATGATCGTCTCAGTTGTGTGATTTGTGTCTTTTATTAAAACTAGTCTACTTTTTTTTGTCATGTCCCAAACTTAAACACACCAGTACACAAGTTCACAGACAAAGAAATATTCAGAGCATGTTTGGTATTGTGAAGACCTTGTCCTCGGCTGTGGGTTGAAATAAAAAATATTATTTGGTGTTGACATATTGAAAGCTATAGTGTTACATTGGATGTGAAATTTACAGTAAAAAACAGTTGCTGTGGTTGCTAGAAGTTTACTGTAAAAATAATAGTAATATTTTAAGCTGTAAAAAAGTAAATGAAATATGCAGTAATAAAAATGCTTCATTTGTGGAAATAATGTTAATATATTGAATGACTAAAATCCATTTTTTACTTTCAAAATTGTACTGACAACCACCTTAAAAGCACAGGTGGTAGCGAGAAAGCAACATGAATCTACAAGCTGAGGGTAAATGCAAATATATAGAACATGCATGCAGTGTCATACACACAAATACAAAACACAGTCATGGTAGCACAAACAATTACAGTTTTTTTTTGTTTTTTTTTTAGTACCAATACTTAAAGTACTTTTTCTTAACTCCTAACACAGAAACACACCTATATCACACAATTAGCCAAATAGTTAAACAACAACAACAAAAAAAATCATTTTCAGTCCAAACCCACATTTTGTTAAATAATACAAACCCTGCATTTTAAAATGCTTAATACTTGCCTACATATAACTCTATGAAAACACAGCGAACCCTATTCAAAATCAAGTCATAAATTTCATTCAAAACTTTAGCACTTGTTTTTATCCAACAGAAACATATAGTCAATCATAGCACAGTGATTGTCAAAATACTAACAGTTGATGGCTTTACAAAAACGGCATTAATTGTCATGTTTCAGTTCTACCTGCATATAATAGACAAAATAAAAATCCATTGTTTTGTTTTTTTAGCCTTCAGTTTGCCTTCAACTTTTTACATTTTACATTTTTAAGTGTAAAATTTGTTTATTCTTGGTAATGTGTCAGGTTCCAAGGTTCCATTCTTGGTAATGTCTTGTTCACTTTTCAGAGAATCATGGTTACATACGTAACCTGAGACGTTCCTTTTGCAGGGGAACATCGAACTGCGTCCTCTAGGGTTCGCTATGGGGAACGATTATACCCACGCTGCCATGCTGAGGGGAGTGTATGCTATTTAAGGCGAACACTAAGTACCAAGTCCTTTAAACTTATAGGACTTACCCCTGAGACGTTAGTGAAGGCCAAGAGGTTCCACAGGGACCTAAAGGCAAGCGAAGGCAGACCCAAAACAGCAAGCCATAACCGTAGTCAGTAGACAAGAGGGAGGTACTCATTGAGGACCTATAACAAATAAAGCACAACAGACAGGTTCCAGAAACACAACAAAGGAGGCAGGACACAAACTCACCTATCCAAATCAGGTGGCTCCTCAGAGCAATGCCAGTATGAAGCTCTTACCTTTTATATGAGGCCAGGCAAAGCTACCATCCCGACCGGATCCAAAAATGATCAAGAGATCATCATCACTATATGGAGTGAACCGAAAAAGCTTACAAGGCAAGACCAGTGCATCAAGGAGAAGTTCTTCCCGATGCATGCCAGGATTATACACTGATGTCTCCCAGCAACCACCACGGCCCCAAAAAAACCTTCCTCAGCAGTGGCGGCCGGCTGGTGGCACGGAGAGCAATCCATAGTGTGGTGCAGTTCTGCTACGCTGCAAGAAAGGGAAAGCCTTCCCTAGTCAAACTCATCAGCCAGGTCCACATACAATCCCCACGAACTCAACCCTCTCCGTGCCCCAGCCCGGCAGGTCATGAATTGTGGGTAGCAGATGCCCTTCCTTCCTCAAAAGGAGAGACAAACGAGAGCGAAGCTACTTCAAAGAAGATGCTCTAAAATGCACGTAACAGCCTCCCGGGGATATTGCGTGCACGCTTCTCACCCGACAACATAAGGTCAAAGAGTGTCATTGAGTGTCATCGAATGTCAAAACGAGAAGAGGACATGGATCAAAACACGCTTCTCAAACGTCTAGTTAGTGCTTGCCAGAAAGAGGTAAGAATAGATAAAGCTTACCAAGATGCACGCTTCAAACAAAAGAGAATGTTGTGTTCTACCGGTGCCCTTTTATACTATGGTCAAGTAACGTCATCGGCTGCCGCCGGCCAATGCTATTGTCGTTTTTGTATGTAGGCTTCAGACACGAGTCATGTTGACGGTGTTCTCCATACCGACCCCTGGAGGACGCAGTTCGATATTCTTTTGGAAGTGAACATACAACTGAACGAGGCTTTATATAATGTACAATAGAAAAAGATAGGGTCCCCTATGCAGAAATTCAGTTGGAACCTTGATTTAAATTGCTTTCCAATGGGTGGGTATTAATTCTATTACAGGTTTTTACAATCACTAGGACACATTTCTCAATACTTTGGTCACTTTTTCAAAACTCTTCACACAGCAAGCACAACATCAGTCTATGTGGGCTAAACTGTGTCTCAGTTATCATTGCTTTGGCACAAAATACATTCATTGACGACATCTGTCATGATTTTGGTTTTGGGTAAGCTTATATGAAAAGAAAATTTAAGCATTTTAGAAACATGGTAACTGTATATTGTGTGAAAACCCAAATTTTGTTAATGGTTTGTTCACAACAGACAGATGTTGTGCTAATTGTGTTTAGAGCTTTGAAAATGTGACTACAGATTGGACAAAAGGATGTAAGCACTTGAAAAAAAAAACTGTAATAGAATAAGTTAAAACATTAAATTAACAACAGGATGTAACATAAAACCCTAATGGTGCATCAATGTTAATAGTTATGTAAAGAACATCATCTCAGTTCATGTTTTTTTTTTTGTTTTTTTTTTTCCCAAAAACTATATTTAGTGGCAAAATTTTAAAGATTTATTACACTTATTATTATTACACTTCAATGAGTAAGGGAACTTATCAGTAACAAATTAAAATTTTTACCATACAGTGTAAAAAAAAGAGAGATATTTCAAAATTGTAAATGAAACAAATCCATGTTTATTTTACAAAAAAATATAATAATAATAAATAAATATTGCAACATGTTTTGCAAGAAAATATTTGTTCAGTCTTTCTACTTCAAAATTTAATAATATTCTGTATAGTTTAGAAAATTGTTAATCAAATTTGACAGGAAATCAGAGTTAAACTGAATCAGAACAAATTATTCTTGATAATCACAAATTAATTACATTCGAACCAAAATGTATTCAGACACCTTCAAAACTGCACAGTTTATTTGCTATAGTTAAAAAATGGGATTAAAATATGATAACAACTCAAGAGTTAAACTGTGTCAGAACAAATTCATCTTGATAATGTCAGATAACTTTGATAGAAAGGTATGTAAGCAAACATGGTCAGGTCAAAGTGTCAAATAAAATGTTTGGTCCCAAATTTGTATACATTTTCAAATATCAAAAATGTTTGGGTATAATATGTCACAGTTTACTTTATCTTGCTATCCTCACTTACATATATGAACTGTAGTGTTCTGCACCTCCTAGTAATATTAATATATATATATATATATATATATATATATATGTGTGTGTGTGTGTGTGTGTGTGTGTGTGTGTGTTATAGAAGGTGCACAGTGTCATTCACACAAACACTAAACACCATAATGATGATACTGATACTGAAATTATGCAATAAACATTAATTTAGCAACATTAGATGTAAACTAAAACCCTAATGTACACATAAACATAAATATTTTAACAAAAAATACAAAAAACAAAAGTGAATGTAGGGAATTCTTAAGAATGATTATTTACATGTTTTCACTGTAAATTATACGGTGACTTATTTATTTCACTTTCAAAAACAGTATTTTACAGTTAAATTATATCTAATGAAATTAGTTATTTATAATTTACTGTTAACAAATTAACAGATTTTAATGTTGCATTTTACAGTCTTTTTGCTGTTAAAATCCTGAGAATTTTTTACAGTGCATCATATTCCCATAAACCCAGATTATTTCTCTAATTATTAAAAAGTAGAATAAATAATATATATATTAACAAACTGTAACCAAATAACCCCACTAAATGTCTCAAGCGTCATCCCATGACGAAAAAAAAAAAACTGAGCGCTAGACTGAAAAAAATTAAATCCAGTAAAAATATCCAAATATGTAAACAAGATAATTTAGGTTTTTATAGACTGCATCTTTACTATGTTTGTTTTGTGTATCTGCTGAAGCTTTGTAAGAGATGTCTTAAGCAATGTTGCTTCACTAAATGTATTTTTTTAGATACACAGTGTTTACTTTAGATAAAAACGGACAAAAATGTAGACATATATTCATATATACATACTGAGGCAAAATACTCATTAAGAATAGGATTTTATTTTGCAGTGTGTTGTTCTGGTATTATGGATCCTACACATTGAAGGAGGCATTTGGATATGCAATACCAACTTGTACCACTACAACCGCGCTTGCGTGGTTCGTCTTGGCACAGATTGCCACTCCCAGCCCTCAATCACAAAGAGAAGAATTTGCTGAAATCCTTCACAGATCCCAGCCCCCAATAAACCTCATAGCAATATGTCATACACCCCGGGCAGATAACCAGAATGCATAAGGATAAATCTTAATCAACTCTGGAGCGGTAGGTGACAGGAGAAGGGAGCTGGAATGTAATGTGACGTTAGAGCAGTCTAAGTGAATTCTGTTGGGCTGTGCCAAAGCTGTTATTAATGGAGTGTGTTTCTGAGTTATTGAGCTTTATGTTGTGGCTGGTACTTCTCTCTGAAGCAAAGAGGGCAAATCTAGTTCAAAAGGGCAGCAGGGAGCAACGTTTGCTCTGTGGAAATACTAGTCTGGGCTGGTGTTATGGTGTTGCAACTAGCAAATAGACAAAGGGATTTACGATTTAGGACAAAACCGGAACATTAACAGAATTTGAAACAATGTAAAAAAAAAATGGGATGAACATTTATACTGGATGTACTACAAAAAAAGACATTTATGACAAAGAAACAATACAACAACTGGTTCTCGGTCTCTGTTCTTTCTGCATAGATTCCTTTGAGTGATCTCGAGCAAAAGAAGTGTTGTGAACATAGTGCATCAGTACCTCAAAACATGCTGTGTCTATTGGTTTGATTCACAAACAGCACAAGAAATGACATCAGAGAGCTGCAATCTATTGGAGCCGAGGCGTCATCAATCAGTCGTAAATCAAAGTGCAACCTTGAGGCAAAGATCAGCACATTCAAATGTCAGAGTTCACATAAACCAATAACTCATTTGGGCTGGGCTCTGGCTTTAAGCAGTCTAAAGATGTTACACAATATTTCATTTTAACATTAATTATGTTCTTTACTGACCCAAATTCAAATCTGGCCATTTCAGTCAACGTTTTGATAATGTGTATCATTCATGAACTTAAATAATGTCATAGTAAAAATATATTTTAACTAATATTAGTAAAAAGTTACTAATATTCAAATACAAATGTCAGGTTTTTTAATTTGCTTCAATGTACCAACAAACAAAACAATCTGATCCATAAGCAAACATCTGGCCTTTGTTGTTTAACAATATTGATTCACACTTGATTAAATTAAAACAATTTGAATACCTTTACAACAAAAAATAAGCAATGGAAAAGACAACCACTTTAGTCATGGCTCTTATTTATTGTTCCAGTGTTTATGAACTAATCTGAGGGGAAAAAATCTAACAATGACATTTTTCTTAATACTCTGTACACTGGAGAACAGTGGGGAGAGTCAACGGTTTATAAACATTTTTACCATAAAAATTTGCTTCATGAACTGGTGATGACAATAAAAACGGAAAATCATTTAGATTAAATTATCATAATTACAACCTATGTGCTTCCAGCGGTTCATGTGATGAGTACGAATAGCCTTTCACAATAAATGAAAAGTTTGAACCATAAGAAACACACACATTTTGCAATTCAACTTATAATTTGAATAATTTCAAGACAAGCCATAACAAATAAATCTGTTTAACCCAGATGAGAAAAATCGTAATAATTTGGAACTGAAATTATGGCAAAAAAATACAACTGTAAAATACAAATACATTAATTCAAATAAAATAAACAAATACCTCTAACAAACACACTACATTGCAGAAATAAATAATTCTAGAGGTTATAAAGGTGGAGAATCACAATGATAGCAAAATGTTTCTTGTGTTGTTCACACATTGTCTCTATGACACAAAAAGCTTGTCCAAAAAATGTCATGGAATCTAAGGAGTAATCATTTGAAGAAGGCTCTTCTGGTGCTCCTTTAATCCTCAATTTCAAAGCCATAAGATGTTTACATGGGAAACTTGTAGTTGGGTAACTGTTTAACAGATCAGAGGCAGTAAATCATGGACACCAAAACCACTTGAGACTCTGAATTCCACTCTTTAGAAGCTCATTAATTACTGTCATTGTGCATTATGCTTGTGGTTCAGATGGTAACGCACAAGAAACTTTTACTACTGATTGATTCTGGCACACATTACTCTCTCTAAAACATTCAACAAATTGTGAAAGCCAGATCCAGATTAAACATTGTCCCTTCATCAGCTAAAGAAGTGACCACGGAAGTGTATCACACTGAAAGTAAAAAATAAAAATAAAATTAAAAGAAATAAAAATAAAAATAAACAGCAATATGCACTGATATTCACACATCAATGTCATACATTAGGTAGTCTTATATCCAAAATCATTGCAGCAAAACTTTTTTTGCAGTTTTGTATTGTAACAAAAGATGCATCAGAAAAGAAATCCTGAGCGCTGTTTGTTCTAACAGAGATATAAAGGTCATTTCATTTATGCTTTATGCTTTATGCTTCGCTGATGATTAACGCCATTCAGATTTCTCCACGTAGGTTCCCAAACACAGATTGTCTACACTATGAAATTTGATTAGACCATTTTCATTTGATAGTGATCAAATCGAACAAAACACTACAAGTCTCATGTGAGTTCCGGTGATCTTTGATACCCTGTGTTAAACCATCACAAAATCGTCTAAGAGCTTTTTTTTCTCATTTTCTTTCAAATTTTACATTGAAGGTGTGCAGATTAGTGAGCAACATCCACTGCAACAACATCATGCTTAAAACAAGATTTCAAAGGAAGGGCAAGGCTTCAGTCCTACTCTATTTAACATTATCTTTATTGACAAATATATGCATTATTTGAACAACCGTAGCTTCATAAATATGTTTGCATTCATCAATAAGAACACCTTGACACTTTATCTTCAATTCCAGTTTCAGAAAGATCAACCATTTTCTCTTCAGATCACCACAATCCAATCAACAACCTCGTCTTTCCAGATGGGCGAAGTATCCTTTAGCATTAATATGTACAACTCTACTTTCAAAAAAAATCATTTTTGATCCACTTACTCCTCCGAGCGACATTTACGGTGCAGTGGGTGCTCTGAAAGTACCGAAGGCATGTTAAAGCAGATGCTCTCAAGTGTCGTCCTCTAGTGCAGAGTAGCAAAGATAATCTCCATCCTGGACGTCCAGTATTCCACGGGTGAAACAAAAAGTGGAGTATTTGGAACAGAGCAAGCCTCTGCTCAAGATCACTAACACAGACCAAAAACAGATGACACCCCACACCCTGCCAGATTTTATGAACTACGCCAAAGGGACATTCTAGAGAGCTGAAGGACAGCAAATGGCTCCCATCCCATAATGCCAGGGTTTAGGCCAAGGCCATGGGGCACCAAGTGTCCCCTCTCACGGAGGTTGCCACGTCAGCTGTGGACGTCAGGCCTACATTCGTGTACAGACTCTCTTGGCCGGGGTATTTCACCATGGAGCCCGTCGTGCCTGGAACATCAACTTGGCCCACCAGCGTCGAAGAGTTGACCTAGATCAAACCAGAGAATGTCAGTATGACAAATAAAAGGCCAACCAGTTGTTGCAATGAAACTGGCTATTTGTGTGATGACTTCAAAGTACAAAGTGTTGTAAGTTTCATGAGTAATGCAAAAAAAAAGGTTAATCAAACACCAGCAGCGTTTTAGCTGTAAGGTACATTGTTGACTCATTTTAATGCTCAATATTTGCTACACAAATTCAGCAAAAATAATAATATATAAACTTACTGATGTTACAGGCACCTGTGTTGATGAAGGACTGTTCTTTGTGCACTCCTCTGAATTAGATGACGATGAAGAAGTTGGAGTCATGGGGACAGAACTACTTCCTGTGAATATTTTTAATCAGTTAGTTAACCTGCACTTAACCTTGGTGGGATTAATAATGAAAATGTTTAACTTGTCTGATTAAGTTTTATTATTATCATTATTTTTTAACATACCAGATGATCCCTTTGTTTTGTTCAAGGTTTTTGGTTTTCTTTTCCTTGTCTGAATACCTTCTTTCTTCATGGCAAGGGGCCTAGGTACCTGAAAACATGAAATCATATTTTAAAATACTGTAATGACACCTGTGGCGTTCCCCCGATTATTTTAATTGTATCAAACTAATGTATTTTTTTTTTTTTTTTTTTAGCCTCAATTGCATCAAATCTTGTTTTTATGGAATGTCTAATATAGCCTACCCCGTGTAACTTTGTGTAAAGGCCACACGCGTTGCACACGGGCTCTCCGTCTGCGTTTCTGCGCCACAGCGTTGTAGTGCTCGTCTGGCAGTTTGCGCAGGACAGGCCGATCCGCCTTGAAGACGACTGGAGACGAAAGCAATTAATTAATGATGATAAAGATAAATTGTCTTGCAGTCATGATTTCAAAGTGGTAGAATTAAATAGATGAGGGCTGTTAATTTCTGGCAGAATAAATGTATGTTTCTAAACATTATACCTACGCAGGTAGGTTCTTTATTTATTTATGCAGTAAATTTCATAATCATGAACAATAAAATAAAAGGCTTCGATTATACAAATTGTTTACATATACATTAAGACAAGTTTACGTTAAAAAAAAGCATGCGCACTGTGCTTTTGTAGCCTAAACAATTAATGTTCAATGCATGCAAACTTGTTTCGCCAATAAAAATAGCGTTTATTATGGGAGTAGACCTGTGAAGATGTTCCCAGATAACCTCTGGCTATTGTTTAAAATAAATAGGCAGGAAATTGAGTGGTTAAGTAGCTCATCAAGTCGGTGCTCACCATACGCTTCTGAGGTTTAATTAATGGTCGGCTGAGTCCATTCATTTTGCTGTACAGACCGCAGGCGTTACAGAGAAAGTGACCCGTGCCGTCGCGTCTCCACAGCGGGGTGGAAATGGAGCCGCAGTTGACGCACTCGCGGCTCTCCACCATGTCCTCCAGCAAATCTGAGACACAGACAGTTCCCCAGTCAACATCACATTCACCATCAATTACAATGTGTGCCAAATGAATTACACCGACATAACACACTGTAACAGACTAATAGCATTAATGACAAATGTTATTATTGGTTTTCTCTGTAACTCCTTTCTGTTAAAATAATTAAATTGACACTGAAATATCTACCTTTGCGGAGCAGCTTGTAATTACCTAAACATTTTTATTTGAATTAATTAATCGCAATTAATTATATTGTACATGTACACCTGTAACACGGACACTAAAGCAAAGCTTTATCATAAACATTAGCAACTAAAAGATACCATGGGCAGCAAGAGTAGCCTACTTCGTTGATAGCCTCAGATTTATGTTTTGTTAAAATAATTTCAAACTTGTAAATGGTGTTATCATTAAACGTTTCATTAGACTATACACAGCTATGCCTCTGCTGTTGTAATAATTATTTGTGATTTAAACTTTGAACTTTGATTTATATTATAGTCATATTATATATATATATATATATATATATATATATATATATATATGTATAACATAATCGCTTACCAAGGAAGGTAATCATAACCATTTCTGGCGGTACATTAAATATAAGACATTTGATAGACGTATTATAAACAAATCACACAACTTTAATGTTTTGTTTTTGAAAACTTTTTGACAGTGATCTATGCGTGAGAATGGCGCTATATTAGGCTACAACGACTGCACCCTGAAAATTACCGGGTTGTGCCTTAACATTTAATAATTTAGCAGCCGTTTAACAAACATATAAAGAAACAAACAAATAAATAATAATAATAATAATAATAATAATAATGAATAGCACCCACTAATAATTAAATTATTCCCACGCTGCTCAAAATGTGAGAGAAACGTGGGTTTTGAATTTCACAGTCAAAAAAGACCTTTGACATGACGAATAGCTATATCTTACCTCCGTTTGGCCCCCTGATAGACAGTGGTGCGCTTCTGGACTGCAGGGAATGCAGCATGGAGTTCTCGAAGGGCCCTGCTGGCCACGCCGCCGGTATCTGTGATAGCTGCGGTGGAACATACGGAGGATACGGGCTTGTGTAAGATCCACTTATTTGTCGTGAAAGGTACTGGTCTCGACTGTTTACATTCAGAGGATTAGTATAGCTGGTATCTCTCGATGTGCCGTTATTCATAGGCGGACTGGGGGAGTAGTGGAAACGGTTGGAGGTATGTGGGCTTCCAGTGCTGTAGGACGGGCTCTCCGGTGCGGATTGTGACCAGACCGAATGACTGCTGACAGCATGGCTGGGCTGCGATGACACGCTGGGTTGTAGGTACGATAAACTCGGTATCATCGTTCCAACGCGAGACGTCGGTACATAAACGGGAGAATTAGGGTTGGAGTGCATGTAACCGGCCGACGGCGTGTCGTTATAACCGGCCTGACTCTGGGCCGCGGCGATGGCCAGGGTCTGATACATGTCGGTAGGGTCCACAATTAAGCCTCCCTTATGCGTCTCCCTGGTGTGCCCACCTGAGATGATGAGTTTGTTGCCCTGGTCTAAATCCGTGAAGAGTGTAACGTCGTCAGAATTGGGCAGGGCGTTGTTGGGATGCCCAAAGTGGACGTAGGAGTGTAGGGGCCTGCCCTCGGCGCGACGCGTTCCCACCGCGTCCAGGTGCGTCGGCGCCGGTGATCTCAGCCGGTCCCTCCGGTCAGTGTTCAGGTAGCTCTGCTCAGCCGGAGACCCTGGGCTGCTGCTGGACACTTCGCGCTTGACCATGGACCAGCTGTTATCGCCCAGGTCCATCCAGGATCCCTTTTATATCTCACAGTGTGTGGAAAATACAGAGGCAGAGTGCACTGAAAATGAAAATATAAAAATGTGAGAAACGTTGGGTAGAGGGAATAATAAACGAGGAGGGAAAAGTAACGAGAGAACGAAAATATTTCTATTTTAGACACTAAGTGTCAAAGAAAATCTCAACTTCAGTAAATTATTGAATTTATTGAAAATTGTTCACTTTTTCTTTTATAGCTTAGGAATGGTTTCACTTCAGAAAGCGCGTATTAGTCAGGTACAAACTTACTGAAATCATTCATAATTGTTTTGCCTCTTGTAATGTTCTAAATGTGAAAGTTGAACAGCATGACGTGATTGACTGAACACAACTTCACTATATTCCAAGAAAACACATGCGCACGCACATACACACCCCATACAGGGCTTTACACTGAAGATCTGAATCCATCCGTGTCATGAGTCCGTCCTCCCTCTTGATGTAGCCTCATCATAATTACCAAAAACACCACACAACGTAACAGATAGGAAACAAAACGTAATATGTCTTTGCAGAAAAGAGATAACCACTTGATAAGACCCACAAAAGATAAGAGAGAGAGAGAGAGGCAGGGTAAAGAAAAAAAAAACAATACCCGAAATGATTTAGGCTCTCCTCAGCTGGCACCGAGCTCAGCACCAAGACCAGAAGTTTGACAAGAGCTGGATAAGACATTTATAATCAAGACAACAACATATGAGAAGAAAAAAGTCACCACTGACCTATTGGTGGTTTGCCATAAGTTGGTCTCCGCAGGATCCAGCGGTTATGTGGTTGCAGGACTTGGAGAACTATTAGGAATGAAAGTTCTCTGTTCACTCGTGACGACGTTTAAGAGGGGAGGCGCCTCTTGTGCTCCGAAGCTCTGATTGGATTCCAGCTTTAGCAAACGATAGGGGTGCTACTCTTCACTTTCCACCTTACTTAGTTTGATGTCCTTGATGTCGAATGGAAAATGCGAGTCTTATAAATCTGACTACATTTTTTTTTACAAAGGGACATGTTTAATTGCTTCAGCGGACTTTTTTTCGGACAAACAAAATATAGCTTATATATTTTTCTCTGAAAGACAAGTACAAGGACATTGTAACTTAAAGCAGTAATAATTCATTGCCATTCAGTAGTCTAAATTGCTGGCACAAAATGGTTTTGGTTTAATTTATATCAGTTCTTTAAAAAAATAAATAAATAAATAAATAAATAAAATAAGTGCATACTATACATTCTAAACTGCAGTTAATAATGTAAGTGTGCAAAATGCCTTTTCGATTACTAAAATCCATATCCAAATCTGAATTATATCAAGCTCTTAGAAATAATATTTTATATTGTATTTTTAATTGTGTTTTGTGTAAAATTGTTTAATGTGAGGGTAATCACGAAAACAAAATGATGAAATCACTTCTATTTGTTTTGATGTTTAACTTTGTCTGTGCTATGCAAATGAGGGTCGTTGCTAATTAGTTCATCTAAGACGATGGGGCATCGTTTAGGATTGTAAGAGATCCTACACAAACACCCAGCGGGCAATAGGCATTACTGAGTACTTCACTTTGAACAACAGATAATTCATTCAAACAGAATATACATCGCATTGTGACCTGATCAAGTATTGGAGGATGTCAATTAGATTAATCATTTTAAAGTCGTGAGGGTCTCTGACTCTTTTGTTGTTCAGTTTATTCGATAACACTGAATTATTATATTATTTAAGTTATGAGTTTTATTACACAATTCATAAATTAAAAATGTAATTAGTTATAATGCATTGATAAATAACAGTGTGTTAATAACCAAACAGTGTGTGTCAAAAACAAGTATCTGACGCCATTTAAAAAAAACGTGTATTGTTATTTTATATGATGTAGCCTATTTTAGACAGTGCATTTCTTATTATGCATAGGGATTATTATTTAAATAAATATCGCTCAACAAATGAGACAATTTGACTGTGCAATGTAAAAGTTATGAAAAAATATTTTTCTTTTTTTTTCATAGTCACGTGCAACTGATTTATTTATATATATATTTTTTATTATAATTTTTAGTGCATCCAGACAATTTAGGGGCACGTGTGAATACATGATCCGGGAGTCAGTCTGCTGTCTGTCCTGCAGTTATCTGACAGATGAGCTACTCTGCCAAGATATGTGTTTGTCTCATAGTAATAATCAAAGACGGAGTGAAATAAAAATAGTTTGCTTTCTTTCATTTAGAGAAACTAAAAAACTATTTATTTTTAGGACGAAAATTATTCTGGTTTAGAATAAAAGAAATGTAAAATAAATATGCATCTGGGATAATTAATAAGAACTAATTCCTTTAATAAAACTGTTAAAACAAATACAGTAAACAAATCGCATTGTTTATAACAAACAAATACACACCATCATCGTCATTATTCAAGGTTTTATTTAGTAAGAAGCAAAATCACATATTAAGTAAGGCCTGTTTACCTCACAGAAGCACTAAAGTGAACTAAAGCGAGAACGGTAATATAAGCTTCTTTTTGATATTTCCATATGAGATAAATGTATTTCATGGTAGTGAGCAGCTGTCACACACATTAGGCAGTTACCACTGTTGTTAACTGAAATAAGGAAAGCAAATGTAACATCAGCGTCGATCAAAATAAACAGGTTAAAAAAACCCGTATCGAAATCACAGCCTTTAACAATTATTTACGGGAATTAATGTTTTCTACAGTATATGTGAAATATCTTATACTGGCCTATTTATTACATGCTAGGCCACTACAAAGAGTCTTTATCGGGCTGCCTCCATGTACTTTGACCCCACAATGTAAAACGAATTCAACGAACACAATAGGGACACAATGTCTGTGCCAATATGCTCTCATAAGCCAACAGCACTGATCGATGATTTTAACGACAGCTTTTACATTATTATTAGACTGCTATTATTATTACTATTATTATTCGTTTGTGTTTTGTTGTTGGTAATGTGTATACAATCATCTACACATTAAATAAAACACTAGAGTTGACAAATTATTTGATACTTACAACTACAGAATAATTTAACTAGTTTGCTTTCTATCTAGAAAAAGCTCATAATTCCACGGTGCCATCAGATAATCTCTATTTGATTAGACAGCTTCAGCGGAGTAAAGGAATAATGTTTGCGATTGGTCAGCGTCATATTAGATATTTGCTCATGGCTCATCAGGTTGCTTCAAACTATGTTTCTTGTAGACCAATCACGGCTAGATTCGTTTGCTTTGTGTTGCACATGACTAAAGTTGCTGCCGCATGAATGATGATGAAGTGATCAAATACTCATTACCTTCGGTGACATATTGTAAGACGGGGTGTTGGCCTTTCCCAGGAAGACCAGTCATTGTGGATATTAAGTCACCACAGTGCTTAGTGTTTTAAATATTATATCTCCCAATTTATGTTTTTATGTAGGCTGTGAATTAAATATTAACGGTTTTACCTTTGAGTAATTCACCCTTCTTACCATTCCATTAACATTTGACGTATTTACTTATGGTTTTCAACAAGTGTTATGGTTTTGTGCCTGCCTCTCCAGTTGAACTAAACGACAGAGACTGTCATCTATTGAGAAGGACAGTCAGAGGCATATATGTTGCTGTTTGCAATAGTAGATGATTAAACAAGAAGGTGTAAAAGCAACCTTTGTGTGTGTGTGTGTGTGTGTGTGTGTGTGTGTGTGTGTGAGTTTATATATGGGGGCGAGTGGGAGAGGCCTCGATAGTAAACGTGTTAACAACCTTCTCACAGATCTTTGGTCACACCCTGTTGGAGTCATGCGATTCACTACTGTCACAACTGTAATTCTCTTGCTCTCGGTCTCAACCCTGAGAGTAATTCAGCAGAAATACAGAAGCCTTGTAGAGGAAGTTCAAAAGAACCATGTTGTATGTCTTTTGAGTCCTTTGTCAGTATTGTTAATGTGTAATAATTGTAGATACGTAATATATATATGTAATGTGCATATATACATATGCGCACAAATAGTTTTAAAATCATATTGTTACTATATCTAATATGCTATTAAAATTAAAAGGTTGTCAGTTATTTTGTTGCCACATTTTATGAAAATGTAGTTATTAATAAGGCAAATTTACAGTATGGACTTTGACCTATTAGGCTTCATGTGAGGTGCCTCACTCCTTTGAAATAGCAAAACAAAAACAAACAAAAAAAAAAAAAAAAAGAAAGAAAAGAAACAGTAACACACAGAAAGAGAGAAAGAGAGAGAATTAGAATCCAAACTGTTTTCTATGGGCTGTTAGGTAGTCAAGAGCCAAGAGCAGTCAAGCACAATAGATGACCTATGAAAGATGAGTTAGAATTACAGATAAGAGTCCCAGTCATTAGTCGTTTGATTTAAGTGTTTAAGAAACTATTTGAGCTGCACATGATGGTCGATAGGGTCTGTCTATTATCTATACACCCGATTTAATGGTGATTGTTTAGGTAGGAGGTTTACTGTTTAAGTAATTTTTTTTTACATAATAATAATAATAATAATAAATACAGTAAAAAGGTTAACTAAAGGTTAACTCTCTCTCTCTCTCTATATATATATATATATATATATATATATATATATATATATTATTATTATTTTTTTTTTTTTTGGGACATTATTTTTATTTTTAATTATTAGGAACAACAACAAACACTATCACACAATAATGTAACATACAGTTGAGGTCAAAAGTTTACATACACCTTGCAGAATCTGCACAGTTTTAATTATTTTAAGAGGGATCATACAAAATGCATTTTATTTTTTTATTTAGTACTAACCTGAATAAGATATTTCATATAAAAGATGTTTACATATAGTCCACAAGAGGAAATAATAGTTTGAATTTATAAAAATAACCCTGAAGGGTTATTTTGGCATTTAAGTTGGCATTTAAGTTGACATTTGCTTGATTCTTAATACTCTGTTGTTACCTGAGTGATTCACAGCTGTTTGTTTGTTTGTTTGTTTGTTTGCTTAGTGGTAGTTGTTTATGAGTTCCTTGTTTGTTCTGAACAGTTAAACTGCCTGCTGTTCTTCATAAAAATCCTTCCGGTCCCACAATTTTTTGGAATTTTCAACATTTTTGTTTATGTGAACTATTTCCACTATTAATTTTGAGATCCATCTTTTTACACTGAGGACAACTGAGGGACTCATATGCAACTATTAAATAAGGTTCAAATGCTCGCTATTGCCCCAGAAGGAAAATCGATGCATTAAGAGCCAGGAGTGTAAACTTTTGAACAGAATGAAGATTTGTACACTTTTCTTATTTTGCCTAAAGCTCATATTTTCTTTATTTAGTACTGCCCTACAGAAGCTACAAAAGATACTTACATGCTTCAGAGGTAACTAAGTAGTTAAATTTACCCTGATCTTCAAATTCAAAATGTTTTTACTCCTCGGCTCTTAACACATCGTGTTTCCTTCTTGAGCATCAATGAGCTTTTAACCTTCTGTAAAAGTTGCATATGAGTCCCTCAGCTGTCCTCAGTGTGAAAAGATGGATCTTTTCAAAATCATACAGTAATTGTTGGAAAGGGTTCAAATACAAAAAGGCTGAAAAAACAATTTGTGGGACATGAAAGATCAGCGGGGAGCTTACCTGTTTAGGAAAAAAAAAAAAAAAAAAAAAACAGCTGTGGATCATTCAGGTAACAATGCAGTATTAAGTGTATTTAAACTTTTGAACAGGGTTTATTTTTGTAAATTCAACTATTATTTTCTCTTGTGGACTATATGTAAATGTCTCTTATGTGAAATATCGTATTCAGGTCAGTACTAAATAAAAAAATAACATGCATTTTGTTTTGGTAAAATAATTAACATTTTGCAGATTCTGCAAGGTGTATGTAAATTTTGACCTCAACTTTTTAAAAAAAAAATTTTATACTGGTACAATATCAATTATTTACATAAATATACAAATTTAGTATCATTACAATATCATTAAAGATTATTTGCTGTATTGTATTGGATTTCTAGCCTTTAAAAAACTGATCATTTGGCTTCACATGAAACCAGGCTGATGGCTTCTGGGGCACCTGACCCTTTTGTATCAACAGTATGAGCAAGATGTACTCACACTACCCTGTTCTACATTTCACTGTGTGCTTGACCTTTGAACTCTTCTTGAGAACCTCAAAGTGAAATCAATATTGTTTAGCCACCGTGTGTCTGTATCCACTATTACTGCTGCCCTCCAAAAATAAAACACGTTGAAGCTAACGTTCTTTGAGCCATGTTGTTTTTTCCATGCACCATCCAATCAGCCTCCATCCTGTTGGGCTGTGCCTGTGTTTTGTCTAGGGGGGAAGGTCAGCTTTGTGGTACAGACTGTGGCTTTCCCTGAATCAGCTGTTTTAGCGGCAGCCGACGCTATCTGCTGTCTAGTCCGACTCAAGATTTGGGCAGCTAAGCATGTACAGTCAAACCAAAATTTATTCAGACACTTTATTCAGACACCTTCAACATTTCTCACATTATAATATGACAAGAACTCAAGAGTTAAACTGTGTCAGAACAAATTCATCTTGATAATGTCAGATAACTCTGATAGAAAGGTATGTAACAAAACATGATCAGGTCAAAGTGTCAAATAAAATTTTTGACCAGTTTTACTGGGTTTTTGGGTATAATATGTCACAGTTTACTTTATTTTACTATCCTCACTTACATAAATGAAATATAGTGTCCTGCATCCACTAGTAAAAAAATCTGAGTAATTTTTGGTTTTACTGTATGTCTGACTTAGTGACATATGAGTGGTAGATATATTCGGCGGTAATTTTTTACAAGATTATCAAAGTGTGTTTTAAAAGAAAATATAATTTCAATAGTATCTACTTAAACTCAATGTGTTACATGCGGTTTATATGTAACTTATTTGTGATATTTAATTTCGGAGTGAAAAATGTTTCATAGTAACTACACATTTTTTTCAGTTCAGGGGGTTTTTGACATAATATTCTAAAACAGCTTTATACTCAGTACAGTATGCCGAAAGCAATGAGGTATACCTTTTTTTTCATAAAATTTCTCACACACTTCATCTTTAAATTTTAATATCATAAAACAAATAGTTTACCCAAAAAGGAAATTTGTTACCCATAATCTTCCTTTACCCATCAGTGAATGAATAATTTAAAGCATTTTTTACCTGAATTAATTATTTATTTTCAGTGAAACTACTTTTTGTTTGTTTGTTACCTAGAGCAGTCATACTACTACAAGAGTTAGAAAAGTTTATGAAGTTTTTATGTGCAAAATGTTGTGTTTCGCTGAAGAAAGCAAGCATGATAATGAAAAAATGATAACGGAATAGGAACACCCCTTTAATAACTGGTTAAAGAAAATGGCTCTGAGGCTCTTTAACTTTTTTTTTTTTTTTATTAATAAAAAAAAAAAAATATATATATATATATATATATATATATATATATAAAGATTTGATTTAACCCATTAAAACAATTGTTGGTATATTCAGCTTTTTAAAATAATATTTTAAAACGTCAATAAAACCAGTCAATTTCCACTTTTTTTCAGGTTACCGTTTTTTTTTCTCTCTCTCAGTGTACATGGAAAAATGTTGTCATGCCTCAGACAGTTTTCTTTCCATTTCTTTCTCTGGCAGACAAAGCTGTGCATGTTAGTTACGATAAGATCTCCTTCTGCTCCAATGGAGTGAGATCCCAAGAAACATGGCCACCATGATATGGCACTGTTTTGCCTGTACAAATTCATCCTGTCCTCATGACCTCCATGTACACACATACAGCACACAATCCTGGTGTATAGTCTACTTACTGTACTTAAACATGCTCCACAATACACAATAGAGATGTTGAGCCTAGTTTCTGTGGTATGGCCAAGGTTTGTTCAGGCAGAAGCATTCTACATTCTCAATTATGTTTTTATCAGGTCATCAAACAGTCAAATGGTGATAATTCTTTCAGAACCAGCGCTGTACCAGGCACTGTAAGAGAAGGACTCACTGTTTACTCATGGTGGGAATTGAGTGAGTCTGGATCTGCTCTCTGCTTTGGAAAAAAGAAAGAGAGAATGAAAGATGTAATACTATCAAAAAATAATGTGGCACTTCTTTTCACTTCTCCCAGACTACAAAAAAGTGACTACTGCAGTGCTACTGGGTTTTGTTGTGCTTGTTTTTGCAAAGGGATTCAAGGTCTTGAAGAAGCGGAACTTCAGAAAGGGAGTCGTATCAGGCAGATCTGCTGTATGTATAATGCTAACATTGTGAAGTGGTTGTGAGAGGCGTGGGAGATCAGAGTTCTGTGCTGCAGACAGATATACAGCACTTCCATGTAATGTCTCTACAGCACGTATGCAAACTGTTACAACTGTTGTTCAATATCTTGATTTTAGCACGTACACAGCCTGAGTGAAAAAAATTAAGGGGATAGTTCGCTCATAAATAAAATAATTTATTCACCCATGTCATTCCAAACTTGTATGTCTGTGGAACACAAAAGGAAGTGTTAAACACAATGTCTTTTTTTTTCCACACAATGCATGCAGATACTTGGCTGCTAAAGCTTCTAAAATGGGGAAGAAAAGAAAAGCGTGTCCATATCAGTTGCACATTATATACAGAGCTACTTGAAAGTTTCTATATTTCTGCAGAAATATGACCCAAAACATCATCAGATGTCCTGAAAGTAATCAAAGAGAACCAAAATCAAACAAGTGAGAGAAAAATATTTATTGAGAAAAATTATCCAGTGTTACATATCTGTGCATTGCACAAGTATGTCAATCTTTGCTTTCAGTATCTGGTGGTATTTTGCTGCAGTAACTAAAGATCATGTTTCTTGATCTGATCAGTCCTGCACAATAACATGTAGGAGTTTTAACCCATTCCTTAATGCAGAACCACGTAAACTCTGTGATGTTGGTGGGTTTCCGCCTTTGAACTGCTTGCTTAGGTCCTTCCATAATAACGTCTCAATTCAATTAAAAAAATAATACTAAATTTGGTTTCATCCATCCATTAAAACTTTCTCCATTTGTCCTCTGCTTGTCCACATGATCTTTAGCAAACAATTTTGTTTTTGGAGAACAGTGGCTTTCTTCTTGCCACTCTGCTATGCACACCATGGTTGCTCAATGTTCTCCTGATGGTGGACTCATGAACATGAACCAATGTGAGAAAGGAATTAGGTGGTTTAGAAGTCACCCCGGGATTTTTCAACCTTGCAGATTATTACACGTTCTGCTTTGGAGTGATCTTTGTTGGTCGACCACTTCTCGGGAAGGTAACAGTGGCCTTGATTTTCCACCATTTGTACACAATCTGTCTGACCGTGGATTTGTGGAGTCCAAACTCTTTAGAGATGGTTTTGTAACCTTTTCTAGCCTGATGAGCAACATCAACTCTTTTTCCGAGGTCCTCAGTAATCTCCGTTCCTGACGTTATTCAAACATGATCAGACTTTGATAGATCCCTGTTCTTTGAATAAAACAGGTCACGTACTGACATTTGATAGTCATTGCACTGACTGAAAACACAGAGATCTGCACAGATGGACTCTAATTTCACCTTTATATTAACTGCTAATCCAAGAGATTCACATACTTTTGCAACACACAGATATGTAATACTGGATCTCAATAACTAAACGACAAAGAAATTTTTTTTCTCCCACTTGTTTGATTGGGTCCTCTTTGTCTACTTTCAGGACTTATATGAAAATTTGATGATGTTTTGGGCCATATTTATGCAGAAATATAGACAATTCTAAAGGGTTCACAAACTTTCAAGCAGCACTGCATTTCATAAGATGAAAACCATATGATAGATTTGTTTGATGAACAGATTCAAGCATATTTATACTGCATGCTTGAAGATGATTTGGAACATTACTAGGGGTTCAAGCACGTAGCAATGAGACCCTAATGTAATCGTTAGAATGGCCAAGGATCAGCAATCACCACGTAAACCTGATCGGCAGACCAAACCGTAAGTCATAGAGAGTTGAAACTTGGAGAGATGGTAGTACTCACACCATCTACAATGCCACCAAGGCTTGTCCTGACAGGGGTGCTACAGCAATCGAAAGTATGAAAGTGTTCATAACTCCTAAACGGTTTGTCTCAGACTCTGGTGTCTTATCTTGTTGAAACCTTTGATTGATACTGGACAAAACACATGTTGGGTCGGGTCTCTGATTGTCAGGTATTTTGCATTTTTTGAAAAACCTACTTTTGTGAACTAGTCCTGGGTTTTTTTTTTTCCTGATCGGAACCAAACCAGTGCAGGAAGATTCTCTGGAGAGTTGATATCAATAAAGAAAAAAAGAAAATAATAATAAATTGGTGCAAAGGGATGCCAAAATGCTTAGATAGGGGCAGGGCCACTTTTACTAAAATGACTGTTGAACGGAATGAGATATCTTCGCCAAACTCACAACACGTATGTAAGAGCTGAATCTGAGTTCACATAAAAAGTTTTAGAGCTTGGCCACTTGGTGGCGCTATAAGAGGGGGGAAAAAACATAAAAATGGCCATAACTATGCAACCGTTTGTGCTATCAACGTTAAACTACTTTTGCAAACTAGTCCTAGGTTTTTCACTCAATCTGAAAAAAAAAAAACACTGCAGTGTTATGAACTCTCTAGATCAATAATTATCAATTAATCATAAATTGCAATTTACCCTTTGGGAAGCTACAGGGAAGTCACAGGGGCCTGTCCAAATATACCCAGAAGCCTATAAAGCCTAAATGAAAACTCAAAACTTCACGAAATCTGGTGAGCACATGTGACAGGTGGTTCTAAACAAGCATACTAAGTTTTAGGGAGATCGGACCACAGCTGGCTCTATAACAGTCATAAACGTTAAATCATATTTCTATGGTAAATTAACAGGCTTTGCCAATAATGCTTTTTAAATTTAAATTTAGGTGCTTACAGGTTTGCTAAATATTATGTATTATGTCTTTTTTCCTATGTGCTTAAATGTCTTAAAGCGCTTGAACCCTGGCACACTCTAAAGGTGCTTTAAAAGGTTCTTCACAGCAATGCCATAGTAGAACCATTTTTGGTTCCACACAAAAACATTGAGTCTAAGGTTCTTTAAAGAACCATCTCTTTCTTACCTTTTTATCATCTGAAGCCACAAAGAACATTTTGTGAAATAGAATGTTCAGATGTTGAAAGTTCTTTATGGAACTATTTAGACAAAAAAGGTTCTTCTATGGCATTGTAAAGCACCTTTATTTTTATTAAAATTTTAATTTTGAAAAAAATCTGACAAATTACAGAGTTTGTTAAGGAACCTTTTGTTGTTAGCTATGATGAACAGATCAAAACTTAAGTCATTATTCAGTAAAAATCTGCTATAGTTTTCAGATCTTATTCATATTAATTTATAACCTGATGCTTGAAGATGATTTGGAATCATCATGTACAAGTAAATGGCTACATTTTGGGATGAAAATTATTTTTATTGAAGAGGATAAGTAGGCTACTTTTTTAATGTTTACAAATTATTATTACTTACTTTAAAAGACAAACCACTAAAGAAGTATTTTTATTTTTTTTTACTTTTTTTTTTTATTTCAAGTAAATCAAAAATGATACTCGCAAAATCATAGAAAAGACATGACATATTATCAAAAAGAAATCTGGCCTAAACTAAGGTATTTTGGAGTTTGTTATGGTGGTTCAAATGGCTTGTAGGTACACACTTTACAGAAAGCTGTTAAACAACTGGTTCATGATGATTATGTAATAGTTGGTTGCGCTGTTGACATGAAAATGTTTTGAGATCCGTTTCTTTATTAATCAAAACTCTGAGTAGTGTTGGTGGCATTGGAATGTTCACAAACAGAATACCATTGCTCAGGTGTTTCAGAGTTCTGTTTAACCCTAAATAAGGAAAGAAGAGTATACTGAGGTCTTTCATTCTTTTCATATATTAGTATAAATACTAATCAATAAATTTTAATTCCAGTGTTTTAGGAAAAAAAATATTTAAAATGAAAAATACTTGCATGTGGTCTTTCCTGTATGATCTGCATCATAGATGTCAATCAAAGTCTCCTTAGTGCCGAACAGTTAACAAGGAACCAGCATGATCTGCTCCACCCACCCCATCAATGACCCCCTAATGCCCTAAACCTCTTCTCTCTAGCCTCTAAACTCTCTCCATTACTCCCCCTTGTCAGATTTAAGGTCTATTTGTTTTGATAGGCCTGGTGTAGCTGCAAGCCTTGGCCCCACTGGAGATTTATGTTTGGGGAGAACGAGCACAACAAGATGCAGACTGAATAAGAAGTCTGAAGAGAGATGCAGGGGTTCTCTAAACCTCAGATAAAGAGATTTCAAAAACAAGATATGCATTGAGAATATAGGAGACACCTAAAGGTGTCTTATCTGCTTTGTTGTGACCTGCTCTGGCCTTGCTAATGCAAACTGAGCTGCTAAAATGATGTACAATGTATTAGATTTGGATGTTTTTATACGTCATGTTTGACACTATCTAATCATGAATGGAAATGCTCTGATATGATTTTGAAGTTTTTAAAGTAGGATATGTTAAAGGGATAGTTCACCTAAAAATAAAAAAAAATAACCCATGATTTATTAACCCTCAAGCCATTCTATCTGTATATGACTTTCTTCTCTTAGACAAATACAATCAGAGTTATATTAATAAATGTCCTGGCTCTTCCAAGCTTTATAGTATCAGTGAATGGGCACTGAGACGTTAAAGCAAAATAAAGTGCATCCATTCATCATAAAAGATGCTTCACGTGGCTCTGGGGGTTAATAAGCCGAAGTTAGAGACTACGGTTTATAAAGTTTTAAATATGGATATTTTTCTTCTACAAATTTTTCTTTCTACAAATGCATTAATTCACTTCAGAAGTCCTGTATTAACCCCCCGGACCCATGTGGAGTACTCTTTATGATGGATGGGTGCACTTTATTTTGCTTCAAAATCTTGACCACCATTGTCTTCCATTATAAAGTTAAGAAAAACAGGACATTTTTCAATATGATTATATTTGTCTGAAAGAAGAAAGGCATGGGTCATTCCTGGGATTTGGTAACATTTCAACTTGGAATATACATTTTTTTTAACTACATATGATTCATATGTAAATAGTCCACATAATTAGGCACATGTCAAACCTCCAAAAAATCATATTTTCCCACCTCAGGCATTTAACAGTTTAATGATAAACACGTTTTCATATTTTAGATTTTTACACAACTGAAGTAAAAAATACACAAAATTGTGTGTCTATGGTCTTTTTCTTTTTGTAAAAGTTGAACTAAAACCACAATTGTATTGTTTTAGTATTTTAATCAGCAATAATTTTTTTCTTTCTTATTTCTCTTCCATATATATTTTTTTTAAATTTTAAGGTGACAAGTTATGATGGGGTTGAAGCCTGTAACACATTTCAAGTGATACATTGACTTTCTGTTTTTGTTTCTCTCTCTCTCTTTTATTGTTTCCTTATTTTTGGGTCAACATACAGTGAGGGGAAAATAAAATTGATCCCCTGCTGATTTTGTTTGCCAGAAAAAAATAAAAATAAATAATTACCAGTTTATACTTTTAATGGTAGGTTTATTTTGACAGTGAGAGAGAGAATAACCACACAAAATTCAGAAAATCACATTTCAAAATAAAATGAAATAAGTGAAATAAGTATTTAATCCACTATTAATCAGCAATATTCCTGTCTCTTAGGTGTGTATTTTATACAGGTATCAAGCTGAGATTAAAAGCACTCTCTTAAAGGGAGTGCTCCTAATCTCATTTTGTTACCTGTATAAAAGACACCTGTTCACAGAAGCAATCAATCAATCAGATTCCAAACTCTCTACCATGGCCAAGAACAAAGAGCTGTTCAAGGATGTCAGGAACAAAATTGTAGACCTACAATGGGCAGCCAAGCTTGGTGAGAAGGTGACAACAGTTGGTGTGATTATTCGCAAATGGAAGAAACACAACTGTCAATCTCCCTTGGTCTGGGGCTCCATGCAAGATCTCACCTCGTGGACTTTCAATGATCATGAGAACGGTGAGGAATGCTGCCTATGACCCCAAGAACACCATCCCCTCAGTCAGGGAAATTTGGTCCTGGATGGGTATTCCAGCATGACAATGAACACGGCCAAGGCAACAAAGGAGTGGCTCAGGAAAGTAGCACATTAAGGTCCTGGAGTGGCCTAGCCACTAATCCCATTAAAAAATAATAATAATAATAATAATTGTGGAGGGAGCTGAAGGTTTGAGTTGCCAAACTTTAGCCTTTAAGTCTTAATGACTTGGCAAAATCCATCCAGAGATGTGTGCAAACCTGGTGGCCAACTACAAGAAACGTCTGACCTCTGTGATTGCCAACAAGGGTTTTGCCACCAAGCACTAAGCCATGTTTTGCGAAGGGGTCAAATACTTATTTCACTCATTAAAATGCAAATCAATTTGTAACTTTTATGAAATGTGTTTTTCTGTCAAATAAACCTACCATTAAAATTATAGACTGTTCATTTCTTTGTCAGTGGGCAAATGCACAAAATCAGCAGGGGATCAAATACATTTTTCCCTCACTGCATCTGCACGCTCAGCACTGACTTTCTGCTGAAAATGTGGGTGCAATTTGATGCTTGTCAAAGTTTAAGTGGACATATTACATCAAAAATTCCATTTATAACAAAAATATGAGTTGTCATGACTAAAGCTATGACTATTTTATATTTTTAAAATTAAAATGATTAATAAATGAAGTAAATAACTCAACCCCATCACAAGTTTACAACCCCGTAATATGAGAAATATTTATATTTGTGACAGGGTTAAGGTTTTTCAATCAAAATGGCTCATGTAGTTAAGAAAGTAGACCATATATGGCAGCAATAAAATAAGTACATTGTATATACTTCTGGATTAAAATAAAATGTTGAAAAAATAATAATTTTCCATCTTAATTTTATGTCACGGGTTAAGTTGTTAACCTTGACAGTACCCTCCCTGACTATAATATGCCTCAAAAATATTAATAAAAAGTAAGATACTACTAACCATTTTGTGTACCACTATTAAATAGACCTGAATGATGTAATTTCTGGTTAATTATGTCACATATAAGTAGAGTCAAAACTATTATGGGCGTAGAATGTGGTGGGGTTAAGTTCAGACTGAGGGACATAAATTTAAAGGCTGTGTTTTAGAAAAAAATATATTTCACAAGAAAGCAATACAAATACATTATTGACAAAAATCACAGACACTATGCACATGTTGTTAATAATTGTCTAAGTACAAGCTCAGTGAAGTCAAGACAAAATGCTTGGTTTAAGATGGATATAAGACATTATTTTATGCTAAAAATATTAAATTGCAATAATTGCTTTTATTCATTATAATGGGCATACCAAAGTATTGTGTAAAGCTTCTAATTAATTTTGGAGAACCACCACTTTAGAAATCTTCATATACACCTAGGATGAAAATTCTTCATCACAAGCTGTTCAAAATCATTCTTCTGTTGAACACACACACACAAAAGATATTTTAAAGAATACTGGTAACCAAACAGTTGTTGGCAGCCACCGACTTTCATATAATGGAAAAAAAAATATAAGTCAATGCTAACCGCAACTGTTTGATTACACATATTCTTGAAATTATCTTCTTTTGTGTTCAACAGAATAAAGAAATTCATACAGTTTTGGAACAATATGTGGGTGAGTATTTTTGGGTGAACTAGCCCTTTAATGCACACTGGGCAAAATCACTGCACATTTAACAGTTCTGAATTTGCATGCATGCGCAATCTTTAGTATAAACCAATATTTAAGTCTACTTTCAAAATCATGCTATCTTAACCAACATGGAACATGAATTGGAACGCTAATTATGTTTAATTTCTGCCATTTCAAAATGTTCCTATGTTTAATTTCTAGAATAAGACGGATAACTAATCCTATTCCCCCTTTACCTTCAGAAGTTAATAGAGAGAGTCTGGTCGAAATGGTCAGAGCTGTTGACAAAAAACAGCATTGACCAGGCATTCTCACCTTGCTCACTTCAAACACCATCTCTAGGAACAATTGGCCTGCTTGTAGCGAGCAGTAGTTCCGCGTACCTGTGTTTACCTTTGGTCTGCAAGCCAAGCCAACAGTGGAATTCAAAGGGCACGAGCTGTAGAGTGCTCACTCTCCCTGTTACCATTGTGTAAAGCACCCCCCACCACCACCATTATAAGATAAAGGGCTCCCTAGATAAGCAAATGTAACGCTCACCCCAAGAAACCTGAGAAAACAATATGTGATGCTGCCATGTAGTCTTTCAATAGGTATGTTAAAACGAGTCATGTTTGAAAGACCATCTTTTATGGAATTGAAACAGAAATTTCTTCACAAGAGAGAGATTGGTGAGAGATTTGTACCCTAAACTTCTTAATAATATTAAACAGATATATATATATATATATATATATATATATATATATATATATATATATATATTGATGTGCCTGTGTTTGTGGTTGTGGGTCATGTGCATAGAAGTGCATTTACTTAATGTTCAAAATATGTAAAAGAGTTTAAATATCACCATTCTATTTATGTTTGATGATAAACTGGATTTTAAAAATATTATGTTTCTTGAAAATCTATTAAAATAAAATCTAATGGTACATTACACTTGCTATAAACACTTTTTTGTATAGAGAGAGATACAGCTGTGAAGAGGCTGTGCCAGGTCAGGGGCTTGAAGAAGTTACAATGGATGGCAGTATGTTCTCAAGACACATTGTCTACGGATAAGACAACACCTGTAGAGGACAAGGCCCAGGTCGCCATGCATCTTTCAAGAACATGAGGTGTCAATCAGTAACGTGGTTATATGGGCTAGTTAATATTTAACCGGACCCCAGATTTGCGGCCCCCTAACAGAGTTGAACCGACACAGGCCTGCTGGTGGTGATTGTGGAGCAGTCCCTGAGAAACCAAAAAAGCGTATACATGAAGGTAAACACATAAACGTCAAGTGAATCTGAGTCTGTTGAGGGTGGGGATGTTTGACGATGACAGATATGGAATTTTCAGACGGGGAGTGGAGATTTTATTGGTATAAATAAGGCTTTTATGAGCATTCAGCTGCAACTGTTGCTCGTTTAGCCAAAAGTAAAGGAGTTACGGCACTCCTGCAACTCCAAAATGCATTTTCGTTCACTTAAAACTCAGTCACAAAAGCTAGCACACCTCCCTTGCCAGGGTCAGAGGAACACGATTAAGGACTATCTATCTCCCCCGCTCCCCCATAATGGCCTTGTGGCTCCAGGCAGAGGGTGAGCAGCACCATCCTTGACAGACACCTTCAGTAAGCTCTTTCACCCCCCCACCTACAGCCCCGTGCCCCCCTGCTTGCCTGCCTGTGTGACTCCTGCCTCGGTGCTTTGATAAACACTGCCAGCGGGGCTCAAACATGGGTCAGGATAACCTCCTGATGACCCAAAGGCTCCGTCTCCTGTTGTGACACACACACCGCTGACCAGGTCATCTTTACCCGACAAACCACTTCACTGTCCTTATCAATGTTCTCAATTCAACTGTGGAGCACTTTGCTTGAAAATACCACTGTCATCCAAGATGTTCATTTCTTTCTTTCTTTCTTCAGTCGTAAAGAAATGTTTTCCTCCAAAAACATCAACATTTGAACTTTCAAAATGCAGTTTAAATGCAGATTTAAAGTGTTCTAAATGATCCCAGCCAAGGAAGAAGGGTTATCAAACAAAACGATCGGCTATTTTCTAAGAAAATGTACACTAGCTCTGCTTGAACTCTGTGTATGTCGGTTCAAAACAGTTAGGGTAGGTCAAAAACTCATATCTCATTTTCTCCTCCAACTTCAAAATTGTCCTACATCGTTGTTGTACCTTTTTTGTAAAGGGTGTTTGGCCTTCTTTGTATGTTCACTTTGTAAACATTTTTGAAGTTCAAACTCGAGGGCACCACAGAAGTCCTCTATATGGAGAGAAATGTTTTTCTGTGTTTGTTTTACACAAAAAATATACTTTCTTTACGACTGAAGAAAGAAAGAAATACATGAACATCTTGTTACATTATCTGTGAATGTTTGTTCTGGAAGTGAACTACTTCTTTAAGGTATTTAAATGGATAGTTCACCCAAAATTACCTGTTTAAATATCTTTCTGCTGTCGAACACAAAATAACATATGCTGAAGAATGTTTTAGTGTATTTGTCCATACATTGAAACTCAAAAGTCTTCAAAACAGCACCGACTTTCGTATCTTCTTATGTGTTCTGCAGAAGAAACAAAGTCAAACAGGTTTGGAAAGCCATGAGGTTGAGTGAATGATGACTATAATTTTTGTGTGAACCCCCAAAAGTTGAATTTAGTAGTAAACATGCTCCAATGAGGTGAATATCTCCCCCCCCCCCCACATAAGGTGTGGCTATTTGTAAGTTTTATGGGTCTAGCTTCCGGTCTCATCTGCGTCTAGCTATTTTTAGCTGTACAAACAGCTTTGCTGCTTGATATTGCAATTGATGTGTCTTACTATATTATTTTAATGTATTATCTTAATTATGAACACACTGGTTTGTAGTGCAAACAGTTTACTGTTTACTGCACATTGTTATTTTTCTCATTATTTCCCTATAGCAGCTAATGAACCGGAAGTCTTGCCCATAGGCTTACTTCCGCGTTGAAGAATAAGGGGGATAGTCTAGATGTATTGGATCTCAGAACAGCATATGGACATCTATGAACAGTGTACATTGAACTCTTGAACTGTGGTACTGCATTATGGGAAAATCAGGCTGAATAACTGTCTTTAGCTGAAACTGGTTATTGATAAATCAGTGCTATATTATTATTTTAACGGCTTTTTAACTGTATTGTACAATCAGGAAATTACATTTTGTTCCAGGTTATGAATGAGTTTCATCTTGTAAAACAGATTTTATACACAGATTCAAGTGCAATGAAAGCATTGCCACAATCACAGCATATAAACATCACAAGATAAATGACCCTTTCCATTCTTATGTCAGCTTTAAATCACTTTAAACTTCTAATGTTCCAAAGTTCAGCTTAAAAAACTGAATATATGATAGTATGTGTAAACTGACATTAGCAAAACAGTGTCACACTTTTGTGAATTGTAACAAGGGGAGAGACAAGATTCAAAACAATAGCAAAAATGTTACAGGTTAAACATTGAGCTCTGATTATGCCTTATTGCGTCTGGAAAACTATGACAAAAGTCTATAAAGTAAAGTACACAATAAAAAAAATGTAATACAGAATCACGATGCTTCACGTCACTTGGACATGTATCAAATGCTGCTTTGCAGAGTTGATGCAGTTTAGCAGGACACACAACAAGAATATTAATCGGGCTATTTAAAAAGGATATCAAAGTGTTTAGAGAATAGAAAGATTAGGGTTACATGTCTTTTTTTTTCTCTCTCTCTCTCTTTCATTATGAAGCGTTGAGTGTGATGCAACTTTGTCTGCCTCTTTAAAGCAAAATAACAATAAATATGTAATTCTGAAATATTCAGTTTTCATTAGCTAAATAGAAAAGACCTCCAAATAACTTAACCCACATTTATACAAAGCTATGTAGCAGTATTATATGTGACCCTGGACCACAAAACCAGTCATTAGAAGCATGGGTATATTTGTAGAAATAGCCAACAATACATTGTATGGGTCAAAATTTTTCTTTTATGGCAAAAATAATTACAATATTAAGTAAGATCAAGTTCCATGAAGATATTTTGTAAATTTCCTACTGTAAATATATCAAAACCTAATTTTTGATTAGTAATTTGCATTGCTACAAACTTAATTTGTACAACATAAAGGTGATCTTCTCTATATTTTGATTTATTTGCAGCCTCAGATTCCAGATTTTCAATTAGCTGTATCTCGGCCAAATTATGTCCATAGCTAATTTATTTAGCTGTTAGATGATGCAAAAATCTAAAAAAATGTCAAAAAATTTACCCTTATGACTGGTTTTGTGGTCCAGGGTCACATATGTATATAATTTGAAGTGAATTTTCGGTATTATATGAGAGTGTGAACATGGCTAAAACTCAAGATCATTACATTTGAGCAGACAAATGTACATTTCCCTCCAATAACATGATGCATAAATACTAAATCAAGTTTTACAATATATTTTAAAAGAAAATTTGTCACCTTAGTTCATGTCACACAAATGCTTAAGAAAAAGGATTTAGTCTATAGATTCACAGCATTGATGCTCTCTTGAGTCTGAAGAACCATATCTTTGTCTACTCTGACATGTAGTTTGCCTTAACCTTCAGAAGCTGTCTTTTTATGTCACATTAGGTCCTGATTAGGTTACAAATAATCACATTATCTGAGCGGCAGCTTCATTGTCTCCAGAGCTGAAACAAATACACACACACATACACAGCCAATGCAGTAGCTTCATTTCCTTATCAGCTACTATGAGCTCAAACACAGTAAGGTCAGGAATTACGGTTACAGTTTCAGCAGTTCATTCAAATGATATGTATCTGCTGTCTATCAAATGTAATCATTGTTCAGTATTAACATGCTGCAATGCAAACTACTATAGTGTAACACAAGGCTAAATCCACCTAAATGTGGTTTGTTTTCTTGTATGGAAAGATTGAGTGTTTTTGAAGGACAGGATTTTAAAAGTAACAGAAGAGCAACAGCCATAGGTGACAGCTTGATTCTCATCCATTTTCCAGTCTTACCATATGAGCTGTGAACCAACAGGCTACACTGAATCCAAAAGCGCTGTGACCAGGTGCCTCATTCCCAGGCAGTGCAATAACCTTGACATTAGTACCGAGTTGCCTAAACTTCTCATGAATCACCAATGAACTATATTTACCGCTACACACTTGCTTAGAAAGAATGCAATAACAGGAAAAATAAATCAATAGCTTGATTTTAAAATAAATGTACATTTTAAATGATTATATTTTAAATATTATTATTATTTCATGTAAATCAAGTCAAATTTATTTTTATAGTGCTTTATCCAATACAGACTGTGTCAAAGCAGCTTCACAGTAATAAACAGGGAAAAAACAGTGTTAATGTGATGTCATTGACCCACACTGTAAAAAAAAAAAAAAAAAAAAAGTTGTTTCAGTTTTAAAAAAGTAAGTGTTCCTGCTGCCTTAAAATATTAAGTTTAGTCAACATGAAATGTTAAATTGTACTACATGAAAACTTAGATATGAGTTGAGCAAACGTAAAATTTTAAGGCAGCACAAACACTTACTTTTTTAAGTTAAAACATCTGTTTTTATGTATTATTTTTTACAAAGCAATGAAAATATCCTGCTTGTCATCAAACTATTTCAAAACGGTAACAGGAGGGGATTACTCCAGTTGTATCCAGTGTTAGGGGTAACGCAAGCTATGTAATGTAAGATTACTTTTTTTCAATTAACTAGTAAAGTAACACATTACTTTTAAATTTAAGTTACATTTTCAAATAAATAACGCAAGTGAGGTATAGACCAGAGGCACTTCCTTCAGCCTGAGGATTATTAATTTCACTTTTGGTGTGAAAGGAATTTTACAGTTAAGGGTTTTTTGCTATTAAAAAATAAGTGCAGCCCAGGTGATGCAAAAGTAACATAATGCATTCATTTTCTATAAAAAGTAACTAAGTAGTGCAATTAGTTACTTTTTTATGGAGTAATGCAATATTGTGATGCATGACTTTAAAAGCAACTTTCCCCAACAGTGGTTGTAAATAACATTAACACAGCTGTCATGTGATGGACGTTTTTTGATTCTCACAAGTTTAAATTTATATGTAAAACCAAAAATGCATTAGGACCATTGTGTTACATTGTTATTACATTGTTTAGATCCCTCAAGATGGTAGTGTCATTATTCAGCTCAAATCTGTTCAGTGTTGATTCAGTTTAGTTCAATAACAGTGGCAAAGTTGCAATGTTCATCAATTATGAAATGAGTTTGGCTCAATAGACGGCAGTAGTTTCATTATTCTGCCTCATTTTCTCCTCCAACCTCAAAAAAATTTATTGTAAAGGGTGTTTGATCATTGCACGTTCACTTTGTAAACACTGAGTTGGTACTTCTTCAGCGATGTAAGATGATTTTAAAGTTGGAGGAGAAAAAGAAATGGGAAATTTTTAACATACCCTAACTATACTGAACCAGAGTGCACAAAGTACGCATCGCAGAGCTAGACAAGATGAGCATTTGAGGTTAAAAAGCATATCAATTGTAATTTTTGTTTAGAAGATAACCGATCGTTTTGCAGTGCAAAAGCTGCACTTAAACTGCATTTTTATTCTTCAATCCACTGAGCAGAATTAAAGTCGACTATGGAGAAAAATCCTGCATGTTTCCCTCAAAAAAATAAATTTCTTTGCAACTGAAAATTTTTTTTATAAAAATAAAATAAAAAATATGTGAACATCTTGGATGCCATAGGGGTGAGTTTCAGTGACTAAAAAGCTGAATTTCCATGACCTATAATGAACGGATCCATCCATTTGCAAGCTTTATGTACTTGTTCACAGAAATTTTTTGTACAAAACAGACATTTACAGTATTTTATTTTTTTTATTTTATTTTATTTTATTTTATTTATTTATTTTTTGCTTTTACCCACAAAATGCACTTTGATATTTTTCTGTACTTTTTCTACAGAAATCAGTTTTAGTTTTTTATGCTTTCATAACCAAAACAATAGACAAAAAACAATGCAATAAAACTAAATACGGTAAAGAAAATTTACATTTTGATAAATGGAAACAAAAAAATTAAAGCAACAAACAAAAATCCTTGATATTCCATGACTTGGACAAAATAAATATAAAATGTCTGGAATAGAATTCCATGATATTCCAGAAATTCCATGACCTGTGGGAACCTTGAAATTATCAGGAAATTTTTATTTTGAAAGTGGAGTAATCTTCAAATCAATCACTGATTAATGCATAATTAAAATAAAATAAAATAAATACTCATTTACTATTAGTCAAAATGTATCATTTTAACTATATACTGTAATCAAATGATTTAAAATGAAGTGCCATTTCCTTAATCTAATGTTTAAAGTGATACAGTCTAAATAGGCCATGCTCAGCACTCCATAAAATTGAAACACTCACTTGTTAAACTTTTAGAAGATACTCTGTGCAAGGTCTCTTTACACAAAAGAAAGTTCAAAAGGAATACAAAGACCTTTCAGACAAGAACCAAAACAAGAGTGCATCTGTCAGGTGTTGCTAGCCAAACGCCAGCAACCTTGAAGGGAGTAGACCGGAATGCAGGGGCACTATCTCGCCGCAGAAGTAGAACCTAAAGCCAAGTTTTCTTATTTTCTTTTCTCTTAGGGTGAGAGAATGGCTAGAGTAGAAATCAATATTCCAGAGTCCATCTATTTTTTTTCTCTTCTTTTTTGTGGACCTATGTGAAACTTGCAGAGTGACCCCTGACAGAAGTTAATGGCTAACTGTGTTATCTCTCTTTACAGCCCGGGGTTGAACCCCAAATCAATAGATGATGCACAAATATTCCAGCACTAAGCATTGTCCGTCCTCTCACCACATTTTAGATCGTAAAATGCGGCTATGTTAAAGAAATTCCATTGTTCATGCTTTAATTAACACTTCGGTTTTACTGCATTCATTTTTATAAAGAATTTTATAAAGAAAAAAAAAACGCATTCAGGGAGAAATGTCTTGAAATTTTTTTATTTTTTTTTTCTTCTACTAAATACAATAAAAATAAATAGGAAAAAGATGACATCTTTCCAAATTAAATCCTACCATTCTATTAGGGAATGACTATTCTCACCCCAAATCCATAAATACCTAAGTCTGTGAGATGTCACAACAGTGTTTAAGCATTTGCCAGTGCACAGAGCGTGTGATTGACGCTAAATATATCGTATTGAGTCACTACTGTCACAGCTTATCACTGTCTAAAGTATCGTCTACGTGATTACAGTATGTACACTGAGTGGAAAAAATGGAGGAGAGTTGAGAGGAAGTTTTGTTGAATGACATGCTGTTCGGTGAACAAACAAGTATCGTCTCCAATCTAGAAATCAAAAGTACTTCCACCAGTTTACTACCCAGGCAAAGGTTGAGCTCAAGGAGGTTTTATAGAATTATTAAGTAAGCAATTATGATAACCCGGCGTTTTAAAGATAATAGAATGATAAGATTCTGCTGGAGGCGCATTATCACTCACCCCCTCGCGTCAGAAGTCAATATGTTTTTCTTGTTTTGCCTTTGTTTTTCTTTTTTTCTTCGACCAAATCAGCGAATGTTATGTCTGTCGGGCAAATTTGTCTTTATTTGTGGCGAACATCAGAAGCTCATGCGGACCACAGTGGAACTGAGGGAGGGTTAGCATGACCCTGCTAAGCTAGTGGTATTTTTTATCAAAGCTCATAAACCTTGAATGACTATATATTGATAAAGACTGTTTAAAGTGTCATTGGAACGATAACATTTGCACTGTAAATGCGGCCCGGAGGCTCCAGCTTCAGTCGAGGCCTATTGATAAGCACACTGGCTCGATTCCTCATGGCATCCCCGGCGACAACAATATCCAAACTTCTACTCGAGTTCATTTGCTGAGTTCAGATTCTGCCATTGCTCAGAATGCTCATTCTGCAAGAGTATTTTCATGGTAAAAACACTATTACACTGAAATGCTTTTTTCCGATTGCACAGAATATTTTTAAGTGGAAAGCAAAACCTTTTTGGATTTTAAAATGTAAGTATTGGTCTAAAAACTGGCAAAAATATTAATAGTGCATTTATTATTATTCTTATTATTTTTACTTCTTTTATATAACCGGGAAAATATCTCACTGAGATACATCTCTTCTTCCAGGAAGTCCTGGTGAAGACAGCACCAACTACATTTACATTTAAACATTAATGCTTCAATTTATAATTTTTAAAGTGTCATTCCTTAAAATACAGCACCGAAATAAAACAAAACAAAATAATACATTGTGTGTGCTTGTATAGTGTGGGTGTGGGGAGTGGCCTTTTTTGGCTAACAAATACTTCTGAGACACAGTGAAAAATTCATAAGAAAAATATGCAAATCATTGAGTAGTGTTTAATTTATAACCATTCTGGTTTGTTTTGTGGTGAGTCATATTCCATAGAAAACAAATAAGTATGTATTATGCTCCTGCTGACCTCAGAAGTGGGCAGAATTTATGAATGTGCAGAATGAACGTACTTCACCTCGACTCCCTCAACAACTCACTGCTATTGAATCTATGACAGCAAAAAATATTTTTTTAGACAAAGCAGTAACAAAAAAGAGGTCAATATCAACAGTTTAAGCCCTTAACTTTCACCAGTCCCCTTAGTGGTACACTGTAAAAAACAATTTGTTGAGTCAACTTAAAATAATGTGTTACCTGGCTGCCTTAGATGACAACTTAGATATTTGAGTTGATTCAACTTTAAATTTTAAGCCAACCGAGTTACAAATAGCTGTTTAACAAACAATATTTTAGTTTAGTCAACTCAAATATCTAAGTTGTCACTTAGTACAGCTTAACATTTCAACTTGAATGAACTTATTAGAGTTGACTAAATTACAAATTTTAAGGCAGCAGTGTAACAAATTATTTTAAGTTGACTCAACAAATTGTTTTTTGCTTTTACAGTGTACGCCAAAGTTTACTTCATCATTTTACAAATAAAATCTAATCATGACAAACCATATATCGTTGGAAATGTCTAAGACTTCTTAAAAGATATTTTACCATTCATTTTTTGTGTTACAAATTATGTAGGAAAAGTAATAGATTAATTTATAACAAGAGTGCACCTCAAAAATCTACTTCATAACAGGAGTTCTAACTTTTGTCACAAAAAGACTTTCTTTGTTGCCTTTCCCTGTCACGCTTTAGAAATCATAAGAAATTATATATCGGTTAAAAACTTAAAATCTCAAAATTCATCCTTCAGACATTGCATTTAGTTCATGAATATTATTATAGAAATGTAAGTTTGAATACTGTATTTTCACATCTATGTTAAAAAATGGGAGTGACAGTTAAAGGGTTAAATGAAATAAAGTATTTTACATTCAGAATTGTTTTACTGAGGTAAACTTTAATTTTTTTGAACTGCACATTGTTTTATGTGATTCTTTTGCTAAATAATTTTCAATTAAATACAGATTTTGATAGAAAGATAAACATAATAATGATAATATTTTAAATTCTTTATTTTCTTTATTTACTTACACAATTACAATAAAAAAGAAAGTAGTTTGACTTTTACATAAAAATATGCTATATGGTAATATTGTGTTAGCATAACACACACACACACACACACACACAACTAAATAAATTGCTTGAATGAAGATTGCAAGCACATGAAAATGCAAAAAAACAAACAAAAACAAAGAGAGAGAGAGAGAGATGCAAAACAGTAATATTAAGTCATAAAATCAAGTCAGCTGTTTGGGTTTAAATAATGAGCTTCGCATTAAAATGCAATAAAATGCTTTCAAAGTGAATGTTACACAAATTCAAGAGAAGCGTTCTTCCTGAAACTTTGGCACAAATGCATCTGTCGAAGGTGTTTGTGCCTGTGGGTGCAAGCGAGGCGCTTGCGAAATCCAGTGATCAAACTGTGAATGGGGAACAGGTCAGCAGTACTACTATACAGCTTGTTTATTCAGCCTATCTTTTTGACTATTTAATCTTTTTGTGCTGCGTGTCTTGAGCAGAGGTGAGGCAGACACATTTTAGCCGACCTGTATCTACACAACAAATCGCAGAATCTGAGACGGCGAAGGGAGGAGAAAACATGGCCTCTTTATGACTTAACAGTGAGGGGTTGGGTGGCGTCTCTAGGGTCCGAACTCCAGAGCCCTGTGCGCTCTCAGCACACCCAGAAGAGCCTGTCCAGACCTAACGGCCTTTGCCCGTGCCTGTCATTAACGCCAGGCCATAAATATCCCCCGCTGCCATGAGCGAGGTGACGTGTGAGGACCTTCAGACACAAGGATCAATGTCTTCCAACAAAACAGGCACAAAACGCTGCCTGAAGCAGGTGTGGCATCTGAAACGTGTGTTTGACATGTTCTCAGGTTGATTAATTTATTGGTAGCTGATGTACTGGTTCGTTCAGTCTAACTAAGGATCGTTTTATAAATGTTTTGTTCGTCCTGAAAGAATTCAGTGTTTTCTAAGCATCCAAAAAGAGAAAACATTCTAAACATCAAATCTTTTAGAAATATCCAATCCTAAGGATTGTGTATTATTAATAATTCTAATTTCTATTTATTAAATGCTGCCTGAAGAAGGGTTTCATCAGCAACTTTTTTTTTGTTTGTTTGTTTTGTTTTTATTGGTCAATTCATTCCAAAAGTCTTTTTTTTTTTATCATTTATATAATTTATAATATTTTAATAAATTCAAGAATTCAACATTTTCTTAAATGTAATAAATATCTTTTCATTCATATTGCTATGTACCTATATTATGAATTATTATACTTTTATATATAGGAAATATGGTAACCCTTTACAGCAAGGTTTCAATTGTTAACATTAGTTAATGCATTAACTAACATGAACAAACAAGGAACAATACATTTATTACACTATTTATTAATATTTGTTAATATTAATAGGTTAATAAAATACAGTTGTTCATTATTAGTTCATGTTAGTTCCCAGTGCATTAGCTAATGTTAACAAACATAACATTTTGATTTTAATAATGCATTAGTAAAGGTTGAAATTAATATTAACTAAGATTAATAAATGCTGTATAAGTGTTGTTCATACTTAGTTCATAATAACTAAAGTAGTTAACTAATGAAACCTTGTGGTAAAGTGTTACTGGAATTATACACACATACCATTACAAATTTTGTGGTCAGCGAGATTTTTGTATTTTATTTATTTATTTTAATTAAAGAAATTAATATTAGTACTCAATAGGGATGTGGTTAAATTTGTGACCCTGGACCACAAAACCAGTCATAACACTCTAAAAAATAAAAAGCACCATTTGTTGAGTCAACTTAAAATAATTTGTTACTCTGCTGCCCTAAATTTTAAGTTGAATCAACTCAAATATCTAAGTTGTTACTTATTATGACTTAACATTTCAAGCTGACTGAACTTAAAATGTTAAGGCGGCTGGGTAACAAATAATTTTAAGTTAACTCAACAAATCGTTTTTTACAGTGAAAGGTCATTTTTAAAAAAAAAAAAAAAATGAGATTTATACATCATCTGAAAGCTGATTAATAAGCTTTCCAATGATATGTATGGTTTGTTAGTGTAGGACAATATTTGGCCGAAAAATAGCTATTTGAAAATCTGGAATCCGAGGGAGTAAAAAATCTAAATACTTAGAAAATTTGCCTTAAAAGTTGTCCACATAAAGTTTTTAGCAATGCTTATTACTAATCATAAATTTAGTTTTGATATATTTACGATAAAATATGTACAAAATATCTTTATGGAACATGATCTTTATGGCATAAAAGAAAAATGTATCATTTTGACCTATACAATGTATTTTTGGCTATTGCTACAAATATACCAAAGCTATTTCAGACTGGTTTTGTGGTCCAGGGTCAAATTTATGAAAAGTTCCAGTAAAGACATAATGTTGCAATTATTCATTTTAAATAAATGCGGCTCTTTCTATTCATCAAAGCATCCAGAAAAATAAATAAATATCATATCAAACATAATCTGATAACACTGATAATAATGCTTCTTGAGCGCCGCATCAGCTTATTAGGTAGCTGGGAAAAAGCTTTTCATCTCTAAGTTAAATTAAACCAAATGTTAGACAGTGCCAAAGTCTTCAAGCAGAGCCTCTAATATGTGACGAGAGCGGGCACTGCCACCTTGTGGTGGTTTCTGACACTTTCACTTCAGGATCACTATCAATCACTTGGACACCTCTCTCTGTAATAGATGTCTATAGCAGGCAGCTAAGCAGAGGTGTGATCTCTGTAAAGATAAAGCGAGGGGCCTGGTTCCCCCTGAAGCCGTTAGTCATCTATCTGGCTCTCGTACCCCACAGTCTGGTGTCAGTCACTCTCAGTGGGAGACTCCGTCTGTGTCTGATACCCTAGGAGAGAGTGACGGGCCCCAGTGTTCACTCTGTCTCCCTCAGTCACTCTTTCACAAACTGATGGCCTGGTAACTGCTGAGAAGATAATTGCTTCCTAAGTCTCCTAATCTACAGCAATGTCACTGCTAACACACAACACTGCAATGTAGTGGAGAGTTTGGAAATATGTGGCATCTCTCCTTGAGCTTAGAAACTGTGCACCACACTCATACATTCAAAATAGGGATATCATATACAGTGAGGTGCACATGATGAAACTGGGATTTTTTTTTTTTTTTTAATCAAGTTTATCAACTGTATTTATTTTTGAAAGAAATCACTCATGCTGCATTTATTTGTTCTAACATACAGCAGAAACAGTAATATTGTGTTTTTAAATTATTTTGAATAACTTTTTTCTATTTTAATAAATAATAATAATAGTTATTATTATTATTATTATTATTATTATTATTTATTTCACTTGAAGAAAAAGCTGAATTTTCAGCAGTAAAAAAAAAATCCAAAAAATATGTATGTATGCAAATTGTATAATATCCAAGGTACATATTTCTTGTGTTTGTGCAGTTAATTCTCATATTGTATTTTCAGAAAGTTTTTGAATATTTGTTTATATTGAATATTTAATTTCAATTTTTCAGAGTTAGATTTTTAACAATATTTCAAGTGTAATTTATGAGATTTGCTGTATTTTGAAGCCATTTTTTCTTTGTAAAAGGCAAAAAGTTGATCATACTGATTTCAAAATTAAGTATTCATTTGTCTGAACAAACACTGAACCAAAAACTATCATAACATCTTAGTTGATAATTCAGTATACTTCATTTCTGACAAAACATTTTTCAAAAACATATTTTTCAAAACAACAATGGAATAAATTACACAAATTATTTCAATATTTTCATAAGTTGAAATTTAGGGGTTAGGGTTTGGGGCAGCCACCTCTCAATTGCAAGTACCCACTAAATGATGATTTTATATATATACACTGCCCTCCAAAAGTTTGGAAACACCCCTGTGAAAAAAGACAGGCAAAGTGTGGTTTTGGACGTTATCATCATAAATCCTTATCATTTTTTGGTGCAAATACATTAAAGTAACTTGACATTATCATTGAAGACCATCATGTCTGTCATGGAATGGCCTTCCCAATCACCCGACCTCAACCTAAATGAGCTACTATGGGAAGAACTGGACCGTGATGTCCGTAAGAAGTAATATATCAAGTCAATGTTTGAATAAACTGACAGCTCGGATGCCCAGATTATGCAGAGCTGTATGGCTGCTAATGGTGGATATTTTGATGAATCAAAAATTTAAGCTCTTTCTATGTATAAACTCTTTATGTAATAAAATGTTTTCGTAGTTTGTGTTTTTCCTTATCAGTGCAAAATTATCACAAATTAAAAGGGATTCATGGCAATATTGTCCAAAACCCCACTTTTTTAGGGCATTTCCAAACTTTTGGAGGGCAGTGTATATAACATTAAGCTTAGTGATATTTTAAATATTATTGTGGGTTTCAATAGAAGGATCTTAGTAAACATGTAAAATTTATCCTTAAATGCTTTTTAAATGTGTCTTTTTTTTTTTTTTTTTTTTTTTTTTTGGTTGTGGGACAGCAAGTTGGTCCAATTCTGCAGAATGGTCTTTTTTAGCCAAGGATGCAAGGATTTTTATTATTTATTAGGATTTTAATTATGTAGAAATTATATATACTACTATTCAAAATTTCAAGGTTCAGTAAGTAGTTTTTTTCCCCAATGAAATTAATATTTCACTAAGAAAATAATTTCAAATAATTTGAAAATCTGTTCTATTTCACATTCCACAAAACTGTTTAGCAGCACAACAGTTTTATACAAATAAGAAACGTTTCTTGATCCCCAAATTAGCATTTTAGAACAATTTCTGCAGGATCATGTTACACTGAGGACTGTAGCAATGGCTGCTGAAAATTACATTTTAATATATACACCTTATTTTTCCCCATAATTTGTAAATGTTATAGATCTGGCTTCCGGTCTCGTCTAGCTATTTTTAGCTGTGTAAAATTATACTATATTATTAGGGCCCAAGCACCAATGGTGTGAGGACCCTATTGTAATTGCTCAGTTTCTTCTTGTTCGCCAAAATGAATTGCACTTGAGGGCCTAAACATGCTTGAAAGCTCATGAAACTCCTCCTAGGGGTTTAAACAGATCAACACCAAATTTGGTCAGTCTAATCTAAAGCCCTTTGTGACGTTAAATTGCAAAGATCTTGAGTTTTCATTGAAGGGTGTGTCCACGGCGGCCCAACAAACATGAAAAAGGAAGTTGTTATAAGGGTCAGTATCACCATAGAGTGCCTTTCAAGCCTCACAATACTCAAGAAATGTATTCTATTCTAATCATTTCTGGCATATTTTATGCCGACAGGGTGGACATGTCAAGCTTAGGAAAAGCAAGTAAGCAAACTTTTCAGTTAAAAAGTCACCAACTTATGTATCTCAGGCATTGAAATTCCCACCACTTAAGAGTCAAAAAATCTGTTGTCTTGATGTCGCTAAAGGGGATGGCCTTTTCTTAAAGGGGCAGATCCCCAATTACTGTTAAATACATTTTCATTGCAATATTAAGATTCAAATGATATTTTCCGAAAGGTATGATGTCCCTTTCCTAAACAGGGTTATTTGTTTGCTTTCAAATTATAAATACATAAAAGATTTTGTAAACCATGTGTTTTTAAAGAAACTCATATGATATATATATATATATATATATATATATATTTTTTTTTTTTTTTGTTTGTTTGTTTGCATGTTGCCCCCACACATAGCTATTGAACACACTGGATTATATAGATATGATTAAATTATTAATTATCACATAAAGCAAAACCATCATAAAATATGACAATAAAACATTTATTTAACTTCGAAAAATATAATAATAATAAATAAATAAATAAATGATATAATTACATAATCACATTGATATCCCCCCTCCCCCATTAACTTTAGTTTTTAGCAAAATTAACTACAAATGAATGCTATGAGTGACCGACACGACAGAATGGACATTTTGGAATAACAACAGGGTGGACATTGTTAGCTTCAGTTAGTCAGCATATTAGCTTACAACAAACTGCGACTAGCTAAATAGTCAGTCTGGCTGTTGAAGATAATTTGGTATATTTAAACTTACATATTTTAAACTTAAATACTGTATTCTAATAATTTCTGGCATATTTTATGCCGACTGGGTGGACATGTCAAGCTTAGGAAAAGCAAGTAAGCAAACTCATACAAAGAAAATTTTACAGTTAAAAAGTCACCAATTTACTTATCTCAGGCATTGAAATTCCCACCACTTAAGAGTCAAAAAATCTGTTGTCTTGATGTCACTAAAGGGGATGGTCTTTTCTTAAAGGGGCGGATCCCCAATTCGACAGGGTGGACAACCATTCAAGGGACATGAGCAAACTCTTCTTTTTTTTGTTAAATAAAAATATTGTTTTTATTACCAAATGATCAATACACTCAAATTGAGTAATCTCTTATTTAACAAAATATTAACAGGAGAACAAAATGTACAAATTGTATGATTTGACTATATTCTGCTCTCATTCAAATTTAATGGGCAGTGCATGGGACATGGCAAAATAGCATCCTCCCACACAAAACTTGAAAGAAATCTAGAAAATGTATCTAAAAAGCCAAGTAATGCTTTTGTTATGAATATACAAGCTTAGACTAATATAATACACCTTTTCATAGTCATTTTATGTTTAGTTACGGCAAATTAGTTATGTACGGGACAACAAAAGGCACCCTACAGTGATATTGACCCATAATAAATCCATAAATCATCATACAATGTCCAATCTGCACCAAATTCAGTCCTGTCCTGAACACGCCCATTTTTAGTTATAGTCATAGCACCACCTGCTGGCAACAGGAAGTTGCATGTTTTATGTTGTAACAACTCCTCATAGAGATTTAACTAAATCAACATTATATCTGGTCAGTCTACTCTAAAGGCCTTTGCGGTGTTAAATTGTGAAGATCTTGAGTTTTCGTGAAAGGGCATGAAAAAGGTTGATGTTTTGCCATTGGGATAGTTGTTGTTGTAACAGCCAAAAGTCTGATCACATGTGATAAGAGTCTTGGTCTGAACACAACAAAGGCCAATATTGAGTTATCACAGCACCACCTGCTGGCAACAGGAACACTAACTTAAACATGCAATGCCCAGTCTGCACCAGACTTCACATTTGATGAAAGTCCTGGCTTGAAGACATTTACATGACAACATTCAGTTATAGTCATAGCGCCACCAGCTGGCAGCAGGAAGTTTAGCACATATAAGTGACTTTGATATTAAGGTAGTCTTGATGAACATAAGAGATGCATTTTTAATTTCCTTTTTAAATTTTACCAACCCCAAAATTTAACGGTAGTGTGTAAAGACCAGATTAAATGCTGCCTCAGAGGTGTCAATGCAATTTCACATCCTAAACAAAACAGACACCGCTCTGTGATGCAATGACCGTAGGCTTGCAGTCAGGATGACAGATGGGCAACTGAATGTCAGCAGGTCCCACCGAGGCCCATTTCTCTAATCAGCCCCATTAAACTCTTTTCTCAGTCCAGAACGCTCTGATGGCTTGTTCGCTGACGCAGCGCAGCTCAAAACACACTTGTGCGGCATGAGGGATATTAACAAGAAGATGAGTGCCAAGACTGAAATTTCAGATGTTACAAATCACCATTCATGTACTTTGCCAGAATCGAGGATCTGCAGGTTTTTGGAAGAAACATCAGAGCAAGCCGTGTGGTTTATGGATCAGCCCCAGTAAAAAGAAGAGAAATGGTGGTTATGAATGAATCGGTCGATAGACGGGATGTAAAAGCTCTCAGCATAGACCATATCAAGGCTCTAGAGATATGTCGTGCTGCCCTTTTCCATTAAATCTTCTGATGTTTTCAAGCATGACCACACTGGCCCTACATGGATCGTTTTGTCTAATTGGATTATTTCAAATGCGCAAGAGCTCAGTTGGCCCATCCGTGAGATAGACTACCTGACGTTATTCTATTCTGTTGTGAAGGATTGTCTAAGAGAATTGCAATATCTCTAATCAAGAAAATACAACATTAAGTTCTCGTTTGTTCATTCTGAAGTCTTGAAACAAAATAAGTACTCTGCTCCATTTTGTTAGATCTTTATTCGGCAATGCATTTTCAAAGCAAATTGCAATACAGGGCGAAAGAAATTTCTCTTATGATAAATGTCATACATCATACATCAAACATTCATTCAACAAAAAAGAAAAAAGTATCAATGTGTTTCTGAAACCAGGGCAGTTTTTGTGTACTGAAAGTAAGGTACAAAACAGGCTGTTTGAGTAACCAAGACAATACAATTCTACCATTAAGGTATATTAGTGCATCTAGTTTTTAATGTTAAAATGATCACAAATGACTAACACTGGAAAAAAAGATAATAAAAGATGTGAACATGATACAAATCTTTAAAAGGTAAAGTATGAAACTACTTTCGCTTCCAGTAAAAATGTTTTGAGTCACATTGAAATGAAACATGACATCAAACAAGTGTAGACGTAACTTTAGACCTTTTCCATGATGGGAACGGGCCACGGGGAAATAAAAAAAATCTTTGAAATATATTTTCACAAGCACAGAAAGATACCGAATTGTTCATGAAAGACAATTTTGATGAACAGTCCTCAACTACAAGTTCTTTTTGGTCAGGCGTTCTTGTGGCCTAGTTAAAGTAAGGCCCCAATTTTTACAAGTACAGCTTACAGGTGATATTCTTTAGTATATTCCAAGTCTTTCAGATTTAGAAGAAAAAGGTAAAAATATATAAATTAACTAGTAAAGTAAAGATAAACAGCACCTTTTTTGGGACAATGGCACAAGACCAGCAGTTTCTATTCAAATCCTTTTTTCGTATTAAATATCTGGCAAGACAATATGGTGCATAAAGTAGGACTGCTGGAGAACAATCCAATAATGATGGTTGTTAAGTAAATGAATATCCTTTTAAAGACAACAGGGATCGGTTGCATGGAAAGCATGTGCTTTCCTGCACCGATTAGGTGACGAGCCGATCTTCAACATGGGTGCCACAATAATACTCTGTGTATATACTGTAGTACAGCAGCAATTCGAAAGAGGAACATGCAATGTTATACTAACAGTACTGCTAAAATATGAATGTTTATTTCACTGGTTTGAACAGGACAAACTTTCTTCGGTGAGTAAATGCAGATGCTTTACATTTACACATTATTTCAAACTGAACGCTACATCACAAAGAATGAGACTTTAAAACGAATTTCCAAAGATTCAGTGGGACAGAGTTCAGTCATGTTCTACATTTCACCATGCTGTATCATGACCTACACAGATACTGTAGATACAACGGTTTGCATCAGGATATATGAGCATAATACACTGGCTTAATAAAAGATGAAGCATTAGCAGACCCAGACAGCATCAGTTCATGTCTTGTAGGTGTTGCTGAACTGCTCATAGCAGAAAAAGTGGGCACTCGCATGAACAAAATGGCAAGATGGAGTAGTTAAGCAAGATTCTTCCTCCTCTTGCTGATCATAATCCAAGCAAACAGAAAAACTGAAGTTAACCGGACAAATGTCAAGCTTAAAAGATAAAATAAAGATGGATGATGTAACACTGATGACTCTTAGCTTAGCGTGAGACACCGAGAGCCTTGCGGATACAGGAAAGGTGCTTATGAGAGCAGCAGCACACTCTGTGGCTGGAAAACAGGGATGTTGCTATGGCCCGGCGCTCTAGTAAAGTAGGATGCGACGTTCGATGGCCTTGCGGCAGATGGGGCACTCGCTCATTCGGTCTCCACAGAGCTGACAAGTGCCATGGCCGCACATGAAGATCATGTTCTTTAGGCGATCCAGACACACGGGACACATAGTCTGAGTGGAAGGCAAAATGTTAAATGAGCAATTACTTCATAAAATCGGGGTTAATCTTTGCTTAGACTTTTTTGCATTTTAAATTGATAATCGACTAAAAACGACTCGCTTAAAATTCATGTTTTAATATCGATGTATATGTGACCTGTGCTGGTAAAATCAGTCCGAATACACATGGTCTAACTTTGAGCTATAAATAGTAAATTAAATAGTATTTAAACATCCAAAATTATCTTTCTGAGGAGAGAACCATTTTCTTTCTTTTTCTTTTATTTAACTACATTCCAAAGTATAAGATCATACTTTGTACTTCACTACATGTCATAAAACATATCATTACTCATAATATATCACATTTCAATATGGAAAAACGGTGTCTGATTCATGAACAAACTGATTCTTTTCAAACAACCTGTTAAATTGGTTCGCAAATCGCACCAAACGATTCATTCACAAACTGGACTGATCCGACTGCAGCTGTTCTCGAGTCGACAACTCACTGATCCAAGTGATCCGTTAGAGCGAGTCTCAGTGAACTGAATTCACAAGTAAGAACCGGGAGATTTTGTGAGTGTGTGCGCGACTGATGCTGCAAGTTACCAATGTCGAGTTTTAGGATTAATTATTATAACAGAAAAAGTCATATTTAGGTCAAAACTGTCATTTGACTGTGAACTAAAACTGATATAAAGTGTGATCTGTTTAAGCCCACGGAAATGCCTGAATGCAAACACATCAACCTCAGTCTCTGATTTAGGTAAAAAACTAAACAAAAAAACAGATTAAATAAAATACCTCATGCAAGTAAACAGTCCCTGCTGCTGTAACGTTAGCAGTTTTATTAAAATGCTATGCATTTAGCCCTTTGTGATCAACACTGTACATTTGTATATTGTATGGATCAACTAGACAAGTAGAGAGATATGAATACTGAAAATAAGTAAATATTGCTGGTGCTAAGTTGAGGTCATTTTTAGATATGATAAGGGAAAAAGACTGAATGTGATGTAACTACAGTAATAATCAAAGTTGGAAGTGATGCCATCTGGGGCATTTGGCCAGGGTGTTTTTACACCACAGACAAGATTTGAGAAAAGAAAAAAAAAACAATATGGAAATATAGTTATATTTCCCTTAAAATGTTCTTCCTAACTTCAGGCCTTATTCTCATGTCATATATAACTGTGATGTTCTGCACAACAATAAGCTTTCAATAATACTACTTATACTACAATAATACTACAACAATAATACTTTTTTTTTTATATTGGTAAAACATTAGATGGTCAAATCGGTTTCCTCTCAGGTACATTGCAGTGTAAGCTTCACAGCGAACATTACTACATCACTCTCATCAACGTAGTCCATATCAACAACAAAAATATATCTTGACTCCAGATAGTGGTTATTTTAGGAAAATCCCAGTTATTTTGAGCAGTAGGATTATAAAAAATATGTGCCGATATAAAATTAAATTTAGTAACATAAAATTGCTAAATAAAAATCTATTAGTACTTTTTTACTTGAGTAAAAAAAAAATCAAGTGCTTTTGTACTGTCACTCGAGTAAAAATGAAAAAGGAGTGCTTTTATCGGAGTAGTATTTTATTATATCTGTACTTTTACTCAAGTACTTGATTTGTGTAATTCGTCCACCACTGTGCGCCTCACAGAGAGTGTACAATTTCCCTATAAATTACATAATTTCAAAGTATGTTTTGGTGAGATTCACACAAACGTCATCTGTTATGTTTTAGATGAATCATATTGGTTTTGGCTGGGAAAAAAATGTGATGTGTAACATTATATTAGATCTATGCATTACAGTAAATCTTAATTATAGATCTGTCTCAATGTTAATTAAACATTAAAAGACAATCAATCGCTGCTCTTGAATAAACTACTGTTTATTTGCATTTTTTCTTATTTTTAATAAAGATAAAAAAAAACAGCTACATTGTGATTAATAATATAGTAATTATTAATAAGAATTGGAATATGCAACGTTGCTTGGTGATTTTGCTTTGGAATCTTCAGAAAACTAACTTTTTTTTTTTTTTTTTTTAAAATCAACTCTGCTGACTTTTTTTGACTCGATTCCAATGAATCATATACCATTTTTAAGATATTTTGTGTGAAAATAAACAAATACATTTTTTTTTTTTTCAATTTGCTCTTTCCGACTCATTTTGCCAGCATGGGTCACATATACATCGGCAGAATTTGTAATCGATGCATCGAGAAAACCAGTAAATCAGTAACAACGTTACTATAAACTGTGATGCTCACCTGCTCTTTGATATCCTGCAGTTGCTGCTGTAACTTCTGTACGTCTGCATTGACATTAGTGTTGTCTTTGTCTCTCTGCAAGGCTGGGATATTTCCGCTGGCTGAAAGGCAAAGCAGAGACCACTGAGAAAAATATCTCCAGTTCAACAGCCAATCAAACAGTTGGTGAAAGTGGCTCCCTGGGACCCAGCATTTGCAGATCCCAGAGCCTTCTAACTTGGCAAATATTTACAGAGGAATTATTTGATGATGCTAGAAGTTTTATGCCTGTTCTGACACTTTACATGGTTTATATGGGGGACCCTGTTGCGGAATCAACCCAGAGCACTGAATCGCAGCAGGCCGCAAGCAGGCCTATGGTCCCACTTTACGGCCTCTCCTATTCGTGTAGTGCAGGCCAGAGAGAATGACGTATGCTGGGGTGGAGATATGGACTTTGAGCCCAAAGGAGCAGGAAGGAGTTGAGGCAGGAAGAACTTGGGGTGAGGAATAGAATACTTACACCAACTCAGTGCCAGATTGTTGGGCTGGAGAAGATCCTGCGACCCCCCTGCCATTGAGTTAGAGCCCCCTGCTGAGAAGCAACCAGTCACAGTGTTATGTAATGCATGGACCCCTTCTGTTGGCTCGGGGGCCAATCCAGCCTGGCCTGTGGCATATTCTAGTTATAAATATTCATTAGAAGGAGCAAAGGGAAGGGCAAGTTAAAGTAAGTTTTTGACACAGCTGCTGTGAAAGGGAGATCAAGGTATCCATCATTAATGGCTGCAACAGTGACGATAGTCACTGTTATAAAAGAAAGATTTTAAACAGGGATGCACTGATATTAAAATTCTGGATGATTTTAGTAAGCCCACAAATAGCAGCCAATATATAGTCAATTTTGAAATTTAAACATTTCTAATAACAGCCAATAAGCAATATGGTATCAGTATACTGTGCATCCCTAATTTTACAGTTTACATTCAGTAGAAAAAAAAAGCATTTACAGCAAAGGTTTTAGAGGCCGCAAGTGTTGAGAGGCCTGAAATGGAGATTTTTATGATGGATTAGTGTGAAAGAAGAAGACAGACTGGTTAATTTTAAGTCGGACAAGTTGGGAAAAAATTAGATGGATATTCACTTAAGGGGAAATTTATGGCAGCATAGTGAGAGACATTTCTTGGCTCCAGGGGTCGTCTAACAAGACTGGATCATTTCCACTAGGTCATTTAACAGTCCCCCAATCTTATTTTCCAAAAATGATGTAGAATCTGTCTGACAGCATCATTAGCGGATGTTTCCTGTGTTCATATTCAACTTCTCCTCAGTGGAAATTAAGTTCTAGGCCCACGTGACTGGCCACAGACTTCAGATGCCAGTTTATCATGTCCTCTTTTAGAGTGAGAAGCCTCTTATATGTGTGGACTAAAGTGCTCTAGTCTTTAAAGTGACTGAAGCAGAAGAGAATCCCATCTATGGTGGCATTTCTCTCTCATTGCTCCGACTACATGGAGAAAAGGCGGGGGAGTGTGTTAGGTCTATATGGGATGCTGCTTTGGTTTTGTGTGTGTGGAAAAGTGGCGCCTTACAACAAACAGAGCTCAGGCACTAAAGACAGACCAAGATAAGAGCTAAAGGCTACATTCCTCTGTTGACTGGACTGTGTGCGAGTGTGTGCGTGTTTGTGTGGATCAGCATGTCTGTAGGTCGGCAGAGATGTCAGCGTGGATGGATGTGTTGGACATCTAAGCGAGGCTAAAAAGAAACAGATCCTCCTCTCTATAAATAAACACTAAAAAAAGTGAACTTACACCAGTATCCCTTTGAACTCAAACTAAACCAACATAAAGAACATGGGCAGTGTCATGATCACATACAAAAGGAACGATGTTGTAACAAATAGTGGTGAATCACAACTCAAAATAAGATGGGACTAAAATAAATCTTGGATGGCCCCTTTGACGTTTCCAATTAAATAAATATTCTGTGGAAAATGAATTTGGGGGATTCATTTTCACTCGTCTGCGTAGAGCGACTTCCTAAAAATCTCATGGCGCATGTTACTAAGACATTCCAGAGCAGTTACAAAGCTCATTCCAGGGTGTTGATATTATGCATTAAGAGGAGGGGCTAACATGTCTGATTTGAGTCATGAAAACACATTTGGGAAATAACAGATTAGTCATAACAATGGGGAGAGAAATGTGTGTGGGCAATAGAAACATAGAAGCACCAACTAAAGCCAACATAAATATTAAACATGAGAGACATGAGAACCAAGGCAGAGAGAGGAAAGAGAAATTAAAAAAACGGGAACGTGTGGAAGTTCACTCACTAAGGTCCTCATCATCAGTGGCATCCTCCATACCTTTCCCTCCACAGCACAAAACGAAGGGAGTGCGGCGCTCCACCACGGCCCGACACTGTACACACTTTTTCATCAGGCTGGCACAGTCTGCAGGAACACACACAAAGTAAAGCGTTAGCGTCTAATCCTATTCACCTTATTTTTCCTGTACTAGCAGGCACGGCCATTTATACATTTTAAAGGTCTGGTTTCCAGTCTCATCCGCGTCCAGCTGTTTTTGTTTTGCTACTTGATATTGCAAATTGGTGTGTCTTACCATATTATTTTAATGTACTATCCTAACTATGGTATGGGTTGTAGTGCAAACCAGTTTTACAGTTTACTGGAAGTTGTTTTTCTTTTTGTCATTTCCCTATAACTGCAAGTCCCACCCATAGGCTTACTAAGAACTTAGAAGAAGAATTTGAAGAAGGCCTCTGAAATGATCAACATGAACTTCTACCACATCTACTCTTTTTTGTTTGCTGGTTAGTTTTTTTACCCGTTAAATGCACTTTGATATTTTTCTGTACTATTTCAACAGAAATTAAGCTTTCATAACCATAACCTAATCATAACAATAGTCAATGCGTGAAACAACACAATAAAACAAAATACGGTATAGAAAATTATGATTTTGTTGAGTTTGATTTAAATGGAAACAATAATTGAAAGCAACAAACAAAAAATCCCCGATTTTCCATGACTTGGACAAAATAAATATAAAATTCCCTGACTTTTAAAATTCTGTGATATGGAACCCTGAAAACTTCACCGTCAGCTCTGTAAGTTCCTTTCTGCTATGAAATTTATTTTTGTTAGTAAAATTTCAAGATGAACACTTGTGGGGATTAAGCAATTAAGGTTTACTTGATTATCCATCATGTTCGTGTATTAAATATGGTACACAAGGCTTTTGGGGAATGCTTACTTGCACATCTCAATCATTATTGTATTGCATTGCATTATTATTGTTATTTTGTCACCCACAATAAAACCTAGAGCTTTGCAATCATAAAACTAAGCATTTAAATATTATCCTACAAAGATATATTATTGGCAGATACAGAAACTGATATTTTCTATGCATTTAATGCAAGATTGATTTAATCTTACTTTTTAGATTTTTTTTTTGTATCAGCTCCAAAAACAAATATGCTAACTTTACACATTTAAAAGAAAATGGTTCAATTAACAGTTCCATTTCATTTATTTTTATAAACTAACATTAACAAAGATGAACAGATATAAGAGATATAGATGTGTAATGAATGTATTGTTCATTGTTCAATCATGTTAGTTAATAAATTAACTAATGTAAACAAATTACCTCTTACTGTAAAAAAAAAAAATGATTTTTGCATTACAGCACTGATAATTTGAGGAAACTTGCTTAAATGTCATAAAATAGTCGTAAAGAGTGATCTAGACAAGATTTGTGAGATTCACTCATATTTTATGCTCTTGTTGTGTGTGAACACCTACATGTCTGTATCTGTATCACGGTCATGTGATGTGTGATATTCTGACTAGATGACAGAATAAGCTTTAGCCTTCATGAGAGACAATCACATGGAGTGATGAGAGAAGAGAAGAGGTGTGGTGTGGGAGAAGAAAGCAAGCTGACTTACTCTCACAGGCGCACATGTGACCACAGGGTTGGAAAAGCACAGCTGCCTTTTTATCAGAGCAAACCACACACTCCTCAATCTGTGGGTAAGAAAAATAGCAGTGTTCACTACAGCACATGAGAATACATACATGCACAACAAAACTTAGTGAGGTGGGTTTCTGCACCTTGGTTCTGGACTGGACCTGTTCCTTGCAAATGAGACACTTCTTGACACGAGGCGAGCAGAGAGAACAGGTAGCGATATGACCGCAGGGGCCAAAAAGTGTGTCCCTTTTCATATCAGAGCACACCATGCATTCCTCAAGAGTCTCATTATTACTGTTTAAAGATGGGCTACGGGAGCCAACCTGCCCACTGAGGACATAAGAGCATGAGAGAGAACAAAAACATTGATTGAGATATACAGTTCAGATGAATTAAAGGCGAAGAGGAAAATTAATAATTAATGAATAGTAGGAAACTACATCTATAGTGCAAGCTTAAATAGATCCCATTCTGGTTGGGCAGATGTGCATACCTAGTCTTCTCTTTGTGGCATTTAGCAAGGGCCTTGCAGAGGCTGGGGTCAGGGCACAAGTCCAGAGGAGACTGGCCCTTCTTGTTACGGATGGTGAGGTCAGCTCCATTGGCCGCCAGGAAGCAAGCAATAGAAGCTGCACTCTTCTTCTCAGCCCCCTGAGTGCCCAGTCCCATAATTAACTGCGAAGATTCAACACAAACAGAGTCAAATACAGTAGATTAATACAGATCATCTATTAAAGTCATAATTACCCATGTTGAAGTTTGATTAATCACACAGTGGTGAGCTACTGGCACTATCTGTTGCTATTTTTGCCATAAGATAAGAAGAGGAGAAAAGAATGGGAAGATGCCTGTGGACGAATAAAACTACATAAAGATCCGCGTCTGTGTTCTCTCCACTTTAGCCCTGATGCCTCTGAGGCTTTTATTAGTCCACAGCTACTGAAAGAGCTTACAAATGGTGTAAACATGCCGATGCTTCATAATGCCGCAGCCACTGAAGAAGTTTCTCAGTGTGGATTTACTCATTATCAGGGTGCGTTTAGACTCTTCATGGGGAAAAACGATGGTACATTTCAGTAGCTGTGGTCATCAAATAAGTATTTTTTTTTTCGGAGTTGTGTTGCGGTAAAAATAGCGTACCTTTAGTGCCAGTACCTCACAGAGTGCATCCGTTTGGACCCCATTTAGTCCAAAATATGTATACAATGATGTGGATTTTTGAAATAATGTAAATCTTTCAAGGGTTTTCTAGTACATATTTCAGTAAGATTTAGACTGGAGTAATAATGCTGAAAATGTAGGAATAAATTACATTTTAAAATAAATTCATATAGAAAGCAGTCATTTTAAATAGTAAAAAATATTACACAATATTACAGCTTTTGCTGTATTTTGGATTAAATAAATGCAGGATTGGCGAGTAGAAGAGACATCTTTAAAAACATCTCACTGTTCAGAAACTTTTGACTGGAAGTGTATTTTCTGTGAATAGGGTTGATCTGGTCTGATTTATGATCTCTTAACAAAAAAAATATAAATCCTTCATGTGTTTTCTAGTACATATTTCAGTAAGAGAAATAATTTACGTTGTATTAAGCTATACAAGTCTTAATACCCAGGGTTCCCTTTAAATCAGAGTTCTATTTTCTGAACTATCTGATCTATAAATTCTATGAAAATACAAAATAACCTAATTACATACAGCTAGTGTTTTTAATGAAAGTGGATGATTTCTACTAGACATGTTTTCATTTCATCACTAAATGAAAATATTTCATGAGAGTCACGAGAGATTTATGTCCCTCCACTGAAAGCTTATGCAACCAAAACTTTGATGCTTCATAATGTTAAAGACATTGTAAACAATCTATATGAACTGAGTGGGTTTAAATCCAGGTCTTCTAAAGAGAAGTGATTGCGTTATATGATGAACCGATTTCATTTAGGCCTTTATTCACACAAAAACACTGATCAATGCATGTATGTATGTAAAGCTCATCAAATATAGTTATACTTGCTCTACGTGCAAGAACTTTGTTGCTTGCGAGACACGAGGCGACAATCCTTATTGGCTACCAGGTGTTGAGCAGGCACGTTTGAGCTTTCAAGCTCAAAAGCAATCATATCTCTTCAGAAGACTTTGATTAAACAGCCTGATTCATGATTATGTTTACTATGTCTTAAGTTTTGGTTACCTGGATTTTCAGAGGGACAGAAGTTTCTCATTTGTGCATCTTCATTTGTCTTAAAGATGAATGAAAGTCTTATGGGTTTGGAAAAATCTAATAATGTAGCAATACGTCCCTTTCAAACAAGGGAGCTTTCTGTTGGTCAACATGGCAAATTTGCGTGATTAATTTGAGCACGAGTGAAATCTGAAAAAAAAAAAAAAAAAAACTGTTTTGTGAAGAAAAGGTCAAATCACTTAACTAAAATCACTGTTAAGCAGTATAAGCAATATTAACAGTGATGCTTGTCTTAATAAATATCACTAAAATAATCAGTAATTGAGTTTTGCATAAACAAGAGCCTCATTCATGTCCATGATGTAATGTTGGTTTAACAAATTAGTCTGGAGTGATTAAAATGCTATAGATCATATTAAGCTGATGAAAGTGGGCAGATCTCAGCATACTGATTACTTCAATGGAGTGTTTTAAATGGATGGCCTGGCTCTCCATCTGCTGCATGTGGTAAGTGTGATGGTTTGATAGGGAGAGAGATTTGTCACACTGTTTGTGTTAATAAATGGCTGACTGCTGGCCTGGAAGCAGCCTCCTGTCACACAACGCTTGATTTACGACAGTCGTGAGAGGCGATGATGTGAACTGGCAGGGCTGGGGTCAGGCGTTAGAAGAGCTACAAAGGCTGTAAAAGATTGGGTGCACGGGACCGGCATCATCAGTCTGTCTGGTGTCAGACATTATGGTGAGATTTTCTGACAGTTGATCCAGAGTGTATTGATAGCATAATGTGTTAATTAAGACAAAGAAAGGCTGTGGGGATGGGAGGTCACTGATAAGTGCTGCGGGACACCTAAGAACAATGGCACTGATGGAAGAATAAGTATAACAGCAAAAGTGCAGAGAAAAACCTGCATATCAGTTGTACTGATGTGATCTATTAGCTGTACCCAGTTTAAAAGGCTTTACATAATATATCCGCATCCCCCGTTTTATGATCTCTTTAGACATACAAAAATAAATTTGAGATCAACTTGAAAACTATACCTAAAAACTAAAATACTGGATATTGGAAAACAAAATTGCATATTTTAAAAAATAGTGACTGGACATTTCAAGCTTCAAAAAGAACACAGGAGTAGCATAAAACATTATACAAATTGTCTATTGTTATTCACTAAAAAAAAATCAAACTTTTTTTTTTTTTTACACTACCAGTCAAAAGTTTTTGAACAGTAAGATTTGTAATGTTTTTAAAGGAGTCTCTTCTGCCCACCAAGCCTGCATTTATTTGATCCAAAGTACAGCAAAAGCAGTACAACTGAAATATTTTTACTATTTAAAATAACTGTTTTCTATTTGAATATATTTTAAAATGTAATTTATTCCTGTGATTTCAAAGCAGAATTTTCAACATCATTACTCCAGTCACATGATCCTTCAGAAAGCATTCCAATATTCTGATTTGCTGCTAAAAAAAAACATTATCATCATCATCATCATCATCATCATCATCATCATCATTATTATTATTATTATTATTATTATTATTATTATAAGCCTGCATTTAATTGATCCAAAGTACAGCAAAAACAGTAACATTTTAAAATATTTTTACTATTTAAATGAACTCTTTTCTATTTGAATATATTTTACAATGTAATTTATTCCTGTGATTTCAAAGCAGAATTTTTAGCATCATTACTCCAGTCACATGATCCTTTAGAAAGCATTCCAATATTCTGATTTGCTGCTCAAAAAACATATTAAAAAACAGCTGAGATTTTTTTTTTTCCTGGTTTTTTGGATGAATAGAAAGTTCAGAAGAACTATAAGTAATTTCTACAATTTCTTCCCCTATAACTTTAGTCACAATTTACTGTATTTTAGGGAGTAGTGCAACTGGGAAGAAAGTAGCAAGTAAATGATAATTTTCATTTCCAGATGAACTACACCTTTAAGGGTTAAAACCTACAGAGAGTAAACTATTTAACTTGGGTTTATATGTGCTGGTGGCTGCCAGAGTGAGACCGATCACATCAAATCTAGCCACACTATGGATAGCTTCATTCACTGATATTCTAAAGAGTTGACACTTTCTATACTGTGTCACATTAGGGATCATTTACCTGAGAACATGGTGTTCATTGTATTTTAAATCTGCTTTGATAGAGTTCACAGGCTTGGTAATTTGACTGTCACTATTGTGCCAATGAATTACAAAGAGTGATCATATAGTAAATGTCTCGATTAGGCTGCTGTCTGCCAAAGCTGTCTTCTTTCTGCTTTTTCTCCTCCCACTCAATTTTCTACAAATATATGCAATCCCAAGGAAGGCGATGGGATAATCAGGGGAGAATCTCTCACCTGAAGGACTGTGTAGGGTATAGGATGCTGTACTGAAGTGGAACTGTGGCTCATTGGGCCGGTTACTCATGTGACAGCACGGAAATGGCTCTTATAGCAGAGTACGATCTATCATTGTTAGCACAGGGACAAGCTTGTGAAAAAGCCCTTACAGTTGCATAGTATCTACACTGCTTCAGTGTTTTACTACTTATTACTAAGTAGTTACTTATAACTCTTTTCTTTGGGATCCGTGTCATTATATGACATAAAAGTTAATCGGTGTGAAAACGGTTTTGCAAATTCAGGAAATGGCAATCAAGTTTGTCTAAAAAAGTGCTGTCAATATGAGTTGGAATGTGCACAGTCTAATTTTTGAGTCATAGGCATAATGTCAGTTTGGGTCGAATTTGAGGTTTTCACAAAAATGAATACAGAAAAAAAAAATTATATTGTGAATTATTATTAAGATGTAAATTAATGTTTTTCTATATTAATAAACATTAAAATTTAATTTATATCTGTAATTAAAGTTGAATTTCCAGAATCATTACTCACATGATCCTTCAAAAATCATTCTAATATGCTGATTTTATTGATTTTTATGATTAACAGCTCCATATTGATTTATGGAGTAACAGCTAATGAAAAATCAGCTTTGCATCACAGGAATAAATTCTATTGTAAAGTATATTAAAATAAAAACCATTATTTTATATTGTAATAACATTTTGCAATATTACTGTTTTTTCTGTATTTTTGATCAAATTATATATATATATATATATATATATATATATATATATATATATATATATATATATATATATATATATGAGCATAAAGTCTTCTTTAAAAAATATTAAATGATGCTTTTCGTGATGTGAAAACTGTGGTGAGAATTGAGGCATCAAATCGTAAAATGTCATTTACAGTATACAACGTGGAACGACAAAATTTAACAAATTTTAGAAGAATAAATCAATAGTAGGGTAGTACAATTACAAAGTCAGGATATGGACTAGTGTCTGAATATTAAAGCACAGAAAGAATTTAAATATGAAGTCTGCAGGTTCTGTGTGCCACAGGGCATCTTTTAATAAATTGTAAAATTGCGTAAGTTTCATTATTTAAATTAATTAGACATAACTTGAAATTAAATTTAATCATTAAAATGGAATCTAGAAACCAGAAAAAAAATTTACAGAAAATTAAATTAATTTAAAAATTAAAAAAATAAAATAAAACAAAACAATGAATAGGGCCCTATATAAGTTATATTTTGTATTGTATGCTGTTTTAAAATGATTAATAACTGATTTAAACTAGTTAAACTATTTGTTCTGGATCAATCCAGTATTTGTGATTTGATCCTGCCACTTCTAATCAAATAGACTGCACTAAAAGTGTTTACTACATGACCTAAACCTAACCTAAAGCTTTTATTGAGAACACTTGTACTGTTTATATACTTCTCTGTACGTACTGTGTTTTTGGAGGGCTCCCAGGGCTCCACTTTGCTGACGTCCTGCATGTCCTGAAGTTGGCGCAGCTGGGACAGAGTGTGGTGACGCAGGGCCTCGTGCAGTGGCGTGTCTCCGTCCTTGTCTTGAACGTCTAACTTTGCCTCAGCTCGCACCAAGAGCTGGAGACAAACAGAGAGGACTGAATTTAACCAGTGTATTCTCAGTAGTGGTGGATGTTATCATGGTCACGTTCACCAATGCAGATAAACATGTATGTATATGTGACCACTGACCACAAAACCAGGCTTAAGTAGCACGGACATATTTCTAGCAATAGCCAAAAATACATAGTATGGGTCAAAATTATAGATTTTTTTTATGCCAAAAAACATTAGGATATTGGGCTCATGTTCTATGAAGATATTTTGTTACCCAGTGTAAATATATCAAAACTTAATTTTTGATTAGTAATATGCACTTCTTATATAAATATAAGAACTTCTTTTTTTCTTTTTGCACCCTCAGATTCCAGATTTTCAAATAGTTGCATCTCGGCCAAATATTTACCTATCCTAACAAACCATACATCATTGGAAAGTGTATTTGTTCAGCTTGCAGATGATGTATAAATCTCAATTTCAAAACTGACCCTAATGACTGGTTTTGCAGTCCATGTTCACATGAGACAAAAATATTGCACAGAAAAAGTTTAATGTGTAAAACACATTGCTTGAGAATTCTCTCAATAGACCACGCCAATACAGATGCTATGAAAAGAGGAGAGTTGCATTGCTCTTATATGTCCACAAGATGGCGCTTCAGCTCCCAATGATTCCCCAATTCCACCACCACTCCCCATACCTCTCCTGGCATAGTCCAGATTGCTCAGGACTAAATGAATTCAATTGGAGGGGATAAATCTGCAGCAGAACTGTGCATTTAAATCTTAAGCTGGGGCACTTAGCTACATTGCTTCATCAATGCGTTTGTGTTGAGTAGGAAGCCAGAACACTGGGTGAGGGGTGTAGATGTCAAATGCAGAAAGGAAATAAAAGAACAGAGGAAGCCAGAACCACTTACTCGCACTATCTGGGTGTGCTGACGTTCTACAGCAAGGTGCAGTGCCGTCTGCTGGTTAACGTTCTGTATGTCCAAATTGGCACTTCCCTATGGAAAGAGCAACACAGAAAAAGAACAAATCATTCTGATGTCCTCAAATGCTTTAAACTTTAACCACTATGATGTAAAAAAATGAATGGATACATGCTATAGTGCTTTACAAAGGAACACAAAAGTGATAGTGGGTATTTAGTCACATAGCACATTAAACATTTTTTCACTGAGGTTCAGTTGTCAGTGTTAGTATCGCTCCTCGCTGCTCATGAGCACGCCTTCTAGTCCCATAGGTTGTGTTAGGAAATGTGAGCTAATGGTGATTTGTATTCAGATATTCCCTGACTGAAACCCCATAGCAACATCTCTCTGCACTACTGCAGTGCAGCTCTACTGTGGTTCGTAGGCTGAGGCTTAAGTCGCTGGTGTGAACCTTTTCTTTGTCTCTCCCTCTCTTCCGTCATGGCAGGTAGTTGACAAAGGGCTGCACTGAGCCAGCGCAGCATTCTCATAATGCTGCTGGAATGTTGCAATAACGTTGTTACTGTGCCGCGACATTAACGCTGAGCAACAGTGTCATGCTGTACCGTGGTGTGTGAAGGTGAGGCGCTGAACCAGTTTGGCCAAATTCGCACATGCAGAACAGAAGAATCTTGCATGTTTAAAACAGTTCAACTCAAGACCACTGTGTTCTTGCAATGTGTTGCATCCTATTGGCATTGAATTAAACTAGCCCCACCTAACAGATAGGTAAAGTGATATGCCTACTTTCAAAAATCCAAATTTGAATTCACCTTTAAGAATTTAAAAAGCAGTCTTAATTAAATTTTGAATGACGCAAAGCTCTGCCATCAGTGCTATATATTATAATTTGTTTTAAATGGTAATTTACATGAATTTTTTACCAAAATATTCTATATTCTCTACCTTTAGAGTCATTATGACCATACAATGCGCCAATTGCTGGGTTACTTTCTCAGCTTTTCTGGGCACCTAATGACATTAACTGCATTAATTATCTACTCAAATCATTATCTGCACAAGTACTTGATGCTTTCATCCTTCTAGTGGACTGAATAACGTGTTGGGGCACGGTCTCCAGGATGGGGCCTTCCTATGGTGTGATGTGTCAGTGTGTGTGTGTGTGTGTGTTAGAACTGCTGACCTGGTGGACTAGGAGCTCTGCCACCTCCACGTGATTGTTGAGGGCAGCCAAGTGAAGCGCGGTGTAACCATCATCTTTTTTCTCGTCCACTATCCATGGTCGTGGCAGTTTGGATAACAGCACACGCATGGCACTGCAAAACAAAGATGAGAATACAAATTTAAAAAGATGAACTAATAAACATTCAATAAGTGAGCAGGCTTTTATAAATTAGGTGAGGCTGTGAAGGTCACATGAAGGGCACTGAACTCATTTAAGGGAGTAACAAACACTAGAGTACTAAATAAGGGTAACAGGAGGTAAAAGATCAATAAAAGGTAATAGAGCACTTGAATGAATAACAAAACATTGTTATGAGGAAGAATATCACCAGAATTGTATCTGGTGATACTTTAAGGGTGTGTTCACATTTGTAGTTCAGTTTGTTTGGTCCATTTGGTTCGGACCAAAAAGGGAAACACCACATTTGCTCCTAAACCGCTTAACGTTCACACTGGCATTTTTGAACCTAAAGGCATAGTGATACATTCACAACCTGATTGGTCAGGTTGAGTGACGTATATTTTGTGACGGAACTCACCGAACAATCCAAACAAAAGAAAAAGGTGCGTTCTGCGCTGCGGGTGTATGAGTCAAATACACCTAATGCCATCTGCTGGACTAAGCACGCTCATTGTTGGGTGTATGCGATTTTATTTTCACAAAGAGCTCATAAAAGCCACTTTACCTCCTTGTTGCTTCACATTTGCACTCTGCTCATTTTGTTTTGGCTACACTGTGTGTTCCCTTCATGAAATCACGTGGCACTGCGTGGCATCTTGTCATTACTTCCTGTTTTTTGTTTGTTTAGAAGTATTTGGTAAGTGTCACGTTAATATTTCATTCAAACCGCACCACAGTTCATTTGGAAGTGGATTGAGACCCATTGTTTAGCAGTCTTGGTCCACTTGTTTGGTGCACACCAGGGTTCCGATAACAGCATTCACACTTACTCAAATGAATCGCCCTAACAGAGCAATCGCACCAGAGCTCGTTTTAATTGAATCAAACATGACAAGTGTGAGCACACCCTAAGATGTAAGTAGGAGCAAGTAGACAATTGACAGTAATGATAAATCATGAAAACGAGAGCATGGTCATTAAAAACATTTAATCTAAAAGTTGAACAATGTCTTAATGTCTATAAAAAAAAAGTGTACACTGAGTACACTGAATACATCGATAAATCCACTATATACTGGGTAGTTTATCTGTCAAGTACTTAAGTAAAAGTGACCTTGGACCACAAAAACAGTCGTAAGGGTAAATTGAGAATTATACATTATACATCATCTGAAAGCTGAATAAATAAGCTTTCCATTGATGTATGGATGCTAGGATAGGACAACATTAACCCAAAATACAACCATTTGAAATCTGGAATCTGAAATCTAAATACTGAGAAAATTGACTTTAAAGTTGTCCAAATTAAGTTTTTAGCATGCATATGCACATTACTAATCAAAGTTCTGATATATTTACGGTAGGAAATTAACAAAATATCTTCATGATACATGATCTTCGCTTAAAAATTGACCGCTAATTTTGACCATACAATGTATTTTTGGCTCTTGCTACAAATATACCCATGTCACTTAAGTCTAGTTCTGTGGTCCAGGGTCACATTTAAGTGAATGCATATGAATGTAAAACAGAAAATATGTGTATTTATTTATTGTCTTTTTTACGCCATGCCAGCATCAGGGCTATCTTCACGGCGATTACAAAAATGTACAATAATAACAAAAATCCATTTACCAAAAAATTACAAAAAAACATTTCAAATGAATACAAGATAAAAAACTTAAAATACAATCCGGTAAGACATTTTTAAATAAATTATGTAAACATGTTTCTGAGTAAAACCGTTGCCTATTTATATTATAACCAGTACAATCCAATAAAATATGCTTCACAGTCATTTGGGATTTACAAGTTAAACACACTGGTGGATCTTCACCTTTCAGTACATACTCATGAGTGAGTCTTGTGTGACCTAAAAGACACCTTGTAAAAACAACTTGATCATGCCTCGATTTAAAATTAGTTAAAGACGGATTTTTTATTTTAGGGTGGATTTCGTGGAGTTTATTTCCTTGAAATTCGTCCCACTTCATCTGCCACAAATCATTTATATAAGAGTTTGAAAATATGTGTAAAGAAGATAAAATGAAGACCATAGAGCCCTACTGACATCAAACAGGCTTTTGAATTGGCAAATACAGAGGCCATGCCACCCATCCAATCCCTGGAAAACTGACATATCCAAGCAATCTCATCAGGTCATGATGAATAAAAAGAAATATCACTTAATGCAGTGCTCATCCGGTTATTCACAGTACTCAAGAAGAAATGCGGGGTTAGTATTCTCAAATGTCTTTGAGCGTCAGGGTAGTAAGTATCATTGGGGAGATGAGCAGAAATAAATGAGGATGCATCTAAAAGAAGAGAAAAGAAAAAAAACTGATAAAATGTAATTTCAGAGATGAGGTGGATTTGTGGAAGCCTCTAAAATGCAGCTTTTTGCTGCAGGGTGGATTCTGGTAAACCCAAAGCCGGTCTCTAGTTACTTAGGTAGTGCGGAGAGAGAGCATCAGCTCAGTATACATTTGGAGCTCTGTGCAGCAAAGCAGCTGTACTGCAGTGCACACGGCATGCACACGCGCACAGCCCAGTTACATCTTTACACCTGCAATGCTCATGTAGGCTTAGAGTTTGTGGATGTGTCCCTTAAATTATGTACTACTGATCAACTGATGCAAAAGTTTAAGGAAATGTGATTTTCAAATTCAAGAAAATCACACAAAGATAACCAAGGTTTCGATATATATCCATGATAGTGACACCCGCTAAGGAAAGTCGTAGCCAATGTAGAAAATGGCCTTTGACTGGTGAATTTTTGTAGTGGTAAGAACGCAATGGATCAGTGGCACTAAGGCGTTGGCATTGTGAGTGGCAAGCCCATCCAGATGCGGCGGAGATTGACAGCCTGCCTGCCACGGTGGTGGAAATGGGCAGGCATTAATATTAATGCAGCTCGCTGGCACTACTGCATTGCAGTCAACTTTTTTGTTGAGGAGGAGTTCAAAGAGCACTAAAAATATGCAGTATGTGGCACAAACCCCTTGTAATTCCTTCCTGATTTGTTCATGTGAGCAAATGGAAATACAGATGATGAATGGTTTGTTTTTGCTGGCAAACCTTTATAGGGTCTTGATAATAGACTTGACATAGGTAAAAGTCTCCATGTAAGAGGTAAAGAACAAGGCTCAGAAGAAGCTATGAGGCTGAAGTACCAGTATGAACACCCGAATGGACATGGGGGCAAATGTAAAACTAAAAGAGAGGAAAAGGCAGGAGGGAGAGGTAAGGTGAAGGAGAAGCACGATGGAACTGGGTCACCCTGTGAGATACGAAGATCCCTCAGGAGCATGCAGACGAGGCCTGTTGTCTCTAGTAGCCACACGGTAATTTGTCACAGGCCTGAAGCTCACTGTTACTAGGAAGGAAAAGGCGAACAGTACCTTACAGTAGCACAAGAAGTTTGTAAGCAGCAATAAGTAAAGAAACTATATGACAGGCCTGGATAAGATAAACACCAGTCAACTCTGGAAACACTGGAATAAGCACTACCTTGTACGATCAAGACTTTAAGACCATGAAGTTGTGAAGTAAATGAGCACTCCAAGTGCTAGCTTTTTTCCTTATCTTTATGTAAGCCATACCAAAAATTTTAATCCATAGCCCACTGCTTATACAGTTGAGGTCAGAAGTTTACATCTTTTTCAGAATCTGCAAAATGTAATTTTTTATGAAAATAAGAGGGATCATACAAAATGCCTGTTCATTTAGTACTTATAAGATTTCTCACATAAATGTTTACAAACAGTCCACAAGAGAAAACAATGGTTGACATTATGAAGCTTACATGCCCTTGATTCTTAATATTGTGTTCTTACCTAAATGATCCAAAGCTGTGTTTTTTTGTTTAGTGATAGTTGTTGATAGTTGTTGATAGTAGAGTCTCTTGTTTGTCCTGAACAGTTGCTTCAGAACCCACAAATCCTTTCCAACAATGACTGTATGATTTTGAGATCCATCTTTTCACACTGAGGACAACAGAGGGACTCATATGCAACTATTACAGAAGGTTCAAAAACTCACTGATGCTCCAGAAGGAAACACGATGCATTAAGAATTTGAAGATCAGGGTAAATTTAACTTTTGTCTTCTGGGAAACAAGCAACTATTTTCTGTAGCCTCTGAAGGGCAGTACTAAATGGGAAAAAAAAAAGAAAAAAAAAAAGAAAAAAAAATGTACACATCTCCATTCTGTTCAAAAGTTTCCACCCCCGGCTCTTAATGCATGTTTTTTTCCTTCTGGAGCATCAGTGAGCATTTGAAACTTCCGTAAGAGTTTCATATCACTAAACTATCACTAAACTAATAAAAAAACAGCTGTGGATCATTCAGGTAAGAACACAGTATTGAGAAACAAGGGAGTGTAAATGTTTGAATGGGGTAATTTTAATAAATTAAACTATTATTTTCTCTTGTGGACTATATGTAAACATCTTTTATGTGAAATATCTTATTCAGGTCAGTGCTAAATAAACAATAACATGCATTTAGACGCAACAGACGGAAAGTGGATCTGCATTCCAGAATGTCTGCTGAGTGAAGAAGAGTCTGTTATTAAGTGCAGCTTGCATAAGCATTTCTTTAAAGTGACTTCCTGTCAACTTTGTCTTTATTGAACATATGGCTGTGAACTTGTAATAAAGTCCATTAGCATAAAACGTATAGTCAGCCACTGAATTACAACACTGGTTATAACTGATGAGTCTGATAAAGTAAAAGATTTTGTGAAAATGTGTGGAAGAAGGTATTGCAGAACACATCATAAACTTTCATTCGCTTAATTTTACAGATATGTCTGTCTCACGCAAATTATCTGAATCAACGAGGGACCCAACGGCACAGTAATATCCATGACCTAATTATGTATACTGTTTCTAGAGGCATATTGATTAAAAAAATAATCCAAATCCAAAATATTACAGCACTCGCATGGCAACAAATAATATGATTTGCATGTGACAAGAATAACGCAACAAAAGAAATCCATATTTCATTTAGACTAAGCAAGATATACAGGGGTTACATATCAAAAACATTATATGGTAATACCTCCAGGGAACCAAAAAGCATAATAAATAAAAACTCATGAATTCATGATTGATTTGAAAGTTTTCTACACTTTTCTAGATTGGAGGGAAGATGACATTTGGCAGTGAGAATTTTCTTCTTTGTGTAGTGTTGGAAAATTCTTCGATTGGTAGCTGACTCAATTAGAGGAATGGTAGACATCACTGCTATAAATCTTAGGCTTTAAATCACTCCAGCCTCAAACTGTTTACTCGAGGTGGGTAAATTCAATTCACCAAAGTAGCTCAGCTGGTGTCCAAGCTCTTCAGAAACAAGCAGCAAAGAAACACTAAACTAACAAGCCAGCAGACAGATGTCTAATAAGCGTGTATTAAGGATACAGTTGGGTGTACTTGAAGTTAGATGCCCATTAACAGCAGTATGATGCATTGCTGACAGGTTGATTTAATGATCTGCATTGAGGTTCTATTTACAGCTTGCTCAAGCATTACAGTCACAAAATGCATTTATAATACGTTTAGGCCTTGCCAAGTAAAGAGTATTAATAGTGTAGTCTAGGAGTCTGACCAATATCTTGTAATCAAAGAGTCTAACTAAAGTCATTTTCAATATTAACTAGTGGATTAGTGTGCATATTACTAGCATATTGGCTGTTTATTAGGCCTATTAATGCATTATTCTGACATCCCCATATTCTAGATCTCTTACCCTGACCTAATACCTAAACGTAACTACCTTAATATTAGTTAACAGCAAACTAGGAGTTTATTGAGTTAAATCTCTTAGTTAATAGTAAACATGAGTTCCCTATTCTAAAGTGTTACCATTATCTTTAATTACAGGTTATTTTTGATTATACACACACACACACACACACACAGTCCTCACACAGAAGTGAGTACACCCCTCATATTTTTGGAAATATTTTATATCATCTTTTCATGTGACAACACTGAAGAAATTACACTTTGCTACAATGTAAAGTAATGAATGTGTACAGCTTGTATAACAGTGTAAATTTGCTGTCCCCTCTAAATAACTCAACACACAGTCATCAATGTCTAAACCGCTGGCCACAAAAGTGAGTACACTCTTAATTGAAAATGTCCAAATTGGGCCCAAAGTGTCAATATTTTTGTGTGGCCACCATTACTTTCCAGCATTGCCTTAACCCTCTTGGTCATGGAGTTCACCAAAGCTTCACAGGTTGCCACTGGAGTTCTCTTCCACTCCTCCAAAATGACATCACAGAGCTGGTAGATGTTAGAGATTTTGAACTTCTTTACCTTCCGTTTGAGGATGCCCCACAGATGCTCAATAGGGTTTAGGTCTGGAGACATGCTTGGCCAGTCCATCACCTTTACCCTCAGCTTCTTTAGCAAGGCAGTGGTCATCTTGGAGGTGTGTTTGGGGTCTTTATCATGTTAAAATATTGCTCTGCTCCCAGTCTCCAAAGCGAGGGGATCATGCTCTGCTTCAGTATGTCACAGTACATGTTGGCATTCATGGTTCGCCCCAGTGCCGGCAACGCTTATGCAGCCCCAGACCATGACACATGCTTCTTCACTGTAGGCAAGACACACTTGTCTTTGTACTCCTCACCTGGTTGCCGCCACACACGCTTGACACCATCTGAACCAATAAGTTTATCTTGGTCTTATCAGACCACAGAACATGGTTCCAGTAATCCATGTCCTTAGTCTGCTTGTCTTCAGCAAACTGTTTGCAGTTCTTGTGCATCATCTTTAGAAGAGGCTTCCTTCTGGGATGGCAGCCATGCAGACCAATTTGATGCAGTGTGCAGGGTATGGTCTGAGCACTGACAGGCTGGCACCCACCCACCCCTTCAACCTCTGCATCAGCACTCATACATTTCCCAAACACAACCTCTGGACCTGCTCCACATTCACACCTGAGATTGTAACATTAATGAGTCACATGACGCTGGGGAAAGAAAACTGCTAATTGGGCCCAATTTGGACATTTTCACTTAGGGGTGTACTCACTTTTGTGGCCAGCTGTTTAGACATTAATGGCTGTGTGTTCAGTTACTTTGAGGGGACAGCAATGTGTAATTTCTTCAGTGTTGTCACATGAAAAGATATAATAAAATATTTACAAAAATGTGAGGGATTTACTCACTTCTGTGAGAAGCTATATATATATATATATATATATATATATATATATATATATATATATATATATATATATATATATATATATATTTTATTATTATTATTATTATTATTATTAGTAGTAGTAGTAGTAGTAGTAGTAGATCATTTGTGTAGATCAATGCAGGCAAGCGTTATATAGACGAAAGTCATCTTTAAACTGAGTGGAAAAGTAGAATCAATAGAAACCATTTATTTTTTAACTCAAAAGTGCAGATACTAGCTGAATCATGAGGCCACCAATGCTCAACTTTTCCATCATTCTCTTACCTGTCAGTTTGAGTTAAGTAGATACAGTGACCTCCAAGTCACCATATGGGTTTCTATGGCAACCATGTATGAATTATTCAATTCTTGAGCATGGGTCAGTATGCAAAATGTAAACGTTAATGATGCACACAGTTTGAAGTCTTTTCGATTTGTGCTCCAATAAATGTTGACTCATTAATAGAAGGAATTAGAAGTGACTGGAAGTCAACCAAATATTTATTGATGCATTGAGTCTACAAAAGCACCATCTCTCCATATAAATCTTTTCTAAATCCGTTTCTAACTACCAGTAATAAAACTGTTCTTAAAGCAATAGCTGTTACAAAGCAATCATAAAAATAAACAAGATTTAAATGCTATAAATCTCATACTTTTGTTTGTGTCTAAAGTGTCATTAATTATTGCACGGCTTTACTTTCTATACTCACCTTCCCTACTACTACTCATGATATCATCCACAATCATGTCTCTTAACCACAACTATTGGCTTGGAATAATGACTTGGCCAACCCCCAGAACAAGAACAAGAGTTTTGATTGGGCAAAAGGCAGTTTGGTTTGTGTCAGTTTATCCTTGGATAGTCTGGCTTGATTGATTACAGTCCTTTACCCCAGTGGAGGTAGACATATGCATGTAGGGGGAAGGTTACAATGTGTATTGTCCAAATAGTTTTCCTTTTTTGGTTGACACCAGCAGATCGTCTTGTAGGTGATTTGTGAAAAAGTGGAATAAAAAGATTTAGACATTTTGAAATCCACTTAGACATTTTAGGTTATTCATATGACACAGTTAGTCATCTCATTAAATGAGAAGTTCACTTCCAGAATAGAAATTTCCTGATAATTTACTCACTTCCATGCGATCAAGACATTCATGTCTTTAAATTTTGAGGAAAACGTTCCAGGAATTTTGCAGTTTCAATGCAGCTTCACATGGCTCTACACAACCAGCTGAGGAATAAGGGTCTTATATAGCAAAACGATCGGCCATTTTCTAAAAATAAATAAATACAAATGTATATACTTTACCCACAATTGCTCATCTTTCACTAGCTCTGCGATGCATCTTCGCGCACTGCGTAATCATGTTGGAAAGGTCACCACAGTTAGTTCTTCATCTGTGTACTTCGGTTCAAAACGGTAGGGTAGGGTGAAAAACTCCATTTCATGTCTACCTCCAACTTCAAAATCGTCCGACAAGGTTTTTTTTTTTTTTTTTTTGTTTTACCTTTTTGTGTAAAGGGCATTTGACTCTTTGCACGTTCGCTTTGTAAACACTGGGTTGATACTTCCGCCTACATCACGTGTGACATCTCAAATGTGTGAGGTCGGGCTGGTGTAAGATGAGCATTTGTGGTTAAAAAGTATATAATTTTTTTTACTGTTTTAAGAAAATGACTGACTGTTTGGCTAGATAAGACCCTTCAACCCACTGGCTCCCATTGAAGTCCACTTAATGGAGAAAAATCCTGAAATGTTTTCCTTAAATGTATAAAATCTATAATATATCTTTTCATTTTTATTGATTATTAATTTCAAATATCAGTATTTGACTTTATCGAAACACTATGTATTTGTAACTGCAGGTTAAAGCATTCCATGTCCCTGTGAGCTGCATTAAACTGTGTAAATACCAATAATGTCACTTCAAATGCAGCTTATGGGATTCCTCTGGATTGCAAAGATGAAGTTTGTTGATACTGATTTCATTCGCTTGGTAACAGCCCAAATGTAAGAATTAGACTCAAAAGATCATGCATATTTTTAGAAAATGCTTTATGATGTTAAAAATGCCCATTAAAAGGTAAAAATCCATTTAAACTTGTTGGAAAAGATCACCGCTGTGAAATGGCCACACAAGATATGAAAAACTTTCAGAAAATTAACTGTCCACGGTAGTCCTTAAGATACCAGCAGATTAACACACTCAGCAAAATACTGTCTTATAATCGTTATCGAAGTCCCAGAAAATAAAGACACAATTTTTTGGAGCAGTGTCCATGAGGCTACTGGCTCAGATAAACAGATTTAAGATTATTATTAACATGTTCAATAATTAATTTTTGTTAATTTTAACCTAAAAACATTTAGGAAACAAATCAATAAATAAATAAAGACTGGTATCAGACTACTGTGTAATATACTCAGGTATTCCAAGTATTCACCAATTCTGACTAAAACAGCTTTCAAACCAGAATTGCATGATTATTAGAGATAAAGAAAAGTGGTTGAAATGAGATGAATCCAATGCTGCTTATATTATGCGTGTGTCTACAATTGGGTATTACAGTAAGTGTGTAGGGGGGTTTGAGCTAAGGTGAGAGATCAGAGTAGAGCAGTGGTAGAGCCGCAGTGGGGCTGAGTGGAACAATGGCCAGGAGCTGAGAGACCGGCTGCCACAGGCTTCCCCCGACAGCACTCAGTTCGGTCCTCTATAAATCACTTTTATGCCGTCTGCCGCTCAGCAGCTTCACCCGCTCCATGATGGAATGCTTAAAGGTCTGAGGATTGGGGGAGAGAGAAATAGACCAAGAAAAAAAAACTGGGTGGAGGACCTAGTGTTATAATCAAGTACACTGAATATGGACTATAGTTTAGGCTAAACTCAACGCCGCACAAGACAATCCCACGAGATGCTGTTTTTTCCAACCTGAAAGAACAAACCCAAATGTCTTCATTCATCCGCCTACCTTAAAGTTGCTGTACAATGCCAAATAAGAAATCAAATCTCACTCCCTAGACAGGTCTGTTATTTGTAATCAATCCCATCTAGTCTTAAGAGCTGTGCCAAAATTAATCAGACAAATAACATTAAAAAAGTCATTTGTCTTTTTGCACAAACCCCAAGGCCCATAGTAATTAAAACCCCTGCTTAACTCAATACTTATTACCATTCAGTCAGTCAGGTACTGCTGTGATTGATGAGATCTCTTGTTACAGGGGTACCTGAACTCAGCACTTCCGGGACAGCTTTCAAAACTACAGAGAATTACCCACGGGTGGTGCACCCGGTCAAAGCACTAACTGTCAGAGCGAAGCTGAGTCGAAGTTCTCAGATCTTGGCTGGAAACCTTAGCTGTGCAACATTCGCAGTGAACTGTAGCAAAATGTTACACATTTGTGACCCTGGACCAAATAGCACAGGCATATTTGTAGCAATAGCCAAAAATAAAATGGATCCAAATTAGGACTTTGGCGACATGGCAAAAATGTAATATATACATTGATAATTTGTTCCCATATTGATCAGAAACAATATATATAAACTGTTAATGCGGCCAGCTTTAAAAAAGAAAAAAAAAAAAAAAAAACTGCTGACTAGACCAATAGATCCCCCTCAGTGACGGAGGCACTAAGCCCAGGCATTCATCCTCCATTCAATCACAGATATCAAAATGATGTCTATCAATTTCTCACTATTGAAACTTAAGCTAAAACAAAAATTTTGATGAGGGGTGGCTTTCTCTGAAGACTGATTTTTTCCAGGTTTTGGGGTGATGTTTTTACATTTTCTTTAATGAGTGGTTCACCACTCGCTAGTTTTTGCAGCCTCGTGAACTATAAAATGTGTCTTTTTTTAAATGGTGCCGTTTGGCTGAGGGTTGGGCCTCAAGCTGCTGCATTAATCAGAGTGCATTACAACTGGCAAACAGTCAATTTTCGTAATGCCTATAAATACAGAATGCATTTGAATGCCAATATGTTAGACTGCGAATGCATTAATTGAATTGTACTTCACAATAAATAAAAAAAAAAAAAAAAAAGACTTAAGGTTCTGCAAGCATTACACAATCTTCTGGATTTTTTTTTCCAGAGATGTTTTTAGTCATTTAATGGAAGTTAGAAACCTATTTTTGTAATCCTCAAAGGCTTGCCCAACACTGCCGCGAGCTATGGAAGGTGGGAGAGGAGAAGCCTCAGGACAATTACCAACTAGAGATTTACATTATTTAACAGACACATTACACTAAACGATGTGAAAACATTACTTTGAGAGATTAGATAGTGCCTTGAGCGCTGTAATTATCTCCATGTGGGGGTGGGCAGACTGCAGAGGTAGCATTGTTACTGCAGGTAGAGAGGCGCAGCAGTGGAGGACAAAACCGTGAGATGACAGAGGACATTGCTCGCTAAAACCAGCTCTCCACACTGAACGATTGGACCTCCTAATTAAACGTTTCTGTGGTTGTGCCTCAGGAAGACTGAATGTGGCTCTTGAAAATTAATGAAAAGCTCAAGAGGGAAGAACCAAACTTCAACCCCTGGGGAAATCCTGGCGTGTCCCAGAACCAAGATAAATCATCTACTCAATACGAGTTCGACAGCTGCAGACAGACAGCTAAGCTAGTGTCCTTTGAAAAACCGTAACAGGTCTGATCCAAATTGCACTCTATAGACTTTTCATAATGCTTCAAGCGCTATTCACTCCCTCTCTTCTCTCACACCTAACTGCGTATGTTACTAAGTATAGTGACAAGGAGAGGCAAGATCTACCATATGCAGCATGTTCCGGCACTATTTAAAAGAGAACTGAGAGTAGGATGGGGGCTGTTTAGATGGAGAGGTAGAGTAGGGGGTGGAGAGGTTGGGTGTTAGAAAAGCAGGGGAGGGGAAACGAGTGAGGGAAATAAAAGTGGAACCATGAGAGACCACTTTATTTGGCGCTACTAAAAATAACACAGCGAATAGCAGGCCGGCAAGCCAGCGCTGCGCTAACACAGGCTAGCTACTTGCCTTGCTGGACACACAATCGATAGGTGGAACGCTGGATGGGAGACTTCCCAGAGCTTGTAGGGGGACAGCTGCCTTGGTGCAAGGGGGGGGGGGGGGGGGTATTTTTTGCACTGGTTGACTAAATATGGTCACAGGGAGGTGAGCGAGATACCGAAGAGGAGCTGGTTCTAAAACGCTTCCCCTGCTAAAAAGTGCTAGTGATTTAGCTTTTTGAGCGCAACAGCTGGCTCCTTTTGTGGCTTGTGGTTTAAACGCAAAATAATCAAGAAAGGGTAAAACTGTTTACAATAAAAAGTTATCTGCAAGCTTCAAAGCAGCAACAATCCGCACTTTTGTTTCCAAATTAAAATGGCCTTTCCCCTTTATAAATATGCTTATGAAATGAAACAAAAAAGGCAGCGGCTTAAGGGATAAAACTGCAGTTTTAAAATGACATGGATCCGAAATAAACTGCCCAAGCACAAAAGCGCTAGAGCGATCTCAAGCAGTCATGCACATCTTCACAGAATTCACTGAGAATGCACATGCTAGAGATGGGAGGGAGGAGGGGGTGAAAGTGCTGCAGTTTTTTCTGCCCGTTTTTAGAGCAGCAGCGACAGCTCCTCGTGTCAGCATGATGTCTATCCCTGCCTAAATGTAAGCCGTGAGTATGCTTTCTTCACCCGGCTCCACCCCTCCCGCTTTACCACTCTTGTTCCTTCTCCACAACACTCGTTCACTATCCCCCCCTCACACACACCCCCCCTTTTCGTCAGAGAAGCTGAATCAGCGAGTCAGCATGCGATGGCTGCAGCAGCTGGAGAACTCCGGAGGTCATTATGGCTCTTCACACACAGGAGAGAAGAAAGAGGGAGGAGCAGAGAGCGGAGGAAACTGAGCTGACAGGTAATATATGCTCCCTGTGTCTTCCTCCCTCCGGACGGGAGTTTGCCCCCCATGCCGACTGGTCCGCACTGACGTCTCTGCTTTTTTTTCCCCCCTCTCCGTTCCGGATGCACTGGGGGTTAAGCGCGTGGCCGGTCAGCCGCGGTGTGCGGCTACAGGGAGTGGAATTTACAGCTCTGCAGCAGCATGATGAGAAAAACTACTTCTTTGGGAACACCTTGTGAAATGTAAGTGCTTCCCCCCCACAAGGAAAACGGCAGGGATGTGTGAAACAGTCGGACAGACAGGTGTAGGTGGAACGGGGGAAAGTTGCTGTCATCTGTATGGATTTGCTTGCTTGCTCGCTCGCTTAGAATACTGTTTCCACCTCGCTCGCTCTTGTGCCCTACCTCACTCTCTCCGTCTCTTGCTTATCCAGTGTTGGTCAGGCAGCAGGCTGCTGCAGCACAGCACTCTCTGGTTCATTACCTCCTCGTGGCTGCAGCACCGAAGACATCTAAGAGACAGACTCAGAAACTCACAGTCCCTGAAACGTGCAGCTTTCATCTGGGATCTTTTCACTCTGAGGCGCTTTCGGATGGAATACAACTCTTTCGGGATGGCTACACACTTTGCCAACACTCAATTTTCCAATGGCCAGCCGTAATTACTGGAACCATGTTTGGTGTTTCGAGACCGTTTTCGTAACAGCAGGGGGACAGGTGTACGCTAGCCAAGAAGGGACATTGGTGTCACAGTGGGACGCAAGTTTCAGGCCAGGTGGGGGGTGAATCGGATTGATGGAAAAACAGATGTGCTGGCATATTAATTCTCCAGGGAGGGCGGTTCGGTGGCTGCTGGATATGTGTGTCAGTGAGTGAACCCACAACACCCAGGGTAGTAACCCAGTTTCTCTCTGTCTCTCTGCATGCTTTCCAATCACTAGGCAGGGGCAGGGCTGTAATGCTGCAGTGCCATCTCCCCCTCTCAACACACTCATCCCTAAATCTTTACTAACACTGTGGCGCCACAAGAGTCAAGCCATACCTCGCCATCATATCTAACCCCGTCAAGCACCACAAACTCATCCAGGATTTCCACCCCTGCCCAGAATAGCCTGTCTAAGTGTCCTTCTGTTATGTTTCCACCCCTGCACCTCTCCTTTTGGCCTGGTATTGGATAGGCTCCTGAGAGGAGGGGGATGAGACAGGGCGGTGTTGACTTGTGGAATGTGTGGAGCCGGAGCAAAGATTCATTAGAGAGCTACTGAACATTTCATGCTGCCATGCAAACAGTTATTGATCTCTAGCACATAGCATAAGAGCTCTAGAGAAGCTTCTAGAATAAACACACCCAGGTCAACTCAGAATAATAATCATAAAAAAAAAAAGAATATGGGGGGTTCGCAGGAAAAAAGAAAGGGTTAAAAAAGAAGAAAAAACTAAATAGGAGAGAGGAGAATCAGCACACGCAATACAAATCACTACTGCTGAGTGGGCATTAGCTCTTGCATGTGACCTCTGGCCTGGTCTGTGTGGCTAAAGCCCAAATCCTGCTCACAATAGCTTCCTGTTCCACTTGGATCAACCTCATTTTTGGACCTCAGCAACCAGCCTGACATGCAACTGAGAATGTGGTTAAACAACGGACAACCAGATGGAAAAACGGGTGGAAAGGACTATGTTCAGGACACTGTTACATTAGAAATTAGTTTTTTTTTTTTTTTTTTTGAGGAGGAGGAGGAGTCCTCTGAACTTTCACAGACAAGAACTTAAACAAGAACAGCACAGGAACGCTTTCCCTTATTTTTCAACAATGTGTTTTTAGCAATTTCAGAAAAAGACTAACTTTTGACCAAAAACTATATATGGCACTGTTCTTTTCCAGATTCCCTACGGATATCCCAAAATCTCTCGAGGACAGCCAAGGTCAACAGAAGACACTAAACTGAGTGAACCCCAATATGTGTAATGCGCACTGGGAACGCATTGGGATAAGGCAAAAGAAAAAAGCGTGACCTAAAGAATCTGTGAAAGTCACCTCATGTATAATCCACTGCACTCTGCAGGATGGTCAAAAAAAATCTTCAGATGTGATTAAACATACGTTTGGTTTAAATAAGAGCTGCGCTAACCAAACGTCATATCAGAGAAGGTAAGGAAACTCAGCTGTGTCTGGGGCTGCCTACTTGGTGTACATACTTCTTTATGTGCCCATATGAACATATGACAGCTATGGAATGTAAAGAAGTATGTATTCTTGGTCAGGTGCTGATCCTCAGTGTATAAAATGTGGCATGATTCTCCGCATTACTGAATATGGGTACATGGAAACAGTGCGATGAATTTTCTAACTGGGATGCAGAAACTTAACGCAGCAGTGGATTCTGAGAGAAGTTGCTGTTCTTTCTGTGACTTCACCAGCAGTCCACACCGCCTCTCCCTAACTCGTCTTGCTATAGTTTATTTCTGCAGGTAGACTAACATTAAAATTACAGTTTGTAGTGCCCACTTTCTTGGTGACAGAATGAGTTCAGTCACTGCTACCTAAAAGATCCAATAACGGCCCGAGACATCGCCATAGGAACAGGAGCTCCTTTCATTATTGGAGAGTTTGCTGCATTCTAAGCTTTGAATTGTGGCCAGCTGCAACTAAGATCCTGTTTCTGCAGGAGCGGCATGCGCCAGAACCATTAATACCTTAATCTTTTTAAACTTGCCCAGAGAGGGTAAGTTTAGGACAACTATACTTTTTTTTTACCCTTAAAAGTTAGATTTTGCTACTGGGAAGCTGCTGAGGTAACAGTTCCATAAAGGTGAGCAGAGCTTGGCTGTTAAAAAGGAAGCTTCTCTCACATTGTGGGATAGTACCGTTGTCTGTTTCACCCTGCCACTCGTCCCTGCCCCCATTGTTCATGTTTGCTAGGCTTGCCAAATGCTTTGCTGGACCACAGAGTAGTCAGATTAGAGCATGGAAAAGTGACAATGTAGGATCAGAGTTGGGTCTGCCTGTCAGCTGATTCCAATTGTCTTCTACAAAAGGTAGACGGGGGGCCTTCAGAAAAGGACCTCTTTTTCATTTTTGTACTACTGGTGTGCAGTAGGTTACACTAAGAATTGAGTAGAACTAATGTATTTCAGTGTTGAACTTTTAAACTGATCAACAGGTGATGAAATCACTCATGTTTGGGGATAAGTTAATGGAGGACAGTTACTTTCAAGGGTTTGAATGCTTTCCTACGTCATCCATAATCTGAGGTAATATTTGAATCATGGTGATGACTAAGGTCAGAGCACCGCTGCAATTTCTTGCATAGAATCTGACAAAACGTCTATTTTAACCTCTCACACACTCGTGTACCGGCCAAGAAAAATGTACTCATTGTGTGCATAGATACAGTAAGGTTTTTTGGTCATGACTGGAGCCTGGGAGAGCTTGTGGCCCATTTTTCTGAATGTCAGACACTCCCGTCTGTCCTCTGTAGGGCTGTGCTCTTTCCATTTTTGTGCACCGCTTGCTGTATGGTTCGCTCCTGTCAGTCGTGTGGCTGTGTTCCCTCTTTCTCGCCCTCAACCCCAGACTGAGTGACACCCACAGCAGATGCTGACATTATCAAATGTTCAGCTGCTGTCCCTGGCTTTTGCCCTCTTATGGCCAGTGTATTTGGGGGCCGAACTTTGTCCAGAATGCCGCAAGCAAGTGTCTGTGTAACGCAGGGAGGGGGATCTGTGGTGTAAATAGCACTATACTGACCCCTCTTTAATGAGCGCCATATTGAGCAGCAATGACCCCTTGCTTACACTCTCAGCTGGCCACCTGCTATGGAGCTAAAGAGGCTTTTTGGTTGCCTCTAAGCTGATGGACAGTCGACTGCGTCTTACAAAACAACACGCGCTCGGTGTGCGTCACCGAATTGTTTTGTGGAGTTGCTTCTGCCTCGGACTGTGACTGACATGTAGTACAAACATCTTTATTAGTCATTTCAACATTGCCACATGAGCAGTCTCAGAGGAGCTCCCACCAAACTACCTTATTGGATTAAGTGGGCACATTAACCCTACAATGTAGCCAAGTATGACTGAATCTTTTCAAATTTTAGAAAGTGACAACTACAAACAGCAGCGCATGCTGACATCTTGATCGCCCAAGCGACACTCTGCCCTCGGCAGGCTTAATCTATCAGCTGCTGTAATTGCTACAAGACTTGCGGACACTTGACTCGAGTGCACCACGATGGATTATTATCTTTTTCGCAGAGTACATTTCTCTTTTTAACTAAGAGAAAGAAAACCTTAGCAGTGGAGAATGAAATCTAAAATGAGCCCATGCGACATTTCGTGTCATGTTTCAGAGAGTTTTATGGCTTAAGGTTGTGGAACAGTGTTACATGTGCGGTTTCTTATCAGTCTCATTAACAGCAAACCACAATGCTTTGCTAAAGCTGGTAAAATGGAACCAAATCACCTCTTCAATGGATTTGGTCCCCTTCAACCAGCTGTAGCTATGCTTTGATGACACCATGAATGAATGTTTTTTTTATATCTTGCTCTTTTGCTTCCGCAGGAGATTGTTTCATTAATTTCAGGATGACAAAGCTTCTTTTAATAAATGTTATTGCAAAGTCTACCTTTTCTACAAGCTGATTTTTTAAAACACAAAATGCATCAGTCGCCATTGAAAAGCAGGCACGGATACAAAAAGTACAGTATGCGAATGTAATGCAATAAAGTTGGGTTGAGACAGATGAATGACATCCACTTAACTGAATATCTGAGTACACATGGAAACGGAGAGCAAAAGAAAGTCGAGGGAGAGGGGAGGAGAGCAGTTGCAGCACAAGCTCACTGCGACACATGCGGGAACAGTAGCCTGCGTGCCTCTCGGTAACCCTTCTCTGCCTGCAGACAGGGGAGTGGAGATGAAAGCCAGATGCTTCTAAGTGTGGGGGGTTGTACACACAAATCATACACAGAGAGAGTCCACCAATTATGGCCCCCTGGCACACTGACGCAGCGCAGGCATGCGGTGTGACCCTCCCTCTCCTCTGCATCAGAGCAGCATCCTTCCTTCAGTCACATGGATCGCAACGCTGCATCATAATTTCACCCATAATTACGCTGATCTGCCAACATGTCATGCTGAACCTGCGCTGCACCTCCATTCATATCATACATTGGTTTATACACAGAGGCAGTTGACATATTACATCAATGAACATTTTCTTTCAAGATTTTTGGTTGAAATGTATATGGAGTATGTTTTAACTGCTGTAATTGGTCACCATTTCTATGTTTTCAACAGTTTTTAGTTTCTATTTAACGATGGTCCTTAGTCTAACTAATGAAATGAGCTCATAAAAGAGTCAAGGACAAATTAAGTGTATACAGTAAGAAAAGGTGAATTAAAAATATACATATATAGTTTAAAATGTAAAGTTCTTAAAAATGTTCTACCATTTTCAATAAATGGTTAAACTTGATGGTTAAATTTAATAAACCAAGCAATAACATTTTCCTTACACATTGAGTACTTTAAACAAATATCATGAATTTTTCATTTATATCAATAAATTTGAATCACATTTTATAAGCGACTTTGCTATGTCCAAGTCAAGTCAGCAATGTTCTACTCCACTATTTTTATCTTTTTAATATGATAATATTATTTATTTTTATTTTGAATTTTCTGCATGTTAGTCACACCATATAAAAAAGTAAGTAGCAAAAAAATAAATAAAACAAAGCTGTTAATTTCCCCCCTAAGTAATAACAGTACAATATTATGCCTTAAACGTCTAATAGTTTTCTTTTCAAGAATTTCATTTTCAGGCAAAACAAGGGAAACATGAACCAAATTACTACATTTATAAATTCTATTTTTACAGAACAACAGCAAAATTAAAATACTAAAATGTATGGCTTAATTTGTTTTTATATTGGTGGAAAACTATAGGGACACCTTAAAGCTTCTCTTTCGTTGACAACATACAGAAATGGTTGTCATTAAACACGAAATGATTGTGGGATGTTGCATTTTTAAATGCATGTTATAAGTGACCTAAACTCACAGCAATTGCAGAAATGTGACCTTGGACCACAAAACCAGACTTAAGTAGCACTGGTATATTTGTAGCAATAGCCAAAAATATATTGTATGGGTCAAAATGATTTTTCTTTTATGCCAAAATATCATTAGGGTATTAAGTAAAAATCATGTTCCATGAAGATATTTTGTACATTTCCTACTGTAAATATATCAAAACTTAAATTTGATTAGTAATATGCATTGCTAAGAACTTTATTTGGACAACTTTAAGTTTTCTCAATATTATTTTTGCCCCCAAAAAAATAAAAAATCCTTATGATTGGTTTTGTAGTCCAGGGTCACAAATGAAAGCATGCAGAATGTTAGACTGTATATTCATATAACTAAACTGCAGCCTGGACACAGTTAAAATTCATTAAAACAAAAATATTACTGGCTAATTGGTGAGTAACTAATGTTCATCTAGCAGCTGTATTATCCTTAGCATCAAAATGTACCAAACACCACATAAAAAAATGTTGGTGAGTATTCATTATTCATTATGGACTGTCTGGGATGCTAAGGGTTTCCCCCACACAGCTGCTAAATGGTGCCACTACCTCATGCAGTGCCTTCAGAATGCAATGCAAAAAACGACATATTTGCAAACGCAGCATTTTGAAGTTTGCTTAGCAATTTAAAAATTCTAAATTTGAATTTTTCATACGGCCCCCCACTACTCACGTGTGATTTCAGATTTGAAAATATGGAAAGCTGTATAAATATGGAGAAAAAAAAAAAATATATATATTATGATAACAGGATAAAAATGTCACCCTGCCATTTTTGACTTGCGCACCTCCCCAAAAATAATAAAATGATTTAATTCAAAATCAATGCTCATAAATGTGTATTCAAGTCACTGTATATATGGCATTTTTAATGTATTTTGAATAAATGAAAGAGAAGGTCTTGTTTTTTTTTTTTAAGGTGTCCAAATATTGTCTTGGAGTTCCAATGCATCTAGGGTTAGAAAACGTAATTTTCTTGGGATATACATTCATACAGAGAGTCATGTGTCAATGATTTCGAAACAGTTTGTTTTAACCAGCTTTGTGTGTAATGTCTTTAAACCCCTCCCTTCCATAAGCCTACTCTGCTCTGATTGGCCAGCTGGCCAAGTTCGTTGTGATTGGCACAGAGAGGAGTACTTGAGCAAGTTAGCGAGCGCTACATGCTATCTGTGTTGCCAAATCTGCAGCTGTTTTTGATGTCTGCGGGTTTAAGCAACCCCAATAACGTCATATTTAGCCCCTGGAATGCGAATTTACCAATGGAACCCTGACAAAAATTTTACACCCCGGAAAGTGATTTTTATTGGGGGACCCCCCTTGAAACGCAATTGGGCGGGTTTTGTTGTGAAAACCTGGCAATCCTGATGCAACTTTACATAAAACAATAGTATAGTGCTCAAATCCATTCTTAAAATAATAAACTAAAGTTTAGTTTTGTTTTATACACATAAAACAATAATGGTGGATACGTTAGCTGAGTGCTAATGTGACTAACTGATGAATCAACAGAGTTTGTAAACAAAAATATGTCTAAGTTACATTATTAAACAAAGTAATAAGAACAGCAACAGTCTACATTAATCAACACATTCTTAGGAAATAGTGGGTTCACAACAAATTATCAGAACTGTTTCAGTAAGACAGTAATATTGTGGTTTTCCCAGAAGCCTAAAGCTGCAGTATACTGCAGTATATAAAAAAAAAAACTAGATATGTTGAGCACTCACTTGAAAATGTACACATAACATACCAATCGTACTTACAGGCTGTGGTTCAGAGACAACTGTTAGTCCAAATAAAGATAAAAAAGAAGCCAAAAAAAATTTAAGCCACGATTAGAGTAAAATGCTGAGCACACAACTAAACATTTCTAATTGTATTGCTGTGGTATCGTGGAAAAAATAAATTTTAACCACTGATTCTTCACATCACCTTTCGGCAATATAAACAAAAACTTGCTTTCCCAGTGCAGAATACAGCGTCTTCTAGACATGATGTAAACACAATAACTAACGGAAGTATTTGTGGGAGGGTCAGAGTGTTGGTATTTCGTGGGCAGGGGGGTTATGCTAATGTGTTACCCAGTGACGCAGATCGCTAACAGGCAGAAGACTCGAAAATATGACGGCGAATCTGAGTCAACTCATTCTTCTGAGAGACAATATCTTTGTGTATAATGCACTTTTTTAACAACTTTGCAGACTGCTGACATTGAAGGATAGTTACGTTATAAACTGGAAAAAATATATTTTTCGAAAACCCATATGACCTGCACTTTAATATTCATAGAGAACGCCACTGACCCAAAAGACACTTGTCTAATTATTAGTATTACGGAAATATTTTAATATTAAAGTTTCATTAAAATTGCAGTCACACTGAAATTCTATTTAAAAAAAAAAAAAAATTTAACTACAAAATCAAGCAGAAAAGTGGTAATTCACCTGACAATACAGCAGAGGCACAAACAGCCCGTAATAATCTGTGCTGATCATTTGCTTTCATATTCAAAGGTTTCTCTATAAAGATAAAACACCTCATTGACCAATCATTTTCATTAGAGCCAAACTCTATTCCAATAATAGCGTTTCCACTAGCAACACTGGATGTGACTGCTGGCTAAGGCTTGAACTAGGCAGCTGTAGAGCAGCACACAGCAGTGCATCTGAGGGTGAGTGTCCATGTGGCGGTTAACAAACAGGTTGGCCCATTTGTAGAGTAGTAATAGGGGCTGTGCAGCGACTGCCTCTGCAGGGCCTGTTTGTGGACTCTGTTATGAGTCATGGGCTATTAATCGTACTGTTTACAGTGCTGGAGCGCAACTGCCTTCCAGCAGCCATCCAGAGAGCCACTGAGAGGAACCAGTCCTGCTCTCAGCCTGGGACTGTCATAAACACATAGGACACTTTCAACATACCCAGAGTGCAAATTCGTAACGTATAGATAAACATGGGGAGTATTCAATGAAATCTTACAACTAAATAGACAGAAAATGCCAGAATGCAGAAGTCTTTTTCAGCTGAACATCTTTCAGAGTTTTTAAAAGTGCATACATACCAAGAATGTTTTCTGAAAGTCCTACAGGTTTGTTTGAATTGTCTTGCTGTTTAAAATTCCTGTGTAAGGTTACAACTGTACTTACAAAACCAGTCGAGAGACACATCAGTGTGTTAGTGACTTTAGGAAAACATGCAAGGATGAAAAGCAAAACGGTTTTCTCAGCTGGTTAAAATGGTGCAAGTGTAGGCTACTACCTACTTATTTTAAAGTCTAAAAAAGTAAGACGGATTGCTTCTTGGTTACCTAATAGTTAGTCAAACAAGTTCTTAAGACACAGACACAGCGACTGTTTATGCAACTAACCCCTGAGATGAGATACATGTGGATTCAACAGGAAATTAAATATTTTAAGACAGAGCACTTAGCATAAAGTTACACTTGACTAACCAACAAAGTTAGTTTTTCATGACCTAACAAATACTGGAAAAATAGCCAACAAGGTTTAGCCCAAGCATACTCAAGTCTACGTTACAGGACTGGACTAAAAGTGTTCGGTACAGGAAAGAGTGCTGCACAGGGAAGACTGCAGCGGTGGGAGCTCATGCGAGAAATACAAGTAAATGGTGAGCTGGAGGAGAGCTATATATCTCTCGGACTTTCTGATGGTGAAAGGACAGGTTCTGCTCCCAAGCAAGGCTCTACTGTACAAGCGAGCCATAAATAATAACCTGGGGCCGTTATTCATCCACGCGGTCAATAAAAAGGATCCCCCATGTTGCCATTGGGGGATTGAAGCCATAGATTGTTCATTTCACAGAGGGATTTTGTAACTAAACTGTATACAGCAATCTTCTATGGCACAAAGGTGCACCAATAATAATAAAATCAAGTTTCATTTTATTCGCAATGAATAAATAAATAGGTATGGTTACAGTTGACATATTAATGAACAAAATCATTCAGGTCATAGTTTAGGTCAGGGGTTCCCAAAGTAGGGGTCGGGGGTTCCCAAAGTAGGGGTCGGGACCCCCCAGGGGGTCGCAAAACCAGGAGGAGGGGTCGCAAGATGATTTCCAAAAATCAAATAATTTTTAAAGCATTAGAAATTGCATATTTTACCAATAAATAAAAAATATAAGGTGAATTAAAAATAAAAATCCAGCATGTTGCCCACCCAGCTCATTAGGTAAGATTAATGTTCAAATGTAAATAATGAGTAAATAACTATAAAATAATATTATGGTTATAAGACTGTTGTGTTGCTTTGTGTTGTCATTATGCTTATGCGCCGTTTTGCAAAACGTTCGTATACTTTAGGAAAGTGGGGGTCCCGAGGTACTGGCACTGTTATTTTGGGGGTCATGGGCTGAAAAGTTTGGGAACCCCTGGTTTAGGTCATAGTTCAATTAGGACATTGAAGTAATTTTTTTATAAATGTGCCTTAGAAAAAAAAATCACTACTAGTGTGCATCTTGAGGCAAAACAAAGGCACTGATGTATTTTGAGATCAGTTAGTGTAAGTTTCTTTAAGTTGAAACAGCCTAGGCGTAAGCCTTGTCTGTGAAACTAGAGCTTTAAGTCTTAAATACATTAGATGCTGCTGAGTTCTCCAAGATGCTTGCAACCATATGAACAAACTAATATACAAGCTGTGTTGTAGGAGATCATACAACAAATCAGTATTTGAAGAGTTCACTTGCAAAACCCCATATTATACATATATTACACACATATTATACATCCATCATATTCTTTTACTTCAAACTTGCTGAAACCCCAGCCTCAGCCAAAACAGAAGTACCTGTTCTTACATAGAAACCTGAAAAAAATGCTTTTTTTAATGAAAGACATCAAATGGATTTAGAGGCTTTTGCATCTGAACTCTTCATTTGCAAATCTTAAAGATTTTTGTACATATTTTTACACTATTTATATATGGGCCATTCTACAGAGTTGGTGTAAACTGCTGTCTCACAACCAAAGAACACATTTAAAAAGCAGTTAAGTATTCAAATCTTAGATGTTTACTAAGATCATTTTATAATCGATGGAAACCCACAATAATATTTAAAATATCAGTAAGCTTAATATATATAAAATCATCATTTAGATTTATTTTAATATTTGTTTTATAATTTCTTTGTAAATTATGAAACTATTTAAAAAAAGGTGTCCAGTACAGTATATGTTTCAGTCCATTTATGATAAAAAAAAAATATTTGTGCATCACTCTCTCTAGTAGATAGGACCCATCATTTTGAGGTAAATGTAGGAATGTGACGAGACGATCTGTGTCTCGCGAGATCTGGCTGACATTTAAATCTGCATTCATGTTGCTGCTGATCCAGAAAGAGCAACACAAACAGTCTTTTCAACCACATAATGATCACCATTTCTGTGTTACAGACTAAATAACTGCAGTACTGAGATAAAAGTTTATAGTTTGGGTATAAACACTTACTGTCTACAGTAGTAATCAAAACAAAGGTATCTTAACACTTGCATGTATTGTAATGCTTATCCTCGTCACGCTAGGAGGTGGCGACAATTATTTTTTTGTATGTTTTAATAAGTGGGTTAAACTTCTGTAATGTGATGTGGTCACTACTGAAAATGTGCCGTCACAACCAAAACATGGGATGTTTAGTCAAAAATAAAGTATACTGAACTATCAACTAAAATGTTATGATAGTGTTTGGTTCAATGTATATTCAAACGAATTCTGAAGTTTGAAACCAGTATGATCAACTCTTTGCCTTTTACAAAGAAAAATTTGATTCAAAATACAACAAATCTCATAAATCATACTTGAAATATTGTCATAATTGTAATTGATACTGATTTACCTCTGAAATCTTTTCAATAAAATAGAAAAATAAAAAAATTACAAGGAAGACATAAGCAAAATCTTAATAGGTCAATATAATTCATCTTATTAAATTATATATAACTGTGTTTTGGTAGTGACAAATTTGGGGAGAGGACAAATATTCCAAAACTTTCTAAAAATACGAGAATTAACTGCACATTTACTAGAAATGTGTACCTTGAATATTATACAATTTGCATACATACAAAATTTGTGGAAAACAACTCTGACTTTGAACTAATTCTGCAGAATAGCCCATATCTCAAATGCTAACCGAATTTTGGAAAAAATAAAATTTAAGAATTTGCACTTTGAAGTTCAACAAGTTTAAAATATATATTGAGGGCAAGGAAAACAATTGATCTGATCCAGGAAATGACAAGCATGGGGAGAGTTAAAACAACCATGAGTCATACATCCACATCTTGCTCTGGCCATTTAGGCTGCAGTCAGAAAAATGTGTGTCAGAGAGCAGGAACAATTGTAGAGTCTTACAGCCAGTTCAATCTGCATCAAATCCTCTACAGCTACTAGCAAATGATGACTAAACATAAGGATGCAATCAAAGTGCCTACTGTGTGTTAAGTTTCTATGCAAGTGGGCATCACCACTTAAGAAGCAACAATACATGCGTAGCAGATTTTGACTTCCAGAACCTCAAGTTTGTTCCATACAGGCCACTCATATGAGCTGAAACCTCTATAAATTCACAGACGCATAATTCTCATTAATCACAAGCCCAATTTCAACCCAAAATTGAACGCAGCCATACCTGGGGTTCCCTCGCAGAGCTGCATGGTGAAGTGCGTTGAAGCCGTTATTGTTGGTAATTGTGACATCTGCACCTGCTTCTAGAAGTACAGAGAGCATGTCATCCCTCTTCTTGCTGATGGCATCATGCAGAGGCGTGTCTCCCTCTGAGTCCTGCAGGGGGCAGGATTAAGTAACACTCTCTTTAGAACATGTGCTGCTTTGCTAATAAATGCAACGCAGCTTTATACAAGTCTGTTCACAGATGCTGAATAAAAATGCCTAGTGTTTCACTACTGAGGGGTGTGATTACCACAAATCAGGCAGAAATATGCTAAAATATACAAATGCTTAACAGGTATAAAAATAAATGCTGGCACTCCATGGCAATGTTTCATGTGACGGCATTTGCTTTTGAAAAGCAGCCAGACAATCTGTGCTGATTATGGTAAAACTGCAGTAGATTGTTCACTGCTGAATAGAAGAGAAAAATGTCTAAAGTGCCGCAGGATGTCAATCACCTGGGAAAACACCATGAATTTATCATCTATTTATTCAGTCTGCAGTATAAACAGAATATTAATCTAATAATTACTTCCTAAATTGTGCTAAGAGCATATCAAAATAAATAAATAAAATAAAAATCACAATTTGCTGAAAGCTAAAACTGAAATCATGATCTGAAGCAAATTATTTGTGTATCGCGAATCATTTGATTTAGATCGAGACTTCAAATCATTCAACTCGCAATTTGAAGTCCCGATCTGAATCAAAAAAGCCATGAGTTTAAAATCAATCGGAGCAGTTGCAGAATATATGACTTGACTTAATTTGGTTCATCTGCTCCTCTTTTTGAATCTTCAGCCATGTTTATACAAAACTATCAGTACTACTACTGACTTGCTAGTTTATTGACATTAACTGAAAAAAAAAAAAAATATATATATGCTTTTTGAATTGCATGAAAAGATAAGTGCTTATTGAAAAAAATTAAAAACACTTATTTCATAGATACATAGTCTTTCAATAATTCAAGCACTTTTCAAGTACCTCTTCAGGAATATTGCTATTCTCAAGGGTTTTCCAGGCCTAACATTTAAAAAAATTCTAATTCAAGTACTTCGAACACTTTAAGCACCTTGTACGAATCCTGTATTAATGATATCTGAGCAAAAAAATGTAAAATAAAAACTGGTAATAACTGAGACCTAAATAGGCATATTATAATGATTTCATTTTATTACATTTACATGTAATAAACAATGTAATAAAATTACATTTTAAAATTGAAAAGTTATTTTGTATTGTAATATTTTTATATCAGCATTTTACTGTATTGTCTGTATTAATTATTGTTTTTAATCAAATAACTGCAGCCTTGAGGAGGATAAAAGACTTATAAAGAATCTTAAATATTCAAAAAGTTTGACCGGTATCGTATAACAACAAGAAGCTACTCACTAACTAACAGCTTTAGCTCAGACTGTGTGACCCAAAGGGTCAGTAAATAAAAAGCAAGGAAGATAGTTTTCATTATAAACTAAGAGGTACTGATACACTACAGGATAGAAACACTTAAGCAGATTCACCTGCAGACTGGGGTGGCAGCCAAAGTCGAGCAAAGTCTTCACCACCTGTAGGTGGCCCTTGTTGACAGCGATGTGCAGAGGCGTCTGTCTGCGTTTGTTTCTGGCATTCAGGTCAGCCCCACCTCGATGCAGCACCTCAATGACAGAACCTTCGTCCCCGAAGGCTGCATGATGGACAGCTCGGTCTCCATCCTTATCCTGAAAGAGTCACACGTCCATCACTGTCAGCGCCCTCATTTAAACACATCACAGTTTGATTCCAGTGTCTGACTGTAAAGCTTTATAACTATAACTGGCCTAGAAAAATAAAATGCTGAGGAATGCTTATGGACACAGTCATTACTAAAGCAACTGCCTTATAATGATGCAAATCTTCTGGTTAATTAATCAGAGGTTAAAAGTGATTCACAGTCATAAATTAGAGTTTGCCTAACAATCTATTCATTACTCTGGCTGACAGTGGCAAGAATTACAGTCTGTTTTTCTCCATTGGACCACAATATTTCATTAAGGAATCCAAAATGTAACCCTGGACCACAAAAGGTCAAAATTATCGCCTTTTTCTTTTATGCATCATTTTTTTCAATATTTAGATTTTTTAACACCCTCAGATTCAGCCAAATATCATCCTATCGTCCTTTTCCGATGATATATAAATCTCAAAAAAAAAAAAAAACTACTAACAAAAAAAACACGTACGGCATTCAATAAAGGACAAAGATTTCTTTACATTCAACTGGTAAAAGTTCAAATCAGTGTTGTTATCGTTAACTAAATCAAAACCTAATATATAAATATTAAACATTAGATGAAAACTGCAACTAACTGAAAAAATAAATTAATTTAAATATATTACTAAAACTGAAATAAATTATTATTATTATTATTATTATTATTTATTTTTATTTTTTTTTATTAATGCCTTTCTTGGCATTTTTGATAAATCTAAAATTTGTACATTTAAAATTATTTTATTTAACATTTGGCCACATAAAAATTATATTATACTACTTTATTACCCTTCAAGGTACTCTCTGATTTTAACAATTACCATGCTGTCACTCACAATCCATAACAGACAACCAAACAAAACCAATAAGGTACGACACAAGTAATTTGCAGTAGTCTGCGATCAAAGCTAACATAATTCAACAAAAGCATGTATGATCCCTTCCACAGCATCAAGCTCTTTCCTGCCCCAAAACATCACCAGACACTGGGACATAAATATTCGTGCTTGATTGTGAGTGGAGAACCATTCACGTGGCTTGAATAACAATGCCAGCTTTTTCAGCATCCTGTTTTTTTTTTGTTTTTTGTTTTTTCCACTCCTTGCACATAGCCAAACAGTAGATGTGCTGGCTGCATGCTAACATTAACTTATCTCAATCTCTGAAGTAGCTTAAGCCTTTTCTTCACAAAGACAAACAGACTTATTTCACTTAGCATTCCTATTACAAAAATGTGAGTCTAAAACTTTCATTCAAATTTTAATAATGCAAGTTACTTGGAAGATCACTTCATGAGTTAAAACGCTCCATTCCTCAACCTAAATCTCTCTCTGTCAGTATATACAGTTGAAGTCAAAAGTTTACATACACTTTGCAGAATCTGCAAAATGTTAATTATTTCACCAAAATAAGAGGGATCATACAAAATGCATGTTATTTTTTTATTTAGTAACCACCTGAATAAGATATTTCACACAAAAGATTTACATATTATCCACACGACCCATGACTTAAAAATGACCCTGTTGTGATGTTACCTGAAGCAAACTTATGCCAAAGAAGGTGACAAAGATGTGGGGGTCCAGGGCAACATTATTAGTATTATTTTTATTTATTTATTTATTTATATATATATTTATATATATATATATATATATATATATATATATATATATATTTATTTATTTATTTATTTATTTATTTTATTTTTTTTATTATTATTATTATTATTATTATTATTATTATTAAAGTTCAATAAGTGATATCACTATATGCTGGCCTCCATGAGGTCTCCTTAAAACAAACACTTCTACTTGAACTGTTTGAACCACAGGAAACAAGATCTAAGTAGCTTAAGGTCAGCAGTCAATCCATAGCATATTATACTTTGCCCTGTTCCAAACACAATAAACTTTAGGAGGGAAAAAAAACTGCCAAAAGTGACAAGAGGTGGTTCAGAAGCAGGATACAAGACATACCTCAGCCTCCAGGTCCACATTATGTTTCAACAGCAGTTTAAGGACGTCCACATGGCCATTTTGGCTGGCTGCCTGCATGGCAGTGTGTCCTGCACACTGCCCATTCACCTGGAAACAAAAAGACAAGGATGATCACATTATGCTATTTGCATCTCTGATATCATGTTTGTGTCATTCTATAATATGTGTGTGTGCATACGTGTCTATTTGTGATCTGCAGCATTGCGGTAAGTTAAATCAGTGTGCAAAAGCATGAATATTAATGCTGGAGCCCCTGGTGTATTTGCAGGACATGTCTTGTCCTGCCGAGCATATAATTTGGCCAGTCACCCTAGCCAATCTGACTTCTCTTCCTCTCTCTCTGTGCTACAACCAATTACTTCAGTGAGGGGAGGCAGGGCACAGAGCCAGTCCTGGCACCAACACAAACCAAAAGGGTGGGGGGAAAGAAGACTCAAACTGATCAAATATATTGAAGTAAAATCTTTATCAGGTAAAGTGACAAGTGTATCTAATACAAATCCAGGCTTTATATACTACCTACAATATCTGTAATACATGCCTTTTCTATTTATTTGTGATAAGGCCTTTTAAAAATCATTAAATTATATATATTTTTTTTTTACATGATCATTTTAGCATACATCCCAGTACAATTTATCCCAGTATAACAAAAGGAAAAATATTAAAATCTATAACATTTTAAATAAAGATCATTGTTTTACCAAGATTACGTTGAGGATAATTCTCACAAAACAATATTCTCTGTAGACTTTTTTTCCAAGATAAATTAAAAGCTTTCATAATTCACAATTTATGTATACAGTGCTGATGTATACAAACTGTTATGTTTGTTCATTCATTTGTTACCGTGTTCACTTTTAAAACACAGAAGTCACAATTTTCTCAATTCCCTGAAATTTCCAGGTCTTCCATGACCGTGGGAGTAATGCTAATACCAAGGAGTTTTAAGGATCATTGCTGCGTCACATGTTCATTGTACACTGCATTCCAGTGTCTAGTCTCTCTATTCCAAAAAAAAACTCGGATCAACTTCCTTTTCATTTCCTTTTAAAATCAACATACTGTGCAATCTTTGACGTAATCGCATAGTTTCCTATTGTTATTGTGGCGAGACCATCAAGAGCTCTGAGATCCAGTGAAGCTGATTTTGAAATGTACACAAGCAATGCTCTTTAACCATTTTAAAAACAGACTGGAATGAAACAATTGTTTTAGCAGTATGTACAGAGTGTTAACGTACAGATACAATACCAGTCAAAAGTTTTTGAACAGTAAGATTTTTAATGTTTTTTAAAAGAAATCTCCTGCTCACCAAGCCTTTATTTTATCCAAAGTACAGCAAAAACAGTACAATATTGAAATCTTTCATTTTTAACTATTCAAAATAACTGTTTACTATTTGAATACATTTAAAATGTAATTTATTTCTGTGATCAAAGCTAAATTTTCAGTGTCTTCACTGTCACATGATCCTTTAGAAATAATTCTATTCTAATGCTAATTTGCTTGCTCAAGAAACATTTTTTATTAATATTATCAATATTTAAAACATGTTTTTTTCAGGATTTTTAATGAATAGAAAGATCCAGCAAGATCAGCATTTATATTACATAAAATCTATTATTGAAAGAAATACTTTAATTTAGCAAGGATGCTTTAAATTGATCAAAAGTGATGATAAAGACATTTATAACATTACGAAAGGTTAAAAATGCTGTTCTTCTGCTTTCTGATTATTAAAGAAACCTAAAAAAAAAATCTTGATGCTAAAAACTCAGCTTTGAAATCACAGGAATAAACAACATATCATGTTATAAACATATCATAATATGTTTACTGTTCAAAAACTTTTGACTGGTAGTGTAGCTGACAGATACCTTTCTGAGTAAAACTGCTTGATTGTTTTGTTTAGTCTCATTTAAAACAATTTGTGCCCACATCTTCATACAAATGACTGTTGAATACCTTCAGCATGTCAAAGACTAGACTGAGGCACTTTCATATTCCATAAACTGAGAGTTTCAAGCTCCTAGGATGTATAAAAAAAAAAAGAGCAAAGGAAGTCTCATACATATAAGAGCGGCCATCATTCTTTGATTGTGCGTTTGATCTGAGCTGTGAGATTCCAGTTAGAACCAAAAGGTGCAGCAGTTCAAAGTGGTCTTGCTACAAATTAGAACCAGTATGCTGCTTGATCAAAGTACTACTTGCATAAGTTTCTTCATGCTGCCTTGCACTTTCATAAATGTAAGAACTGCTACCTATTTGATCAGATGGAAGAGGCTCTTGTAACAAGGACATTTTAACTCTTTAACTGTGGCGAGACTTTAACTTTAACCTCACTCATATTGACAGCAAATGAACATTAGCCAAAATATTCATTTACACTGACAATTAAAAGCAAATCAACATTAGCCGAATACTAAACAAACATGCAGGGGGTGTGCAGAACTTTATGAATAATGAGTTTTTGAATTCAGTGGAAATCTGGTGAGCTTGATGTGCAAATCTGATACACTGTGTGTGTTATGAGAGATTTCTTACATCTACATCAGGTCTCTTCAGGATGTCCTCTACTTTAGCTAGGTCGCCATTGGCCGCGGCCTTCACCAACTCTTCATTAATGTCTCCCGACTCCTGCGTCTCAAAAAGCTTCTTGAGTAGCTGAGACAGGCGCTCTGCAGGCACAGAAGGACTCTCTGTCAACACTGCTATAGTGTCATACAGAGTACACAATGACCGATGAGAAACGGATTGATGCTTGTCTGTGGTTGACTGTGAGCAATACTGAAATATAGGACATTTTCTCCTTCTGGCAAATCAATTAACACCACAGTATATTGAAATTAGGGCTGCATGATATATCGAATTCAAATTGAAATCAGAGGACAAACAGAGGCACTCCACCTCAAATCATTTTAAAAAATAGAATTATTTCCAAATAGAGCTTTTCAAGTGTTCTGGTGAAAATTACAGCATTTTTCAGATGATGTTTTCCAATATTGTGCAGCCCTAATTGAAATGGAATAATTTAAACAGACATGAAAGTAAAATGTCCATATGCACTACCACTCAGACACATCTACTCATTCTTTACTACTACAACTTTTCACATTTTATAAGTATGTTTTGAAGAATTAAAAAGCAATTAAACATACGTCTTTATACCAAAAAGGTATTAAAATTAATCACTTTAGGTAGATGTGTGTGTGTACAGGTTTATATGGTTTATGAGGTTTATGAAATGTGTATGATGACACTTTCACAGTCCACGAAAACCAAATGGCTTAAAACAAAAACATACTAAACTGTTTTTTGTTTTCATATGGAAAATGTAAAAATGCTGAAAGTTTTCTGTGATGGGTAGGTTTAGGGTTTAGAAAATACAGTTTATACAGTATTAACCAACATTTGTGTGCGTGTATGTGCATGTATATTACCTCCAGAAGCATTAGTAACAGCAGATCCAGCTGGAGCCACTTTAGTAACAGCAGCTGGATTGTATGTCCAGGATGTCCCGCAAACCTCGACTTTGAGGTCACTGTCAGAGTAAATCTGTTGCACTCTTCCCACCTTTCCAAGGGTCTGCACAAGAAAAAGAAACAAAAAAAAAAAAAACATGAGTGTGTGACTGTCCTAAAACGAGTTCCACTGCATTAAACCAACTTTCTTTTCCCTCCAAGCTCTAAAACTGCCGGAATGCTAGACAGGTTTGTGTGCAAACAGCATATTACACACAGGTACAAACACTCCTGTGAGAGCAACATCCCAAGTACTGTGGAGGGAGAGAGCGATGTGGTGGTTGGAGGAGAAAAATCAATAAGTGTAAGGTCTGGCTTTTAAAATTGAGATTGGCTCATTTAAAAGAGAGAATACCCAAAGGCTCCTAGACTTGGAGGACCATATCTCATCTATATTGCTCATAACTGAAGCTATTGGAATTCTGTTAAGCTTTATCCATTGAGGACATCAAAGAGAGAGAGAAATCCAAGAAATATAAACCAATCATACAGACCCAATGCCACTCTTAGCATCTCATCCACTGCTTTAGGAGGCAGAGCTGCTTGAAACAGCCTGTAGATAAAATAAAACAACTGTGCTATTGGAAGTAGGTTGCCAGTGGCTGCAAGTGAATCCTCATTAGCCTCTTAAACTCACAGCACACTGGGCCTTTATTACAACGATGAGGTTTTAATGCCTGTTTTTTTTTATTGGTCATTTTATTTGCAGCCAAAACTGAAATGTACCACATTTAGAAGTAAAAATCCTGCATATTGAAACAACTGAAAAAGCTGTTGATTAGTCTCTAGATTTTCTTGTGCAGACTAGAGTCCAATGTCTTAGTATGGAAAAAGGCAATTATTAGTTTAGATAAATCCATTACATAGTACTATAAAATAAAATCATTTTTCATTCAGAGCTCTGGCCGAGTGCTTAGTGTCGCAATGGCACTCATATGGGCAAAACAACTTTAAATACTCTTCCCCTCTCTCTCTTTTCCTTTTTCGATCTGCTCTCTTATTACAAAATAAACTAAATTAAAAATATCCATGTTGGCATAACAGCCAAACTGTAATATTTAACTAATCATTCACAGAAATGGTGTCATGTAATCATTAAAGGGATAGTTCAGCTAAAAATTTTAATTCTAATATTATTTATTTTAACTACACACTGTTCCAAACCTGTATGACTTTCTTCTGCAGAACAGCCTGAAAAGATATTTAGAAAATTGTTGATAACCAAACAGATTTGGTTACTACTGACTTCTATTGTAATGTGGTAATATACGTGTTACACTTGTTAAATATTTTGATAGTCCATTGATAGTCCAGCAACTTTGCAACTGTGTATGTCTACTAGCAGTCATTAGAGAATCAGTAGACAGTCTGCTTAATATCTACTAACACATTATTTTGATAATGTCGCTATAATTTTGACGACAATGTAAAATTTTTAAACATTGTAAACATTGAATATTTCAAATTCAAGCACACATTCCCAAAAGAATGCAACGAACATTCAATATTACGTTCCCTTAAGTTTTAACACGCAAGGGACGTGAGGTGGGGGTGGGTCTTTTTTCACGCATTAATAAAATGGAGACTATAGTTTTGTTAATGCAAACAATGACAAAAAAATGCTTGACAAGCTTTTTTCCCCATGACTAAGACAAGACGAAGATGCGACGCCAATGAGGTCAATAAAGGAAAGCTATGACTATATCAATATGCAATTTTGTTGGCTAAAATTGCAATTTGGTAAAACTTTACCAAAAACCTCTCTGTATTTTTTTAAAACAAAATGTTACTGCTGTACCCTTCTCTACTATGCGAGCGTTCATAAGTGCGGTTGCCAGATATCAAGTGTTCAAATCCCTATAACAGTGCTTCGTTGTTACAAGGATACTAGTCTTGCGTATCTTATTACCGGTGTTTTGCTTATTTTAACTGCAAAGCGCCGCCGATCTGAAAACACAGACAAACAAGTTGGAGTTTAGCGATCAAAATTAAAGTGTCACTCAACCAGTCTGAGTTCTGTTATGAGATCTCGAGTGTATTTTTTGCGATTGCTGAATAAAAGCACAAAATAATTTCTCTCTATTCAAACAACAGGGGATGAGTAAGTGCATTTATTCAGCAAAATAGGCTATTGCAATTTGGAATTACTATTAGGTATTTCACTGTTATAATATTTTTCATAATATATTTTTCAGTCTTTGGTATTAATTTAAATATACACATGTATATTAAAGTGAAAAAAAAGTGAAAAAGTGAAAATTATAAAAAGCCTATAATGAATCAGTACACTAGATGAGGTGAAATAAACCATGTATGAGTCCACACTGATTTGTGCTCATGGTGGTGGTGCATCCATGAGGCAAATTTCCCCAAATTTGCACAATTAGCCAAGAAATACCTCTGTTCCAGCAACTAGCTGCTCATCTAAGAGGGTTTTTAGTGCCAGTGCGAACACAGTTTCATGCCACAGAGCTTTTCTTAATTCAGAGACAGTTGACAGACTTGTGCAGCTAAAAACTTGTACGAAAAAAAATGTACTTATTCCAGTTTAAATATTTTCCCCAGTTGCACAGTGTAAATTGTGAATTGCATACACTAAAAAGGTTGATAGAATTGTTCATTTTATAAAAAGCAGTAAGTGATCATCTGGTCTAGATTTTTTAACTTCTTAAATTTGCACTAAACATTTTGTATTTACTTTGTAACAATAGCTGTTCTATTTTTGTTTTGTTTTTTAATGGGTCAAAAGAATATCATGTTTTTTTATTATTTAAAAACAAATGCAAACATACCGAGATATATACTGAATATTGTTTTTTTTTAGATATGGCCCAGCCCTAATTCTAATGAGAACTAGTTGTAGTTGCAAATTAATGAGAGTAAATTGACTTGAACAGTTGCAAAGTTGCTTCTAGTTAGCAAAATGTCTAAAGTGGACTATTAAAATAAAGTGTAACCACATACATTTCTCAACATATTAGTTCCACAGAAAAAAAGTAAATCATACAGGTTTAAATGGCATGTGGGTGAAACGATAAGAGAATTTTAGTTTTTGCGTGAACTATCTCTTTAAGGATGAGGGAGGTGATGCTCACTGGCAACATAGCTTCAGCCCACTCTCCATGTCCTCTCTGGAGTAGTTTGATGCGGTCAATGTCATAGCAGATCTGGACCAAGTCTCCCACCATGAACTGAGAGCTGCCTCCCTCAGCGCCAGCTGCCACATCTCCACTACGTACAACGTTCGCCTTTGTGAGCACCGCTGGGTTAAATGTCCACCTACAACACACAAAAGGCTCTGTGTTCATTTCAGCACAAAGTTATGGACCTTTAACTACAGTAGTTAAATTATTAAATGTTAAAAAATTTGATTTTCCTGACTATAATTTAAAATGTCAGGCTTTACAAAGTTAATATTGTTACATGGTTTACTTTGTGATTTTGCTTAAGCAGTTTCAGTTTTCATGACTAATGGTAATGTTAGGGTCTTATATAATATCAATTTAGGACTTGATACACCAATTTACCAATTCAGAAAGACCACTTTGTAGACCGTTTATATACAAAATTAAGATTTGAATGTATATTTTATTAATCAGCATTAATAATTAGCATTTATGATGATGTGTCATATTTGTGAAGTTTGTGACTGCCATACATATTTATGATAAGTGTATAAATAGTCTTTTCAGAGGTGCTGTGTGGCTGACCTGTTTCCACTTGGATACTGCACAACAATGTCATGGTCTTCATCAATGCCACACACAGTGCCTGTGGTGGTGAGCGTTTCAAACATTCCATCAGTCCAGCCTCCGTGACCATGCTGCAGCGACTGAACAATCTCCAGGTCCAAATCAATGTTGACCAAATCTCCAATCTGCAGGCCTCCTGGGTTCCTGTTTCCATTCTGCTCACCTACAAGAAAGCCACAGAGGAAAGAGTAAGCTCAGAAACAGAATGTATTCTCATGACTATTATCATTTTAAGAGCAACATTTACCAAAACCATTAAACAAAAAAAACAAAAAAAAAACAAAAAAAAAAAGGAAAAAGTGAACATCAATACATCACTTTAGAGCAATGTTACTCACTGCGCGGCTCGCCAAGCTTTAATTTGTGGCTCGCATGGCAGTAAATATGATGATATGATCAATACAGAGATTTCATAAAAACATTTAAAACAAGCAGGGCAGGGCTATAACAGAACCCATTTAAAAACTCACCAGATGCGAGTGCGCGACGTGACAAAATACAATAGAACCCATTATATTTAGGTCCATTATAATTATGTTTTCCGCAATGCAAAAACACAAACGGAATCGCGGAATCCAGTAATAAGAACAGAATACTGTATAACATGAAATATCACGTAATTTGATAAAGTTTTGGATGAATAAATCAAAAGTACATCATTACTAGTGGTGGGACAATGAATTGATATGCCGATTTATCGCGATATTTCTGGCCGCGAGATGTTATTGATAAACTGCCACCAAGTATCAATATTTTTTAAACATACAAAAGATCTAAATTCATACCTACATGATATGGTGACCTCCTGACAGATACATTTTCGACTGTTATGCTATGTAAAAACTGATTTACATCCATTGTCATATGCGTTTATTTATGTTTCTGACCGTGCACATGTAAGCGAAAGAAAACATCCGTTTTATGTGAGAATGAAGAAAATCTGCCTGCGAGAGAACAGATTGGTGCTCTCGCATTCTGATGCACCCTCACATTACAATAATGCGCTCTAGACATTTGTCATTAAAATGACACAGAAGCTGCCACAAACTATTAAAATAAGAAGAAAGTCATGTCTGAAAGCTGCATCAATGTTTTTTTTTAATTGGTTAAAATGAATGGAGAAAAACTGGATGCTCTTTCTCTCTCTCAGATATTACAAGTGCGCATCCTAATATTATTGCATATAAAAACAGGCTGACAATTTCGCTGAGATAGAGTTTACGAGATGGCAATAACAAATGTGTATTTTCTTAATTTCTCTAGTACCGATAGCAGAACCGTTAATGCCAGAGCTTAGCGATACTCCGGTCTTTCATAATTTATCACCGGGGCCGATTTAATACCAGGTTTCAGTACCCATCCCTAGTCTTCTGCAGCGAGCTAGACAAGACGAGCGTTTGAGGTTGAAGTACATAAATTGTAATTTTTTTTTAGAAAATAACTGATTGTTTTGCTAGACAAGACGCTTCTTCCTCAGCTGGGATCGTTTAGAGCCATTTGAAGCTGCATTTAACTTGCATTTTGGAAGTTCAAATTCGGGGGCACCATAGAAGTCCATTATAAAGAGAGAAATACTGAAATGTTTTCCTCAAACACTATTTCTTTAGGACTAAAGAAAGAAAGACATGAACATTTTGGATGACAAGGGGGTGAGTACATTTCTGAACATTTTTGTTCTGGAAGTGAACTACTCTTTAAATTGTTAATGTGCTGTCTGAAATGTAATTCTCTGTGTACGCACAGAAAGTGCTGTGCGAGTACCAAAATGATTTAAAATGATTTAACACCACTTAAATGTTTAAACTGACAACACTTCAAACTAATTGTCATGCCCGGTTTCATATAATGTCTATAAAAAGTTCAAGTACTTTTCAAATACCTCTTCATAAACCTGTGTGTTTTCAAGGGTTGCCCAGTACTTAAATTCTCAATTCAAACCTCAAACTCAAGTACTTTGTAAACTGTAAATATAAATGTATACCATACAGCTCTTTTAATATGCTTCACTTTTTATGCATTTGTCTGCTTTATAAATGCATTTTGTAAAGATAAGTGAACTTCAATAAATAACCATTGCTCAGTGAGTATGAAGCAGTGAACACTGCATAGAGACCCTGTAAATTGTAAATCACAAGATGTTGCGCTTTGTGGGAGCATTTCTTAAAGTTTCAAAAGTAATTAATTTGAGTTGACCATTCTTGTACAGAACCTTATGCTATTGACTTGGGTAGCAAAGAGCCAATTATGGACTAGGGCCAAAAGAGCTTTTAGACAGGAATGTGTCACTGTAGCAATGTATGTTTGAAAATCAGCCTCACCATACCATCTAGTGCTGACACCTAGTGGAGGCATCTCATACAATACACTCATCCAATTAAGACGCAATAGAGGACTTCACTTGACCTACGAGGCTTATAACTCAAACATATTCATGTTATGTGTTACTGAGTCTACTAGTATGACATATCTGGAAAGCTTACCCAACACTGGACAGTGGTCTCTGTAAAAAGTGCCTCCTTTGGCATCTTGCACACATTTCAAATCAGACTAAAAAAGAAAAAGACAATTAATTATAATAGATTTGTTAAAAAAACATTCTGAGTGCCTAATCACAAACATCTAAACAGTGTAACAGTCTCTGTGATACAGTTGTCTGCATTTCCCTCCCTTTATCCAAATCTAATTAATAATTCCAGTGGCAGATGGCTGCGCACACCCTCCGGATATATTGCAATCACAGACAAAAGCCGTTGCCCAGCCACAAAATGATTGGCTAAAATTCAGACGTCGCAGAAAGTCTAACAGCCAATGAATGGGCAACGTAGCACTTCAATAAGTGAGGCACGCTTTCTGCAGACCACACCCCTTGCTCCCTTTGCCTTTGGTCTTCGTGTTGAATCTCACTCTCTTGTGAAGAGACAGAAAGAGAACAGATTTCTTTTATCATGCAGATAGCTCATCCAGCTGCCCCTCACAATGGCTGCCCTGCACATGGCACTTATAAAGAAGGCCAGCTTATGGGATGACTAGTCTGTGTGTGGTGCAGTGCGTGTGCAGGGGGGTGGGTAGCAACACAAAGGCCAGTTAACTGCAGTCTTTTGTGTATGTGTATAGTGATGGGGGTGGCTCACCATGCCCTCGAATCCCACTCGGTAGAGGTTCTTGGCCCCGTTGTCCCAGAGGACGTAGGCTGCGCTGTGGGGGCTGGCAGCACTCCAGTCCTGGATCTCTGTCACCTGAAACATAGGAGGATGGTGAGGGAGGGAAAAGTGAAGAGGAAGTGATCCAGACAAGACAAGAAAATCAAAGACTTACTGAAAATCCTTCACTTTAGTCACATAACTAAAGCACTCTATGGCCTGATTAATTCAGATAACAAACACAATATTAAACGGCACAAGACATAAATGTAATTAACGTCTTTAATGGTCAGTTCAAATCAATAAATAAATAAAAGGTTTGGCACTGAATGGTACTTATAGTTATTCAGAAATTAGACTAGATGAAACAGTGACAAATTATTGTAAAATGAAGTAGATCAATTGTGTTAATGATCCAGTGTCAGACATGTTAAGATTACCTCTACATTATGTAATTTCATTCAGACAATAAACAAGATTAGCAGTTTGTAAAAGGTAAAAGCACTGAACAAGCATCAAGCACACTGAGAGTGCCAGGAGAGTGAATGTTTTTACCACCAGACATGCCATTCAACATGCCAAACGGAGTGGCAGAATGCTGCTTTAATTAGGAATGCTGGATTTAGCAGTCAAACTTAATGTTTATGTTGAAGTAGGCTTACTCTTTGAAAGAAGTGTGCTTGAAAGCACTCTTTAAATACACTTAACTGGAGTGGACTGAAATATCTGATAATTCAAAGACCAAATGAATAGTTGACTTAAACAGCACTGTTTGGCATCACTCTTTCCTCAGATGGCATTAAAATACCGGTGTTGAACTTATGGGAAAGATTAGAGTGCAGCAAACTGCTTTAGAAAACCACACAAAATGTAAAAAATGATGTTGCCTAATTTGCAGGTTAGTCAATAAACAAAAGAGAAGCAGTGCTTTCTTTTTCTTTAGCAATAGAGCACTGCATAAATCTATTAGACTGACGGTAAATATGAAAAGTGATTAGCCTAATACAACAGTTCATCACAATACATGTGAATAGATATCTGAATAGACATCTAGTCTATTCAGACATCACTGAATAGACAGAAAAGCATGAACCAAAGGTAGAGTAAACACTTGTTTTAAACTGCACATGAAGTGTATAAATTACTGGCAATTCTTTTTAATTAGTTTCTCCACATAACTGGGGCATTGCATTAAGTGTAAACAACTGGAATCAAACCAGTAATCTTCACATTTGGGCGTTTTTTTTAATTATTATGCGACATTTATTAGGGATGTGACGAGATCTCATGGCACACGATCTTGTGAGATCCGATCTGTGAGAATGTGACTATATCCTCGCAAAACATTTTGCAGTGTTTACATTAAAGCTGCACGATTAATCCTTAAAAGATGATTTCTGTTCAAACACCAACCCCATTCTTTTCCTGAATGACAACGATTTAGTAGTGTTTATTAAGACATCCCGCTGCTCCCGCTCCACTGATGCTTATGATGTGAAACAGGTGTTAAAGACATTCAAATCTGCATGCTGCTGCTGATCCAGAAAGAGCAACACAAATAGTCCTTTCAACCACATAATGATCATTATTTCTGTTACAGACACGTTTAAAAAGTATTTATCATTGAATCATTCATTCAGAAAATTCCAAAAGTGAAACAAGTCTATTAATTAAGACACAGACTTCATTTTTTTTTATTTGATTAAATATAATTTTTAAAAGTCTTAAGCAATGAACATATTTTGTTGAGATTTATCCAGATTCATGCAGCTTTAGTTTACATGTTTATTACTGCATATACTTCATTAAAATATAAGTTTCATTTCATAAAGTATAAGTTCATATCAAAATGCACCTATATTTTTTTGCATTTTGTGTTTTGCAGTTAAATAAAAAAAAATGGTATTTTCCCTGTATGTTTCATCATTGAGGATTTCTTTAAAAAAGTTAAAAACTCTCGTCTTGTTCTCGTGAACCCAGTCTCGTGTCTCATCTTGTGGAATAAGTGTCTCGTCACAGCCCTAACATTTATATTTGGTTGCACTTTATTTTGATAGTCCACTTTAGACATTCCACTAACTACAAGTAACTTTGCAACTACAAGACAACTAATACCCATTAATTTGCAAATACATGTCTATTAACTCTCAGAGTAGACTTTGGTTAGGTTTAGGGTTAGTAGAATAAGTTGAGACATACTTGCAAAGTTTCTTATAGTTGGTATGTTGTATGATGTGGACCCATCAAAATAAGGTGTTAGAAGATATTAAGCAGACAGTCTACCAATACTCTGACTGTTAGTTGTCATTTTGTTGCAAAGTTACCCACTGTTGTAATGTAGAATGTCTATCAAAATAAAGTGTTACCTTGTATTTTTAATAATACCAGTTTATAACTTTTTAATAATGTAAAGTTTGTATGTAGTTTTAAAAATGTAGTTACAAGGAAACTTGCAGAGTTACTTTTCAGTGCAATTCTGAAACTTTGTTTCACATAATTTAAGTTGCTGCTTATGTAGGATGCTTAGCTCACTTTCAGAACAAAAATTGACAGATAATGTACTCAGCCCCTTCTCATCCAAGATGTTCATGTCTTTCTTCAGTCATAAAGAAATTGTTTTTTGAGGAAAACATTTCAGGATTTCTCTCCATATAATGGACTTCTATGGTGCCCCCGAAGTTTAAACGTCCAAAATGCAGCTTCAAAGGGCTCTAAACGACCCCAGCCGATAAAGAAGGGTCTTAGCGAAACGATTGGTTATTTTTGAAACAAATTGTCAATTTATATACCTTTTAACCTGAAATGCTCGTCTTGACTCGTTCCTGCGATGCCCAAATAACCGATCATTTAATTACATAAGACCCTTCTTCGTTTAGAGCCCTTTGAAGCTGCATTTTTAAACTGCAGTTTGGAAGTTCAAACTTGGGGGCACCATAGAAGTCCATTATATGGTGAGAAATCCTGAAATGTTTCCTCAAAAAAACTATTTCTTTACGACTGAAGAAAAAAAGACATGAACATCTTGGATGACAATGGGGTGAGTACTTTATCTGTAAATTTTAGTTCTGAAAGTGAACTAATCCTTTGAGGTAGCACTATATTACCTATGTTGCATGATATAAGTTCATTCAAATACAGCTGTCTGCTAAATGAATAAATGTGAATAATAATGCCTTGTCACCGCCTAATTTTGCTTCAGTGAATGTGAAAGAGCATATCATAGCTGTATCTACATGATGGGGGAAAGTTTTTCCATCTTAGAAATGATGAGTAAAGAAAAGCTAGCATAACAAAACATGTTGAGGCATTACCTTCCCTCGTCTTCCATTCCCGCCATCCTGATCCTCCCACTGCCAATCCACTCCTCTCACCACCCGTCCTCCTGCAAAGATGCCCCGGGCGGTGATCTTCTTTGACTTGCGACGAGATTCCAAAAGAACTCTGTGGAAACACAAAAGCATGTTACAAAGCCATCAATGCAAGTTCAGAAGATATGCTTTGGAATATAAGAGCATAAGCTTTACAAAATGGCAAATTTCGAAAATTATTGTTAAATATTAAAGGTGGAGAAAACAAACAAGATACTGTAGGCTTGTCATAACTGACATGGCTTAACTCCAGTTTCTTTGAATCTTGAAGGTAACCTAAAACCTGCAGAATAAAAAGGATAATCCTGTATAATTTATAAATCGCTTATTGTTTGTTTCTAAAAGAGAAGCTTGTCTCCCATCTGGAAGCTGCCCCATGCTGAACCGCAGCAGACAGTTTCTGATCCTCCAGCTTTGCTGGCATGTGTTCATTTTTCTTCTCTATGTGCCCCTATCTGCAAACAGCTCTCAATACGCAATACGAAAAAGAAAAAAAAAGAAAAATCACATTCCCAACACATTTAGTTTATGAGATTACAAATTTAGGTTAAAAAAAAAATCTAAAATACTAAAGAGACTTGCAGACAAATAAAAATAAAAGAATTGTATGAGCATAAAATGATCATATGTACCCTAAAGCAGCTGGAAACCACAGCATGGGACAGCAGCTGCCAAAGGAAACACCCAGCAAAAAAGGCCTGGCTTCATCACAGTCTTTGTGTGTTGTACTTCACTAACCATTCTCACTAGGGAAATAGAGTCACACTTAGTTGAAAGGAGACCAGCTGTTGAGCTGACCTATTGTTTCTCTGAGCTCATGTTGAGGGCAGTTATGGGTGGCTGCCACGAGAGACGTCTAAACAACTGCTAGACTTCTTAATAGCCTTACCATATGGAGACAGTGAAGTAGACGTTACTCAACCCAGGAAAAAAGAATAGAATGCAACTCTAAAAACAAAAAAGCAGCTCCGTTTTCATTTTCCATGCAAGAAAGTTTACTGGGTGAACAAGACATTTCAGCTGTATTACAAATGTATATAGATATGTAGCCAAGATGTGCATGGCAGCTAGTAAAAAAGTTTCATACATTTTGGTCAGACCCACATTAACCACAGATCATACTAAGCAGAAATAGACAAGCACATATTTCCTGTTTTATTATCATGACACACAAGCAAACTATAGACAATTTAATGAATCTTGATGCATCTTCGCTTATACTTTTGTGAGAGAAGCGGGTCATTTTATATTATGACCACAGCCAAGCCAATATTCAAAACACCACAAATGAGCTTACAACAGCAATTACTTAGCCATGCCCACCGAGTGGGATGTCAAACAAACCATTGTCACAAAGCAAGCTCACAATTTTTTTTTTATCAGGTTGTTATTTTGAAACTAATTATAAAGTTAAATTACAAGGAAAGATCTATCCAAGTGTCAAAAGTCAGTTAAAAAATGTAATAAATATTTCCAATAAAGAAAAATGCACAATAACCTACACTAAGGAAAAAAAAGGATGCTTTTTAGGTAAATCATGTGTTTTTAAAGGGGGTGGGGGAGTGTGAAGGCCAATGTCAAAAAAGAGCAAGTGCTATTTTAACCAACTATTTCCCTTTCTAATAGCCTCCACCAAACTGCATTCTACTATTCCTTTTCTTTGAGCAAAAAAAAGATATTTTGCTTCTGGGTGATTATTCTAAATTTCCAAGTTTATTTGCTCATGTGGTCTACCGCAGAGTCTGATTCAACGCTGGCAATATTCGAGATTACTGGCTTGTTTCAGGAACAAAATGAACGAAAATTCATTCACTAGCCTTTCTGCCATAATGTTTACCAAGTTAACAATAAACTAAGTTTGCTAAGTTTGTTTACTAAGTTTGACAACATGGCTTATCAGAGGAGTGAGGTTATTTGAGCTGTCAGTCATATGTGTGTCAATGTCAACTGCTAATTATATTGCTTAATATTGCTATAGAGTGTTATCACAATGCGTCATCAAGCGGCTATGTTGGCAGCACTGAACGTAAACAATGCCAATGAACTTTCAAATTTCGCTGATTATTGCTGCAGAAAATGGTCAATTATTGTATTATTTTGGGCTGTACTAAACGGTCAGACCAGGAAAAAACATTTGAAGTACTATAGACTGCCAAAAGTTATAACAAATCGTGGAGAAGTGTGCGAAAAAAACGTCTGAGGAAACAAAAGGATTTCCGAGGCAAGAATGCAACATTCCTGTATGTTCTTATCATTACCAGTCAGGTAGGTGAAATATTAAGCGAATATCTTAATACTGCTCGTACATATCTTTACCACCTATTAACTTTAGTTTGTCAAAATATTGCTCCCTTTCCTGTTTACGAAGTCCTGCTCTATATGATTTAGCAGCTTCCACATTTTTTCCCATGGTTTAAACAGCATAAACATCAACAACTAGTGTCCAGTAGTTCAAAAGAAAGTTGACCAGATTTAATTTGCATTATACTATATTTTTTACCTGATTTATCTGTTACAGTCATAACATACAGTAGATAAAGTCTTTATTAAGCCTTTAAGTACAGTAAAGAAAAAAGTTTTTGCCCAAATAAAATAACCAATGCTGCCTTGAAAACAAAACAAAAACAGCACAAAAGTAAGAAGATCCTGGATAGCAAAACACAGGATTTTCAAATTTGTGATCATTTAGATCCAAACTAAACTGTACAACTGGACCCAGGTAGACATGACAGATAAAGTACAATGTCCCTAAATTATCTGAATAAATTTTGGTTTGACTGTAAATGTTGACAAATGAACTGTTCTGTTCTATTAAAGTGTGGTATTCCCATTGAACTTCATGCCATTGAAAGGCATCAGAGGAGTGGTCTACTGGGCAACAACAGCCTATAACTGAAGAAAATGTTGCATGCTGGGTCTGAAACTGGCCAGAGAAGCAGCCACAGAGGGAATAATGCCAAGGAGTCAAGACCACAGGGAGAAGACTCACCTCTCACTACCAGGGGTGGTGATGCGGTAGAACCTGTGGCGCAGGTGGTGCTTATCACCATGGTAACATGTGGTGCAGAGGTCATAGTTGGTGCACTCTGCACATTTCCATCGGATCCCAATGATGGGCTGCTGCCGACAGGTGTCACACATGGTGCCATCATGCTTGATTCCTGTAACATGGTAATTATACGCATATGACACAGGAGTTGGCTTGAGATACACAAACATACCAATACATCTATGTAAAACGCTATTTTAAAATATCACGAATGTAAGTTTGGTTAAAGAGTCTCACCTGTGGGCGCACTGTCTAGAATCCTCACATCATAAGCTCCGGAGCAGCGGTAATTGGCGGCGGTGCCGTTATCCCACACTACCACCACTTCCTCCGGGCTCTCAAAACTCCTGACAGTGCCGACGTGCCCTTCTCCTCCATCCTGTTTACCCCACTTCCAGTCAGGCCCGCGGATAACTCGAGCACCAACTCCTTCCATCATGACTCGGTTATTCCTACCGGTGGTCATTTACAAGCAAATTTTGTAATAAAAGTTACTTTTAGCTAGCCGTTAAGCCAGCCCAGAAAACGTGAGTTTTTAAAAGAACAGACTCGTCCCGTCTTACATCTGGGTCAATTGCAAGTGAAGGAGGACAATTTAGCGGTATGGGCAAGTAAAGGGATGACCTAGTTTTCTTATATCATACAGTTAATGTTAATCGTCTATTAATTTCCTGACGAGAGAATTTAACGTTAACTGTGAAGTATTCCGAACTGTGCAAGTTAGCGACAAATAATTGTCGTTTTCGTAAAATATCGTTTACGGAGTAGACTTAGCAAATTTACGTTGTAATTCTCATTGATATTGGACACAATGTTGCGGTAAATTTGGCAAAGATTGCATTTCAGTCTCTAAAGGCTATTTTTTTTTAGCAAAGGCCAGTTAGCCAGTCTAGGCTAACCAGCTATAGCTAACCTTCCTAAAGTTGTAGGCTGTTACTAGTCGTTATCAAAATCGCAACAAAAACGTTCGATTTAGGAAAAACACAACCGTCGTTTTTATCGTGAGATGCAAAATGGTTTGCAAACTTTGTTGTGCGTTCGCAAGCGTTCAACAGATGGTCCAACTTCGCGTGACGCGATTGAATGTCTGTCCGCTGCTGTCCACGAAAAGCTCCTGCTCAGCTTTCAATGCAACTAAACCACTTTCAGCAAACCGTCCCGTTTTTTAATAAGTGGCAGTGCAATTTCTGAATGAAAGTCTGTAGATGAAGTAATCGCAGTTCTTCATGCCCGAAACAAATGCACGCACGGGTTTGTAAACAGCGGCCACATCGCCACGGATGAGGAGACCTTTGTTAGTGCTTTCCCAAGAATTCCACCAGCAGAACTTATTATTTCCTTGTTAAAAAATAATCGGATATAATTTCTGAAAGATGTCCTTACAGCCGACCTTTAAAACCAGGTAATATCCAAGATTTGGTGAAAATGCGTTCTTGAGAAATGTTTCATTGAGGTGCAACTCAAGACGAACGCGTCGCCATTATTGTCAATCAGAGCTTGAGCCAGTGGAGGTGGGACTGTTTGGGATCCAAGCAGTTCCCGTGGCGTAAAATGACGTCACGACAGGATTTAAAGTGAGCAGAGCCCAGACACAAAATAAATTGTGGAATCTGTATTGTCTGTCTGATTGTAGATTGTATCACTCTCTTTTATGTATCTCAATTCTTTATTATGTATCTCACTATTTTCATTATTAAATGTACGCATACTCAACAATGTCATGTTCTGTATGGAAGGTTTTTAATATTACATATAACGTCAAATGTATAATTTATTATTATTAATAAAAGATTAAACTGAAAAAAAAAAAAAACTTATGTATGCAATGTCATGTAATGTGATGTCATGTAAACAGAGCTGGGTAGTAACTGATTACATGTAATCTGGATTACCTAATAATATTCCGAAAATTAAGTACTTGTAATTAGATTGAATTACATTTTAAAATACTTGTAATCAGACTACAGTTTTAATGAATTACATGATTACATATTTACACAATAGCAATAAATTATTCATAATTTATTGATTCTCCTCGATTTTCATCTTTTAAATTTTTCTTTCTAAATTAGCCTACTTATATACATTCATGATGTCTTCAGGTTTTTGTGGACATTCACACAAAGATCAGTCATTTAGTCATGTGGCGACACAGCATTTGACCACTGATTTACAAAAATCATTTCAGGTTTAAGAAGTGTTTTAATATTGCATCAACAACTGATGAACATAGATTTTTATTTAAATTATCACTCTGTAAGTTAACTATGAATTTCTATGTCTTTGAAAGACATTAAAATGCACAAATTCACAAACATTTTTGTCATCCGATCCTCTTTTACCTAATATATTTACTTAAAATACCCCTGAAATTTTGAAATAAATATTTTAATAATTATCACATTTGCATGCTCATTGGTTCTCTGGTGTTGGCTATGGTCACATGTAGGGATGCAACGATTATAGATTTTGTTGGTACGATTATAATCTGAGGAATAATCACGGTTTCACGGTTATCACGATTAGTGTGAATTTATTAATTTACGTTATTAATAACACTATAAGCTTATAAATTCACATGAAAACTCCTTATATTTTAAAGTGTTATTTATTGCTGCCTTTTGAAACAGACATGAACTCAGTAACCAAATTATACAACACAAAATAACAAAAACAAACAAAATTACATTTCTCTCTTTGGAATGAAAAAAAAAAGTGAAAAAAGGTTTTTGATTTAAGCATACTTTAACACTAAAATAAATAACAATCAAAATAAAATATAGTCTTTGCTATTTGGAATTAAATATAAGCTAGCTTACATATTAGCTAAGTATTTACCTTTTGAAGACTGTAGTCAAAGTTTGCTGGACCTCTGTCTGAAAGGCTCTTTTGATTAACTATATTACAATATTGTTTTGTATTTTAATTTTGTGTATATTTTTCCACAACTTTTTGGACCCGAATAGAAACATAATGAAAAAAAAAATATATATATATATATATAGTGGGGGTTTGTTTGAAAAAAAAAAGTTTGATTTTGTGTTATTATTATTATGATTATTAATATTATTATTATATTGGAATTATCTAAGATTAATGAATGTTTAGAAGAATTTCTCTTGAGAATCAATACACTTTCAAACAACGTCTAAGGCAAAAGAGTAAAATGTAAAAAGTGTTCAAATAAATGGCTTATTGAACCTAAATATTAAAATATTTAGTGCTATGAAGAACACCACTGCGAATACAAAAATCTGAATGGCTATTTAATTCATTTAAATACGTTTTAGAAAGTAGCGCAGCTGCTTTGTTTCTGGGTTAACGTTGCATTTGCGGTTTAGCGCCATCTGTTGTCAGAGAGTGAATTACACTTTCACTCTTATTCAGAGGGTCTCTCAGGCGTTGCGCCATGTGCTTCTGTTTACATCACGCGTCTTCAACGCAGTTTACAGCGGTGTTAGGCCTTTAACTAGTTAATGGGGAAAGTATTCTTAAATTTATTATTTTCGGTATTTTGAAATGCCCACGATAACAATACCGTGAATATTCATTATTGTGATATATCACATTACAGAATACCGGCACATGTCTACTTAGCAGCAATCTGTTTACGGCGCGTTTTTCAGTTCGGTTCTTTGCAACAGAAACACGGTGTTGCGGAGCCTTTACAATTAATTAACCGTGACGATTTAAATCGCGGTTAATAGTTTAATCGGTTAATCGTTACATCCCTAAACAACTAAAATATTAAGTACTTTTTTATTTTGATTGATTTTTTAACATTATTATTATTATTATTATTAACAACATTTAACATGACGTAATATAATGTTTAATGCACTTCATGTTGTTAATAACAACAAATGAAATATATTTTCTTACTCAATATTATACAAGATTATCTTATTTAAATCAGCGTGATAAACGAGTTAGGTCAAAAGTAATCTAAAAGTAATCTTCAAGTAGTTTGATTTTATTACCTAAAATGTGTGATGTATTAGATTACGTTACTAACTACAATTTTTGTCATGTAATTTGGAACCAGTAACGGATTACAATTTAATCTACAGTAATCTACAGCAATCTACCCAGGTCTGCATGTAATGATATGGTATGTACAGTTGCAAAATTATTCAACCCCCTTGACCTGCAAGACAATTTGCTCCAGAGAACAAAATTTTGTGAAAACAATTCAACTAAGACATCGGTACACTATTAAAGAAAGTTTATTAATACACATTTGAATAATTCTGAGAACGAAAGCTGATAAATAATGAAAAAATAAATAAATTAAATTAAATTAAATTGTCTCTAAACGTTTATGTTCAAAATGATTCAGCCCCCAAAAGTCAAATTTGGTGCAGAATCTTTCATTCTCTAAAACCACCAATAAACACTGCTTGAAAAAGCTGAAAAAGATCACTGATAATTACTGATAATCTTTGGTTTTCACTTTGCCACTGCCTTATTCATATTCAACCAAATATTTCTAAATAGAATTAAACTGGAGACTGAACAGGCCACTCGAGAACATGCTATGACTGATCCCTGAAACAAGCATGAGTAGATTTGGATATATACTTTGGGATGATTGTCCTGCAGGAAAGTCCACTGATCATTAGCTTCAGTCTTTGCACCAAAGGCATTGCAATTCTTGCCAAAATGGCCTGATACTTCAAAGAGTCCATTACATCCTTCATACAGTCATGATTTCCACTGCAACAGTAAAACACCCCCATAACAGGACTGGTTCAGCTTTAACAGCACTGGTTTGACTATGGAGATGGTGTTCTTCTGCTCATAAGTTTTGCTATTTTTGCACCAGACATACTGCTGATCCATGGGTCCATAAAGTTCCAGTTTGGTCACATCACTCCATAGAATATTTTTCAAGAACTCCACAAGTCTATCTAATTTAGCATATTCAAGTCAGCATTTTATGTGCTTCTTGGTCAAGAGTGGCATTCGGCAAGATGCCCCAATGTGAAAGCCATGCTGGTCTTGTGTTCATTTTATACTCTGCATTGAAATGTTTTTCCACCTTTCATTGGGTCATCTTGAAAGTCTTTGTCTGTAGACTGCAGGTTTTTCCTCAGTTGTTCTGGTCAAGCATTTTTGATATCGTGCTTTTTCTTCAACACCCTCAAAGGTTTTCTGGAACAACTCATTTTAAGCTAAGGAATAATGCTGCCAGCTGTGTCTCTAGGAACTTTTAATGTCTTGGAAATCTTAAATTAGCCTTAGACTTTCTAAAGTAATCAAATTATTGCTTCTCTATAGCTTTTGTAAGAGTTCTATTGACTTTGTCATATTAACTACTCAAAAAGCTTGTATTTGTAAAGTACTGCAGTCTCTGGGGTTGAATTATTTCGATTGCTTGTATGTATTTTTAATTTCTGAAGGTTTGGGCCTCCATATTCTTCTCAAAGTATTAAAAGTACTACCAAGGTTCTGCAGCACTTAGAGGATGATTGAGACCTCAATGTCTGTTTTATAGTCTGTTTGTTGTTTGTTTGTTTGTTTGTTTGTTTTGTCTTATTAAACTAGTTTTTTGTGATTGTCCTGGATTGGTGTTCACTGCAAATCCTATGTATATTATGAATAGTCTTAGCAGAAGCAATTAGAAGAATATAGAATGAGCAGCCTTTTCATTAAACCCATTTGTATCCTGGCTTTTAATAGGTTTGGTTCTTTATTCAATATTTGGTGCAATATGGTTCACTTGCATTGCACTTGGGCAAATTCAGTTTCTCTAAAATACAAAGCCTGATTTGATAATATTTGTGTAGCTGCACAAACAAATGGCATTTCAGCCGGTGCTGAATGCCATTTCGTCAGAATCTTTCCCCTTAAGCATGAAGATCATCTCCTTGCTAGACAGTGATCTAAGAAACATGAAGCCTACTGCTCACTGTAGAAGAGCCCTGATAGTGGAAAGACACTTCAGCTGATCAGAGTTTTTCCCCTGCAGCCATCCGGTGAAGCTTAAGCAATTTGTTGTGGCATTTATTGCAAAATATCATGCCACAAGCGTGGCACATGCAGGGCACCGCTGCATGCCTTGAATGAGCACAATCAGTGCATTACTTGCCTGGGCCACTCCTACAACGAAGAGCATGATTCTTGCCTCGCTGCCTTCATGGATTGCTTTCTTTCAGGAAAGCAGCCCTGCCCCTTTTGCTCTCCCATTTCCTTCCTCCCAGGAGCCTTGTAGGAAGAAACAGCAGAGTCAGAGGGCTAAGCAGACAGATCCAAGTGAGCTCATGCCAGCACAGATCCTGCATGACTCAGTCTGCCCGGAGGGAGAGGATTCCCTGGTGCTCTTTTCCTGTGGAGATCAGTGCTCCTTATCAGGAGCAAGCAGTCTGGTCTATTTTGGAGGATCCAATGAGGATGTCATGGGCATGATGCCGAGGAAAGGTGGTGCTCCATGGAGGACCCTGGCCTCTTTTGACCAGAGAACCAGGTGACATCAGGCCCAGTGTGGACCGTGAGCTTATTCACATCTTCACCAAGGACTTTGAAGAGCTAGGCTTAGAGTGGTTAGCCCTACTCAACCCAAGTTTACTCTTCTATCTCCACTGCCTTCACCTCCAATGACAGCACCAAGCAAAGAGGTACTGTACATCTCTCCCTACCCATGCCCCTTTGAATGAAAATCTTTGCAGAGAAATGGACAGCCTCTGATTGGATGCCTCCTTTGGCTTATCAGAGAGAAGGATGCAGACAAAACTCCCTTCCTAGATTCCCCTAGTCTCTCCCACTGAACTGTCTGGCCTCACATATGGATGTATTGGACAAACGCTCCACTATAGCACAGTTGTAGCTATGCGCTACTTCCTGCCCAAGCGTTCCATCTCAGTGGCTGCTTGAAGTTGCCAGATGGTCTCGATAACTCAGCCCTCCGAAAAGCCTGCACCATCACCCACTCAGCCTCAGCCTGACACGAAGTTTCGCGCCTGCCCCGTTCAGCTCTGGGTGTTGGGGGTCATGTGTTCACTGTTGGGTCTGTCCCACTCACTGTGGATGCCCAAGTAAACAATTGTTGTTATAGTGGACCAAATAACAAAAAAAGTCAGTTCTTCTCTTCACAACAGAATGAGTACCAGGAATCTGCCACTGGAAAGGCTTAGGCCCCATCCTGAAGATGTCGAATTGGGTCCTGCAAACAGAAATATGAGGTTATTCACTCTTATTCGCTCACATACCTCCTCACCTCAAGGGCAACGATGCTCACATTCTCTGACCCAAATTACAGTGTCTGCTGGCAAAGGGCACTATAGAAACTTTCCCGCCAGCTCTCAGTGAGTCAGGTTTTTACATACACTATTTCCTTGTTCTAAACAAGGACAGTAAAAGCCTGCATTCCATCCCTTGACTGGCATCTGGGATGCATCCATCTCAGAGTAACCTGCAGCTGTGTCATGGCTGTGGCTCCTTAGAAGGCTCCTGGGTTGTATCAGACAGGTACTCAGCTGGGACTGGTCTCCAACAGGAAGGTAGTAATGACAGATGCTTCCAGCTTGGTTTGGGAAGAACTGTGGGGGAATGGAGACTCCATCCACAGATGGCTCAATTAATCAGTGATGTCTTCGGGAAGGCAGAGGTTGAGTCAGGGAGGAAAGATTTTTGATCCTTCTGGTAGCCCCACTCTGTCGGAACCTGCTGCTATTGGTAGCCTCTTGGGCGATCCCGCTGAGGAACAACCACCTCTCTCAGGCAAAGGGAACAATTTGGTGTAGAGCCTACATTTATGGGCCCTCAAAGGGAGTCTCTGCAGCTTCCCATAAGGGTCATTAATAGTGTCAAATTAAGATGTTAAAGAGTGCTTTTGACATCTGTATCTCTCTCTCCTTATTCATGTTAGGTATTATATCCAACAGCAAGTTTCTGATGTTTGGCAAGTTTCTTGGCTCTTAATGTTGAGTGCCTTTAATTCTTGAACAAACATTTGCCTCCATCGGCGTCCTCTGGCAAGGAGAGGTAACCATGTCATGTCTTCGGGATTCAACTGTTCTCCATTCAAAGAACATGGCCAACCAGTTGGAGTCTTCTTCGGGCAACAATGGTGTTGGCATGTGCCATTCCTGCAAAATACTTTTACTTTTAATATTTTTTTTAGGATTTAGTGTAGGTTTCTCTACTGGAAGATGTCAAGCTTCTTGCTGATACTCGCTGATGCCTTCCAGGTCTCACTAATGTATATGGCCATCAGGATCACAATGGTGGTGAGTGGGCAAAGTTTGATCTTGAAGTAAATGGGTGATAATACAAAATTGTATTAATCTTCCATAAAATGGGCTGGTGTCTTCAGGATCGATTTAATATCTGCTTCTGCAACTCTGTTCTGAGAGATTACACTACCCAACCCCTACCACCCTTGTTCATTCAATGGCATTCATAAGCATGAGCTGCAGCTTCTGAATGCATATCCTTAGGCCAGTTTTTTAGAGTAGTGGGCATAGAATGCAGTTTGCCTGCTTCCAGTGGCAATTTCAAAAACATCATGACAATGATTGAACAGCATGACAATGATTATGTGTAACTGTTTCTAATTATGCTTAAATATCTTTTTTTTTTGTCTATTTTTCATTTAGTACTGCCCTTGTCTGAGCATCACTGAATGTTTGCATCATTTATGATAGTTGTGTATGAGCCCATCAGTTGTACTCTGTGTGAAAAGTTGGATCTCAAAATCAAACAGTCACTGTTGTTATTTATTGTTGCATTCATAGTTTTGACCAGCAGGCGTCATTAGCGTGCAGTGTTTTCAATTACACTGTTTTCTTTGTTATTATATTATATTATATTATATTATATTATATTATATTATATTATATTATATTATATTATATTATATTATTTTATATTTTTTGGAAATATGAATGAAATTTTACATGGCAGTATTAACAAGTAACTGATAGATATGTTGGGAAATATAATTTATTTTAATGTCTGCTCCTTGTGTGTGTTTTTTTCCCTCGTTGTTATATTGTGACTATAATAATAATAATTGTTATTTATGTTGATTATTCGTATTGTTTATGGTGGATGTGCCTTATGTTGTTAGATGTGCCCTGTCTTATTATGTGCAATTTGCAATAAAAAATAAAAATAAAAATTGGAAATATAATAGACAACGCAGCGGTTATGTGCAGCCTTTTATTTTGTCATCCTCTATGCCGGATGTTGTAGATTCTTATGTTGATGAGCCTTCACAGTGTCAGTCAGGCTAGTTGAGCGGAAGAGGACACCGGTGGAGGGCATTACATGTAACTTAAAATCAAGAAACTCCCGTTGTCTTCAAGACTTTGTCATCAGCTAATCGGAAATGTTTTCCCTTTCTACTTCCCTTCAGCCACAGGTATCAAATCGCTGTTTATTGAGAGCAGCGGGTTTCATAACTTAGCAAGTACGCAGGCTATCGTGTTAGCTAGCATACATAACAAGCCGCACTTTAATCGTAAGATTTGAGCGAATAATTTTTAAACATCGTGCTGAAAAATAAATGTCATATTGTTAGTCTAACGTTAGTCGTCGTTGTTATAGCTCACTTGTTATTTACGGTTTGTGTTCATAAAATGCAATTTAAAGACATTGATTTGCATTGATAACATGCACATGTTTTCATGAACATTTAATCCACCACAGTGTTTCAAGTGGGATTTATTTTTGATGTTAAATAGCTTCAGTTTTGGAAATTTAGTTATAATAGCCAACTTAAATGTCAATCGCATACATGTCAAGAATACCTTAATAGCTGGCAATAATGTATCCTAAATACAGACAGACGTTAATTAATATTTTCATACTTTTTACATAGTTATAAAAATCCATGTTTGTTTTAAATGAAAGTACTTTTCATAAGTGAGTTTTTCCCCACATATCACAAATATGTCTAATATTTTACAAACATTTCAGTCAGCTTGACTGATACTGTTGTATTCCTGTTAAATGAGTATGCTAACTTTAGTTAACTTTCGTTTTGGGCAGAACTGATGGACAGTTTGATGGGCTTTTTTGAGAAATGTATTCATGTTTTCTAATATTTTCTTACAATAAAAAAATGTAAAAGGGTAAATATTGTTTTTACTTTGTTTACATAATCATTTATAATTTACATTATGGAATTTTATATTTTGAGACATATTATATGTTTTAATTAAAGTTAATTAAAAATCATTCCCAAAAAAGAAGAAATATTTGTTTTTTTGCTGTTTATCACCCCAGGTAACAGTCCAGCTGAGTCACCTCATCAATGCCCTGCACTCTCTGAAGGGTTCAGTGAGCAGCAATACTTCAGTCAATCACAAACACAGAGAGAACACATCAGAACAAGATCTGAACTGTACAGAGGTAATTATATTAATTTGTACACTGATAAAAACTGTACCTGTGAAAGTGATTGGAGCCCTCCCTTTGTCCCTTACAGTAATTTATTTCCTTAGAAATGTGATTATATAATTAAGCAGTTGATTGCTTAGTTATTTGCTGTTCTGAATCCTAACAATGTTTTTTCTGCCTTAAATTCTGCTTCTGTGGTGTTGTGCTGGAAAGCCATCACTGACCCTCAGAGATTTAGGTTTGACAGATCTCGGGGTTGGTCGGCTAGATGAGCTGGTGGAGAAGCTTCTGCCCTGTGTTACTCAGCAGGAGTCGCTCTCACAACTGAGGAGTGTGCCAAATATCTGGAGAACGTCCCATCTTTCATCAGATTCCTTCTTTCACAACAAACATGGTGAGAGACAATTAATTTTCCTTCACTTTCTCGATACCTTAGCCAATGACCTAAATCATAAGCTTTGTTAATTTTCTTTCAATTAATAACACTTATTTTGATGGCTCCATACCAAACTGTTGCTGCAGTTTTCATGCCAAGGTTGTTGTTTCTTTAGTGCTTTTTATGTTTTCTTGTCCAAAAAGAAAAGTCAATCATAAAATACACATCTGTTAAAGAGATTACTTAAAATTCCCTCTTTAGGACTGTTTTTTGTTACTGAGACCTAAAATGATTTTAAAGACCATTGCGTTCACACAATAGTTATCTACTTCAACCATCATTGTAATCTTGATTATTATATAATTGATTGTGCAGCTTACTCATGTTACAAAACTAAATTTACTACATCTGATGTATTAACCATTTAATTTCACCTTTCCTGTTCAGGATTTTCAAGAATGGGCGGTGGTACTACTGTGTTCTCCAAGCAAAACAAGTCACCTCTCCAAACACTCTGTACAGATCTTAAATATTTGCCATGTAAAGTGTGCAGTATTTTATTATTCATTCGTCAAACAGTAAACACAACTTCATTTGACATGATCAGTTATTTTTCCCAGCTGATTTTCATCAAATATTAATCTTTTATTTTCAGTGTTGGTCCCAAATCGTGGATTTAAAACTCTGAAGTCCAAAACACGCCGTCTACAGGGAGGCTTTGACAGTCCAGTTGAGCCTGAGGGATTTACACCATCATTTATGAAGGTCACCCACACAGCAATACAGTGCTTCCTTTTTAATTATGTTTAACCTAATGTAGTGTTTATTTACTTACAACTTACAACACAAATAGACACAAACCCTTATGACTTTCTCTTCTGTGGAACACAAACATGATAGTTTAATTATGTAACTAAATAATACTCATTTCCTGCTGAAACCTAAATGCGTTAAAAGTGACGGTGACATGCATATCAAAACAACCAGGCCAGATCAATGCACATAAAGTTTAGACTTGCGCATTGCTATATTGATGAGTTTTATGTATGTGCAATGATCTGTGTTTATATGTGACCCAGGACCACAAAACCAGTCTTAAGTAGCACCGGTATATTTGTAGCAATAGCCAAAAATGCATTGTATGGGTCAAAATTAGAAAGATATTTAGAAAATTAGAAACATAAAATTGAAAGATATTTAGTTAATGGATTTATAAATTAATGTTTGATCAGTAATATGCATTGCTAAGAACTTCATTTGGACAACTTTAAAGGCGATTTTCTCAATATTTAGTTGTTGTTTTTTTTTGTTTTGTTTTTTTTGCAACCTTAAAGATTTTCAAATGGTTCTATCTCTGTCAAATATTGTCCTATCCTATCAAACCGTACATCAGTTTAAAAAAAAAAAAAGACCCTTACGATTGATTTTGTGGACCAGGGTCACATGTGAATAAGAGCTGGTTTCTTTCAGTCTTTTAATCAGCATAAGGAAAAAAATGTATTTAAATTATTTTCAGAACTGTGCTTTTTTGCACAAACCTGGGAGTAATCCATTTTCGTAAGTACATGTGAATTTTTGTGCAAGTGCATTATTCAGTAGCTCACAGAAACATTGTAAATATCTTTTCTAAAAGGTTTGCATTGTTGTTTCATGTTAATTATGTTTTTGTCCAATAGGGTTTCCTTACCCGAGACAAAGGACCAGATGTTGAAACGTTGGACAAGCTCCTTAAAAACAAAAACATTCCTGATGGCCAGCACGATGCTTTTAAGACTGGTTTTGCAGAGGGATTCCTGAAAGCTCAGGCCCTAACACAGAGAACCCAAGGCAAGTTGTTTTGGGGCTTTCGGTTGACGAAATATCCATAAAACCTTTACAGTACTGTAAATACTCTGTCCCTCACAGCCTTGTTTCCATCCTGACTAAAGTCTGTTGTGAACTCAATGCGTAAAGTTTCTCAACCTAATATGCTTGTTTCCATTTTCACTTTATTGTTGTATTTTTTTTAAAAAAAACATCATATTGTCATCTCCAATAGAATCACTAAGGAGGACGCGACTGATACTGTTGGTGCTTTTGCTGGTTGGCTTATATGGACTCTCAAAAACGCCTTTCTTATCAGGTAAATATTGTTTAGAATCTTCTGCATGAGTGATTTGTTTTTCTACATTCAGTATAGTTTATGTCCGGTGTGTTATGTCTACTAGTGTGAATATTAAAATCTGAATCGTTAGTGAATGTTTTGGCTTGGATTGAAAACCATTAATGCTCACTTGGCTGGTTTGCCCCTTTTATGCCTAGCACCTTTTGTGGCTTTGAAAGCTCTTGCTTTGTGTGTGTTGTGTGCGTTTGGAATATGAACTATAATGTAACCGTTCCGGACAGTTCGATTCCGAACTACATCAGGCCTGGACTCAGCAGTGGACCCTGTACAGATGAAGAATGTCACCTTCGAGCATGTGAAAGGTGTAGAGGAGGCCAAGAATGAGCTGCAGGAGGTGGTGGAGTTTCTCCGGAACCCACAGAAGTTCACAGTTTTGGGAGGAAAGCTGCCTAAAGGCAAGAACTCACTTTTGCTGAAAGGCATCAACCCAGAACCATTTAAATTAACTTTAAACAAAACTTCAAAAACACACCATAACAGCAGTCCATAATGATTTTGTTTTCTTTTCGTAGGAATCTTGTTGGTTGGGCCTCCGGGTACAGGAAAGACCCTGTTGGCTCGTGCTGTGGCAGGTGAAGCAGATGTGCCATTCTACTACGCATCTGGCTCAGAGTTTGATGAGATGTTTGTTGGTGTTGGTGCCAGCCGAATCCGAAACCTTTTCAGTAAGTTCCTAGCTTGCATAGTGCCAAATCATAATTCAAGCACGACTGTTTATAGATGAGGTCATACTATGTGCCTAATTCTGAGTTCTGTGTATGTTAAAGTCAAAAGCCAAAAGCACTCTTCAATGCCTCATTAGTGAATGAGTGATTGTATGCATGTATTAAAGAAGTTCTCCTGCATTTGTTCTCTAGGGGAAGCTAAAGCCAACGCTCCTTGTGTCATCTTCATTGATGAGCTGGATAGTGTTGGAGGAAAGAGGATTGAGTCCCCCATGCACCCCTATTCTAGACAGACAATCAATCAGCTTCTAGCAGAGATGGATGGGTGAGCCATGCTACTCAGAGTGACTCCGTTGCAACCTGTGGCGGCACTTTGTGTTTGAGTGAAAAGTTTGTTTTTCCTTCACTAACTTTTGGTGTTAACATATACAGGTTTAAGCCAAATGAAGGCGTCATCATAATTGGAGCAACAAACTTCCCTGAAGCTTTGGATAAGTACGGATATATATTTTTGAATGTCTAAAAACTAAAGCCTACTTGTTTTACAATGTTATTGTGAGTTTGTTAAAGTTTTGTTCCCCCAGTAGTTCATTGGTCAGAAAATCTGAGTGATGTCTTTTTCCTCAGTGCTCTGATCCGGCCAGGCCGTTTTGATATGCAGGTCACTGTCCCCAGACCAGATGTGAAGGGCCGCACTGAAATCCTCAAGTGGTACCTTAAAAAAATTAAAGTTGACTCTGGTAAGTTGCCCATTTTAAAGATTTATTTTCAAATTTACACTAAGATTATCAACTGTTCCTGTTGAAAGGTGAAAACGTAATAGGGTCATTTCTGTGTTAACTTAACCAGGTCCCTAATGCAATTTTGTTTTTTTTGTTTTTTTTCTGAGGAAAGATAGACATTTATACTGATGAAAGCCAAAATATTAAATGCATTGAATATTTACAGAGAAATCCACTATTTTGTAGAGGGAGGTCAAAATTCACCTTAGATTCAGTCAAGTTACAGGGGGGTAAAACTGACTTCAGAAAGATGGCAACATTATTATCTTATTTTTACACAGAGGTTTGTAGTTCTATTAGTAAAATCTGTAGGGCTGTACTAGAATATTCGAATATTCGTTCGGTGGGTTGGCATTCGATTTTCAATTCTGAGATTCGAATATTCTTTTTTTTCCCAACACGTGACTTCCCCCGTGAACAGTTCTCATTCGCGCATGAATGGCCCATTAGTGAACGGGAGGGGGAGAGCTGTCAGCAAGCCATGGAGAAAAGAGTGCACTAGTGTCACTATTGTTTGCAACCTGGTTGTGATTTATTTTAAAGTTTGAAATATAAAGAAATATTTTTGTTCATTGAAATGTGAGCTGTCTAGCCTGCCTAACAGAGCATGTGAGCGGAGATGCATGCCGTTTTCAATCGAAGCCTCTGAGGACGTGGAGTAGGTTTATTACGTGACTGCGGAAAAAATCCGCTTCACTTCTATTCTGTTGTGGTGTGGTTGGACTGCACCTGATATAAGCGCGTATTCCGCAGACACTGTGGCTGCTCTAATCTGTTAACATAGGCACAGAAAGAAAAATCAACACGCAGCAAATCCGCGACGTGTCCACCACGCAGCCTATATCCTATAAAGAATTCACAGCAACAGTTATAAAGCCTAGATCTGTTATATAGCCTAATTTGTGCGCATTGGGGAAGCGCTCTATAGTATTAAAATTGCTTTTGAATGCGCGTGCGCGTTTTAATTTCGGTTTCTTTTTAACGATCGCGTAAAACTCTTGGCGGCATGAACGTGCATTCTAAGCGCGTCTACAAGCTTTGTTATAATGAAAAGATTACTTAGCTTGTAGAACTCAGGACTGAACAAAAAATCCGGCGTTTTGAGCGGTGAGTGGATTCTGACTGATCAACGCAAACACAGATGGAGTCTGGCGTGAGGCGGCTGCCGTTTACTTTCGTTTTGTTAATGTTTATTTTGTTATTAAAGTACATTTGCAGTTTCCCGCATCCTTCCCAGAGTCTTGAACTTCGTTACATACATATATACATCTTCCGGAAATCATCCTGGCGACCTATTTAAGTCCCTTGACCCACCCGATGGTCGCGACCCAGGGTTTTAAAACCACTGCCCTAGACTCCTTGTATAAGCATATTGGAGCGGAATTCCCTTGGGTCTGCAGCAACACATTCGTGACGCACGCGTGGATGAACGATTCCCGACATAATACAAATGCAAACAGTCAACACAGAGATTTCCGCCTTTATTATGTGCTTAGTGCCTCCCACCGAAGCTTCGAATATTCGATATTGATTACCACCAAAGCTTCGAAGCACAAAAAATGGTATTCGAACCAGCCCTAAAAATCTGTTGACTTTAGCAATCTTTGTTGCATTATGTGCCAGTGGTGACCATTGAAGTCAAGAAGTATTAAAGCAATTCAACAAGTACTAAAGCATGGAAGCAAAATATCTTTAATGCTTCTTGAGTTCTAGGCACACAGACATTCATAAATGTTAGTACTGTAATTTTACTGTTGTTCTGTAAAATAAAAGAAAAATAGTAACAATTACAACAGCTCTATTAATAGTTATTAATATTAATAATAATGTCTACCATAAATGTTAAAAATGTTCAGTGTTAAGTAAATATTTTTAAATTGTTGTTTTGTATATTTTTTTATTTTTTTTAATATTTTTTTTCCCCCTATGTATTTTGCCAATTTTTTCACCATTGCATAAAATTAAAAAGCCAAAATGTGCTTATATATATATATATATATATATATATATATATATATATATATATATAAGCACATTTTGGCTTTTTAATTTTATGCAATGGTGAAAAAATTGGCAAAATACATAGGGGGAAAAAAAAACATATTTGGTAATCGGCCTTCGGCCCAGTGTTTTGTTCGGTTTGGCTTCGGCCAAGAATTTTCATTTCAGTGCATCCCTATCATTTTTACCCCCCCTGTAACTCCATTGAAAATTGCCATTCCACTATTCTGTAGAGGGAGATCAAAATGGCCTCTACAAAATAGTGGCTTACTCTGTAAATATTCATCTATGACATGTAATATTTCGGCTTTTGTCACTGTCTATCTTTCCTCAGAAACATTATTAGCAAAATCAAAAAATTGAGTTTTTGAAATGTGGTCTATTTGCCACGGAATGACCCAGTAGTAGAGCAAGTAAAGTAATTGTTCTTAAGGATTATTGTATTTTCCGGTCATCAGCTGTGGAGGCAGAGGTCATTGCTAGAGGAACGGTGGGGTTTTCTGGTGCCGAGCTGGAGAATCTTGTTAATCAGGCTGCGCTAAAGGCCGCTGTGGATGGTAAAGACATGGTGACCATGAAGGAGCTGGAGTTTGCTAAAGACAAAATACTGATGGGTAGGTATTTCTAACTCATTCTGCAGGATGAAGTAAACTTCACTGCTCATGTGATGATATGATGGATTGAGTTTTTGTATAGTTCTGCAGAAACAAAAATAAAGTTTTATTTATTAAATTCGGTTAACTAAACTGTATGCTGTTCAGGTTGTTGTGTACTTGATAAATAAAACCAGTCGTAGTAAAGTTGTTTAGCAACAAATTATGTTTTGATATTTCAGCCTCCCTTCCAAAACCATTTCGACTGTTTTTTTGCTTAAACTAAAGTTAATAGGTGGTAAAGATATGTACAAGCAGTATTAATTAACATATTAGCCTAATATTTCACCTACCTGACTGGAAATTGTAAGAACAAACGCTGTCAAGATGCTTGCTCTGGAAATCCTGGTTCTGTTTGGCCAACCACAAACGCCTTTTGTTCCTCAGACTGTGTTTTGCACTCTTCAACTTGATTTGCTATAACTTTTGGGAGTCTATTGTACTCCAAATGTTTTTCCTGGTCTGACCGATTAGTACAGCCCAAAACATGATAATAATTGACCATTTTTAGCATAATCAAATTTAATAAGCTAAATTTGAGAGTTCCATTCGGTTCAGTGGCATTGTTCATGTTCAGTGCTGCCAATATGGTTAATTGATGACGTGTCATGAAAATACTCTCTATTCACTCTAATTTTTTTCCTCTCTGCAGGGCCGGAACGCAGGAGTGCAGAGATTGACAAGAGGAATAAAGAGATCACAGCGTACCATGAGTCAGGCCATGCTATTATTGCATACTACACCAAAGACGCCATGCCCATAAATAAAGCCACTATTATGCCGAGAGGCCCCACTTTGGGTCATGTAAGTACATTTTAATTGATTATGAATACTGTATCATAATGAATTATAATACTTTGAAAGGTCTCACATCTTCACTTTGGGGTGAAACTAAAGTCAGAGTTAGAACAGTTTGCAGCTGCATGTTTATTTTATTTTTTTTTAAGTGAGAGCCAGTCAGCCTTTATTTAGTGCCAGTATTTTTGTTCTCTTCTCTTTAAGGTGTCCATGCTTCCAGAGAATGACCGCTGGAGTGAAACTCGTGCGCAACTCCTGGCCCAGATGGACGTCAGCATGGGCGGCCGAGTGGCTGAGGAACTCATCTTTGGCAGTGAGAATATCACCACTGGTATGTTGCGTTACTGTTTGCAGTGTCATTGAAAATGTTTATTACACAGATAAAAAACTAAAAAAATTATACAGTGATTCGGCTGTATGTATGTAATGTTTAATTAATGTTTAATCACGTTTTCAACAAAATTATGCTAATCACTTATTTCTGTTTAATTAATCTATGTAATGTTTTGTTGTTTTCACATAGGAGCATCAAGTGATTTTGACAGCGCTACAAAAATAGCTAAAATGATGGTGACTAGATTTGGCATGAGTGAAAAGGTTTGTCACATATAGCAAATGGTTTTTGCTTACCGAATATACGTATGCATATATGTGACCAGGGACCACAAAACCATATAAGGGTCATAAGGGTCAGTTTTTTTTAAATTGAAAAATCTAAATATTGAGAAAATCGCCTTTAATGTTGTCCAGATGAAGTTCTTAGCAATGCAATTTTGATATATTTACGTTAGGAAATGCACAAAATATCTTCATGGAACATAATCTTTACTTAATATCTTAATGATTTTTGGCATAAAAGAACAGTCAATCATTTTGACCTATGCAAATATGGGTCATATACCTGTGCTACTTATGAATGGTTTTGTGGTCCAGAGGTCACATATATGGATTTTGAGATTTTATTTACTTTTTTTAAATTAATTAATTTATATATATATATATATATATATATATATATATACATACATATACTAGTGACCTCAAACTCTTGCATATTTTCATGCATAAAGACCTTATTTTATGTTGTATAAAGAAAAATATTACTAATTATTACTTAAATGACTAATTTAAATGTATTTTTTTTGTCACTGTACTAAACTGTAAATTAAAAGTAGTTAATTTCACATTTGTCACTTCAACAGAAAGCAAGGACGCTTGCTGGATTTTGTGGTTTTGAATAAGAGCTATTGACTTTTAATTTTAATTTTTAGTTTAATTTAACTTATTTCTTATTTTATTTTATAGTTGGGTGTCATGACATATGCTGACCTCACCAAGCAGAGCCCAGAAACTCAGGCAGCCATTGAACATGAAGTCAGGATACTTCTAAGGGTAAACTTTGTCTAAAACTTTTTCTAATTCTATCCTCAAATTAGTACTGCAACATTATTTTTTTTAAAACCCTCAACAGCCTGCTGTTAACATTTCTTGATACCAGCTACCAATTTTTCCAGTTTTTGTCTCACATATTTCTTTGAATTCTCCTAGGATTCCTACGAGCGTGCTAAAGCGCTCCTGAAGTCTCGTTCTAAGGAACACAAAAATCTTGCTGAGGCTTTACTGCGGTATGAGACGTTGGATGCCAAAGAGATCCAGCTGGTCTTAGAGGGAAAAGCATTAAAGAGCAGATGAGGGCTCACCAGGACCTTCAGGCAGTAGGGAAAGAACAATGGAACCCTAAAAGACGTGAATGTACATATGCAACCAAGAGCTTGGTAGGCCAACACACCCCATTGGTAAAGTTTTTTTTTTTTTTTTTTTTTTTTTTTTTTTCTTCTGAGCCAGATCTCCAAAATTAGTTTCGGTTTTACATGCTTGGGATTTTCTTCCAAAGAAATTGTTATTGTGAGAATTCAACTCACTTAGTATCTGTTTCAGTGTTTTTCTGTACCATTGACTGTAGGTGCTGCCTTATTTGTAGTGGAACAGAAGCTGATTTTGATGAAATCATTAAGCTGTAAGCACCAGTCCAAGTTAGGAACAAATTGCTGTTCACCGTTGTCTGAGCCAGGTTGAGCATATGTTGTATGGTGGCCTTTGAGAAATGTAAGGGAATGTATTTTTCACTGAGGGACTGTGGAATGTTTCAAAGCACTTTGGTACTGGGACATTTACATTATTTGTGTGATACATATCATAATGTCTGCTCGTGAACAATGCTGATTCAAAATACATTTAGTCACAGTAAGTTAATGCATCAGAACTCTAGTATGTTATTAGATAAACTTTCCAACAAGTGATTCCAAGTCACCCAGTAATCAGTGAACTCCTGTAGTTTGAGCTCTATTTCTGCACTTTCATGAACTACACAAGACTATTTTTATACCATCTGAAATATTATGTGTTTCATGTTTTAGGTTATTCTCTTGCATCAATTTGATCATACATGGCAATCATAAAACAAAAGGGAGAGTAAAATGTAATATTAATTTCAATTTCATCATTTCTCGGGTCGCAGTGGTTATTACACTGAGTTTATTCAGCTTTATTCTGCATATTATTTATTCATGTACAGTAGTTCTACATCTATGAGTTTACCTTGCCTCCATGTATGTTTGCCTTTTACCCAAGCTCGTTTTAGTTGTGTGTATATACCGTATATATTTATAACCAATAAACTTAAAAATGAGGATATTGTTTCATTGTATATAAGTGTATTAGATTGATTTTTAGTTCTGCCTGGTTTGTAACTTCAAATTTATTTTTTCTTTTGATGCTGTTGCACAATAAATAATGAATGGGAGCTGAACTGAATAAAGGAAACATAACTCTGCATAACGGTTGTTTTAATGCACTGTAGCCACTTCTGCATGCAGTAACATTATCATGTACACAACCAAACCAGTCTAAGCTAAATGCAAGTAGTGCAACAGCTGGTGCTGTGACATAGGATATTGCTAAGGAGTGTTTCTTAGTATACTGATATGTGGTTAATAGGGTGTTCTAGATGGTTGCTTACTGACTCAAATTAAAAGTCTGAGGATTGTCCTTTAATCTTTGAAACAAATGAAGATATTTGAATGAAATCCAAGCTTTGTGTCAAACAATTTAAAGTCAATCCACCCAACATTTTGACAATTCAAAAGGTTCATAAACAGATTGTCAAAGAAACTGAGTGGTTCAATTAAGCATTTAACTAATTTAGGTTTTTATTCATATATCGTAAACAGATTAGTGGAGGAACATAAATCACTTGGGTTTTATCAAAAATTGTAGCATATCAAAACTAGTCTTCAGGTTACATGTTACATGTTACTGTAATCATATTACAGTTACTTGCTATGAATTACAACCAGAGCTTGGTAGATTACTTAATTGTTATCTGTTACTGGCAAAATTGTAGTTGGTAACATTTTACATTTTAAGTAATATAATACTTTTTGACTACTTTTACATTACTTTTGACCTAACTTGTTTATCACACTGATTTTAAATAGGATATTGTATCATATTGACACAAAAATACAAAGAGTAAGAAAATGTATTCCATTTGATATTAACAACATTAGGGTCAATATCACCATAGAGTACCTTGATGTCCCTTTCATAAACAGGGTTATTTGTTTGCTTTCAAATTAATCAATAAATACATAAAAGATTTTATGTAAACCATGTGTTTTTAAAGAAACTCATACAATTTGCTTGTGTATTTTTTCTTATTTGAAGAAAACTAATATTTGGATGCGTTTTTTTGTTTGCATGTTGAATTATTATTTTAAATATCATTTTAAAATATCAAGATGACAGGGTGCACCAGCACATGACGAGGTGGACACATAAAGCAAAACACACAAACCATGACAAAATATGACAATAAACAATTTATTCAACTTAGAAAAAAAATATAGTAATAATAAATAATATAATTACATTCTCAATCACATTGATATCCCCCTCCCCCATTCATTTTAGTTTTTAGCATATTAACTACAAATGAAAGCTCTGAGTGGCTGATACGACAGGGTAGACGTTTTTAGCTTCAATTAGCATATTAGCTTGTAACAAACTGACTAGCTAAATAGTCTGAATTTGGTATATTTAAACTTACATATATTGAAAATACTGTATTCTAATCATTTCTAGCATATTTTATGGTGACAGGGTGGACATGTCAAGCTTAGGAAAAGCAAGTAAGCAAACTCATACGATGAAAATTTGTCAAGTTTAAAAGTCACCAACTTACTCACCTCGTGGCCTGCCACTGAAGAGACAAAAAAATGTCACTGATGTCACTAAAGAGGATGGCTTTTTCTTAAAGGGGCGGAATCCCCAATACAACAGAGTGGACAAACTTCTTTTTTATTAAATAAAAATATTGTTTTTATTACCAAATGATCAATACACTCAATAAAAAAAATTTATGATTTGGCTATATTCTACTCATATTCAAATTTAATGAGCAGTGCATGGGACATAGCAAAATAATGCATCCTAATATAACACACCCTTTCAAAGTCATTTTTATGTTGAGTTATCATGGCAAATGAGTTATGTACAGGACACCAAAAGGCAATACCCTATAGTGATATTGACCCATTACATACATTAACCTCTGATGCATCATGGTCACTACAGTGGACAGCTATTTGGAAGCCATTTTGAACCATTTAAGATGTAGCATCATGTCCCAACCACCAACTGGCGAACCCCCAATATCTTGTCTATGATTCCATTTAATTGCTGCCTTTGTATCTTTTTGTTTGTTTTGAGATATTACATAATATATTCAAAATGGCGGCAAGAAAAGGGGGTGCACCATGTGCCTCAGGAATAAGTGTTAAATTATTCTCAGAAAACCAGACAGGTACAAAAAATATTTTTCAGCTAAGTAGGATGTAAGAAATAAATTTTGTTCACATATCTGTCCACTACAGTTGATGTCATGCACCAAAGAGTATAATTCTGCCTATGGGCCTATATATAGATTATTTCTTATTTTGTATATTTTATTAAACGTTGACATAATTTACACTTGAATGGTTTTATTGAACAGAAATGTTAAATAGTCTTCAGATTTGATTATTTATTGCAATGCTTACAGTCTATATTTACTAATTAGGTCATATAAAAGTGTAAGCATGTATACATGTATGCTGTATTAGTAGAGATATATGTGTGGATAATTGTGTTCAAGTGTGTGGTAGAATTGTGTGTGTGCTTGTGTGTGTTTGTATTTGTGCTCACATGTGTATGTATTGTTGCTCCAGAAGGAAAAACGGTGCATTAAGAGCCAGGGGTGTAAAGTTTTGAACAGAATAAAGATGTGTACATTTTTCTTATTTTGCCTAATAAAAATCTTTTTTTTATTTATTTTTTTTATTTTATTTAGTACTGCCCTACAGAAGCTACAGAAGATACTTACATTTTTCCCAGAACACAAAATAGGTTAAATTTACCCTATTCTTCAGATTCAAAAGTTTTCACCCCCTTTGGTCCCTTAGTTGTCCTCAGTGCGAAAAGATGGATCTCAAAACCATACAGTCATTGTTGGAAAAGGTCCAAAAAAAAAAAAAATGCAGGGAAACAGCAGGCAGTTTAACTATATGTAAACTTTTGAACAAGGTAATTTTTATAAAGGTAATTTATAGATTAAAAGCTCTCCTGTCCCCATGTTAAGAGAAATTGGGAGTAAGCTGTTACTTTAGTTCTAGAATAAATGTGAAATAACTTAATATTGTAATGCATTACAATTACAATCACTTAAACATGATTGTAATGCTTTAAAATTAGCTACAAGAAATTGCTTTTTTCACACTTTTTATTCAATGAAATGTTAGTTTTACAATTATACTGAAAATGAGAAGAAGAAAAAAAAAAGGTTGTTTTTTTATTCATTGCTGCGGTTGCCATAATTTGTGGCAAAATCCAAAGAAAGTTAGAAATACTGGAATAAAAGCAATCCCGTGAAGTAGCCCAAAAGTAATGACCAGAAGCACAATGGTGAAGAACGTTCTGAATATATAGCTGCTGGAAGCTGAAAGCACAACCACACCCACAATTGTAGACAGAGCCCCTTGAAGTATGGGGTAGCCCAGGTGTGTCATTGCATCCACAACTCTTTCATTCACATCTGCCTTAGAACTGGACACAAATGTGTAGGAGATATGAGCAGAGAAGTCCACAGAAAAGCCTATGCTAATGACCAGGTTTATCATGGAGATTGAATCAAGACTAATGTTTAGCAGTGCCATGAAGCCAGTGACTCCCAAAATAACTGAAGCGATAGCAAAGGCCACCCACAAGGCACAAAGAGGATTTGGAATCAGCAAAAGAGAGATGACCAGCATTACTAAAGTTGCCACAATGATGGTCTGAAGAGTGATATTCCCTATTACTGTATACTGATCATAGTATATAAACGCTGGATGGTAGACCAACAGTGGACATGGGCAGCTCTCTGCTGTCTCCCGTAGTGAGTTCAATACGATCTTCTCTGTTGAATTCTGAACAACTGTTTGAAGAAACAGACGTGAAGCTGTTATTTCATTAATGGTTATGTTGACATCCTGTTTGAGCATTGGTTGGTGATCCAGAAACTCATAAAGATGTGTTTTAAATTGACCTTCTGAGCTGATGTTATTTTTGTGTTCCTCTGCATACTTTTCGAAGGAATGAAGCCAAGATGTCGACAAGTTCTTGATAAAATTCAGCTCCTGAAACTGTATAATACATGACTCAAGTTGATTGCGTTGACTCTCCTCCCAATATGGAAATGTGTCATTGATGGCTAACATTACATTTGGACCATAATAATCGAAGTATGTCTTCTCAGCTTCATAGTACTGGACGATGTATGATTCATCAAGAGCTAGATTCTTGAGATCAATTCCTTCCTTAAGTTCCAGGCAACCATACACACTAACAGCGATGTATGTTAAGTAAATAACAATTACTAATGCTTTACTCCACACTGTTGTTAAAAATGGTCCATAGTACTTCCTGAAGAACAGTGTCATTGGGTGCTCCTCCTCAGTTCCTGTGTTATGGTCATAAGATCCTCCAACACAGCAGAGAGTATACACTTTAGACCGTCCTGGTGGAACCTCTTCTGGGACCTTCATGCAAGTTAACCAGTGTCTATTTGCTCCCTCTCTTCTGCCATTCAGAGCCAGACAAGCTCCAAAGAAAGTGATGTTATAGAAGTAACAGAACAAGATAGCTGTGCCTGCATACAAACAGAAAGACTGAACAGAGCCAAAGGGGTTGCCATAGCTGAGGTAAAAAGCCAGAACATCAGTCAGGGTGGTGATAGTAATGGAAACGGCTGCCTCCCTGTAGGTATCAGCCATACGTTTTGGCACCGGGTCTTGAATGTTGGTCCGTTGCCAGCTGGAGATCATGATGAACATATCATCGATACCGATTCCTAAAAAAAAAAGTTTTACATCTTGGAATGAAATCTGTCAATTAAGGAGAATACGAAATGTAGTGCTCATGTGTACATTTACACTTACACATTTTGACTGGTTAATCCAATGTGATTTACAGTGTGTGGGGTAAGATGTGTCACCCCTTTAATCTAGCACTTTTTTTAAATCATATGGCCATACTTAGAAAGAACCCATACAGCTACAGTTGAAGTCAAAAGTTTACATACACCTTGCAGAATCTGCAAAATGTTAATTATTTTACCAAAATAAGAGGGATCATACAAAATGCATGCTATTTTTTTATTTACTACTGACCTGAGCAAGATATTTCACATAAAAGATGTTTACATATAGTCCACAAGAGAAAATAATATAGTTGAATTTATAAAAATGACTGTGTTGTTACCTGAATGATCCACAGCTGTCTTTTTTTGTTTAGTAATAGTTGTTCATGAGTCCCATGTATTTTCTGAACAGTTAAACTGCCCGCTGTTCTTTAGAAAAATCCTTCAGGTCCTATAAATTCTTTGGTTTTTCAGCATTTTTGTGTGTTTGAACCCTTTCCAAAAATGACTGTATGATTTTGAGATCCATCTTATCACACTGAGGACAACTGAGGGACTCATATGCAACTATTACAGAAGGTTCAAACACTCATCGATGATCCAGAAGGAGACATGATGCATTAAGAGCCGGGGGTGAAAACTTTTAGAATTTGAAGAAGTGTGTAAATGTAACTTATTTTGTCTTCTGGGAAACATGTAACTATTTCTGTAGCTTCTGAAGAGCAGTACTAAATGAACAAAATACAATATTTAAAAAAAAAAAAGGAAAATGTACACATCATCATTCTGTTCAAAAGTATTTGCCCCCGGGTCTTAATGCATCAGGTTTCCAGCTGTGGTCCGATCGTCCTAAAACTTTGCATGCTTGTTTACAATCACTTGTTGCATGCACTTTTCATTTAGCCTTTATAGGGTTTTGGGTATATTTGGACAGGCCCCTGTTCTAAACAACTCAGTGAAGGGGAAAATTTCGACATTTTTTTTTTATCATTATTGACCTAGAGAGTCCAGAGAATTGCACTGCAGTGTTTTTTTTTTTCCAGATTGTGAGAAAAACCTAGGACTAGTTTGCAAAAGTAGTTTTTTTTCTTAATCATTTAACAAACGTTTGGATTGACAGCAGTGGTTCTAGAGGCAAAGTTGTTTGCAATGAGGTCTATCAACAGCTTCACAAAGGCTCGCCCTAATCGGCCTGATGGGGGCGCTACAGCGATCAAAAGTACAAAATTGCTCATAACTCCTAAATCATCAGTTGCAGGCTCAAGTGTCCCATGTTGTTGGCGAAAATTTTGGCATTTTTGGATTTTTTTGAAAAAACTACTTTTGCAAACTAGTCGCCCAATCAGACCCAAATCAGTAAAGAAAGATTCTCTGGAGAGGGAATACCAATATTACCAAAAAAGTTAAACTATCGACTCACCGTCACAAAGGGATGCCAAAGCGATCAAAAGGGGCGGGCCACTTTTAATGGTTATAGTAGCCTATAACTCCTGAACGGAATGAGATATCTTCGCCAAACGCAGAACACTTATGTAAGAGCTTAATCTGAGGTCACAGGACAAAAATAACTTGGCCACCTGGTGGCGCTACAAAAGGGAAAAAACATAAAAATAGCTTTATCTACGCAACCATTTGTTCTAGTAACATGAAAATTGCTGAGCAATGTTAGTCCAAAGTGCCACAAATGTCTATAAGGACATTTGTGTATCTAAAAAAAAAACATGGCGACCATTGGCAGATGAAGTTTGAGCACTCATTAGCCATGGTTAATCGAGGTCGATCGATCTGTGAGAAATTTGAAAGAAATCGGCCACTGAGGGGCGAAAATGCGTTTTTTAAGGGTGTAAACGATTGTACATTGTGCATTTTTCAAACATACATGCGATATTCATATCATATGATAGAACTCCTCATTCCGGACAACTTTGCCTCTTGAACCACTGCTGTCAATCAATCTGGAAATAACACTGTAGTACAATTCTTTGGACACTATAGATCAATAATTATATATATAAAAAATAATAATTAAATTTAGACTTTGGAAAGCCATAACAGGGTTGTTTAGAAAAGTGGACTGTCCAAATTTACCCCAAATCCTATGAAGCCAAAAGAAAAAGTCTAAACTTCACGAAACCTGGTGAGCATATGCGACAGGTGATTCTAAACAATCATGAAACAAGTAACATGCAAAGTTTTAAGTAGATCGGACCACAACTGGTGCTATAACAGTCATAAACTTTAAAAACATAATATTTCGATGGTAAATTACCTGGATTTGCCAAAAATGCTTTTTTAAATAATTGATTTAGGTGGTTACAGGCTTGCTACATAATGTCTTTTTTCATATGTGCTTAAATGCCTTAAAGCACTCGAACCCGGTAATCGTTTGTATTATTTATCGTTTTGTATTATTTGAATGTTGTCGTACAATAAACAGAAACAAATAAACTCCGGTCAAAAAACTGTGTTGCTCCGTCTTTCTTTCCTTTTCCTTTAAAGTGCGCCCCACCTGGAGCTTAAAGGCAGTCCAATAATAAACAGAGCAAACCATTACAGAATAAACATGAGGGTGTTTAAACCAATATACGCAAATCTAAACATATCTACTTGAACACTTCTAACCTTAATCTTAAATTTTGTTCATTTAAATTATGGCTCTTACAATATATATATATATATATATATATATATATATATATATATATATATATATATATAAGCATTATATTGCTTGTAGCTATATTTATCTAAGAGACAGTATCTTACCAAGAATAAGGAATGGAGAAGATGCCACAGTAATAACAAATGGCACCTTTATGAGTAACAGCAACCCAAAGCTGGACAGCACAGCTTGTGCAGTGGAGAAAACTCCAAGAGAAGCCACCCATGCTTTATTCCTCACGTTGTCAAACCTGCTGAGTAAAATTAAATCATGTATAACTATTAACAATTAATATCAGATCTGCAATCTGAATGTTTTTTTTTTTTTTTTGTTCATAATCAGTATTACACAAACCTTAGGCAAGATATTATTGAAAATGAGATGGCAAGAAAATAAGTAATTGCAAAAAGTTCAGTGACAGATTGGGTACTCTTCTCAAACTCCTTTTGTCTTGACATGGATGTGAAATAAGATACCTGAGAAAAAAAAAAAAATTTAGTCACATACTTAAGATTGATTAGACTAAGAATCACAGTATGAGACACAGATGAAGCATTCTTTGAATTCACTGGGTATGTTTATATGGAATTTATTAGAAGATTTAAAACTGGGAAACATTTACAAATTTGAACACAATGGACATACACAGATTAAAATCAATAGTGACTACAAAGATACTTACTTCTGTTTCAGATGTCGTTACATTAGAGAGCAAGTCTACAAATTCTTGAAGCCAGACATCTTTCAGTGTATTATTGCTCTCTTGTAGATAATAGAAAAGTCTTATTGCTTTGCCACTTCGAACAACTCCATTGTTGTCCACCTCCACCTTACTAATGATGTTTCCCATGTGGATACAGTTGAGTTCGGAGTAACAGTACTCAGGATACGTTATACTGACAAAATGAAAGTTGCTGGCATTGTAATTTAAAGCATCAAGCATCATGTTAGAGCTGCATGTTCCGTTCACAGTTGCGCAAATATCCGAAAACACAAATTGCTGTGCGTCGTGAATTGCGGTGATTCCTCTAACTTCTCCATCTATGCGGATGATCTCCTCTAGTGCGGCAACACTTAGTATGTTTGTCTGAGAGGAGAATATCAAAGATGCAAAAACCCCATCGGTGTTCAATCGTATAATTGAAAACTGTGAGTCAATTTGTGGAAAAGTTTCCTGAAAGTAACGCTTCTCCACTTTAGCCCGGCCGTTTTTCGGCGTAAACTGCTCCACTATGTCGTTGGATTTCAGGTCATTCAAGAAGTAAAGTCCTCCTCCTAGACCTGTGGACAACGCCAGCGGTAAAATGACAAACCACCACGGGTGGAGCCCTACGAATTTACCGACACTTTCGAAACAAAGTCGGATGGGCTTTTCAATGCAGTCTGTGATGCAGGACACCATGACTACTGCAGAGATGTGCACTCATCTGTACACCTGGCGGCTAGGAGATGCGCGGATTATGTATTCCTCATTTGAATATGTACAACCACCTCATTTAGGTTTTGTAAGTAGCTATTGTGAGTGTATTGCATGCCCTCTCCTTTTGAGGCGGAGCATGCATAATTGTGCTTGTGTAGGCTTGTCGTATTTCACCAAAAATTTAAACAAATGCTTTAATTGTAGGCTATATTTTGTTTTAGTGCGCCAGTGTGAAATAAGATGTTTCCAGATATTCCTTTTAGCATTAAATGCAATAATCCAATTTGTATGACCTCAAACAGCATAATCTACACAAAGATCTGATCTCAACATCATAAATTCCATGTATTTCATGAAGAAATCATGCATTCTATACCTAAAATTATGAGAGAAATCGTCACTGGATAATGAAGTAACGGTGAGAAATATTCACTGGAATAAAAACCCATATTTAATATAATAAAAAGGCATTCTGTAAATGGAAATATTATGGGAGACTGGGGACAATTGTAACAGGGGGCAATTGTAACACACTCAATTCCTCCAATCAGAAACAAGCTAGAGTGATGACGCTTAATCTGCATATAGGCAGTAAGATTATCTCTGCATGTGGAAAAGGAGCGCGATCTTTGTACCTCAGCAGAAGTTTTCACCAGGAATGAAAGTAAATTTTTGATTGTAAATTATTTTTCTTCTGCTGTCTAAAGTTTAGATGCCTGCGAAATTAAAATAACATATATTTTATCTTTGTGTTTGTGTTACAATTGCCCCCGAGTCACATGGTCCAACGTAAGCAAAGTAAAGTGATTACTTTGAGGTAGGTTTTTATTTGACATACATTGGATTAATTTGACTTACATTTCAGTGTAACAATTGCCTCCAAACACTGGGGCACCAAGGGGGCAATTGTAACACTCTGACTTCTTGCATTTAGTATAATATTGTAGTCTTGTCCTTATTAGTGAAAATATATAAATTGTTTTATTTATTAGTGCACCTATATCTGTTTCTTGTATCAGAAGATGACTAGTTTATTTCAAGTAGTCTGTGAGTTATGAAGGAAAATGTAAAAAATGTTACAATTGCCCCCGGTCTCCCCTTGAATGTCTTACATTTTTGGTGGTACAGTTACATAAAGAATATAAAAAGCGCATGCTTACAGTATACAAATAAAAACAGTTATGAAACAAAGGATCTTTTTAGACTGTCTGCTAACTATTTCCTATTGCCCCTCAAACCTATAATCAAAAGGTTAGGCTTCTTCTGAAAGGAAACAATTTTCTGAAGCAGTGATCCAGGTACCTCCTGTAAATGTGGAGCAATTAGCTCCCAGTGAAACAATGGACCTCTGAAGTCACAAACAATAGGAAAACTCTTTAGTAAATTGGCAAAGATTCTGAGATCTTCTGACAAAAATTAGAGAGGGATCTTGAAAGAAAGAGTATTCTTAAAAAAGAGGTTCTCTTTGTGCTCATGATTGCAAGTAAATGGGCATCTTTTAGGACCCAAGCAAGCTTGTGTTTTTAATGACAGATGTGGCCAAATGTAAAAGTTTTACTAATCAGTCTGAAATCAATTAAATAATTTAAATAATAGTTTGGGCATGCAAATGTACACATACAAATTAATGCCATTGCAGATTCTGTTATTGTTGTCTTTGTTTCAAGTAAAGCTTTGTAGATGGATTAATAAAAAGAAAAGTTTTATCTGGTGAAGAAGAAGCAGCATTTTATCTTGTTGCTAATATGGCAGTGGAATATGTCACAGAGCAGCACACAAACTGGAGCTGGTAATCCAAGGGTGTTCCGTCCCATGTATCCTCACTGTACATAAAGATTCACACTGTATTGTGTTTAGATTAAACCCCTGCATAAAATTTTAGTTATTATATGTTCATATTTAACCTTGTCCATTTATATTAGGCCCTATTTTTCATTTAAAAGTGGCAGATGGTGAAGTATAGCCTATATTTGTGTTCAGGTGGCAGTAATCAGTCATTAGCTTATGTATCGCACTGAGAGGGGTCCAGGAGTTTGAACTGGTACTGTTATTTAAAAAAAATTACAAACGAAATTGAGTTTTGGAGCTTTTGCGGTTCAGAGGTCTTTTATTTTGCAGTAATGAGCGCAGTAAGTGACGGTCTGCTGCCCTCTTGCGTTTGGATCCAAACTTTCGGTTTTTATGTAAAGTAAAAAATATATACACATATAAAAATATAAATGATGATGATGATGATTATTATTATTATTATTATTATTATTATTATCGTTATAGTTGTTTTAAATCATGCTAAATATATTTAAAATGCCGCTATCAAAGACACACTGCTATGTTAATTATTGCAAAACATTCTAATGCTATTTTAACGTGATACTATACAACAGTAGTGTTCCTGTGATTTTTAGTTAGTGCGCAACTACGACGAACAAGTGCAGTATCTCTCTACAGAAACACATAAAATATCCCTTAATTTATGTTGAAATTAACATTACAGAAACATATTTCTGAAAATAGCCTTCCTGATATCGTTCTGGTCTCAAACAAACTCTCTGTTTACATCTAGAAAAAAGAGTCTTGTCATTCCTTGCTTGAAATGTTATGAACAGCAGCTATGCTCATTATTCTTTATCTGCTTTCTGTTTTTTGTAATGCCATGAGCATCCTGAGGTAACTAGAGATACATTTTCTTTGAAGATTTGAGATGATCCAACACCTGAGAAGAGATGACAGCAACCCCACAAAGAACCTCAGATCATGCCAACCCCGAACCAACATCCAAAATTACCAATTTTTCCTTACATTACTCAGTGACAATTGAATTCCAATGGAATTTGCAACTTGCACTGGACTAAATATTTGTTATAAGCAAGTCACTGTCAAGTCATACAAATTTTTGATGATTTAACTGAATTTTGTATATTAAAATTGGTTAAAACTACAGTAGTTATGGACTATGAGAGTTTTATTTGCTTACACTTACAGCTAAGTTGTTAATACAATAATCTAAATCTAAAAAGAAATAAAAACTAAAACTAAAATGTATGTAACTGAAATTAGGTCAACATAAAAGCATAAAAAGCATTACAGCTGTTTCAATATGCCTCAAACATTGCAGAAAACCATGAAAAAGTATTAAACAATTCAAGTATAATGGTTTCTATTCTTTAAACAGACATCACCTTTATGGGACATGAACACATCCTTAAGTTAGATCCTTCCGTTTTATCAGAGGTGATTTGATTGAGTGTGGTTCATTAATATTTGTGCGCTTGTATGAGTGAAAAGTACATTGTTTGTTTGCATGTGTATGGTTGTGCTTGCAGGTTTGATTTTTTTTGTTTGTTTTGTTTTGTTTGTCTGTGTATGCATGGTTGAGTTTGCAAGTCTGTATGATTTTTTTTTCTTTGTGTCCAAATGTAAAGTCTATCACTAGTATAACCTTTGACTAGCCAAGGTAAAAAAGCATGCCTGACTTCATCACTTACATTTACATTACATTACATTTAGTCATTCTGCAGACACTTTTATCCAAAGCAACTTACAAATGAGGATAATGGAAGCAATCAAAATCAACAAAAGAGCAATAAAATGTAAGTGCTATAACAAGTCTCAGTTAGCTTAATGTATATGTTACAAGGTTAGTAAATAAAAAGAAAACAGAATAGAAAAAGAATAAAGCAAGCTGTGACTTTTTTATTGTATAATAAATAAAAAGAAAGACAGATAAAAGATAGAAGATATAAAAAGAAAGGGCCTAATTTTCCTGATGATGAATAAAGAAAATCTGCAGGACTGGGCAGTTTTAGCAATGAAATAAAAAATTTGTGGGATTTGAAATGGTGGTGGTTGTATCACATATCTTCGTGTAGCAGGCTCTGCATACTACCGTTCTTCTCTTCTTAGCACAGTCATGCACATAATCCTGTACCCGAACTTAATTATTCTTGCCGTAGAAAACATGTTTGCCACTGTTTACCTAGTTTGAACGCACTTCTGTTTTGCATGTAAGCAACAGTAAGGTCAAGTCTACGTTTCACAGGGAAGTGACAAGTGGACAAGTTTTTTTTTTTTTTTAAATCATACATTTAACTCCTCGTTATTTGAGAAAACAAACAGATATTTACTAAACAAAAGACAAGGCATTTCAAGTTTAACTCAAGTCCGGGTCAAGTCTCAAGTCATTAATATCAAGTCAAAGTCAAGTCTTTTATGAATATTTGTCAAGCAAGTCTCAAGTCCTAAAATTTGTGACATATGTCTGACTTAAGTCATGTGACTTAAGTCCCCCACCTCTGCTGCATTCATTGCAGATGTATAATAACTTATTTTCCCAAAGACGTAAGTTATAGTAGCTGAGAAGCCTTTAAAGTGAAACAGATGTGTTGTTGTTGATTAATAGACTAATTTCAAATCTTCCGTTTATGTCTAAAATTTTAGAAAAAGTTGCCTGCTCAATTGTGCTCCTTCCTGCAGAAATGAAAAAAATAAATAAATAAAAATGATATCTTTAAAGAATTTCAGTCAGGCACAGAAACTGCACTTGTTAAAATGACAAATGACTTGCTTCTTGCATCAGACCAAGGCTGTGTCTCATTGCTATCTTTATGTAATCTTTGATCTACACTATAGATCATGACATACTCATAAATCGATTACAAAACTATACGGGTGTTTAAGGGCAGGCTTTAAGATGGTTTAGATCCTACCTGTCCAACCATTATCACTTTGTTTATTTAAACGGGGAACCATCTCAATTATCACCATAATTAGTATGGAGTGCCCAAAAATATGTATATGCTGTTTTCAATATACATGTTGCCCTTTGGTAATATTATTAGAAAATATGGGACTAGTTTCCATTGTTATGCTAATAATACTTAACTATATATTTCAAGTTTCAACATAATGCCTAAAAACTTTTTAGCCCAAGCAAAATGCCAGTTTTAACAGAAAGGTGCTGTTATACTATGATACATGTGACTTTTCTGCTAATAAAAAGAAGCCCCATTTACTTCAATTCAAAGTGCCTTGCAAATACTTCAGGGAAAAAGGCAGCCCAAGATGTCTAATGTGTCAAAGGGAATAAAGTCTGTCCCTTCGAATATATGTTCCAGGTATTTAATACCTTTTCTACTCCAGTCTGTGAAGTTTATCACATTATTGTTTATTAATATGTCAGGATGTCAATGTAGACTGAGCCACACAGTCCAGACCTAAGCACTGTGCCACTCTCCCATAGGAGTGTTCTTTAGGTAACTCACTTTTGGCTGCATCGCTCACTAGGCTCTGGCACTGAACCAGCACTCAAACTACCTTGGTGGAAAAAGGGCATGGGATGAAATCTACCCCTACTACTCACCTACACTTCCACACATATTCAAAGGTACCTAGGTGGTGCTGTAGTTTATAACGCTAGATTTGGCTAATAAACTGCGTAGTACACAAACATGGCAAACATACTCGCACACAAACACATATAAGCCCGCGTATATCTCACTTAGTTGAGCATCACACGCAGCGTGCAGCATTAGCTACACACACACATCTATGGGCGCACTAAGGTTTATCACATGGAATGTGAATGGAGCTGGCTCCAGAGAGAAGAGGTTAAAAATATTTAGCCAGCTTAAAAAACTACAGGCAGACGTTGTTTTACTACAAGAGACTCATAGACCTGCCACAGCTATAGATGAATTTAAAACAACTGAGTTTCCTAATGTGTTCTCAGCCTGCTATAACTCTAGGCAAAGGGGGGTAGCAATTTTAATACATAAAAATATTAATTTCACAATTCTTAATACAGTTATAGATCCAGAAGGTAGATTTCTAATCATAAAATTATCTATATTTAACAAAACGTTATGTATTGTCAGTATATATGGTCCAAATGTTGATGACCCCTCTTTTTTTCATGCTTTTTTCACCGCACTCTCTGAACACCTAGATTGCGCACTTGTTCTTGGGGGAGACCTCAACTTTGGACTAAATAAAGAAATGGACAGGCTCAGTACAGCTGGAACTCAGCGCAATTGGGATTCCACAAATATAGTCAAACAGTACATGAGCGACTATGGACTTTGCGATGCATGGCGTTCTTTGCACCCCAACCGTAGGGAATATACTTTCTTCTCACATGTCCATCACTCTTACTCTCGGTTGGACTATTTTTTAGTCAGCAGCTCATTGCTGAGTGACATTTCAGACACAGAGATACACCCTATAGCTGTCAGCGATCATGCTCCTATATCTTTAACTTTAATAAATAAGAAGGCCACCCCGCCAAGTAAAAATTGGAGATTTAATACATCACTACTTAAAGATGAAGACTTTATTAAATATTTCAAGAAAGAATGGGCTTTATATTTAGAATACAATGACCTGCCTGGAACATCAGCATCTGTTCTCTGGGAAGCAGGCAAAGCTGTGATGAGAGGTAGAATAATCTCATTCTCATCACATAAAAAGAAAGAAGAAATTAAATGTATTCAGGAATTAGAAGTAACCATCAAATCCTTAGAAGAAGCCTATGTATCCTCCCAGGAACAGGGAATGCTGCACAAAATACGTAAAGCAAAACTAGAATTAAATGAAATTATTAATAAAAAAACTAAATTCTTAGCACAAAGACTTCGCTGGCAAGAATTTGAACATGGTAACAAATCAGGTCAATTCCTAGCTAACCAGTTAAAAATAAATAAAGAAAAAACAACTATATGTGCTATTAAAGACTTAACTGAGGACATAGTATATGACCCTGAAAGAATAAATAACACCTTCAGGGACTTTTACAAATCTTTATATTCACCACAGATTAACCCATCAAAAGACGAAATTGACCAGTTCCTTGATAATATAACTCTTCCCAAATTATCAGACAATCAGGCGATGGCATTGGATTCTCCACTGACATCAGATGAACTTCAGGAAGCTCTGAACAGTATGCCTAATAAAAAGGCTCCAGGTCCAGATGGCTTTCCAGCAGAATTCTATAAAGAATTCTGGCCTATTCTGGCACCAACATTCTACAGAATGTTACAGGAAACCAAGGATAATGGTAGACTTCCACCAAATATGAATTCTGCCAACATCAGTCTATTGTTAAAACCAGGCAAAGACCCGGTATTGCCTACTAGCTATCGTCCAATATCTCTTATTAATGTGGACATTAAAATAATCTGCAAAGCTCTCTCAAAAAGAATAGAGAACATAACCCCTCTCATAATTCATCCCGACCAAACTGGTTTCATAAAAGGGAGGCATTCCGCAACAAATACAAGTAGATTAATTAATTTAATAAACTATTCATGCAATAAAAACCTTCAAATTACAATATTGTCTCTAGATGCAGAAAAAGCTTTTGATAGGGTTAACTGGAACTTTCTATTTGCAGTTTTACACAAATTTGGTTTTGGAAACTCTTTCATAAACTGGTTAAAAATATTATATAACTCTCCAACAGCATGTGTCAGGACAAACGACCAAACGTCGTCCAGCTTCTGTCTCAAGAGGGGCACCAGGCAAGGATGCCCTCTCTCCCCTTCACTGTTTGCAATTTTTATTGAACCACTAGCAGCAGCAATTAGACAGACTACAGTGATTAAAGGCATTAAATGCAAGAATGTAGAACATAAAGTCAGTCTTTATGCAGATGATGTGTTACTTTTCCTTCAGCATTCACAAACCACTCTCTCTGAGGTAATCACATTAATAAACTCTTTCGCAAAAGTCTCAGATTATTCAATAAACTGGTTAAAATCTACAGTTCTTCCAATTAATTGTTCTTTCCAGAACTCTTCCACTCCACTGCAATCTGGAAATATTAAATATTTAGGTATTAATGTTTCACCTAGGCTGGCAGATCTAATTAAATTAAATCATATCCCACTTTTAAAGACGGTAGAAGAAGATCTAGCTAGATGGAAGTCTCTACCCATATCACTTATGGGAAGAGTCGCCTCAATAAAAATGATGGTTTTGCCAAGGATTAATTATTTGTTTGCAATGATCCCTAGCAAACCATCACCTGACTGGTTTAGATCTCTGGACTCCTCCATCTCTAAATTCCTTTGGAAAGGTAAACCACCGCGTATTAGCTTAAAAACGTTGCAAAAGACCAAAGATAAAGGAGGACTTGATCTGCCTAACTTTCACCATTATTTCTTAGCCAACAGGCTTCAACACATTTTAGGGTGGTTAAAACACACCCTCTTCGATGAAATTTGGCTAGATGTAGAACAGGCATTATGCAATAATATAGAGATTTGTGATCTGCCATTCATTAGCTCGAACATCAAACGACACGTATGCTTCAAAAGCATCAGTATCAGCTCTTCTCTGACAGCATGGTGGGAGTTTCTAAAAATGACTGAGTCTTCACTAATCCCATGCAAACGTACTCCCATCTGTAACAATCCTGACATATTAATAAACAATAATGTGATAAACTTCACAGACTGGAGTAGAAAAGGTATTAAATACCTGGAACATATATTCGAAGGGACAGACTTTATTCCCTTTGACACATTAGTTAAACAATATGGGATCAATAAGAACAGATTTTTAGAATATCAACAAATTAAATCTATAATAAAAAAGAAATTTAAGCCTAATCATATTAAATTACAAATACCACCAAGTGTGGCAGATTTTCTTAGTCTCAAAACCCCCAAATTAGTGTCTAAAATATACAGGACACTTTCTAAAATAGATGAATCAATATCGCTTCCTATTGCAAAATGGGAGGCAGATCTATCAGTCAGCTGGGACCATAATTTCTGGTCTCAGATATGTTCAAAAACCTTTGAACTGCTTAGGAATCCCGGTTTACAGTTAATACAGTATAAAATCCTGCATAGAGTACACTACACAGGTCATCGGATGTTCAGGATGGGTTTTATAGATTTTAACAACTGCTCACACTGTCAAGACAATACTCCTGACAATTATATCCACGCTTTATGGTTCTGTCCGCCTGTTCAGAGGTTCTGGTATGGGATTTGTGAAGACTTAACAAAGTGTCTTAAATGTTCAATTCCAGCTTCTCCGTCAGTCTGCCTGTTGGGTGACCTTGATGGTATCACTACAGAAGGTAACACAATCCTCATGGCTTTCACCGCCTTATGCATTGCCAAGAAGACGGTCCTCATGAACTGGAAAAATAAAAATAATCTTAATATCAACGAATATAGAGATCGCTTGTTGGATTATATTAATCTTGACACAGCTTCTGCTGCCACATTAGATCATTCTCTCTGGGCTCCTTTGATCAGCTCCATCACCTAGTGTGGGTGGGGGGTCCTGATCCTGTCCGGCTTTGATTTTTGTTGTTGGCGTGGAGGGCCAATTGGGCTTGGGGCGTCCGGGGGTTCTCTGGGGGGTGGGGTTCTTGGGGGATTCGGCGCTGGGGCTGCGGTCCTGGCCTGGATGGGGTACTGGTGGCTCTCGGGTGTTGTTTTTTCTGGCGACTGCACGCGGCGCTGCTGGGGAGGCCTGTGTCGGCGGACGTAGGTTGCCGGCCTGGCGGCTGTGTTGCTCCGAGGTAGGTCCGGGGGGGGTTTGGGGTTCTGGGGGCGCTCTGCCTCCGGGCTGGGATTCCGGCTGGCCCTGGGGGGCTTGGGTCCTGGTGGGTGTGCCGCCGGGGGCGTGGGTGGATGCATGCGCTTGGGCCCGGCCCTGGTGCGGGGGCTTCCGATGCATCGGTGGGGCCGGGGGTGTCTTTGGCTGGTGGGGACGTCGTTACCATCTGTCAGTATTCACTCTGCATGGAGGGAGGGAGGGACCCAATAGGGGCGGAGGACTGGTTTAACCTGGGTGTCTATTGTCTTCGGTAGTCTGGGAGTCGACTGAATGATGGGGTGGGGGTAGTTTTTCCTCTGCTGTGGGGTCTGGTGGGCCACCCCGGGCTGCCGTGGGCCCTGGTCTGGATGGGCCTGGGCCCCCTGCCCGGGGCGGGTTTGGGACGACGGGGGTGCCTATGGGGTCAGCGGGGGAGCTGGCTCCAGCGGGGGGGGGCACTTTGCCTCCTCCGATGTTTTCCTCCCCATCCCTAATGCTTCCCCTCTCCCGCCCCATCACACCAACATACAGGTAGGGTTTTTGGGGTGCGGGTGTGTCGCTGGGATGCAGGGGAGTTGGGACTCCTCTGTCTCCTCGTGGCCTCTCGCATCCCAATCATACATCATTACTTAGACACTCTCATTACTTACTGTCACATGACACATACATATAGGGCCTTGGGGGTGGGCACTCTGAACGGCGTCCAGAGGGTGGTCTGTTCATTCAGCCTTCCCTCTGGTGCCGATGCCCACTTCTCAATTTTAAGTTGCACATAGACATTGAGGGCTCTTGGGAGGGGCCGAGCTGACACAAGCTGACGTGTCTTAGTGTCTTGCCCCTCCCCTGTTTTAAAGCACTTTAGAACAACATACACCAACACTACATTTGAGCGGGTGAGGTGAAGCACGGGGTCTTCCTTTTTTTGTTTTTTTTCTCCCTTACACCCCTGTTCTCTGTTCTCTGTCCGGGGCTGGGGGCTGTGAGGAGGAGCTGGCCGTCCAGTCGGGGTCTGGGCTGGTGGTCTTCTCTGCTGCTGCAGGGACGGGGGTGGTCTTCCAGTCTCCACACCGGAGCGAAGGGGATTCAGCTCCGGGGTCTGGCGCTGACTGGCCTTTTGGGGGTAGTGGTTCCTGGTCCCAGGAGTATAGAGTACAAATGGGGAGTGTGAGTGTGGCTACAGTGTCCTTTTTTTTTTTTTTTTTTTTTTTGTGCGTCTACGTGTGTGTGAGTTTTTGGTTGCGTGCATGAGGGTGGGATGCTTGTGTATGTGTGTTTATGTTTGTCTATGTCCATGTGTCAGGTCAGGCCTTTGACTCCGCCTGGGGTTCCCGCGCCCTGGGGAGCCTCCGGATGTTTGGGACCCCGGGTCTCCTTCGTGCCTGCTTCATGCCTTGCGGGGCGGGGCTGTGGTTCCCCACTCACACTATCAAGCATTTACATGGAGGAACCTTATGAATACAAGCGCGTTCACACACACAGGTGTGCACACAGGTGTACACACAACCATTCACATTGGTGTAAAAACAGGTGCTCACAGACACTCACTGTCCTAAAATGCTGTTGCTTCAAACATATTTTGTAATATTAGTTATGTGTGCTGCGCAATACCATTTAACATTTAGTATTTACTGTGATTCATACGGACATTGGATGTTGTTGTAGTTTTTCTGCTGTTGTGTCTTTTGTTGTTTTCTCTCTTTGTCAGCAGGTATGGAAGCAGATTATCTGTTTTTGTTCTCTCTCTTTTTCTCTATCCTCTTTTTTTTTCTTTTTTTTTTTCTCTCTCTTTTCTTTTCTTCCTTCTTTCTCCTCTCCTGGTTTTCTCTATCCCCCGGTCTTGTCGGTCATAGTATGGTTAAATAAATAAAAATATAAAAATTAATTAAAAAAAAAAAAAAAAGGCTGTGAATGATGATAGCATAGCTACACATACACACTGTTATGTGTTATCTGTGTTACTGACAGGCCGGGAAAAAAAAAAAAGAGGGAAGGCTGAATGAACAGACCGCCCTCTGGACGCCGTTCAGAGTGCCCACCCCCAAGGCCCTATATGTATGTGTCATGTGACAGTAAGTAATAAGAGTGTCTAAGTAGTGATGTATGTATCCCAACTCCCCTGCATCCCAGCTACACACCCGCACCCCAAAAACTGGCGTCATTCGATGGAGTCATTCTTCCAAGCTGGCTTGTCATCCGGGGATGAGTCGTTCCACATTTCTTATTAAGCAGCGATTCTGGTGGCCCTCTATGGCTTGTGACATATGACTTTTTGTTTTGGCTTGCCCTGTCTGCGCAGTTTCTAAGACTTCCAGTCCACCCCCTGTGGGACTCCTCCAGTCGCTGTTATTTCCTTCGAGACCCTGGACCCACATCTCGCTAGATTTCATTACGGGTCTTCCGCCCTCTCAGGGCAACACAGTGGTTTTGACCGTGGTGGACCGGTTCTCGAAGGCAGCTCATTTCATCCCTCTACCCAAATTGTCATCTGTCAGAGAAACAGCGGTTGCTGTCATTGACCCCATTTTTCGCCTTCATGGCCTACTGACTGTCTTTCTTCTGGGTTTCATCCCCAGAGTAACAGTCAGACAGAGAGAGCCAACCAGGAATTAGAACACATGTCACAATGTTTGGTTTCACAGAATCCGTCCTCCTGGAGCCAGCAGCTCTCATGGGTTGAGTACGAACGTAACTCTTTACCAGTATCAGCTACGGGCCTGTCTCCATTTGAGTGAAGTTTAGGGTACCAGCCACCTGTTTTTCCCAGTATGGAATCCGAAGTCGCGGTTCCCTCCGCTCACGCTTTTGTCCAGAGGTGCTGTTGCACCTGGAACAGAGCCAGACAGACTCTTCTCCAGGTGGGGGCACGCACCAAGGCTCAGGCCGATTGCCACCGGTCGAAGCCTCCCGTCTACGTCGTTGGTCAAAAAGTGTGGCTTTTATCTAAGAATATTCCTCTCCGCACTGTCTGTAATAAACTTGCTCCCAAATTCATTGGCCCATTTACTGTCACCAAGATTATTAGTCCGGTGGCAGTCCGCCTCAGACAGTCCTCCAGCGTACAGGAGGGTTCATCCCGTCTTTCATGTTTCTAAATTAAAGCCTGTTTTACATTCTGCTATTAATCCGCCAGTCCCGGTTCCCCCACCACCGCGTCTCGTAGATGGGGAACCTGTCTATTCAGTAAAACATATTCTGGACTCGCGATGGAGGTGGACAAGAATTTCAGTACTTGGTGGACTGGGAAAGTTACTGGCCAGAGATGAGGAGTTGGGTGCCGGCGAGAGACATACTGGATCACTCGCTTATCGATGATTACAATCGGCAGGTAAGTTCTCCTGGGAGAACCCATGTCACGGTTCATGGGTCCAGATGCTTATTCCTGCGTGTGTCTATGTGTGTACGTTTGTGTGTTTGCATGGTTGTCTGCTGCGTCTGGAAACCCCGGTTCCTAATCAGGTGTTTTCACCTGTAGTTCATTACGCTGCCTTTATCTGCGTCATGCTCTTACGATCCTTTGTCAGTTTGTTATCTCGCTCACAGCAGTCTGTTCTCTCCTTGGCTCTAGTGATTTGTTCCTCCGTTCGTATTCTGGGCCGGCTCGGTCTCTTGCCCCTCGGTTAGCTGAACCTCTGCTTCACAGTCTTTGTTATTTCCACTTCGTACAGCTGTTGGATTTGCAGAACTGTTATTTCCCTCTGGGTTTAATAAACTCTTTTCTTCACTTGCTTTTGGATCCAAGTCTTGATGTTGTGACACGGGACCTTGGACAAAGACACTGCATGCCAAATTTCAAGTCAGCCAGACTAATGGGTGCATAGTTACAGCCATTTACATGTTTTTTTCCTGTTATACCGCCACCAAGTGGTCCCCAATTTTTACAGCCATTTTAGTAAAAGTGGCCCTGCCTACTTTGAAAGTTATAGCATTCTAAAATCACCAATTGAAATTCATTTGATAACTTTTTGCCATGAGGGTCTCTAGATGATGTATATCAAGTTTCAAGTGAATCAGACAAAAGGAGTCTGAAAAAGTAGATTTAAAATAAAACAAAAACTGGCGGAAAAACTGGACTTCTAGCAAATAATCTGTCAGAAACAGATTTGTTTGGTTTGACCCAGAGTTATGCCCAAAAATGTTTTACATTTTTGTTTATAGTGCTATAGTTCCCTCATATGGCACTTTGGATCTGAGTAGCGAACAATACTAATATCATCTGACCAAGTTTCAGCTCTTTAGGCCTTATGGTTTGGGCTATGTGCTTAAACACCTAATAATTAACTTATTGTCAGTGTTTGGGGAAAGTTACTTTTAAAAGTAATGCATTACAATATTGCTCTAAAAAAAGTAACTAATTACGTTACTTACTTTTTATGGAAAGTAATGTGTTATGTTACTTTTGTGTTACTTTTTGAATATGGAAAGGGCTTGCTTGTTTGTTTTTAATATAAAACATAAATTTTTAGCATATTTAAAAGCCCTACACACCAAAAAGTGAAATGTATAAACCTCAAAATAAATTCACATCTGTACAGTAGATTGCAGGAGAAGAAGGTCCTGAAAACTCTTCAGCAAAAAAAAATAAAAAATAAAAAATAAATAAATAATAAAATAAAAATCAGGCACAAATGTTAGTTTATCTAAAGTCATTTTTGCCTATTAGTATGGTGGAACTGGATCATCAAAGATCAGCAGCAAAGACATTGATTAATAAAATTGTATTAAATACAAAATGATATAAACATAAAATGTTAACATATTTAAATAAACATATTTAATTGCAGGTTTGCCTGCAATATTCTGAGTTTGCATTCCACTGTTTTAATTAATTTTGATGAATACTGAATCTGTTTTCTTTGCAAGTGAGATGCATTAATGCATGTTCATATTTGATCTAGAACTACAGGGACATCACATTTACACTACACACACAATGCCTCTTCTGATTTCTCTCAACATGTTTTTTTTTCCTCACAGAAGACCTGTCAATCAATAAATGGAAAAAACAAAGTAACTGGCATTACTTATTTGCAAAAGTAATCCAGATATTTTCTTGTAAATGAAAAAGTAATGCGTTACTTTACTAGTTACTTGAAAATAAAATTATCTGATTACATAACCCATGTTACCACCACTGCTTATTATTTTTTAAATGAATTTCACACTAGTAATGTCAGGAACGAGACGGATCCAGAAGCCTGTGAAGATTGCAATACAGTTTATTAGAGGCAAACACAAAGAGAACAGTCCCAAAAGGTCAAAACAAAACAATCCACAATGTAGACAAGGCCTCCACAAAAGAATATCCACAGGTAAAAGGCTTCCCAAAAATAGTCCACCACAGCGGTTGCAATGGAGAGGTGCTCGTCAGCAACCCATAAACTGGGACTTTAAAATATCAAAGGCCTCCTGCGCCTGAGCATTCCAGAAGAACAGTACCTTGGTCGAGGTGAGTGCCGTTAAGGGTGCAGCCACCTGGCCAAAGTTCCTGATGAACCGCCGGTAGAAGTTGGCGAACCCCAAGAACCGCTGCAGAGCCTTTCTAGAGTCGGGAACAGGCCACTCGTCGACAGCCTTGGCTTTAGCTGGATCGGGCCTTATTTGCCCCTCAGCAATGATAAAACCCAGGAACGAAACTGACTTGACATGGAACTCGCACTTTTCCGCCTTGACAAAAAGCTGATTCTCCAGCAGTCGTTGGAGGACTTGGTGCACGTGTTGAGTGTGTACCTGGAGAGAGGGGGAAAAGATAAGAATATCATCCAGGTACACAAAGACAAACCTGTTAATCATGTCCCCCAACACGCTATTGACCATGCCCTGGAAGACAGCTGGGGCATTTGTGAGCCCAAATGGAAGGACCAGGAATTCATAGTGTCCCATGGGGGTGTTGAAGGCTGTCTTCCACTCATCGCCCTCGCGAATACAGATGAGGTCATAGGCATTGCGGAGGTCTAATTTAGTGAAGACCTTGGCTCCCTGCAACAGTTCAAAGGCGGATGACATAAGAGGTAAGGGGTACCTGTTCTTAACAGTAATATCATTCAATGCCCGGTACTCAATGCAGGGGCGCAGTGAGCCATCCTTCTTCTTGACAAAGAAGAACCCAGCACCCGCAGGGGAAGAGGAGTGGCGAATGAGACCGGCTTTGAGGGACTCCTGGATGTAACGGTCCATAGCCTCTCGTTCTGGACCAGACGGGGAGAAAAGACGACCCCTGGACGGAGAAGTGCCCGGGAGGAGGTCAATGGGACAATCAAATGGCCGGTGAGGAGGAAGGAAAGTAGCCCGTGACTTACTGAAAACCAGCCGAAGATCATGGTACCCCTCCGGGACGCCGGTGAGATCTGCAGCCTCGACCTGCAACACAGGAGACACAGAGACAGAAGACGCAGTACCCAAACAACTAACATGACAAGACTGGCCCCAAGACAAAATCTGATTCCGACCCCAATCTACGTGAGGTCCATGTTGAACCAACCAAGGATGCCCCAAGACCAGAAGAGCAGAGGGGGAATCTAACAGATACGGCCTGAATAGCTTATGGTGATTGCCCGAAACAACAAGACTTACATGGGGGGTGGTGTGAGTGACGGTGGCGATGGACTGACCAGAGAGGCCCCAGACAGTGACAGGTGTGGAAAGGGGAACGGCAGGAATGCACCAGCTTCATGCAGTGTTGTAATCGAGGAAGCTGGCTTCAGCTCCTGAGTCAATAAGAGCTTTACAGGGGTGACTGGAGCCCTGGTAGGAAATGACAGCAGAGAACCGAGTGCGAGATAGAGAGGAGATTAGAGGAGAGACGCCCACTAGGACTCCCCGATTAACTAGCGGGCATTGGCTTTTACCGGACAGAAAAGAGCAAAATGTCCGGCCTGACCACAATAAAGACACAGTCCCTGAACCAGCCTTTGCTGTTTTTCGTGAGCCGACAAACGCAGCCGGCCTAGCTGCATTGGTTCAACATCTGGGGAGGGGTGAAAGAGATGCTTGGGTTTTGGGGGGATGAGTCTCCTCCAATCTCCAGGAGGAACGGGGGGTGGCACGGCGTTTATGCAAGCGAACACGGCTCTCAACCCGAACAGCCATCTTGATGAGCCCTTTGAGATCCTGAGGCAGATCGTGAGTGGCCAATTCGTCTTGAATTTCATAGCTCAATCCCTCCCGGAAAAGAGCTCGCAGTGCACCATCATCCCAGCCACAAGAGGCCGCTAAAGTATTGAACTGGATGGCAAACACCGTAACAGAACAAGTCCCTTGCCGAAGCCGCGCCAGCTTAGAAGCTGCCTCATGTGAGCTTTCCCGGTGAGAAGGGTGATGACGTAGGCAATCTTTATTCTCTCCGTAGCCTACCGATGAGGCTGCAACGCGAACACTAGCAAACACTGTGACAGGAACGCTCTGCATGAATCCGGGTCCCCGTCGTAAGAGGGCGGGTTGTTAGCGTGAGTTTCGGCTTTGCGTGGGAAGTGTGTGAAGGGAGCTGCGGCGGCGGAAGCCAAAGCCTCTTGCTGAAGATCTCGGAACCGGCTACTTAATTCGGCCATTTGGAGCGAGAACGCGTCTACCTCTTGCGCGGCGGAAGACAGCTGGCTGGCTTGTTGACCGAGCAAAACGTCTTGATGTGCGATGGTGCTGCACACAAACTCCTCGCCCGCTGGATCCATGTTGGTTAGTCCGTGCTGTTAGGAACAAGACGGATCCAGAAGCGGGTGAAGATTGCAATACAGTTTATTAGAGGCAAACACAAAGAGAACAGTCCGAAAAGGTCAAAACAAAACAATCCACAATGTAGACGAGGCCTCCACAAAAGAATATCCACAGGTAAAAGGCTTCCCAAAAATAGTCCACCATGGCGGTTGCAATGGAGAGGTGCTCGGTCAGCAACCGTCAGCAAGAGGCGGCGAATAAGCCTCTTAATAAAAGAACAGCAATCCGCAGAGTCCAACACAAAAGCCAGGAGAAGAAGGCGGCACGGCCCTAATCAAAACAGGTAAGTAAACGTTTCTTAAAGGAGGGTAAAGATTTAATCTAGACAAGGCAGGACTGAGAAGCACAATGTTAACATGACCGAAAGACACGGACTAACACAAAACAACGAACAAAAGGGAAATATAAAGGGAAGGTGATGAGACTGAACGAGGTGCAGGTGAGGGATTTAACAAGGCAACTAGATAATAAACAAGAGGGAGGGACACACAGTGACAGCGAAACACGTGGTGAGCTGTCAAAACACAGCCACATGCTCTGAAACAAACACACCACCAACAGATCCCACCAGATCGTGACAAGTAATTGTGCTGATATTTAAAAAACAAAACAAAAGCACACTTGCTAATTTTATATTGCTATAACCAGGGCTGGAAATGGGGGGGAACGCGGGGGGACGGCGTCCGGGGAGTGAATTTCAAGGGGGCACGGCGTTCCAGTTCAAAAAAAGTGGTTGCATTTTTTTTTTGGGGGGGGGGGGAAATAAAAGGGTTTCTATATTGTAAGCACTCAGCCTACAAAAGCCATAGAACAGCTTCGCACACAACCATAGACCAATTCATAATAATAACAACAACGTAGCGGGCTGTGCAATGCTGACTGTTGTGATTGGCCATAATACCAGCCGGCAGCCAATTGAAGTGCTTCTCTTTCGGTGCGCGTCTTTCTCCTCACAGAAGCAGACCGCTTCAGGTAAATTCTCTGAGATAATAAATCATGATTTTTGCCGAAAATCTGAACTGAAACCGTTAATTTAACAGATGAAATAAGACAAATGATATGCATAAATTTGTGTTAACGTACCTGATGATCCGTTCTAAAAATAATGTTGTCTAGCTCGAAAAGAGCTCGAATTTCGACTAAAAACAGTATCAAAATCTCCCACACTTGCACAAGCAAGTGACAGCTCCAGAAACGCACACAGTAATCCACAAATACATTCGCACAAAAGACATACTTAAAAATGGCGACACATGCTGGTCAAAACTGTAAATGTAATGAAAACACAGGCCAAGCATGTATTGATGCCTTTTACAAACTTACTGCAAATTACAAAGTGTAATGTACATATATTATGTTTTGTATATAATATGAAGTGTGTGTATAAGATGTTTCTTTATTAATTGTAGGGCTTGTTTTGTGTTTTATGGAGGGATTAGCTGTTCATGCCAATTAGAGACCATAATAATATAATTAATATACTAATGATTTTCTCTTTTTTATCATGCACAACGGGTCATCAATAGTAACAAAGCCTTGTTTGTGTCATATCATCAAGCTTATCATGTGACACTTTGCAGTCACAATGGCACGGTATAACTGATGTGTCAGTTTAATTTCAGATTTTTCTGTAATTCATATTCATATTCATTAACTTGTTGACAAAAATTGTACATTTCTGAAATTCCAATTGCTAAAGGGGTCATGAACTGCATTTATTGTTGTTTTTTAATGTTTCCTGGAGTGCACTTATAATGTTAATATGATTTTTATTTTAAAAAAAGTCATAATTTAGAAATAAATGGCAAGTTTTTTACCTGATTAATTTTAGAAGAAGAAAATCTTAAACTTAATTACAATTTAGAAATCACTGATCACAGGTCAGGCATTAGAATGAACACTGTTACTTACATGATGTAGCATTGCTGTTGGATCCATATCTTAAAAGTCTGTTTACAAAGCCTTGTTGAAATTGTGACTAAATTACCAAATAATCCACAGTAAAATCTAACTTTCACATTCTCATGTCACTATTCACTAATACACCAGTTGGCAGCACCAAAGATATGATGATGCAGACATAGGCATTGATCTTCTTCTGGAAAGGCTGTCTTTTGCTTTACTATGACATCAAAATCACACACTTTTCTAATCAAGTCATTTTCTGACTTTGGTTTCAATAAAAGCTATATTTGGAATAAAAAAGTTTTCAGTTCTGAAAGTTACAAGATATTCTTATAGTACAATGACCTCTTATATGTCAAAAGCTCAATGGTAAATTTGATTTCTCAATACATCTAAAGGGCATCTTTTGGGTCAATTCCACCCCGTCCCCCACCCCCACCCCCACAGTACCCCCAGTGAATTTTTTCCATTTCCAGCACTGGCTATAACTATGTTCTGTTATAAACACAAAAATAAACACTTGTAACCTATTATAAAAAAAATAGCTTGTTTACTGTTAAGTTTAATGGAGGGTTAATTTAGGATAGTCTTTGCAATGGCACTCACGGTACAGTAAGGCCCTACATCATGAACTTTTCACCAAATTACAGCTTTCAAAACTGTTTTATCAAGTTGTTGTCTTCTGAGTTTTTCAAAAAGACATTTCATGAAATATGTTTAAACAACAGTACAATCCACTGAACGCCCTGTACCTCTATCCCTCACAATCTCATTCCAGTCAAAAGCAAAGTATGTATTTGCAAAATCTATTGCAAAAAAGGCACATACCTAGTCAGAGGCCAAAAGGGCGGTGCTTTAGCACCACTTAGGGTCTATCTGTACAGGTGCCTGTTGGCTAGTTACTTTCACCTTGTGCATTATGCAATACTTTCTTGGTAACAAGCATGAATATGAGTCAATGTGACTAAATGTTGACTGACAATATGTTGTAGGTTTATTTTGTCAGTCAATTCCTCATCATAAATAGTTAGTCCAGTTCCTATGTTTTTATGAACACCATTTATGAAATCATGATTAAAAGTAGCCCCAGTGTGCTCAGTCAAAATTTATTTCAACAATATTGCTTGGATTTCTTACGCAACATCTAACATGATACGGGTGACGTCACGCTCCAGTCGGAAGTTCCAGCGCAGCAGCGAACGCTGAGTTTAACCAGCTTTAGTGTAAACAGCCAGAACATGGACGACGACGTGTTAACGACTTTAAAGATTTTAATAATCGGAGAGAGTGGTGTCGGTAAATCAAGGTGAGGTCTGAATCTGTTGGGTTTTTTTCGTGTAGTCTTTCCTATACTGTAGGATGAGTTGTTAAATAGCGTTAGCCTCGTCTGGACGAGCAACAAGCTTCGCTAAACTAATGTTGACTGTCGCCTGTGCCCAAACTTTGCCAGTTCTTTTCCGCCGTTAAATGTATCTTTTAAATGTTGTTTTGGCCTCACGAACAAAAGGAAATGCGCTATATTGTACCCCTCGTGGTATTTTTAGCCTTCAGATGTGTTGACTTCTAAGTACTGTACATTGTTAGCTTTAGAATTGTGAAGAATTTACATATATTAAGTTAAAAAAAAAATAGTCTGGTAATGAATACGTTGTATACTGTTACTTTTGTCGCATCCCTTTAAATATTTAATAAGAGCAGGCAGGAGTGTTAGCTGGCAGCTGTTTTTGTAGCAGTCATGCTATCTGCTCATTGTGTTGCAGTTACCTCTAGATATACAGGCCTTAGATTGAGTTTATAGAGAGGACAAATACTTAGTATATAGTTAATAGATAGTACTTTACATATGTCTAATTATGATGACAGCGTTATTTAGCTAAATTAGTATTAATGTAATTTTTCAAAGGCATTCTTCATCTAGTCAGGAAAGTGAAATTGTTCTTCATAATTTATTTCCCAGAAACTGTAAGTTAATCCTATAAGAAAACAATAATATTAGTAAATATGAAATATGACTCTAAATAACAATTATTTATCCTTTAATGCTGATTTTCTTATGTTTATTTATTACCTCCTCAGTTTGCTCCTGCGCTTTACAGATGATACATTCGACCCAGAATTAGCTGCAACCATTGGTGAGTCATTTATGAGCATTTGTGAATATTACAGTTAGTAACCATACATTGTTAAAAGGCCTGTAATCAGTTAATGCTCAAAACTAATGAGCTTATAAACTAAATCTTACTAAGCAATGAAGTCTTGTTGTTGAAATAATAGTTTAGTTTTACCTCTTTAACAAATATAATGTCATCATTGTAAAAATAAAGCATATTTTAAATTCACTTCTTTTCATTGTTTTTTAGGTGTGGATTTTAAAGTGAAAACTATTGCGGTAGATGGCAACAGGGCAAAGCTGGCCATATGGGTAAGTGCCTTAGAAGATATAGAAATGCTCAACAGCATACTCAGTCAGTAAAGAGATGTAATGCGTAAATGCATTTAATATTTTTTGATTATTTGCCATGTATGCTACTCTTACAATTGTATATTCCACTAGATGTCACTATCACGCTTTGTAGAATTAAGTGACGTAGTTCTGTTTAGAAAGCTGCTTGAATCCTCATGAACTTGTGTTTTAGGACACGGCTGGTCAGGAGAGGTTCAGAACTCTAACGCCAAGCTACTACAGAGGAGCCCAGGGTGTCATTTTGGGTTAGTTTTTGCATAATTGATTTTATTATTTGTTACACAGATCAGTCTGTGTGTCTGTTTTTTAAAATCTCTTTACTCTATTATTTATTTAATAATTAGTAATTACGTAATATGTAGAATAATATGTACAGTGGGCCAAATGTTATTACAAGACAAGACTGTGCATTATATTAATTCTCAAATCCAGTCAAATTCTTGTGGTAGTTGTTGAATGTAAAATGTAAATTTTTTGTTTTCTCTTCTTGTAGTGTATGATGTTACAAAGCGGGATACATTCACGAAGCTTGAAAACTGGCTCAATGAGCTAGAGACATACTGTACACGCAACGACCTGGTTAAAATGCTTGTGGGGAACAAAATTGACAAGGTTTGTTTGATTTGATCGCTTGTTATTCTGAATACAGTGTTCTAATGTACAGTTGTGAAGGTTATTTTAGATTACCAGTGTCTTGAAGGGACCCCAAAATGAACATACATGAACATATACCCATATTAATAGTCTTCTTTTGTAGTAAACAGAGAAGATATTTTGACAATTGTCTCATTTGCTTTCACTGTATGGACAAAAACATTTTTGCTTTCATATAAATTGTCCCTTTAAGTAGACAACAAAATGATGGATAGTCTTACCCAGAGGAAAAAAGTTGCCTTGGTCCCAAATCTTACTCTGTATATCTGAAATTTAAACATTAGCTGTGATGTCTCTTTGGTTTGAAAAATGACGGAAAGTGAGGTGCTGTTAAAATTGAAATAAAAGATGTTGGATTTTTTGCCAATTCTAGGCAAAGAAGGGCCAATGTTCGGTCTAGAATTTAAAGTCAAGTCTCAGTGTGAAAAAACTTGAATCTTGAAGTAATGATAAAATGGCTTCAGTTAAGTATTTTGTTTGCTTTTCGCTAAAATACGTAATATTGTATGCCAGGGCCTATTTGACAGAGGGCTGGCACTTAATGAGTTTTATTTATTTTTTATTTTTAATCAAATTTTCCTGAAGAAACTAAAAATGCATTCAGATTTTAAACAGTTCTCTCTGGTTTATGTGAAAAGATGGGAACAAGTTAGAAACTGAGGTGTTTGTTTACAAACGATTTAAATAGAAACATGAGCTCCTGTATTTTTGGTAAGGAAAGTTGCCAAAAAGGTAATGGAATGTGACCTTAGACGTGTTGAAATTATGTGTGCTGACATTGGGAGTTTCCTATAACTAACTTTTTTAGTTGCTTTGTCTTGGGGTGACTCATAATTATAATTAGAAAGACCTATCTGTTTCAGGACAACCGTGAAGTAGACCGGAACGAAGGCTTGAAGTTTGCACGAAAACACTCTATGCTTTTTATTGGTATGTTTCCTCTTTATTATCATTCATTTTGTTTTCAGTTAGATTGGATGTTTTGGATAGTCTTACCTAGATCTTAAGCTAATTTGTTTTTTGGCACTAAAGTCTTCTGTTAGCCATCATCATGATGGTCTGCCTTTGTCCAGACAATCCTGTCTTGCCAGGATTTTCTTTATATTTTCCAGGCTCTTTGAAATAAAGTTACAAATGTCAGAATGGTTTTCAGTTATAAAAAGGTGAATTTGTGTTGAACATGCTTATATAATGGCAAATACATTTGCCTTTGTTCCTGTAGAGATCATGGAACATCAGAACAATAAGTCTCTTTCTGCCATAGCTATTACTCTCTGATTGCTTATTTCTGACATAATTCATATATTTTATGTTTATAGTAACCCCCAAATCCTGTTTGATCTTAAGTGCCAAAAGCTCACACATTCTTAATAAAAACTTTCAATGTGCTGAGGTGACAACGATGGACTATACTATTGTTTGAAACTGATATATACAATGCATATTATTCATATACTTCAGATTGTGTTTAGTTTAAGTCATTTGTGTCCAGTCCTGCTCCTGGGGGGCCAGCACCCTGCACATTTTAGCTAGAACCAGCTTTAAAGAGATTCACCCAAAAATGAAAATTAGCCAATGACTTACTCACCCTCAAGGCATCCTAGGTGTATACAACTTTCTTCTTTCAGTCAAATCCAATGGGAGTTATATTAAAAATTGTCCTAGCTCTTCCTAGTTTCTTACACCTCTCTATTGGAATTTTGGGCCACTCTTCTTTTGCAAACTGCTCCAGGTCATTCAGATTTGAAGGAAGCCTTCTCCCAACTGCTGTTCTATGGGATTCAGATATGGAATCATTGCTGGGCATTTTAGAACTCTCCAGTGCTTTGCTTGTAACAATTTCTGAGTGCTTTTTGAAGTGTGTTTCGGGTCACTGTCCTGCTGGAAGACCCATGTACTCTGGTGGAGGCTTGGCTTTCTTACACTGGCCACTATGTTTTGCCCCAAAATTCTTTGTTAATCATCAGATTTCAGCCAGAAGCAGCAAAGCAACCCCAAATCAACTTTGAACCTCCACCATGTTTGACTGTAAGGGCTGTGTTCTTTTTTTTTTGAAGGCCTCATTTGTTTTTCTGTAAACAGTGCCATGATGTTCTCTACTTTTGTCTCACCTGTCCACAGTATACTCCCAGAAGTAGGGCTTGCACAATAAATCGCATGCAATATCCAATGCGCATCTTGTCAGTAAAGCCGGTCTTGTAATCTGTAGTAAATCTCCATCACCTGTGCGCATTCAGATTTTAGTTTTACTACACAGAACCATAGTTCATTGACGAGCTGTGGCAAACCATGCTGCCGAAATCATCAGACTTTTTTTGTGTGCTCTTCCAGTGCAAACAAAAACAATAAGCATGTGAATACCGAAAGTGTTGCATTTTCTGACAGAATTGCAAGGGTGCTGATATTTTTAGCCATGACTGTACACCTAGGATGTGTTGAGGGTGAGCAAACCATGTGCTAACTTTCATTTTTGGGTGAACTTGCTTACCTTTAAAACTGTTGTCTAAAAGTTTCTAGCTAGTCTGATAACCTCGGTTAGCTGGTTCAAATGTAATTAATTGGAGCTGAACTGTGCAGGAAAGTGGTCCCTCAGGAACTGGCTTGGACACCCCTGGTTTTGGTATCAGTGTGGTATCATCATGTTTGAACTAGGACTGCATCACATATTTTTTTAACTTAATTTTTTAACCCATTTGGTGCCATTATCAGAGGCTAGTGCAAAGACGCGGGATGGAGTTCAGTGTGCCTTTGAAGAACTAGTTGAAAAGATCCTGCAGACGCCGGGGCTCTGGGAGAGCAGCATCCAGAACCACGGTGTCCAGCTGTCCGATCACGAACAGCAGCGTCAGGGTGCCTGTGGGGGTTACTGCTCCCTGGTTTAACGTCTTCACCTCAACCCAAGAACCACAAACTAAGATGGAAAGCACCGTTTTCTTTCTTCTGAATGAGAGCTTCCTCTGAGGGGGGGGGGGATGGTCTGATCCCTTAGAGCTGGTCAAAGGGACCTTTGCAGTTTGCACACTTTCTGTCACTCAGATGTTGTTTCATTCTGTCCCAGTATTCTGTCATATTATTCTCGATAAATGTATCACAGTGCTACATTACCTGTAGCCAATGTAAACCGTTATTATGCAAAACAAGTCCTTTAGAAGATTACACCCTGAGCATGTTGAAATATGCCAGTTATTATGACCCTCCCAGCAAGGTGACAGAGTTGACATGTTTCCCCCTCAATGTGAGCACCGTCTTTGACATGATGTGTGTAGGCCAAAAGGATTATAGGAGCCAAGGGGTTGAGAAATGACAGGATCTGATCCGTATGATGAACTCATTTAACATGAATGTCATCAAATGTCCTTTGTACCCATACTACATTTCATCTGCTTAAAATATTCTCTGCTGTTCTCATTTTAATCTCCCGCTTTTTATTTAAATTCGTCCTCCCATGCTATTTTTATAATATTTGGCCTTAGAAATATTGCTTAGCATGATTCTACCTTCTTGAAGAGTTTGAAATATTATTTTGTAAATAATATGTCTTCAGTAGCTGTTCTGAATCATAATTCACACAGTAGTCTATGAAATGCTGTTTAGCTGCAGCTCTCATGAGTTTAGATACATTAAGCATGTTTAAATAATGTAATCTATGATGACTTTTGTCTGAATAACACATGAGATGATCCATTTTACTTCACTGTGTTTTAATCTTTGACCCATTTTTTTTTTTTTTTTTCTTTCTAGTTAAATGTGAATGGATACCAAAAGAATTTCTGTCTTGTTTGTTTTTAATCAAGAAGCCACCTTGTGATTTGATATTGATTCGTTTCACATACTGACTTGAAACTGAAGATTTGGTTATGCCTTAATATTTATTAGATCTGCTTGTTTAACATGATCTCCACTACAGCACTGTGAATCTGTAGAGAGAGTGTGTGTTATTGTAACCAGTCAAAATGGCCAATGGTACATGGGTAAAGTGGTCGTTTCGTTTAATTATAAACATATCTTGGTCCTAAGGTTTAAGTATTAATATGTTTGACTTTTATTCCCTTAATAGAGCTGTTTGTTCTGATGCAGAGAGACTTATTCAGTTATAGGAAGAAGTGCTTACTTTTCAGACTTTCCATCACTCTAATTAGGATTTCTTACAATTTATCAGGTATTAAATTCACATACAGCAGTTCTGTTTTCATACATTCTTATACTTAGTTTTATAGATGCTTGCTTTCATTTTGGCTGTATTCCTTCAACATAGATGTCTAATTTGTTTGTCCTTTTCCACTATGGAGTGGAAAATTAGGAGAAATTATATATCTTACATTCTTTTTGCATTAAAATATCTAACTTGTAGAAGTGTGTATACCTTGATCTGCCACAGCATGGTGCCTTTTGGTAAAGTCTGTGTGAATGTCTGTTCAAAATTATATCTTAATTATTAGTAAGTAAATGAACTCGTGGTGCATATATAGATGTTCTGGAGATAACATAAGGCAGGAAATTGATACCTACAGTTCCATATATATACTGTGAAACAATTATATACTGTGCACTATATACACAAATGCCAATCATAACAAACATCAAGAGCTTTCAAACTGATACGTGGAACCTCAGGTCATTTACTGAAACCGTAGGTCTAACAGACATCGTATTCTTTCATTAAAAGCTCTGGTTACACAACTCTGATTGTCAGAAATGGAAAAAAAAAAGTCGTTAACACAAAAGCAGTACAAAGTGCTGTTGCTCTAAATATACAGATGTACGAAAAAGTAAAAGTGTACATGCACCTTGAATTGAAAAGATCTTTACATACAGTCCACAAGAGAAAATAATAGTTGCATTTAAAATGACTCTGTTCAAAAGTTTACGTACACTTGATTCTTAATACTGTGGTGGTGTTGTTTTTTCTTGTAATGGTTGTTCATGTATCCCTTGTTTGTCCTGAACAGTAAAACTTCCTGCTGTTCTTCAGAAAAATCCTTCAGGTCCCACAGATTCTTTGGTTTTTCAGCATTTTGTGTATTTGAACCCTTTCCAACAATGACTGTATGATTTTTCCATCTTTTCACACTGAGAACAACAGAGGGACTCATAGGCAACAATTACAGAAGGTTCAAACACTCACGGATGTTTCAGAAGGTAAAACGATCCATTAAGATACAGAAGGGGTGTAAACTTTTGAATGGAATGGATATGTCAGTTTTTCTTATTTTGCCTAAAAATATTTACACAAATACACAAAAATGCTAGAAAACCAAAGAATTAGTGGGACCTGAAATATTGTTTTTTGAAGAACAACAGGCAGTTTAACTGTTCAGGACAAACAAGGAATTCATGAACAACTCACTAAAACAAACAAAAAAAAAACAGCAACAAAAAACAGCTGTGAATGATTCAGGTAACAGCACAGTATTAAGAATAAATTGTATGTAAACTTTTGAACAGGGTCATTTTTATGTATTCAACTATTTTGTGTGTGATATTGCTTTTATGCAACAGTTTAGTAAAGACGTTGAGATTAAGTGAAACATTTTTAACACAATATTGCCAGTTACTTTGCTGACATATATGTCAGACGAGCTTTTTGCCCAAATAATCAGCCTTGTTCACTGACTAGACATATATACGTTCATAAGAATTTTTATTATTTTTTTCCCCCTATTCTTATTCTTCAACATGGAAGTAAGCCTATAGGCAACACGTCCGGGAAATAACAAGGAAAAATAACAACGTGCAGTAAATGATAAAACTGTTTGCATTACAAACCAGTGTGTTCATAATTAAGACAATACATTAAAATAATATGGTAAGAAACACCAATTTGCAATATCAAGCAGCAAAACAAGCCGTTGTGTAAAGCTACAAATAGCTGGACACGGATGAGACCGGAAGCCAGACCCATGAAATTTACAAATGCCGAACTTGCTGTCACAGGACAAAATAAGGTGGATTGATTAGATTATTTCAGGTCAATACATCTTCCAATCTATTTGAAATTTCACTTGATACAAACTCAGTTGTATCATTTAAGCCAAGACTTTTTGAACAAAACCTGAACTGATTTAAGCTGGATGATCGCACCACTGTCTTCTGGAGAGCTGCTAAGATCTTAATTTAACTAATTTCATAAATAATACACTTCACAGAGTTGGGCTGAACTGAACAAATATTGAACTGACTTGAGACACTATATAATGATACTATTGTCTTGTTACAGCTGCTTTATATCTCTCATTGCATCTTTGATTTGGTTATTTTCCTATGTATTACTGCAAATCAGCTTTGAAATAATCTGTTGAAAGTGATTTGACTTGACTGAAGTGTTTACACAAAGACTTTTCAGTCTGATTGAGTCATCAGTCTGATTATTTGGATTTAATGATTGCATGTAAACTATAGAGTTACTAAACGCTGTAAAAAAAAAAAAAAAAAAAAAATCACTACTGAAACATACAAAGAAAGTCAAGCGCAGTGATAAAAACCATGAACAGTCTTATATATAGTGCTGTTTTAATTTAAATCAGCATGAAACAGAAGTAGCGATGATCTTTTTATTCCCTGTTGTGACGTACGACCAAATGAAAAGGCTTCTCGAGTGAGTGGGATTTTATTTAATACATCAAGAAATGACTGGACCATTGAATTGATGTTGTTTTCTTTTGTTGCACTCTCATGTGAGTGACAGGTTGCTGGATGGGAGGAATGTCACTTAGCCAGTCAAATTTGTGGAATGAAACTAGTTGTTATATAAGACAACAACTTTGCAGTAAATGCAAAAATGCTGTAGGTTTTTTCTTTGTAAGCTGTTTTTTTTTCCACTAGACATATTTTACACAACTCTCCGGAGGGTGTGAAATAAAATCACAAGTAAATCAAACATAATTAGTTATAAATAAGCTCTTATGCCACATTAAAGAGTGGAATCTGATTGCTTGCAGATCTCCTTTGTCAGTACATTGTACAGTTTCCTGGAAAGTAAACACTGGAGAGATCTTCTAAATTATTGTCAAAGTTACATTTCTTATAATGACTTCAATACAGCCACACCACACCACAATCTGTAAGCTTTTCAAATATGGACAAACCTCAGTTTTACTAAGAAATGGCCTTAAATCATTTTGTATACATACAGTAAGTCATTTCTAATTGTGATTTTGATATTACGTGTCCGATAAGATCTGTCTAAAGTTCACTTTCCAGGCAGCTGTACAATACACTGGCAAAGGAGCTCTGCAAGCAATCAGATTTTGCTCTTTAATGTGGCATAACCTTTTTTTTATATAAATATCACTGTGGCCCTCATGATGCCTGGAACTGAAACAACATCAAAATCAACAGATTTCCAACGATTTTACACTTTTCCTGCTAGTTCTCCATTTCATTTAGAGGTGTTTTACTATTTGTTTTGGGTTCTTTGTGTTGATACAGTGGGTGCAGTTGACCACTGAATGATTCTAGATGAGGGCAAGGCCAGAAGAATGGTGAATATTATGTTTTAGGCTTCCTTGAAGCATGGGTGGGGATAAAAAAGACTTGAGAGCAAAGCAGTAGTGCATGTGGTCAGGACTGTAAGAAGATATACTGTAGTGTGGACCGTCCGGTATGCTCAGTTCTAAATTCTTACTGCTGGCTGAACCGTTTTAAAGCGGCCAGCGAGACTGAAACATATCGGACTGTTCAAACAGCTTATCTAGAAGACCTATCAGGTACATAACTGAAATGCAAATGCTTAACCAGTATGGCCTAGTACAAGCAGCTGAGCTCTGTGCAGATGTCAAGGGTAATTGTTTTGACATGGGTAGCGCTATTTCTTTATCAGATGGAAGTTTTAGTTGCCTTTACCAAAATGTGGCTCGAACTTTTTATATTCCACACTTAAAAATAAAAATGGCGGAGGTCTGTTTCTGCCTTAGAGTTGAAGAAAAAAAAAAATAAAAAATGGTATTATAGTGTGTTTCTATTAATGACGACTTCATCTCAGTGCTGTTATTTTTAACTAAATATATATAACATTTTAATTGAAAAAGGCCAAAAATGAAGAAAATATTAATATGTGACCTTGGACCACAAAACCAGTCTGGGGTCGCTGGGGTATATTTGTGGCAATAGCCAAAAATACATTGTATGGGTCAAAATTATTGATTTTTCTTTAATGCCGAAAATTATTAGTATATTAAGTAAAGATCAGTTCCATGAAGATATTTAGTAAATTTTCTCTCGTTAATATATTAAAACTTAATTTTTAATAAGTAATATGCATTTCTAAGGACTTAATTTGGACAACTTTAAAGGCAATTTTCTCTCTCTCTCTCTCTCTCTCTCTCTCTATATATATATATATAATTTTTTTTTTTTTTTGCACACTCAGATTCCAGATTTTCAAATAGTTGTATCTCAGCCAAATATTATCTTATATTAACAAACCATACATCAAAGCTCTATTTATTCAACTTTCAGATTATGCATAAATCTCAATTTCGAAACCTTTACACTTATGACTGGTCTTGTGGTCCAGGGTCACATATTACATACTTAATATTGCCTTGAAAGTTTGCCTTTGCAACTAACTAAAATAAAATTACTTTAGCATGAAGTACTAAAATTACTAAAACTACTAAAAAAATAAAATAAAGCTAAACCGAGATATAAAAACAACTAATAAAATAACAAAAACTTACACTTTACATTTAAAATAAAAACTGATGAATTAAAAATAAAAAACTAATTCAAAATATTAATAGAAACTGTAACAATACATAAATATACTAATATAGCACTTCATATCTCTCAAGAGTAACTTTATAGCTTTGTAGCTTTTCTTTTTGTATCTGTGACTTTACATGCACAAATCTTGCAAGTGCAACTTCTGCAAAATGTTCATTGTTTTACCAAAATAAGAGGGATCATACAAAATGCATATTATTTTAGTATTGACCTGAATAAGATATTTCACATAAAAGATGTTTACATATAGTCCACAAGAGTTGAATTTATAAGAAATGACCCTGTTCAAAAGTTTGCATACACTTGCTTCTCAATACTGTGTTGTTACCTTAATGATCCACAGCTGTTTTTTTTTTTTTTTTCTTTTAGTGCTAATTGTCTATTTGTCCCTTGTTTGTCCTGAACAGTTAAACTGCCCACTGTTCTTCAGCAAAATTCTTCAGGTCCCACACATTTTTGTGTATTTGAACTCTTTCCAACAATGACTGTATGATCTTGAGATCCATCTTTTCACACTGAGGACAAATGAGGGACTCATATGCAATTATTACAGAGGGTTTCAAATGCGCACTGATGCTTCAGAAGGAAAAACGATGCATTAAGGCCCGGGGGGTGAAAACTTTTTGAATTTGAAAATCAGGGTAAAGCTAACTTATTTTGTCTTCTGGGAAGCATGTAATTATGTTCTGTAGCTTCTGAAGGGAATATATATGATATTTAGGCAGAATAAGAAAAATGTACACATCCGTTCTGTTCAAAAGTTTACATCCCTCGCTCTTAATGCATTGTGTTTCATATGTTTCATGTTTGAACCCTCTGTAATAGTTGCATATTAATCCCTCAATTGTCCTCAGTGTGAAAAGATGGATCTCAAATTATACAGGCATTGCTCATTGGAAAGAGTTCAAATACACACAAATGCTGAAAAACAAAAAAATCTGTTGGACCTGAAGGATTTTTCGGTAGAACAGCGGACAGTTTAACTGTTCAGCAGGACAAATATGAAACACTATCACCACAAAAAAACAAACAAACAAACAAAACAGCTGTGTATGATTTAGGTAACAACAAAGTATTGTGAATAATTTTTAGGGTCATTTTTAAAAATTAAACTTTTTTTTTTTTCTCCTGTGGACTACATGTACGTCTTTTATGTGAAATATCTTATTCAGGTCAGTACTAAATAAAAAGTAACATGCATTTTGTTTGATCCCTCTTATTAATTATATAAAATAATTAACATTTTCTGCAAGGTGTATGTAAACTTTTGACTTCAACGATATATATCCCACAGTGTTACTGTATTTCTTATTTTAAATTTGATCTCACAATATACATATATATTTTTTTTTTACTTTGAGGGAATTAGACAAGCACATTTTATTAAAGCACAACTGTGTTCTATTTAAACATTTTATTTGCTCTCATCTGACTGTATTTTGCACAATAATCTTCACAGGCAATGGCCCAAATGAAATTAAACGCTATCCGATAACAAACCAGAAGGTTTGTTCCAAAAAAGGTTGCTTCACTCATAGATAGAATATTAAAAAAAGGGAAAAAAAGAAACTTCCTCTATATGCCATACTTAAACACAAGAATCCACATGTATATGCCATTGCCATAGGATGACAATAATCCTGTGTCAATTCAAAATAAAATAAAATTAACATAACTTAGGAAAAAAAATGAATACATATATGAATATATTACATTTTAGCCACTGACAAAAATTGTATTTCAGAAATGCAGAATTTTTTGTGCTTCTGTGTTGAGTGGTAGTGATCATCCACATCAAACTTTTTTTTGTTTACTATGTGACTTTTTTATCAGACAGTGGGAAAAAAAGAAGAAGAAAAAAAGGCACACTGGTCAGTCAACATGTATTTTTCCTCCCAGAAAAGGCTGTTGTGGATCATTTTCAACAAAATTATTGCATGTAGTACATACTCAAGTGTTCAGGTAGTCTTTTAGCAATTATGACCTAGTACAGACCGCTGTCCAGTCTGTTAGCCACTAATGTCGGGGTTGTATGGGCACTTTGACAGTCTTAATTTCTGCTATATGGGAAGACTTCTGGATGATACAGCTGGTGGTGCCCGGCGTTGAGCTCTCCTTTCCTTGGGCCAGGTTTGTCAGGGCCATAGCGGCGTGGAGCTCTTTCCAGTAGGTCTCGTTATTTCCTCCTCCACCACCTTTACGAGCACCGCTTTTGCCAAATGGAGAGGAAATGGTTAATGAGGAGTTTTAGCAGTACTTGAAAACCTTATGATTCATTAGGCAACAACATTCTTACCTCTCGCTTTGGCGTGTGCCACAGTCCAACGTCACTGAAAATACAGTTTGGTGAAATGAGTTATAAACTGGATATTCAAACTGGCCACAAAAGCTACTTGGCCAAAAGCTGGCACATCATTTATGCTGCTAATGAAATATCCCTGAGCTGCTCTCGCCCCATATCGATGGAACTGATGAGTAAACATGTTTTCACATGTGCATGTATGTACATGGGTGAATAAGTGGGTGTTTGTCGAGCTCAGGGAGATTTAAGTGGAGCTCCGCAGGCTGTGCCTACAGCCACATTCATGCGCTCCAGCCAAAACAAATGCAATTATGCTTCCCCTGTGCTCTCGAGATGGAAAAAGCATATCTGGTCTGTGTCAGAAACAGACACGTTGTTCCACTACTCTGCAACTGATTTGCATTTTTAAAATTATTACACCTTTTCCTTTGACTAATGACTACTTGAATGATCGTGACGTTGCGTTAAAGGAACAGTTCACCCAACATGAAAACTTTATTCCAATCCCATGTGACTTTCTTCTTCTGTAGAATACAAAAGGAGACATTTTGTCCAAGTAATCACAGTTTTTAAGCTCCAAAAAGAATGCAAAAGCGGCATAAAAGTAGTTCATAAAACTTGTGTAGTCACACTTTAGTTTGGAAACCAATTCTCACCAATAACTAACTTTTAACTCCTAATTTGCTGCTTATTATTAGTAATAGTTGTTAATTTTATGAATATTAAGGAATCTAAACTTAATTAATTAAAGGATTAGTTCACTTCCTGAACAAAAATTGACAGATAATTTACTTACCCCCAATGATCATCCAAGACTTCATGTCTTTCTTTCTTTCTTTAGTCGTAAAGAAATTATGCTTTTTGAGGAAAACATTTCAGGAATTTTCTCCATATAGTGGACTTCAATGGTGCCCATGAGTTTGAACTTCCAAAAAGCAGTTTTAATGCAGCTTCAAAGGGCTCTAAACAATCCCAGCCAAAGAATAATGGTCTTATCTTGTAAAACGATAGGTCATTTTCTTAATTAAATTAAGATTTGTCCTCCAACTTTAAAATCGCTACCAACCAACCAAGTGTGAACAAAGTGAACGTGCAAAAAAGATCAAACGGTCTTTACAAAAAAAAGATAACTGTATTGAACCAAAGCTCACAGAGTACACATGTGCATCGTAGAGGTAGACAAGATGAGCATTTGTGGTTATAATATATAAATATTTATTTATTTAAGAACATGTCTGATCATTTCACTAGATAAGACCCTTCTTCCTCGGCTGGGATCGATTAGAGCCCTTTGAAGCTGCATTTAAACTGCGTTTTGGAAGTTCAAACTCGCTGGCACCATAGAAGTCCACTATATGGAGAAAATTTCTAGAAAAGTTTTCCTCAAAAAAACTTAAAAGGAACTTTTTCTGAAAATAGTTAAACGGATGAGTTTTACTGTTTTTGAATCCATTCAGCCGGTTTCCGGGTCTGGCGTTAGCACTTTTAGCATAGCTTGGCATAGATCATTGAATCTGATTAGACCATTAGCATCTCGCTCAAAAAATGACCAAAGAGTTTCAATATTTTTTTCTATTTAAAACTTGACTCTTCTGTAGTTACATCATGTACTAAGACCGACAGAAAATGAAAAGTTGCGATTTTCTAGGCTGATATGGTTAAGAACTATACTCTCATTCCGGCGTAAGAATCAGGGAACTTTGCTTCCGTACCATGAGTGCAGCAGGCACAATGATATTACGCAGCACCTTGAATATAGTCCCCAGCTATTTTACTATTAGCTTAGTGCCGGTCACGTTGGAAGTTACCTAGCTGGGGACTATTTTCAGGCGCTGCGTAATAACATTGCGCCTGCTGCACCCATGGTACGGCAGCAAAGTTCCTTGATTATTACGCCGGAATGAGAGTATAGTTCCTATCCATATCAGCCTAGGAAAAAAGTTTTAAATAGGAAAAATATCAAAACTCTTTGGTCATTTTTGCGAGAGATGCTGTCTAATCAGATTCAATGATTTATGCTAAACTATGCTAAAAGTGCTACTCCCACACCTGGAGATCGGCTGAAAAATGGTAAAACTCATGTGTTTAACTCTTTTTTTAAGTGGAGTGTTCCTTTAATATCTTTACAACTGAAGAAGGAAAGACATGAACACCTTGGATGACAAGGGGGTGAGTACATAAACACTAATAAACAGCCAATGTGCTAGAAATATGCATTCTAATAAGCAACTAGTTAATATTGAGAATTGTGTTCTATATTCTGTCTTCTGAAGACATATGATGTCTGATTTCTGAATTTATCAGTTTAGTGAAGCACATTAACATTGATTAGAAAGATCTGACTCCAAATAACAATCTGTTTATGACTCATTATAAAGAAATTTGGTCCCACTTTATATTAAGTGGCCTTAACTACTATGTACTTATATTTTAATTAATCATTTGTTACAATGTACTTACTGTGTACATACATGTTTTTACAATGTACTTTTATTTTTAAAATTCCTGCATGTAATTACATCTGTAATTCATTTCTGTATTTACATTTGTAATTACACTGTTGACCCATCCCTTACACCTTAACCCACCCCTAAACCTACCCATATCACTAAACCTGTCCCTACTTACCCGTATCCCACCTCAATAGCAGAATTTTTTTTTTTGCAGTACAGTATGAACACAATAAGTACATTGTACTTATTTTTTTTGATGTAAGTACATAGTAGGTAAGGGCACTTAATATAAAGTGGGACCAAAATTTCTCATTATTCATTATTTCTCTCATGGGCTCTCAAAGCGCCTGACATTGAAATAAATTTTGATCTGTTCTTCAAATAAAGCTTTAAAAGACATGGAATATAGGGCATGATTTGTATGGAATACTTTTATCACACAAACTTTCTGAAACTTGAAAGCCTCATTTCCTTTCTTTGCAATTGAAACCCAAATGACTGGTACATTCTTCACAATTACTAATTTTGTGAAACATGCAAAAAAGAAATGAAGGGTGAGTAAATGATGCCAGAATATTGAATAAGCAGCATTCAACAATCGTAAAGTTTGGAGTTAAACTACATTATATAGAGTAATATGCTGTCTTCACACCATTTGCAAGATGAACACTTTCACACTGTTTGATATTGCCGGCAGTGTGAAATGAATGACAGGAAACATCATGTTTGGTTAGATAAGGGAGGACAGCTCAAACAAATTGAGATTCATCCATTTGCTTCCATCCATTAAACTTTCATGAACATTACATTTATTTTCACAGTCATCTTTTGGAATGAGCTTAAATGTCGTCCTTTGTTCGGTAGATCTACATAAATCGGTTTGTAATAGTAAAACTGCCTCTCTTTTCTGCTGAAAGCATTGAGATCAGTAAAGAAAAATCTCTCTTATGGGAGCTATGAGAGGGAAAATTGGACGACAGGCATGAGCACACAAAATGCTATTTTCAATATTCTTTGCCTAAAACATCTCCAACTCAGATTTCTTAAACAGTATTTATGCCAAGAACTACTATAAACCATTAATAAATCATTTGGCTCTGGTTCCTTTGTGCTACTGGATGTCTCTCATCTTTTTAACTTAATTTCTATTGTCCACAGATGCTTTAGATTGACTTAACCTGTAAAACACACCAAAAAAATACAAATAAAAATACACTAATTCCTCTGGCTAAAGACAGGAGGGCTTTATTAAGCAAAATCAAATTAGCTATAAACTGAGATCATTTAAAACAAATATAGAAACAGATAAAACTGGGCTGTGTTTTCTGAACAAATGTGTGTTTTCATTTAAGTTTAACTGGAAAAAACAAATCTTCTCAAATTCCAAAATATTTAGGATATGTGGCAAGGTAATCTGCAACTAGCATGTGCCACATGGTGGTTTCATTCTGGAAAATTCAACAAACTAACAATTAAAGTTGCCATAAATAGCAGTTTGCAACCCATTTACTTCTGTAATGTGATATATTTCCAAGTAAAACAGGATATTCAGTGAAAAAAAAAAGATGATTGGATTAAATGCAAAAGCCTGAATGAATGCAGAATGAATGCCTGCCTGAGTCACTGTTTAGGTCTCAGGGTATGCTTACAAGACAACCTTGTGCTTAAAACTAAAAAAAAAAATGTTTCCTTTGTGTTTTTCATGTACAGACACCAATGTTGTCAAAAAAAAAACAAAAAAAAACAATCTTGTTTACACAGATCCACCAAAACAACTGTTAAAATGCTGTATTATGCATTCCAGGTCAGTTGTTGGCAGTGTCACTTTGTAAAGGAACACCACACAAATATGTAATACGCATGCATATGAAATCACGTTTATTACGAATTCACATTTTTGTAGTTTATGCAGAGGCTATAACAGTATTGGTTTCAAAAACTTGGACTTTGAAAACCTGTCATCAAAAGTTAGTTTTCACATCCCCAAAACACTGTTGTCGTGTAAATGACCAGCCAAAATGTATAAAACGGTTTTCCGTTTTTAGTTGAAAAGGTGTCATATAAATATCTCCTTAGTTAACATTATTCAATAACCAAAGTGGTCTAAATGATGTCTGCTGAAATGCTGTTCAGAAGAAGTTATTCAAGTAATTACATTTTCAAATTGAAAATGTACATTTTACAGAGACAAATACAAAGAAAGTAATGAGGGTAAATACTTGTTTCAGTTTCAAAATTCAGTTTCACTGCAACTCCAACTATAAAGACCAAAATAAGCCCGATATTGCATTAAAAATGCTTCAACATTGTTTTTTAGTCAAAACTGAACTTAATGCCTTGTGGGAATGACTTAATGCCTTGTGTGGCTTATAGTGGCCAAAACACTCATAAATGTTCCCTCATCTCCATTAAAATTCTATCACAGGCTTTTGAGCACCATTCTCACAGCTATCAGTAGCTGAGCATTTGATCTATTCTGAACTACAGAATGGAATTATTATGTGAAAATACTGACCTTTTTGTTTTATGATATTTTTGTGGAAAACAAGTGGTTTTCCATCTAAGGAAACTGTAAGGTGTGTCTCGGGGTCACAGGCACGCTTCAATGAAACAATGACATTTCAGCACTGGCTGATTCGTTTGTAACCAAAACATGAAAAATCAATGAAGAAAATATTTACAGCTAATCAACATTTTGATGACAATGATGGCATAACAATGGAACAAGTCTACAAGCAACAAAAATGTAACAGTTGCCAGCTGTTTTCTTCATATGTAGGAAACATTCCTGACAGCCTCTCTTTTTACAGTGACTTTGAGTGAACAGTTTTGTTGTTACTTTGTATATTTGTTATGGCAAGTTAGGAGCGAGCTTAGTTAAAATACCAAAATACCTACCAAGACTAATTACTGATAACTACTAAATTATTATACTGTATTTTTTTTTAAATACATAAAGAAATTTCAGGCAGGATTGTCACACAGCATGTCGAATTCAGTATGAATAAATGGTAATGAGTGGCTGTCAAGCTCCAAAAATAAATATATAAATAAAAATAATAATAATAAATTATAAATGTCATTATTATAATATTTTTGTTTATTATTATTATTGATAATTTTTAGAGTCAGTGGTGGCCCTGGTCAATGTATGGAAAAGGACAGCTTGGACATTCTCCTTAACATATCTTTTTAACCCTTTAACTGTCACCTGTTCCCTCAGTGGGACGCCTAAGTTTACTTCACCATTTTACAAATACATCCTAATCTAATCATGACAAATGATATATTGTTGATAAGATCTAAGACTCCTAAATAGATTTGTTGTGTTACAAATTATGTAGGAAAAGTAATAGATGAATTTATGACGAGAGTGCACCTCAAAAATCTACTTCATAACACCTGACCTTTGTCACAAAAACACTTTATTCGTTGCCTTTTCCCTATCATGCTTAAGAAATCATAATAAATTATTTATCAGTTAAAAACTTAAAATCTCAAAATTTTAAAATTAGACTTTACATTACCATGGAAAAAGCACATCAAAATCATATTGCAAAATGTTTTCATTCATGAATTATAAAAAATTAAGTTTTAATACTGCATTTTCATGTCTATGTTTAAAATTGGGAGTGACGGTTAAAGCCTTAAGTTCCATGAAACATGCTTTAAACGACAGGCCTTAAAGAATATGTTGTTCTTTGTATTTTACTGACAATATTAATATTTTGCAAAAATCACAAATGGACAAAGAGGCAAAAAGAGCTAGTTCTTCTGATCAGAGTAAATTACAAGCCACATATTAATTTGATGTCTCAAAAAAAAAAACAGCTAAACATTGTTTGACACATCCACTGTAAAGTTCACACTTGCCTATTTGATCTAAAAGAAAAAAATCATATCAAAAACTTATTTAGTTTCATAAAATGTGTTCTCTGTAGTAGCTCGTAACTGCGGATAATATTATTATAGATTGCTTTGTTAGATTGCTTATTTTCATTAAAAACACCTGCATGTTTTTATGGAATCATACTTCATAAATGAAAAAAAAAAAGCAGAGCATTCCTTCATTTTCCCAAAATGAGACCATTCCAAAAGGGCACAGAAACAAAATAAACAGAGAAGTAGAACATTTTGAAATGTTGAGTTGGAATTATGTTAATGATGAATTAGATTCAACTCTTTTGGCAACACTGAAGCATTTTCTTTCATGAGGCATCAGCAGGTGTTCCTATAACCTACGAGTCCAGGAACGTTCCACTCACTAATCAAACCATATGAAACCATAGTTTTACATTCAGTTTAATTATTAATTCGAATGGGATTTACAAAATCTGTCATTGCGTTTGTCTCCATCTATGTTTTTTTTTTTTTTTTATCCATCTCTTTGACATAGTTTGACAAGATAGTCAGAGCAAACTACATTGATCAAAACCTGATTTTGTTTTTTCCGTGGAAAACAAAAAGAAGTTTAGCCAAATGTTGATGATGCACTTTTCCACAATGAAAGTGTATGGTGATCAGGGATTGTTATGCTCCACGTAAGTATACTTTGAAGTCATAAAATAGCTTTGTCTGTTTATAGAGCATAATTTTATGTTGCATAAAAAGAGCAATGCACAGTAGCAAGCATCAAAATGTTTTCTTGACAATATCCTTATTAATAAATTACATTTTTGAAGATTGAAAGTTAATTGCAGCTCTTACCTGTACGGTAGGTGAAGTTTGCCTCAGCTTCTGATGATGGTGAGAGAAAATCATCCTCATACTCGTTGGAGCTAAATGATCCAGAATGGTTCCTCTTCCGAGAGTCCATAACTTTTTCGGAGGCCATTACATGATGAAGTGAATCATTAAGATAGCGGTTTAGCAAGCTGTTCTTGTATTTCGGTGGTGACACATAATCTTCACAAACCGAGGGGTCTGTGCTTCGCCCCACTGCTTTGCCTCTGCTGTCCTGAATAACGCTCTTGTGCATGGGTCTGTTATATTCTGATTCACTGGCCTGAATCTGTAAAGGATTCTCCCCATCTGTGGAATACAAAAAAAATATTTAACTTAAACTTTACATTAAACAAAATGCTTAAATTACTATATTGCAGTTGTAAAAACAAAATGCAGTAACTACACATTTGGTCAAAACTGAATTAGACCATACACAAAACAATTGATTTAAAAACTGTTTTTCAGTGATGGCACAATTACGGCATTTTGTCTATAGAATAGGTAAATGCCCTAAATCCGTACCGTCTGATGTTGTGTCATCACTGCTAATGCTGAGTCTCTCAGCATTCCCTTGGACATATTTGTTGTACAATTTTATGCGTAGGGCCCAGCTCAAGTCAGGCTGTCGAACTGTGTTCTTGAGCCTACGCCTCGCATTTGCAAACCAGTTTGAGACCTGAAAAATACAAACGCACAATTGTTGAAACATTGACGTGTGATGTTTCAGTGAACAGTTAAAAAAATGATGCAATACATAGTCTATTTATTTTCAGTCAAGTTAGCTGTTTTTCATCCCTATATCACTATATTCAGAGAAAGCCTGCATTTATTTTCCAATAATAATTCCAATATTTTTACTATTTAAAATATCTGTTTTCTATTTGAATATATTTTAAAGTGTAATTTATTACTGTGATCTATATTTTCAGCAACATTATTGCAGTCTTGTGTCACATGATCTTTTAGCAATCATTCTAATATGTAATATATTCTTTAATGAATTGAAAGAGCCAAAGATAAGCATTTATTTTGTAACAATATACACTATACTATTCAAAAGCTTGAAGTCATTTTTTTTTTTTTTAAGAAAGAAATTATAGAAATGAACACTTTTATTTAGCAAAGATACTTTAAATTGATCAAAAGTTATGATAAAGACATTTATAATCAGTGTTGGGAGAAGTGCCTCTGGAGACAGGAGAGTCAATAAATAGGAAAACAAAGTAACTGGCGTTACTTATTAGAAAAAGTAATTCAGATATTTTCTTGTAAATGAAGAAGTAATGCGTTACTTTACTACTTTAAAGTAATCTGATTACGTAACTCACGTTACTTGTAATGTGTTACCTCCAACACGGTTTATAATTTTACAAAAGATTTCTATCTCAGATAAATGGTGTTCTTCTGAACTTTCTATTCATCAAAGAAGCCTAAAAAAATACTACTCGGCTGTTTTCAAATCACAGGAATAAATTACATTTTGAAATGTATTCAAATAGAAAACAGTTACTTTAAATAGTACAAATATTTCAAAATTATACTGTTTTTGCTGTACTTTTGATTAAATAAATGCAGGCTTCGTGAACAAAAGAGACTTCTTTAAAAACATAAAAAAAAAAAAAAAAAAAAACTTGACTGGTAGTGAAATTACCAGTCAAAAAAAAAAAAAAAAAAAACAATTACATGTAATACATAAATCATAATCTTGCAATTAAATAATAGTGAAATAAACAAATCTTAAAATCTGAGTATTTGTCTTGATGTTGGGGTTAGTTTTAGTGGTTTTGAAATAGTTTGGTTATTGTGATGTTTAGTCACATAAACCTGCCTTCCTTGACCTGCTTCAATACAAGATTCATGTCAAAATGATCTGGATTTCTGCTTAAGTGGATTCTAAATGATATCAGATTTTCCATCTATGTCATGATATTAAATACAGACGTGTTTAACAAATAACACATGCACCAGTTTGCAGTGCCGTAAATTTATTGGACCAAAAATTTAAACATTTAAGATCATCAGTGGAAAAAGTATGTGACCCTGAAGGATACAACAGTCAGATATTTCAATGCATTTAGACTGACCTGCTCTGCAGTATCAAAAACACATTAGTGCCCTGCTCTTCAAGAAAGGATTCTGTTTATGTGTAATATAACTCGATCAAAAGAGATTTCAGTCGACCTCAGAAAGAGACCTGTTGAAGTTCATAAGACAAGAAGGCTTGCATAAGAATTTCCAGACTTGGCCCTTGGTCCATCCATAATCAGGACGATAGTTTACAAAAGGAAGAAATTCAACACGACTGTTACTCCTCTGAGAGGGCTTCAGCCCACTACTAGTGCTCTTGATAATGTATGTGAGTTTACCATCAGACAAACACTAAAGATAAGAGGAAACCACTAAACCTTCTCCAAAATATATGACACCTGTTCCACAACTGTTAAAGAACTATTGGAACAATGGTTTGTGAAGAGATGAGACAAAAGATGTTTGTTTTTTGGCTAGTTCTACACAGCCATATGTTTGTACATGCCAACACCAAAAACGCATCCAAGCTGTGATAAAATAATTCAGGGAATATGATAATTTGGTGGGTGTTTTGATGCCTCTGGGCCTGGAAATTTAACAGGACTAATGAATTCCAAGTTGTACCAAGAAAGCATACAGCAGAGCATCAGCACATCTGTCTGTTATCTAAAACTTGAGGATGGTTTATGGAACACAACAATGACCCAAAACACAGAAGTGAACAACAATAGCGAAGAATTTGGTATTTTTATATCAGCCAAGTTAGAGTTCTTGAAATCCAGTTAAAATTCTGTGAAGTGATCTAAACAAATCCTTCAAGTAAGACAATGGAAAAATACCTAGTAAATTTGCGTCCCTAAACAAGGTGCAGGTCATGGAAACTAATTGAGGAGGGGGTTATATATGTAACACCAATATTGCAATGTCTGCAAGACACTTAATGTCTACAAAATTAAGCACAAATGTCCTCAGAATAACCATGAACTGCACAGACCCTAACACTATGCACAATTATTATAATGACACAAGCTTGACAGCATTGTTTTATATCAGAACAGACCTGCAACCTACTTTTGGGATGTGGCTACCAGTGGCTTAAATGCCATTGTACATTGTTTGTTTAAAAGAATCAGACCCAGAATCAGAACCAGTACTCCCTTAAAACCACCCAAATATCAGTCTCATTCAGTCTCAGTGTTTGTTTTGACCTTACCTGAACCAGGGTCATGTGGGAACCCAGAGCCAAAAGTATCTTCTCAGTCTTTGTGGGGTAAGGGTTGTCCCTGTGCTTATACAGCCACTGCTTCAGTGGTCGAGCCATATCCTGCAGGGCCTGACGTTTGTGTCGCACCTTTCCTCCACTGATCATGTAAAAAATACAGAGAGGGAAAGCTGAAATTTTATATTTCAGATGTCAGACTTGCAGATGTCAATTTCTATGTTGCATGCAATAGTTATAAACTAATGCATAATTGTTAATAATAATTGTAAAAATAAATAAATAAAACTATATTGTTATCTGTAGCCATCTGTCCTGATATTTCACAGCATGATTTCATGGAATATAAATTATTGGTCATCTTTACAGCAAGTCTTTACTTCAAGCTGTTATTGCTTATACATTTTTTTTTACCTCAGCTACTTTGCTGATTTTCTAATGATTCTTTGTAATCTAATGCAAAACTAGCTTACTTTTAATGCCAGATATTGTTAGTTGAGACTTTAGTTTTGACAAACTGTCAACAAAGCATCCATACCACTCACTATATAACATAAATTATTGCATTGTCAGTACATAACCAAAACATTTTACATGAGTGGTAATTAAGACCAAAGTGCAAACTATTTGAAAGAAAATAGTTGATGTCCAATTAGAAAATGTTGATATCTAGCACCAAGACAATCAGCAGATGTCACTGTGGACCAAGTACTGTATGTCTAAAATCCCTGCTGCATCTTTACCATACACATATAGTTATATGATGTAGGACTGGTTTAAAATATATAACCCTATGACGATTTACTTATATTGTAGGCCTATGGGTTTGAGGTTCACCTCTCTGTCATTTTCCCATAATTCTTTTGGGGAGTAAGAGAAAGAAATATATTGCATGTTTATACAGTGGGCTATATTTTACTGCTTTCCTATAAATTAAGGGAGAAACAACCATATACATTCAAACCATCAATTCAAACCTACTGCCAATATTCATTCTGCTTCTCATTATCAGCTAGCAGAACAAAACTGGTTTGTTACACTACATTTACAGAGATAACAGTGACATGTTTTAATACTTCCGATATGAAAAGTATAAATCAACATAGGCTATTGTTCACGAATATTTACTTATACATATGAAGTGGTAGAATATGAAAAATACTGCGTCCATTTAAAGTAGCTACTAAATGCTTTCACACACAGACCGTTACATGCATGGTAATTGTGCACATAGGGCTACATACCCATTTCTCCTGTGTTTGAGGGCTTCGGTGCCACCCATCACTTTGTGACTTGTCAGTAAATCTGAATGTTGTCCATCAATCACCTCTAAATAGCTTCTGCTGGTTCTTTCCACATTCTGTGCGCTCTCTTCAAAGTGCAGCTGATCAAACTTACTGAAGACTGCCGTGTTCATCGCTGCTCGCGGTGCGTTCATTAAATGCCATGTGCCAAATGACAATGTAGCTCCAAAGTCTGTCCAGGAAATTTCCTTATACTGTTATAATGCCCCTGCGAACGAATGGGATGTTATTTGAAATGATTCTCCTGATTAAAAACTCATATATGTAGGCCACACCAAGCCTACAATGTATTCAGTAAATAAATAAATAAATAAATAAAATATGACAAATGGGCAAATTATTTTAATAGCATTTACATAATGAGTTCTAAAAAAGTGAACTTAAATACTCTAATTAAATATTATCTAACGACATTACAATAGCAATTATAGCAAATTGCCTAAAATGTAAAAGTACTTACAAAGTTTTCCTGTTAGTTGCCAATCTACAGCGACACTATAATTTCAGTGTCTTCCATCCCATCTGCTCATATTCAACAGCTCTGCGCTCAGCAACTGCGGCTCTCCACTATATCAGCCCAACACTAGAGGGTTTCGCACCCCGGAACATGAATACAGCGCGAATCTCGTCTTTCCCAAAGAGTCTGGCGGGCTCGTGTCCATTCAGCTACTGTGCGTCTGGCTGCAAGCGAGACTGGATCATCTCCAGTGGAGTTCTCATATGTAACCTGCTTATTTCACGGATAACATTTTATAGGTGCGTTGGTGAGGCTCAGCTCAGCACCGGTAATTAACTAGGACCGTGTGGTTTGAAGCAGGCGCTTTTTATCCAGTTGTTTAATGCTGTTTGTTGGAACATACGGTGAAAGTATAAAAAAGACTTTATGAAGATTTTATGTTGAGTTCTAAAACGACTAAAAACAACAACAACAACTTCAAGAAAACATAAATTCATGCAACTCTTAACTATTTTCCCTTAATCACGTATTGTAAACATTGAGGAAAAAATAAATGTAATTCAGCCAGTCGGTCACTATAGCAAATCAGATCTTATAGTTTTATTTAATTACCAGCCGATTAAACATTATTCCTCTTATTTCGAGGTTACCAAATAAACAGAGCTGGCTAGTAACTGATTACATGTAATCTGGTTTACGTAATCAGATTCCAAAAATTAGTACATGTAATTAGAGTAGCCTAAATTACATTTTAAAATACTTGTAATCCAGTTCTCAAACTTATTTGGTCGACAGTATGATCAGTCATAATCAGACTACAGCTTGTTTTTTATTGATTACATGATTACATATTATTCACACAATAGCAATAAATTATTAATTATTTATTAATTCTCTCTAATTCTACTTTTTTTATCTTTTAAATTTTCATTTCTAAAATAGTCTACCGCATTTTTAGGTTTAAGAAGTGTTTCAACATTGCTTCAACTAGTAACATTGCATCAACTAACACATTCATTTTTATTTGAATTATCACTCAGTAGGTTATTTAACCATGTTTTATTATGTATTATTGAATGCCCTTTGTCTTTCAAAAACATTAAAATGCACAAATTCTCATTATTTCTTATTTGCAGACATTCTCATACTTTTTGTCATCTGAACCTCTTTCACCTAATATACTTGGCGTGGTTAGGCAGCAATTCTGTAAAAGACAATAGCTCACTTTACACTGAACTTTGAGCATCAATACTTGAGCATCAATACAGCAACATTACACACTATAACTAAAGTTAAAAATCTTCCCCTTACCCCTGAGATTTTAAACTAAATATTTTAATTATTAAGTATCACATTTGCATGTTCACGATTCTCTGACATTCTTCTTTTTTAGTAAGTGAATTATTTTGATTGATTTTTTAATTTTACATTATTATGATTTAATTACTTGTTAGCCTTTCATTAAACTCACAAACCCCCTGCAGTTCCTTTATGAACCCCAGTTTGGGAAAGCTTGATGTAATATAATGTTTAATGTACTTCATGATGTTAATTACAATGAAAAGAAATACATTTTCTCACTCTTTGTATTTTTACATCATGGTACAAGATTATCCTTTTTAAATCAGTCTGGTTAAAAATAATCTGATTATATTACCTTAAATGTGTAATGTGTTACTGGCAAAAAAAAATTATGCAATAAATCCTGTCTCTTCTGTTTGTGTATTTGCCGCAGTCACAAATTGGTTTGAATGAACAATATAATGGCGTTGATGGGAAGACTAAATAGACTATTAATTACATTGTTAATGTAAAAATATACACTGCTCAAAAAAAAATAAAGGAACACTTTTTAATCAGAGTATAGCATCAATTTAATTAAACTCATGTGATATTGATCTGGTCAGTTGAGTAGCAGAGGGGGTTGTTAATCAATTTCAGCTGCTTTGGTGTTAATGAAATTAACAACAGGTGCACTAGATGGTCAACAATGAGATGACCCCCAAAACCTGGAATGGTTTTACAGGTGGATGCAAGTGACATTTTTTTTGCATTTGGCTAAGGCCACTGTCACTGCTGGTAGCATGAGGTGATACCTGGACCTTACAGAGGTTGCACAGGTAGTCCAACTCCTCCAGGATGGCACATCAATATGTGCCATTGCCAGAAGGTTTGCTGTGTCTCCCAGCACACTCACAGGAGCATGGAGGAGATTCCAGGAGACAGGCAGGTACTCTAGGAGAGCTTGACATCAGCAGGACCGGTATCTGCTCATTTGTGCAAGGAGGAATAAGATGAGCTCTGCCAGAGCTCTACAAAATGACGTCCAGCAGGCCACTGTTGTGAATGTCTCTGACCAAACAATAAGAAACAGTCTTCATGAGGGTGGCCTGAGGGCCCGACATCCTCTAGTGGGGCCTGTGCTCACTGCCCAGCACCATGGAGCCCGATTGCCATTTGCCATTAAACATCAGAATTGACAGGTCCATCATTGGCGCCCTCTTTTCGCAGATAAATGCAAGTTCACCTTGAGCACATGTGACAGACGTGAAAGGGTCTGGAGAAGCCATGGAGAACGTTATGCTGCCTGTACCATCGTTCAGCATGACCAGTTTGGTGGTGGGTCAGTGAGGGTCTGGGGAGGCATATCCATGAAGGGATGCACAGACCTCTACAGGCTAGACAATGGCACCCTGACTGCCATTACGTATCAGGATGAAATCTTTGGACCCGTTGTCAGGTCCTACGCTGGTTCAGTGAGTCCTGGGTTCCTCCTGGTGCAAGATAATGCCTGGAGAGTATGCATGCAGTTTTTGGAGGGTGAAGGAATTGATACCATTGAATGGCCCCCATGCTCGCCTGATCTAAACCCAATAGAACACCTCTGGGACATTCTGTTTTGGTCCATCCGACGCCACCAGGTTACACCCCAGACTGTCCAGGAGCTCAGTGATTCCCTGGTCTACATCTGGGAGGAAATGCCCCTAGGACACCATCTGTTGTCTCAATAGGAGCATGCCCCTATGTTGTCAGGCATGCATACACACACTTGGGCGCCATACAAACTACTGAGTACCATTTTGAGTTGCTGCAATGAAATTTCAGCATAATGGATTAACCTGCTGCATACTTTCTTCACTTTGATTTTCGGGGTGTCTTTGAATTCAGCCCTCTATAGGTTAATCATTTTCATTTCCATCAAACCATGTGGCATCCTTTCGTTCATAACACATGACCTAGTCCATATCAGTATAGATATCCATCATGATATATTTCCCTATTGAGATCTGATGTGTTTTCAAAGTGTTCCTTTAATTTTTTTGAGCAGTGTATACACATACACACACACACATACACACACACACACACACACACACACACACACACAGGTGCATCTCAATAAATTAGAATGTTGTGGAAAAGTTTTAAAAGTATTAAATAAATTCAGTGCACACAGACTGAAGTAGTTTAAGTCTTTGGTTCTTTTAATTGTGATGATTTTGGCTCACATTTAACAAAAATCCACCAAATCTTAACAATTAGAATATGGTAACATGCCGATTAGCTAATCAACTCGAAACACCTGCAAAGGTTTCCTGAGCCTTCAAAATGGTCTCTCAGTTTGGTTCACTAGGCCAGTGGTTTTCAATCCTGGTCCTGGGGACCCACTGCTCTGCACATTTTGTATGTCTCCCTTATCTGACACACTCAGTTCAGTTCATGGATCTCTCTCCTAATGAGCTGATGATCTGAATCAGGTGTGTTAAATAAAGGAGACACACAAAACGTGCAGAGCAGTGGGTCCCCAGGACCAGGATTGAAAACCACTGCACTAGGCTACACAATCATGGGGAAGACTGCTGACCTGACAGTTTTCCAGAAGGCAATCATTGACACCCTTCACAAGGAGGGTAAGCCACAAACATTCATTGCCAAAGAAGCTGGCTGTTCACAAAGTGCTGTATCCAAGCATGTTAACAGAAAGTTGAGTGGAATAAAAAAGTGTGGAAGAAAAAGATGCACAACCAACTGAGAGAACCGCAGCCTTGAGAGGCTTGTCAGGCAAAATCGACTCAAGAATTTGGGTGAACTTCACAAGGACTGAGGCTGGGGTCAAGGCATCAAGAGCCACCACACACAGGGGTGTCAAGGAATATGGCTAAAGTTGTCATATTCCTCTTGTTAAGCCACTCCTGAACCACAGACAACGTCAGAGGCGTCTTACCTGGGCTAAGGAGAAGAAGAACTGGACTGTTGCCCAGTGGTCCAAAGTCCTCTTTTCAGATGAGAGCAAGTTTTGTATTTCATTTGGAGGAAGAGTAAAGAAACTCATAGCCCAAGTTGCCAGTGTTAAGTTTCCACAGTCTCTGATGATTTGGGGTGCAATGTCATCTGCTGGTGTTGGTCCACTGTGTTTTTTGAAAACCAAAGTCACTGCACCCCTTTACCAAGGAATTTTAGAGCACTTCATGCTTCCTTCTGCTGACCAGCTTTTTAAAGATGCTGATTTCATTTTCCAGCAGGATTTGGCACCTGCCCACACTGCCAAAAGCACCAAAAGTTGGTTAAATGAACATGGTGTTGTTGTGTTTGACTGGCCAGCAAACTCACCAGACATGAACCCCATAGAGAATCTATGGGGTATTGTCAAGAGAAAAATGAGAAACAAGAGACCAAAAAATGCAGATGAGCTGAAGGTCACTGTCAAAGAAACTTGGGCTTCCAAACCACCTCAGCAGTGCCACAGACTGATGACCTCCATGCCACACCGAATTGAGGCAGTAATTAAAGCAAAAGGAGCCCCTACCAAGTATTGAGTACATAAATAGTAAATGAACATACTTTCCAGAAAGCCAACAATTCACTAAAAATGTTTTTTTATTGGTCTTATGAAATATTCTAATTTGTTGAATTTGTGAATTGGTGGTTTTTTGTTAAATTTGAGCCAAAGTCATCACAATTAAAAGAACCAAAGACTTAAACTACTTCAGTCTGTGTGCAACAAATTTATTTAATACACGAGTTTCACAGTTTGAGTTGAATTATTGAAATAAATGAACTTTTTCACCACATTTTAATTTACTGAGATGCACCTGTGTGTGTGTGTGTGTGTGTGTATATATATATATATATATATATGTGTGTGTGTGTTTTCTTCTACTGATAGTGTAAGTAATGTTTATTTAACATAAATAAATAAATAAATAAATAAATAAAAAGCAACTGGGGCATTAATTTGATAAAAGAAAAAGGGTTCTGGATAAAATACCCCAGGTTTTACTCCACTTATCATAGTTTAATTATGATGATTTGCAGTTAGATTTGATACATTTAGCATTTAGCATTAGCCTTTAGTGCCACCTCACATTAAGTTCAGAATAAAAACATTTTTATGACAAAATATATGTTTTTAAATTACATATAATTATGGTTATGGATAAATCTTTTTTTCCCCACTCAGACATGAGCACAGATGTTCACACATAGGGGTGTTTTAGTTCAAGCTTTTGTAATCACAAAGAACATCCCCATATGACACCTTAAAGCAGACAGCACATTCCTCTCCAGTAGCCCAGGCATATAACACAGCAACACACACCATAAATTCCTTTCCCTCAGAGATAGCCTCGCTACCACATTTGTTGATACTAGCTACATGCAGCCCCTTTTTTCACCTAGGAAAACACAAAAAAGAAGGGACACGTTAAGGTCGAGTTGTTCACTTAAATTGCACAATGCTGCAAATGTACTAAACTTTCCACATAAAAGACACAGGTTAATTCCCACTTGTTTTTCCACTCAAAGGAAGTGTGCTTACACTCAGCTTATTTTTAAAGATGTTCCTAACCCAATTTTCCAAGAAAATGTACTTTTATATGTGCGCTTCCTGTTTCTTTTGCTCTAAGTGTATTTGTTGACTTAATACTGAGTAATGCTGTGTAATGTAATGAGAATATATGGTTATGAAGCTGTAAAATTCATTGCAAAAACAGCTGCAGTTTCTTCATAGGCCCCAATGAAAAAGCATTGGGCAACTTGAGATTACTGCAATATAGTACCAATTAGAGCAAATCTGAAACCACAAACACCAAAGCCACAAATGTGCTGCAGCACACAATAAAACAAGCACGGCCCAGAGAGATGTACGGTATGTCTGTAAATGACAAAATTGGTTTTATATTCCGATGGAATGATCTGAATAGAAACAGTGTCAGTGAATGTATCACATGTACCACGAGCCTTTTGAGTCCTTCAGTTAACAGTCTCAGCGCCTTCTTGATCTGTTGTTTTGATTCCTAGACTTTGGTCACAGATACAGCATTGCATTTACTGGAAAATATATGACGACTGCGGTACATGGCACTGTCCCATGAAATGTGTGCTTAGTTGCTGTTACAGGCCTGAGTTTATAATCCTTGAAGAAAAACAAAAATTTGAAAGAGACAAGAAAAACAGCTATTATGTTTCCAGTTTGGTCTAATATTTCTAGCAGTTCTTTTATTAATTGTATCTAATGCTGTTTGATGAGCTCACTCTTATAATGCACTCATTTTTCTCATTGGTATAACTGAAGCAATTGGCTGATGGGACACTCTGTTCCCATGTGATTTGTGTTTGGCTTTTTTATAGCTGCTCAATATAATTGGCTATACGTTGCTTTAGCAATCACATATATTTCTTTGATTGGGCAGCTGTTGTTCTAAGGCGGCAACGGTGGATCTAAAAGGTCACAGTATCCACGTGCAGCGGTTCTCGGCCAGAGCCGGCTATCGCTGACAGTCTGTAGAGAAGAGCATAACTGCAACGTTACTCTGTCTCAGACTGTATAACCAACTCCACATGTCTTATCTAAATAAGCACTGCGCCAAGACAGATCACATTTCCTTCTGGTGCTAGCCAGACGTACGGATTACCTTGTCACTGGCTTTGACGTAAAAATCTGAATTCAATTGGTACTGGCACACGAAGCTGTGGTACCAGTCATGTTAAAGAAATACTGTACTTTGGTGTATTAAGTGATTCTTCACCCCTTTTATTATATAGTTTTTGTACATTACTTTTTGCTGTACAGGAAGTCTCATCTGGGTACATTTACCGCACAAGAAATTGTCAAGTAATTGATATCCCTACAATATTAGACCTTTGACATTCCACTAATATAAATCTTTTGAAAAATTCTCCCCACGACTCGGGCCAAATGAAATGTTAATTCATACCACAATCACAGGGTGAGCATAGTTAGTCAGACAAAAAGCAGCCTGAATGCCAAGGTGCAGTCATGTCAATGGCTGGAAAAATTGAACAGAAGGCAGAATGTGGAACGTACTGCAAGATCATATTAGTAACAGGGTCACTTTTGGTGGGTAAAGAGACTAAAGACACTGGACACTATTAAGTATATAGTACTAGGTTTACAGTCAAATCACAGTAAATCATAACTGACCTTTGACCCCGAACATGGTTCTGCAAAATGGAATGTCTCTACGATGTCACCTAGGCCACATGAGCTATTTATTTATGTTAACTGTGATATAAGCAGTGTTGAAGGTAACACATTACAGGTTACATAATCAGATTATTTTTTTCAAGTAACTAGTAAAGTAACACATTACTTTTTAATTTGAGTTACTTTTTCAAATAAGTAACACCAGTTACTTTTTTTCCCACTTACTGATTGAAAGCTGTCCCCATGTTTAGAGAAATCACAAAGTAAGATGTTATTAATTCTAGAATAAATGTGAACATGCATTAATTAACCTCCCTCACAAAATGAATAAAAACAGTCAAATGCAACTCAGAATAATTAAATATGTTTAATAATACAAATATCCGTTATGTATTTAATCCTATTTTATTAACCAGTGTCTTTGCTGCTACCCTTTGATGATACAATTCAACCGTACTAATAGAATTTACTTTTCCTTCAGTCTGAGGCTTTTAGTGTGAATAGAACTTTTTATATTCAAAACAAACAAGCAAGTCCTGTCCAGATTTCAAAAGTAAGGTAACACATTAATTTCCATAAAAAGTAATTAAGTACTGTAATTAGTTACTTTTTTAGGGAGTAACACAATATTGTAATTAGGGCTGTCAAACGATTAATCACGATTAATCACATCCAAAATAAAAGTTTATGTTTGCATACTATATGTGTGTTTACTTTGTATATTTATTATGTGCATATAAATACACATACATGCATGTATATATTAAAACTAAATGTTTATATGTATATATATTTATACCTGTATGCAATTTAGATTATAAATAAATATAAATATTTTAGATATGAATCTAAAATATTTTTCCTTAATATATACATGCATGTGTGTGCATTTATATATACATATTAAATATACACAGTACGCAAATATATAGTATATACACAGTACACAAATATATAGTATGTTTATGTAACATTTTGGATTTTGGATGCGTTTGACAGCACTAATTGTAATGCATTACTTTTAAAAGTAACTTTTCCAAGCACTGGATATAAATGATCCAATGCTAAATTTAGCTGCCAAATTAAAGCATATTAAAGGGTTAGTACACTTTAATAAAATTACGCATTATTTAGTCACCCTCCAGGCATCCTAGGTGTATATGACTTCCTTCTTTCAGACGAATCCAATCGGAGATATATTAAAAATTATCATGGCACTTCCAAAATCAATTATGGCAATGGGCAGCTGTTTCTTGTCAACAGTCTAAAACAAATCCAATAAAGTCCATCCATAATAAAAAGTGCCTCAGCAGTGGAGAGAGGTAAACAAAACAACTGTCAAGAATTTACAAAACAAGGATTTGTAAAGAAAAATGTCGGAGGATTTCGATATTAACCAGGAGAAGACCTTCCTTTGCTAAAGTAAAGAAATGTCTAGGTTACAACTGTAACTCTCGTTCCCTGGAGGAGGGAACAGAGACGTTACATTGAGTGATGTATTTTGGGGTCTCATTTGGGAGCCCAATCACCTCTGAGCTTTAGAAGAAACGACCAATGAACATTGGCGCGTGGAATTTGCATGCCAAGCCACTCCCCTGTACATACAGATATATAAGATGGCAGCATCCATCCACTCATTCAGGTTTGTGCTGAGGAGCCGAAGCTCGGCTTTCAGCACAGTTCAGGATTGTGGCAAGAGGACGTAATGTCTCTGTTCCCTCCTTCAGGGCACGAGGGTTACAGACATAACCTAGATGTTCCCTCTCAGTTGTTCACTTCAACGTTACTTTGAGATGCGTATTTTGGGGTCTCCTCTGGAAAATGCCACATTCCTGAGCCATGGTACAAATTGAGGTACAAATGCTGACAGGCAAGCTTGTCAGGACAAATGGCTAAATACAAAACCTGCCCAACACCATGTTAGCCTATAACAGGCCCACCAGGGGTGCCAGATCTCTGAAATAACCATTGGGGTGGCGGAGCACAATGATGAGATAAGTCATGTGGGAAGTAAAGGATAGAAAGATGTAGGTTGTAGATATATATGAAGGGGAAACATGGTGAAGTAACCATGGAAAAACTGAGACATGATGCCACAACTGGAGGAGAAGACCCGCTGCCGAAGCACAGTCATGGACTACTCCATCCTAGTCCGGACTGCGGGGCACGGAGGACCCAGGGTTTTCACGTAGGGGGAACAACTGGGGGAACGGCGCATGGATCCGTAAGGAATGGCTCAGCAAGTTGACACTGAGCCATCCTCCCACAAATTACCTGGTGTTACCTTAACACACAGGAGGACACGGTCTCTACGCAAAGATTATAAAATCTAGCGAAAGTGTTAGTGTGTCACCCAGCCCGCAGCTCTACATATGTCTGCTAGAGAGGTGCTGCGTGCCAACGCATAGGAGGAGGAAACACTCCGGATGGAGTGAGCTCTAACTCCTAGGGGGCACGGCTCATCTTGGGATTCGTACGCCAAGGTAATGGCATCTACCACCCACTGGGCCAACCTCTGTTTGGAGACAGTATTCGCCTTCTGCTGTCCCCCAAAGCTCCAGGTATGGTCCATGTAAAATGTACAGAATGCCATTGTACACAGCAATGCCAAGGATGGGTCTGCCTCCTCCGAGGGCAGAGCTTACAGGTTCACCACCTGACCCTGAAGGGAGTGGTGGGAATCCTGGGCACATAACCGGGCCTGGGTCTCAAGGTCACGTGAGAACCAGCCAGACTGAACCCAAGGCACGTATCGTAGACAGAGAATGCGTGCAGGTCCCCCGCCCTCTTTAATAGAAGTCAGCGCAAAGGTCAGGAGCAAAGTCTAAGGTGACAGATATTTAAGCTCAACTGAATCAAACGGCTCAGAGGGAGCTATCTGCAGTCCTAGGAGGACCACGGAGAGATCCCAAAAGGGGATGAGGTGCGGCCTAGCAGAGTTTATCCCCTTTGCATCATTTAGGAACCTGACGATCAGATGATGCTTCCTTTTTAAGGACAAGCCATCCACTGCATCGTGGTATGCTGTAACAGCTGCGACATACACTTCCAAAGTCTATGTGCAGAAGGAAGCATCACTCTGACCAAGCATCTCTGTGGGTCCTCTCAGTAAGAGCACAATTCCACAAACAGACCCCACTTCAGAACGTAGGCTGCCTCGTAGAGGGGGCTCTAGTCTGAGTGATGGAGTCCATCACAGCCTGGAAATGGCTAGTGAGGTCTACTGCGTCCCTGACCAGGGCTGAAGAGGCGGCAATGCTCCGGGGTAACGTCGACCTGGGGTGTGCCACGGTGCCATGCCCATCTTGGGATCCGGTTGTGTAGCCAGCGCAGTATGGTGGTGGGGAGCAGGGTGGAGGCAGCCTAGTACACAGCACTGCAAACCTAGGCAGTGAGAGCTGACAACAGCTTACAGGCTTTGAACAGGAGGTACGGACGGTTCCACCAGGTGGTGGCGAATTGCAGGCATAATGCACTGCAACCACACACTCCACCTGGGGAACGTCAACGCACCCCCTGGCTGCGCCACCATCGAGAATAGTGAGGAGGAAAGAGCCCAAACAAGAACGGTCGGAGCCCTCCATGTCTTGGTGAGCCTCATTATGAATGAGCGGTGTGACTAAAGTGTAGCCATGATCATGTATTCGTAATGAACGCATGAACCATCCAGGAATGCAGTCTCACCATGTTTTATGGCCCAGGCATGAGAGACAGCGTTCATGTCCGTGTCAGAAGTCAGGAAACCACCACACCCAGAAGCACGCGGTCGAAAAATCATCCTGGAAGACACTCTCAACGACCGTGTAAAAAATTCGCTCTTTTAGGCTGGTTGCCCAGGGAAGGACCACGGCACAACGGTGCACTCAGGCAGGAACTTCGCTGGATTGCAGGTGAGATTTCTTCTTTTATCTTCTTTTTCTTCTGTGAAGGCTTGCTCAGCAGTGGATTGGCTCTAAAGCAAAACTCTGAGTGGATGCACGCCACCATCTTATATGCCCGTATGTATGGGGGAGTGGCTTGGCATGCAAATTCCACTTTCTTCTAAAGCTCAGAGGTGATTGGGCTCCCAAGTGAGACCCCAATATACATAATTCGGCGTAACATTGGAGTGAATGACTCAGGGGGAACTTTGCTTCCTTTGCTCCTGTAAACAAACATTAGTTTTCACAAGACTCACCAGCTCATGCGTAACACCAACATCCAATATCATCCACATGAAAAGTGATTATTACATTTTAAATATGTATATTTTTCTTACAAAAACACATCAATTCACTACAGGAGACCTTTATTCACCTGCCGGAGCTATGTGAGACACTTTTTATTATGGATGGATGCACTTTATTGGACTTGTTTTGGACTGTTGACAAGAAACATCCACCCATTGCCATAATAGAGCTTAGAAGTGGCAAGATAATTTTGTAATAACTGTATAATGGGCTAATTTTCATTTCTGGGTAAACTAACTCTTTAAGACAGTCACTCAAATTTGGGTTTTACATATGTACTTTGTGATTTTAAACATATTTGAGTTAATAATATCTACATTGTTCTTACATAACCTCAAACATTTCCAGTTATACAGTCTTGCAATGTGGTATTGCTATAAGGCAACGTTTCCCAAATGCAAAACCCTGGGGGTTCATCAGCTGATGAAAAGCTAATAATTAAATATATCAAATGGGGAAAAAAATGGGACTATATGATAATCACAAAATAACTTTTAACTATTTTAACTATTTAACTAACTGTAACGTGGGGTTTGGGTTTTGTTTTGGGTTTGTTTCATGTTTTCATGTCTTTTATTTTGAAGTCTAGTCCTGGTTCCTGTTTGTGTTTTGCTTGTCTGTTCCACGTGTTATCCTGCCTGTGTATGTGTCTGTCACGCCCCTGGACTGTGTTTGTTTTGTTTCCTTCCCCATGTGCTCTGTGTGACCTAGTTTCTGTTCACTGATTGTCATTAAGTTCAGGTGTGTGTCGTTATCTTCCCTTTATAAGATCCTTCCTGTTCTTTGGTTTTTGTCCGGTCTTCGACTATGTGTAAGGTGTGTTTGCTGATCTCCTGTGTTGAATCCTTCTTTGTGGAATATTAAAAAGACTGTGTTATCCGGACGGAGCGTTGTCGTCCGAAGATGGTCCTCGAGCGGACTTCGCCGCCTATGTGGAGTGGACACTGGCCAGAAACGGGTCCTCCCTCACCATCCGCCCTGAGGAAAATCTCGCCAGTGCCACTCCGGACCCAGAGCCCAGCCCACCATCTCCCCGCTGCGCGGAGCAACAGCCTGAGCCCACCGCTGACGGAGAGCCAGAGCCCAACGCGACCGACGAGCCATCGCCAAGGAGCACGACAGAGCTGAGGATCGCCTCGGAGCCCGAGCCCAAAGAGTCAGACCAGGTGCGTGAGCCGGCTACAGAGCACGCCACGGTGGAGAACGCCACGGACAGCGAGAGCGCGGAGTGGAGCTCCGCCCACTGCACCAAGGCTGAGGGTGAGCTAATTATATATCTGGGGCTGCTAGATATGGAAAATGAGCTAATTGATTGGGAAACTGAACTGGAGTATGATCCTGCCCCTTTCCTCCCTCCTTCGTCTCCGCTGGTCCCGTCCAGCCCTCCTTCGTCTCCGCTGGTCCCGTCCAGCCCAGAAGGGGCTCCCGAAACTCCAGTGCACGCTTCACAAGAGCACCCTCCAGTGCCAGCGCCTCGTCGGCGCCCTCCAGTGCCCGCTCCTCAAGAGCGCCCTCCAGTGCCCGCTCCTCAAGAGCGCCCTCCAGTGCCCGCTCCAAAAGACCGCCCTCCTGCGTTCAACCCAGAAGATGCTCACAAAAACCCGCCCGCCCACCCTTTCCTGTCTACTCCGCTGCTGGTTCCTGTCAGCCCCATGGCTCACCCTCAGCCCAACATCTGTGTGCTTGATTCGCCACGGGTCTGCCAGTCTCCATCGGCGTCATGGCTGGAGGATCCCTCATCTCTGCCTCCAGCCTCTGAGTCCCGGACTCCGCCTATGTGGAGCGGACACTGGCCAGAAACGGGTCCTCCCTCACCATCCGCCCTGAGGAAAATCTCGCCAGTGCCACTCCGGACCCAGAGCCCAGCCCACCATCTCCCCACTGCGCGGAGCAACAGCCCGAGCCCACCGCTGACGGAGAGCCAGAGCCCAACGCGACCGACGAGCCATCGCCAAGGAGCACGACAGAGCTGAGGATCGCCTCGGAGCCCGAGCCCAAAGAGTCAGACCAGGTGCGTGAGCCGGCTACAGAGCACGCCACGGTGGAGAACGCCACGGACAGCGAGAGCGCGGAGTGGAGCTCCGCCCACTGCACCAAGGCTGAGGGTGAGCTAATTATATATCTGGGGCTGCTAGATATGGAAAATGAGCTAATTGATTGGGAAACTGAACTGGAGTATGATCCTGCCCCTTTCCTCCCTCCTTCGTCTCCGCTGGTCCCGTCCAGCCCTCCTTCGTCTCCGCTGGTCCCGTCCAGCCCTCCTTCGTCTCCGCTGGTCCCGTCCAGCCCAGAAGGGGCTCCCGAAACTCCAGTGCACGCTTCACAAGAGCACCCTCCAGTGCCAGCGCCTCGTCGGCGCCCTCCAGTGTCCGCTCCTCAAGAGCGCCCTCCAGTGCCCGCTCCTCAAGAGCGCCCTCCAGTGCCCGCTCCACAAGACCGCCCTCCTGCGTTCAACCCAGAAGATGCTCACAAAAACCCGCCCGCCCACCCTTTCCTGTCTACTCCGCTGCTGGTTCCTGTCAGCCCCATGGCTCACCCTCAGCCCAACATCTGTGTGCTGGATTCGCCACAGGTCTGCCAGTCTCCATCGGCGTCATGGCTGGAGGATCCCTCATCTCTGCCTCCAGCCTCTGAGTCCCGGACTCCGCCTCGGCCCTTCGACCCGTCGGCTCCACCATGGCTCCTAGCTCCCTCCTCTCCACCGTGGCCCATTAGTCCACCAGCTCCGCTGGGCTCCCTCGTCCCTCCGGCTCCGCCTTGGTCTGTCGTCGACCATCCGCCGCCTCGGGACTCCGCTCCTCCGGCTGCGCCTCGTCCCTCCATCCCTCCAGGTCTGTCAGGCTCCTCCTTCCCTCCGGCTCCTCCTCAGTCCTCGGTCGCTCCGGCTCCACCGCGGCCTTCTGGATCCCCGTCTCCGCATCGGTCGCCGGGGCCCTCCGGATCCTCCCCGTCGCCCTGGCCCATCGGCTCTCCGTCTCTGCCTCGGGCTCCTCCTCCACCTGCTCCGCCGCCGTCGGTCGGCCCCCTGGAGTCATCAGCCCTTCCTCCACCATGGCTCCTCCCTCCGTCGGCTCCACCGGGGACCATCATCATGGCTGTGGCCTGGGTCCCACCTGACTCTTCCTCCTGCTCCGGATCCCTCTTGTCTCCTCCCTGGACTCCGTTTTTCGTCCTCCTCCTGGGTAGCCATCCTCCTCCTGAGCCTCCTCCCAAGTTTCCATCTCTTTCTGTTTGTGGCACGAGGACGCGCCATCTGGGAGGGGGGGGAGTACTGTCACGCCCCTGGACTGTGTTTGTTTTGTTTCCTTCCCCATGTGCTCTGTGTGACCTAGTTTCTGTTCATTGATTGTCATTAAGTTCAGGTGTGTGTCGTTATCTTCCCTTTATAAGTTCCTTCCTGTTCTTTGGTATTTGTCCGGTCTTCGACTATGTGTAAGGTGTGTTTGCTGATCTCCTGTGTTGAATCCTTCTTTGTGGAATATTAAAAAGACTGTGTTATTTCATCTTCATGAGCCTGCGTGTTTCATGCACACCCAAGTGTGACAGTGTCATGTTCTCATTGGTTGCTACGTCATGTTGAGTGTTTCTCATTGGTTGGTTTGTGTCATGTGACCCCTTTTGTTGACTGTAAGTAGCCCTCATGTAGCCATTGTCTCTTGTCATGTATTAACATTGTAACCTGCTGTTGGTGAGTCCTGTTCATGCCTGTTTCCATGTCTGTTTCCAAGTCAAGTCTGTTTCATTGTCATGTCATGACACGTCAAGTCTGTTTCAAGTCAAATCATTGTTTGGATTATTCTTTGGATTACTTCACTCTGTCTCAATAACAACCACAAGCCTGCTCCGCCATGGCTTCCTGCTCTGCTGGCTTTGCCATGGCTTCCATTGCTCCTCTGTCTGCCACTGCTCCATGCTCCAGGCCCTCCATTGATCCACAGTCTGCCACTGCTTCATGGCCCAGGTCCTCCACTGCTTCATTGTCTGCCACTGCTCCATGGCCCAGGTCCTCCACTGCTTCACTGTCTGGCACTGCTCCATGGCCCAGGTCCTCCAGTGCTTCACTATCTGCCACTGCTCCATGGCCCAGGTCCTCCAGTGCTGCACTGTCTGCCTCTGCTTCATGATCCAGGCCCACCTCTGCTCCATGATCCAGGCCTGCCTCTGCTTCATGTCCCAGGCCCACCATCACTCCACTGCCCTAGTCTGCCTTTGCCCCCTGGCCCAGGCCATGATTCTGTACTTGTTCCCCTGCATGGGCCTGGCGCTCCATCCCTTCCCCTTGTACTGTCTCTGCTCTACCACTCACCCGGACTTGTTGGGTTTGGGTTTTGTTTTTGAGGTGGGGGGAGGGGGGCATGTAACAGTGGGGTTTGGATATTGTTTTGGGTTTGTTTCATGTTCATGTTTACATGTCTTTTATTTTGAAGTCTAGTTATGGTTCCTGTTTGTGTTTTGCTTGCCTGTTCCTCGTATTATCCTGCCTGTGTATGTCATGTCACAATTCAACTCGCCTCCAGTGGACTATCGTTACAATAATCATGTAATTCATCTGCGATTCAGTTAAATAACTGTATTGTTTGATGCTATGCATATTTTATTGTAACGCAGCACTATGTTCAGCATACATAAAAACAGTTTTCAGTATCTCAGAGTGCATTTAGGAATACATCTAAGAGGTTTGGCTGGCAAAAATGTTTAGGAACCCCTGTGATAATATAATAACACAAATTGGTTGTGAGCTAGTGTTGGATGCTCTAGAGCATGAACTTTAGGTCTGGGTTCATTCTGGTTTGAAATGTACACTAGTTTTTATATTTAATCAATAAGACCAACCTGGGATGTAAATGGCATTTCTAGACTTCTAAACTACTAGAAGTCAGATTAGCTCCTTGAGGTGTATACACATCTTGTTGGCAGGTAAAATATATATATATTTATAGTGTGCTGCATGAACTTAAAGCTGTAATACCACTTTATTTAAACCAGACTGTAAAAAATGCATTGCTTTTTGCAGGTCGCCTGATGTAATTTCATTTCCATATGTGTCCAGCCACCTTAACATTGTCTGCTCATAATTCCTTAAACATTCTCTAATCAACATATCACCGTGTCTAACAAAATGTTAAATCCCAGTAGAGTCTATTTGCGTCATGTGTTTTTCTTAGCTAATAAATCTACTAAAGTGGAATTATATCCACAGAGTATAGTAAATCAAGTATGATGACACACCAATGTTAGCGTCTTCTCATACTTGCTGTTTTGCCCATTAGCTAGCTGGGGAATGGTCCAATAGAGAGATGCACCAGGTAGTTTAATATTCTGCAGTTTTGTTAATGCAATTGTTATACATGTAGGAGGAGAGTATCTTTTTTTCAGAAGTATATTGGTGTTTTTTATAGTGTTATACAGTTTTCACTTAATGCACCTAAGGTGATGATAAATAGTGTATAACTGTGCATCTTCAAGATTCAGAAGGCTTCAAGGTGATGAATTTAGGGAACTTTGGTGTATTCGAAGCTCCGCGGGGTGCATCCTCTTGCACAGAAGTTATGTCGAAAATTGTTCTTTTAACTCTTTTGAGAGCACCTAAAATGAATTGAGGGCAAGGGCAATAACTGGGACAGGTATAATTGTGTCTGCTCTTCTGCAGGTGGCTCTCTCTTTAAGGGCTCACCCTATTTTAGCACCTGACATGACCACTAAGGTTTTGGACACTGCTCTTAGAAAAAACTTGTAACCAAATGACAGCACACAAGAGCTACAGAGCAATTCTCTATTTCTTAAAACATAACACAGTGTGTGAACTGTTAAAATTAAGAACAGTTTTGTCTCAAGACTTTACTGTAAAATGCTATGATATTATTGGAATGGTTTCCAAATCCTTTAGAGCCATAGATGCAATGTAAACAGTTGAGGTCAAAAGTTTACATGCAGTTTGCAGAATCTGCAAAATGTTATTTTACCAAAAATAAGAGGGATCATACAAAATGTATGTTATCTTTTTATTTAGTACTTATCCGAATAAGATATTTCACATAAAGACATTTACATATAGTCTACAAAAGAAAATAATAGTTGAATTTCCGCATCCTGTTTTTTGTGATCCACAGCTTTTTTTTTAGTGATAGTTGTTCATGAGTCCTTTGTTTGTCCTAAACAGTTAAACTGCCTGCTGTTCTTCTGAAAAATCTTTCAGGTCCCTCAAATTATTTGATTTTTCAGCATTTTTGTGTATTTGAACCCTTTCCAACAATCACTGTATGATTTTAAGATCCATCTTTTCACACTGAGGAAAATTGAAGGACTCATATGCAAATATTACAGAAGGTTCAAACACTCACTGATGCTTTAGAAGGAAACACAATGCATTAAGAGCTGGGGGTGAAAACTTTTAGAATTTTAAGATCAGGGTAAATTTGACTTATTTTGTGTTCTGGGAAACATGTAAGTATTTTCTTTAGCTTTTGAAGGACAGTATGAAAAAAAAAAGAACAGATTTAGGCAAAATAAGATACATATTTTCATTCTGTTCAAAAGTTTACACCCCTGGCTCCTAATGCATTGTGTTTTCTTCTCCAGCATTAGTGAGTGTTTGAACCTTCTCTAATAGTTCGAACACTCAGTCCCTCAGTTGTCCTTAGTGTGAAATTATCACTAAACAAAACAAAAACAAACAAACAAAAAAAAAACAGCTGTGGATCATTCAGGTAACAACACAGTATTAAGAAAAATGTATGTTAACTTTTGAACAGGATCATTTTTATAAATTCAACTATTATTATAATCCGTTCTTATCATTTATAATCCACTCTTGTGGACTATATGTAAATGTCATTTATGTGAAAATTCTTATTCAGGTCAGTACTGAAAAAAAAAAATTACATGCATTTTGTATGATCCCTCTTATTTTGTTAAAATAATTAACATTTTGCAGATTCTGCAAGGTGTGTGTAAACTTTTTGACCTCAACTGTAAATAGTAGAATTTTTTCCCTAAATTTCCCAAATCTATTAATTTAAATCCATTGCATGAGATGCACTGTATACATGCAGTAACCTAACTCCACCTGTGCTGTGATGTTTTTAATTTTTTCTTCTGAATTTAAATTCAAGACAGCTTTTTTGTTAAAGTATTATAAATACATGAAAAGCTTTTTCGCCAAATCAAAAACATGTAATGCAACCAATGTGCTGAAACAAGAGAGAGAGATAAACAGAAAATTTTATCATAGAGATTACATTCACAGACCCACATGACAGGTTTGTTCAGGTTTTTTACGGATTGATTTCTAAAACAAGATGGAGGAGATGAGAATACAGGTTTTGATTGAATTTATTGCAGTACAAATATTGCACATAAAAATTGCACTGCTAATAAGCCTGCTTATATCAAGCAATTACACATCCAGTTCTTTAGCCTTCTTTAATAAAAATAAGCCCGGCTGAAGAGGCAGTGCCCAGCGTGCCTTTCCCTTGATGAATTGCTTTGTGAATGTGTTGGTCTCTGCCACGTACACTCCCAGAAGTCCCTGGGTGTTTGAAAACTGTAGTTACTATATCATATAATTATGACTTTGCCATCAATCACATTTTCATACTAATGCATCATTAACCCAACAAATAGCTCCCATATGTTCATCCGAACCCACTCCTCTGGTCCAAATACTGTGTGCCTGCCACATGATTTTCCACAGAGTTCTGAGTGTACCATGCACCACATGGTTCCTTCACCTCATAGGCTACATCTTGTTTCAGATCCCTAATGAGTTTGGTCATGTTTGCTAGTTAAGCAGTCATTGATAATTCTGCACAAGTGTGTTCTTTCGAGAGCCATACGGACATGTCAAGACTTCCCCTTCGTTCCTGGGCTTTTCAAACGTACCGCATTGCTTTTGCAAACAAAGCTCCATACGTCTCTGTTACCAGGGTCTGCAATCTACTCTGACAGCTGCCGGCTTTCTACCAGCTTTTTTCTTGGAAGCTGACAATTTTATGTTTTTCTGCTCGCTCGTAACTCCAGGTCTCAGCTTCAAGATGAAATCCCCTTGTAGCACATTAACCTTTTCTTACTTAGCATCATGCTGGTTTCCGTCGACAAGCAATGGGCAATTTTATGCCTTTCACAGCCAATTGACTATATGATCCAGGGGAGAGGTGAGCCTCTGCAAACTTTTGTTATTTCACATTTCTCATTAGACTCATCATGGGTCAGTGTTGAACATGGAGCTTTGCTAATGACATGGCGGAAACTGCACCTGCAATTACGGCTCTCATTATTGTAATCATCTTTATTTATGACTCCCTGTTTAGAGAATGGTTGAGCCCAAATGGAGTATAATGAGGTGTTGGGATGATAATGAGTTCGTTGTGAAGATGATGAGGATGATGACGGCATAATTCTCCAACGCTATAGTGACTTATGGTGTCAAACAGCTTTTGGCCCATGTGCGAGGCAGCTGGCACTTCATTGCATGGTAGAGGGCCATGTGGTAAACATCATCCTACAGACGGTAACTGAATTTTTTTTTTCTGTTGCCATATTAGTGAGATATTAGAGTTATATTAATAGACCTACAGAATATTTAACCCATTAATGCCCTTATCCCCCCCCCAAATACTTTTCAGAACGCTGCATATTTTTTAAACATCATTAGACTTTATATAACTCCCATAGAAATAGTTTATCATAGTTTTTTACAAACCATAAAAAGTCTGGTAGAGCCTTTAGCAACTTTAATTGCCCACAGGCTTAAATGGGTTAAATATCATCTTCATTTTTCAGGTTTAGAAAGACTTAAGAACACTCCCGATATTTTAAAATGAACCAAGACAAACAACCCAACACATAATCCTCCAAAAAGGCCATCCAAAAAGAAAGACCAGACACACAAATTAGGATATTTTGCAATGGAAAATGAATCTCCCATCACTGTGGAAAAACATAAAATTTGGCTGCATGCGTAGGAATCTTGTAAGTTATTTTTCTAGTAGAAAGGACTAGCAATCCAACATATTCTTCCAAAATGCCACTCTTCTGGCTTTAGGTATATAATGGTCAAGTCTGATCAGCTTTCCAAGTTGTTACACACATATATATATATATATATATATATATATATATATATATAACAGACTTTTAACTCTGTGTCTATAAATGGCTGAGCCAATAACATGATTAAATGGAGAAATTATGTTTGACGTTTTGCTCAGGCTGATATTTCCTGATATAACCAATTCTATGAACCATAGCTTCACCTATAAATAGACACAGAGAGACAGATCTTCAATATGTTGTGTCACTTTCCTTGAGACACTTCATAAAGAAGATGTACAAGGTGTAAAAAAGAAAGACGCAGATACGTTCACCTCTGCGTTAAGTCTTCATTGGACAGATGACTTTGCCTCTCAGCCAGAACACTGGAACATGCATGGCTGAGCCTCTGATGCATGAGTTAAAGCCATAACATTTCGTTAACAGGGCAGATTGAATTAATACCCATCCGAGGACCACTCCAGATGGCTGCTGCCTCTCTCACAGCCTCTCATTGTGTAGGAAAATAAACATCCGTAAATCACCACGATGGGAGTTCCTACAATCAACGGCGCTGAAGTCATGGTCCAAATCACGCCTTCTCAGAGGACCTGCTGATGTTGTGTGGAATACTGTGTGCTGTAAAAAGTAATCGCCTGACACAACATAACGTAGCTGTTTGAGACGGATGTGGTCTCATGTTCTTTTCTGAGCTGATGTTTTTGGCTTCATACGTTTGATTCTGCCAAGGCCACAAAGTAGCAACACCTCTGCTTGCGTACCTGCTTACAATGTCTATTTGTATCTTCAGGAACTACTACAGGCATGTTTTAACACTCCAGAGAGGAAGCGTCCTGCTTTTGGAGTCTTGTCTCACTTGGCCACCATATTACAACAGCCACATAAAGGAGTGTTTTTATTGGAAAATAAGTGCTGCCCGATACCTTTTTATGCCAAACTAAATCCATATGAACAGATGACCTTAAGTAGAGGCTGGTTACGATTGCAGTAAATAGAGCTTTTTGTGGATATTTTACAAAACATTAATTACGTTCATGTTTCTGCCATGTCAAATATGGAGAAGTGACTCCTGGGAGTGTTTTGGTTACACGCACAATGGGAAAAAGATTAAAGAGGTTTTTCTCATTGAGTTCATTTTTAAAACATTAAACTTGTTAATGGAGAATTTTGTTCCAGAAATTCATATATGGAAAAAAAATGACGAATAAGTCATTGAAACCACCAAAACTAAAAGAAAAGCAGAGTATTCTAGTTTTTTTTTTTTTTTTTTGGTCTTTCTTTCTTTCTTTGAATGTCTATGATAAAAAATCTAAACACTTGGGAAGTCACACCATATGACATTTTACAACCAGAACTAACAAAGAATTATTGGCTTTGACAAATAGCCAGCGTCTTGATATAATCTCCTGTTTTATGTTTTGTATTTGCTATTTGCATGTTGTAAGGAAATCACATTTTTGCAATCCCAGGTCCGACTTGAATGGCCAAGTGAATGATTTGGTTAGAGGTAAACAGGAGGTTTCTTTGGCTCTTTATGTTCTTTCTGGTCATAGTCCATTAAACCCACAGGCCCTCAGCTCTGTTCACATGCTACCCAAAAGTTCTACACTAACAAGAACTGATTGGACATCGCTATAAATCACATCTTATGGAAAAACAAGTGCTTTAGTTTTATATACGTATTGGAGTAAAAGGAGTTTCAGTATTGTATTATTAAATAACAGGAGGGTTAAAAAGTAAGTATAGCCCTTTGTCTGAATACATATACATATTCACTGCTACATAGTATGCAAGAAGCATTTTCAGTATAATATCTGTGCAATAGGAGAAAAATATGCAGATGCACAGAAGCTGAGAAGGCGTCAAATTTAAAAAGATATTGGACAACCTTAAGCTTTTGCTTGGTATGAAGTTGCTTGTTGTAACTACCTAGATAATATATTTTGCTTTGTGACCGTTTGGTCAGTGCAAGTGCTTCAGTGCTTAAAGTGCATTTCAGTGTATTTTCATCAGTCTGTAGTTTTGTGAAAGGCAAAGCTTTGTCTCTGGAAGATTTTACTTTGAATGTACAAGAGCTGTCAGTAAGACAGGCAACCTTCCCAGTGGGAACATATACTCTTGCTGGTTTCAGGGTCGCGTGCTCATGAAGGTGGAGCCCAACAATACAACCGCAAGCTCTTTCATTTACTAGCGGGGGGCAAAATACCAAAATTAGCATTTGTGTTTTCAAATGAATGGACACAATGAATCACACAGGATGGTGGTTTGACGGTTATGGTCGTGACCCAAACACAGTTTGTCAGAGTTTGGTGATTTAAGTTTAAGTGAAGTTCTCATAAAACTGAAGCATTTGTGGCATATTTCCATCCCAAGGATATTTGGTTCTAAGTGGTGGTCTGTTTTATTCATCTTGATCCATATTGATCATAGAATTGCTTACCATGATGGTGAGGTCAGATTCACCCAGTGTACAGCGGTTCATTAACTAATCAATCTCGTGTGCTTCAGTCAGCTGTAAGAATGGCCCATTCTGTCTGAATCTGTTGTGATTGGCTTTCAATATGTTTAGAATCCCTCTGCTTCTCCAGTGTGTGTCTTGTATTCCTCAAGTCTCCATAAATAACGCTTAATTGAAACTGTCCAGCTGTCAGAATGATTACACGCTTTAGTTCGCCATTTGGCGGCAAGAGACAGAAGTCTATGCGTGCTAGGTTAAACAGTACAAGTTTGTGGGGAATTCTTCACTTTCCTAGCCAACATAATCATGCCACTGGAAAAAAAGGGGAGCAGAGAAGCTTACTGAAAACCTAGACGTACACCTGTGTAGCGCAGTACAGCAATGTAAGCGGGTGTGCAGATGCTCTTATCAGCCTTGATAAACAAATATTGAAACATTTCTAAGGTCAGGGAGGAGTGGTGGTTTTTAACTAATCCATACTTGGAAAGGGAAAACTGGCTGCTAAAAGACTGTTAGCTCTAGCATGCAAAATCGCAAAGCGTTTTTGCATTGAGCCAACACAGATGCGGTACAGTGGGACAACTTTATGAAAGACTAAATAAAACATTTTGCTTGTACAAAAGCAGCCTGTTTCTGGAGCCTTTCTTTGGAATTGGATCTGTGGACTGTTGAACTAAACAATTCCTCTTTCTATTATTTTATTGATTTATTGGTATTATAAAAACATTCAAATTGTGTGTTTTGTCACAGAGCACAAGAACTTGCTGAACTTTTAAATTATTTTGAACCTAAAGCAGCTTCAATTTTGGTCAGTGTTATTTAGATTTAGTTTTTCCTCTAGGCATTTATGTTCATTCCTAGTCAGTGATGGGAATAACGGTGTTATAACGAAACAGTGTAACATCATTATTTTTTTAGTAACAAGTAATCAAATGAATTACTGTTTCCTTTGTTACAACACTGTTACCGTTACCATTATAACTGAGCTTACTGAAGCGGTTTTCATCCGGGTAGGCTCTCTCAGCTATAGGACCTCGCGTTGCATTCTTCTTCTGAGGTAAATTCTGGCTTGTTCCTCTCAAGTCTTCTTCCAGAAATGAAAAGTAGCCTAGATGAACTTGATGAATGCTCACGTTTGTTTACGGAGGTAATGCGGGCATTTACCTACATGTCCACACATCTCACAAGGATGTTTAAAAGTCGCTTGTGGTTGTGATTACATTAGAGATAATGAGTTTAGACAGGAAAAACTGCTTGCATTGGTATGATACTTATTATTTTATTGGACAATATTACAAAAATACAATACAAAAACAAAAAGTATGTAATCAAATAAAATCAAAACGCGATATGGACAAGTATGTGTAAATATTAGGCTGCAAAAAAACTATTTAAATATGAATCCCGGATGTTCCGCATGTCTCTGTGTTTATGAATGGCGCAGATGCGCAATTTTGTTTACTACACATATTGAAGCATGCCTGACGCTTGCGATGATTTCAGCATCTGCCGTCTCAATAAATGGGTACATAAAATACATGAATAATATCCAGAACTGCTGAGAGTCACTTCATTTGCATTTGACTGTTCCATTTGAGTAAAATTTATTGTTAGCTTCGGGCTGCAGCTGTATCCAATCTAGCCACAACAAGCGTCAGTTACAGGTATTCATGGCAACCCGTCAAAATAAAAGTTTATTTAACTTGAAGATGACAGAAATAAATTTTTCATTTTTAGAATGTATGTAATACTACTACTGTTGAAAAATTAACAAAACTTTCTTTTTTAAAGAAATAATTACGCAATATTTCTTTCATGTTTTAATTTTAGTAAACTCCCTTTACTTGCCAAAAAATAACATTTGTTTATTTTCATTAATTAAAAGATAAATAAATTTTTTTATGACTTCGGTTGATAACCAGAAAAATAAAATAACAGTTGTTATGCATTCAAATAATTAGACATGCTAAAACCAGAATTTAGTAACAATAAAATACAATATTTCATAGGGCCCTGAACATGTCATTTTTGATAAACCTTTAATAAATTGATGTTAAATTGTATAAGTTTTATAATTTTAATTAATTAGACATGCTTTTTTGATTAATAAGATTTGTTGTCCAGAAAAATTAAAATGGAAAAAAAAACGGAATCCAGAAAAATTTAAAAAACTGAATTTGAAAAAAATATATACACTGAGATTCAGATTGTTTTATTTATTTGTCTTTCAAGAGAGGTGACAGAGACTGAGACGGCAGAGAGAACACCCTGTTTAATTAATTTATTTTACTGACTAAACACAAAGTAGACCTTTTGCAGTTTCAAACGATACCTTATTCTTATCTGTACAATCAAAAATTAAAGAGTATTTTTAGTTCTTTTCGGAGTCATGGTGCGCACTGGTGTGGTCTTTGGCCCCAAATCGTTAACAGTGTTGCCGCAGGATGTTTTTCATGTCCTCGGGTTAAAGCAACCCCAATAACACGATATTTAGCCCTTCTAAGGTGTCTCTCACATTGTCCCACAGCAACATTAAAATAGTGTAGATTAGTGTACAATGTTTTATTCATTTAATATTAGGGACATCCAAGTTATTTGACATATTTTAACTTGTTTCAATTTTGGGCTAACTAGCTGCAAGGATGCCAGTTTTGCAGAGTGCTGGTGTTCCCAACATGCACTTGGCTATAAATAAATAATATGGTTACAGTGTTGGACGATTAGCCAGTATTACTGTTGTGCTTGATGTAAGTGTTGAGATCTGTGTAGTGCAGTGGTTTTCTCAACAAGGGAACCAGGGCCAGGGCCCACAAGGGGGCAACACACTTCCAAGAGGTCTTAAGGTGACTTGAGAACAAAATAAAAATAAAACATAAGCTTATATACAGAAATTCAAGATTTACAAAGAAAAAAAAAGGCCCATATTAATTTTCAGAATTAATGATCACTTAAAACTTAAGTATTTTAGAAATTGGGGAGTACTTTTGGGAGTATTTTTTAAAAACCCTAATCCTTTTCTAGTAAATCACTTCGAATGTAGTTGTGAACAATTTCTGTGCAAGAAACATTAATTACAACATTATTACCTGTAACCCATAGCCTCAGGCAAATAGTCCAGAGTGATGTCTGGTTTGCGAACGAAACTTCTTTTGAACTGGTTCTTTTTAGTGAACTGGATGAATCAGTTCAACAAATCGAACTGAACCAAAACAAACTTGAGCCAACACAAATTGAAACTTCAATTTAGCACTTATCGTGAGTTAGTGTGCTAAAAATATGTTTGAAACATCCCCCATCAAATAACTTCATCCCTGTGTGATTAGATTTTGTAAACATGGTGTAGTTGACTTGATTTCACTGCTGACCACAAATGGTCGTTCTGTTGCTGAGAGAATGGAGCCTAAATTTAATGATGGCTATTGCCTGACTATAGTTTTGCAAGAGTTTTTGGGGATAAAATGTGCTTTGTTTTATGCAGTTTCATTAACATTGTTCTTACATAGCTTTTGCTGCTGTATTTTGTGATAATCAGGAAAGCACAAATCTCTTGTTCACCATGAATTATGGTAGCATATTTAACTCAATCAGTTATTTTAAACCCTTGTCCGCAGCTGTATTGGGCTTGCCATATTTTTGTTGGCATTTTGATTGTGTGCATGTGCGCGCATGAAGTATCCTGGTCTTTTTAACACACTCAGGCCTCGCTGTTCAGATAGCCCTTTAATAGCGATGACGTGAGCTCATGAAAAAACCTGACCTCTCGTAAAGCCACAAAGCCTGGGCTGTCTACCCATCCAGCTCCTCCACACAAAACCAGACAAATACAGTATCCATCTCTTCATCCAGATTTGTCTTTCTACACTGGCCTCTTTCTAGTCATTATAAATCAGTTACATGAAAAAAGACTGAATTGATTGACATGTGGATGAGCCATGACTGACTAATAAACTCATTTCACATCCACCGCAGATACATGGAAACTTTGAGTGGAAAATAACAGTACTCTCAGCTTTAAAGGCTGGATGTAATTTCATTATTACAAAAGAGGTCCCCGAATTAGTTAGCTCAGCAGGTGGCTAGATAGACATAATATTTTGGGTATGTCACAGTGTACTTTTTTTTATCCTCACTTACAAAAATGAACTATAGTGTCTGCACCCACTAGTAAAAAAATATAAAAAATTACATCTGGTGTCAAACATGCTTGTTTAATAAAGCGTAAACAAATATTGCATATGAGTCTGTGGAACAGTCCTTGAGACACTAACAATTTACGATAACACTTTTTACGGTCTCTTAACTAGTTGCTTATTAGCATGCATATTGCTAGAATAATAGCCATTTATTGGTACTAATTAAGCACATATTAATGTCTTATTCTACATGACCTTATTCTACAGCCTTAATCCCACCCAATACTTAAACTTAACAACTACCTTACTAACTATTAATAAATTTATTGAGGGAAAAGTCATAGTTAATAGTCAATTAGTGTTCCCTATTCTAAAGTGTTACCCAGTTAACAGTTATATTGACTGGGGACATTAAAGAGACCATTGTACTGACCAGGAGAAAGATGCGAAGGGTCCCTGATCACCAATGTCAACATAGTCCTGCTGCAGGGAGGCATGAGGACTGCATATGTGGCCAGAGCAATAAACTGCAATTTTGTTAATGTAAGACAACTAAGATGCCACAGGGAGACAGGAAGGACATCTGATCATCCTTTTAGTGGCAAACCACATAACCATGCATCATTATTCCATTTCAGTTTGTCAAAAGTCTATGAAACTGGTTCAGTTTATGCCTAAGAAAAAAGCAGTTGAAAGTAGGAGGTTGTTTCTTTCCTTGCTGATTATTACACAATGTATATAAATATATATGCTCATGCAGAGTTGTGAAAGAGAGTGACTCTGCATTCTATAAGTGACTTGCCTGATATTTACAGGAGACAGAACCCAAATAGTGAAAGAGAGTTTGGTTAATGTGTACCATATGTACAGAACAACAATTGGTGGAAAGCAGTAGTGAAAGACTAAAAGCAGCTAAAATACTGAATCTATTAAATGTTAAATAGTGTAGAATAAAGTAATCGTAATGACACAATCATAATCTGTCACTACTTTATTAAAAAGATTCTGACATACTGTTTCTAAAGTCTGCATCTCCAGTTCAAGCTTTCTTATATTTTGGCTTTACTAAAAGGTACAGGCAGGTATGTGTGGATTTCTGTCCCTCGTGCTGACCAGGCAACCATCCAATGTAACCCCAGGAACTCTCCCGTTACTCTTTAATTCCACTTTAATATACTGAGTGCTGGTGAAAATAAACTCTGCTTCCTCTTCTGGCTTCCGCAGGAACAACTAAGGTCACCTTGAGCAAACGTCTTCTTCTTAACTTCCATGTCAGCTCTCCTTTTCAAATGCAATGTTTGGGAGGAATTGTCATGGGAGTTGCTCTTTGGTAGTTTTAAATCTTAAAAAACAGCTGAGGTGCTTCGGGTTGATCCTTTTGAGAGGTTGACTCATGGATCACCTCGTATACCTGCAAATGTTAACGGTCTTCAGGAACACTAAAGCATTTAAATCATTGTAAAGCCCGGAGATCAATGTCAGGAACAAATCTAAACTTGGATTGGAACTGTTTGGTACATAGAGCTACCTGGATGTGTTTCAGAGGTCTAATCCAGAGTTCAATCTTGTAGTCACAATTTATGAAAAAAAGAGAAAGAAACTGTAGTACTCCACCTCACTTAAACCAAATTGAGAACACATCTTTTCAATGGAAAATCCACGTCTGTAAGTGATTAATGTCAAAACATGAGCCACAACAGTGCACAAAGCAATATGTGTATAGAAATCATCTAGTAATACAGCATAATGTATATCATTATGTAGGAATTAGGGGGGAGATAAAAATTCTTTAAAATTACTTGTTTCTCAACATAAACAAAACTATTTCAACTTCAGTGCAGTGTCATGAGTTTGGCGGTTATGAATGGAGTTGATTCATGACCGGCCAGCACACACTGCTTATAAGCGTATAATTACAATAATATGGTGTGCCTTTTTTATATGCAGAAAATCTCCAAAACATAGTCAAAAGTTATCATGAGTCTAAGTGGTTCAGTGAACATGAATTGCTTTTTCAGACATGAGCCCATGTATTTGGGATCCAGTGAGTCTCTGTTTCTATCTTTGTCAGCTCGTTTCTCAGCTCAGTAAATGCCATGGCCAGGTCGTCATTGATGATCACTTTCTCAAACAAGTGGCCATATTTATTCTCCATGGCTTGGGCACTGGTTATCATATCCTGAAAATCCTCCTCCTGTAAAAAATGAATAAAAAGGCAATGCATGATTACAGCATTGTTCAATATACTATTGTTTTGAATGTACTATTGTTCAATATACTCAAATTCGAATGGCTGAGGCGACGCTGATTTTAAAACGCATTCACGTCATATTGAAATTACTGTAATTATAAGATGACAAATCAGAGTTTTACAAGGTGGTGAATGTGTTTACAAGTTGAAATCTCATGATTAATGTTCCATTAAAGCCACCATATGTACATTTATTATTTATGTTTGATTGTGTGTGGAATAATTGTTGTAATTGTTGGAAGAGTTGTTGTCTTCATCCACACATCCAATGCAATCTGTCAGGACTCAGAAATCATATCTATGGACAGTGTTGGGAAAAGTTACTTTTAAAAGTAATGCATTGCAATATTGAGTTACTCCCTAAAAAAGTAACTAATTAGGTTATTTAGTTACTTTTTACAGAAAGTAATGCGTTACTTTTTAAATATGGACAGGGCTTGTGTGTTTGTTTTTAATATAAAAAGTTCTATTTTTAGCCAATTTAAAAGCCTTTTCACACCAAAAGCCTCAGGCTTAGAGAAGAATAAATTCACGTCTGTACAGCAGACCACAGAAAAAGAAGGAAAACAATTGTTAGATTATCTTGAATAATTTTTGCTTATTAGTATGGATGAACTGGATCATCAAAGGCCGGCAGCAAATACAGTTAATTGTTAATAAAATGGGATTAGATACATAAAGGAAATTTGCATTATTTAACATTTAATTATTGCAGGTTTGTGTCATATTTTGAGTTGAATTTCACTGTTTTTATTCATTTTGAGGAATACTGGATTGTTTTTTTTTTTTTGTGAGTGAGATTAATTTTATATCTAAAATAACATCTTACTCCCAATTTCCGTCACCTGTCTAATTTAATGCATACCATATAACACTGCACTGGAATGTTTTACTTTTTGCATCACTCCTATTGTCTGAGTACTTAAACTTAGTGTTTCCCCACAGAAATTAATCATACGAAATGGGAATCGAATGAATGGGGGAAAAAAATCTAAAATGTTATCTATAAATTTTAACAGTGAAAGTTTGTAAAATACTGTTCTAAAAAAATAATAATAATAATAATTAATAATAAAAAAACATGTAAAAATGCCCATATTATGCCATTTTGAATATTGCAGTGTGTAGCTGTATGTGAATGTAACTAATCTGCAACATTGTAAAGCTGAAAGTGCAAGACAAATAAAGTTATTGTCTCTCAAAAGAAAGAACTGACTCTGAACAGACTGAATAAGTTGTTAGTAATTCAAATCCCACTTCCGTGACGGTCAAACATCACAGGGAACACATTTGCATAATTCCCACCTATGTATTAAGCTGGTCAGCCACAAACAACTTGATTTGCCCTCAAACTCATAATTTCAACGCGGGATTCACAAAACGATTGCTCTTGAAAGATGGCTCAGTACCCAGCTTATTTGAAAAAGCTGGCTTAATGCAAATATTGCGAGATTAAATTATAAATTATAAAATTAAAATGATTAGATTCAGTGGCTTCTACTTTGATATTTAGTGCCAGTTTGTTTGCTTATTCTTAATGTTTTAAGTTATATTTCAAATTTGAGCATCAGTTAAATTCACAACTTTTGATGGAAACCCAGCTATATTTTCCTTTGTTTTGGACAGCCTAGTAAAAAATTTGTTGAGCTTTTATTTACATTCTTTACATATATAGCCATCTTGAACTGTTTAGAAAAATGGCCATAAGAGTATATGCAGTTCATATTAAATTTGTTCAGGTCAACAGTCAGTGCGAGAAATGTTCTTCCTCAGCTATATTGTCCACTATGTTTAACAATGAAAATATATTTTTAAAGAACATTTTTACTCCAAGCTGCAGATGGTCTAAAATAATACATCTTGCCTATAAATGTCTTTCCTTACCTCAAAGGTATTTCATTTTTCGGTTTATGAATTATAAAAATGATGTGACATTATATGTCAGGCTGAACTGGCTTGGAATGGAGTAAAAAAAAGTAAAGAAGGCAGTAAAGATGAGTCAGTCCACTAAATCATGAAAACAAGAGATGTCCAAAAGTGTCTTGTTAAGGTCAGTGCTCAGTGCAGTCATATAGGACATGTTCTGGGAAAGATGTGCAACACATTTGCACCCAAGAGCTTGGTAGTTTGTAAAACAACATCCAGGTGTGAGTGAGATGACCTAAGTCTTTTATAAGACCCCGGGGCAGACTTAGGTGCTCATGCTCACAGCATGACACAGATGGGTCTCAGTGGGGGTACCAGAAAACCTTCTACCCCAAGCTTGAACAACCCCTAGACTGTTGGGAGTGTAAGAAGATGAACCTGTGTGTGCTCATGGGGCACACCTGCAGCCCACCCTGGAGCATTTTTAAAAGGGACCCTTTGTGCATTAAAGGTGCACCAAATGCCAAAGAAGCTAAAGTAGGGTCAAGAGGATAGGTCAGGTCAGGCCTTTTCCACCTATGCAATGTACTGAACTGCAGTGTAACATCAGGAAGGTCATGAATTAAGAATGTGGGATTCTCTCATATCATTTTTGGTCCCACATTATATAAAGTCATTAACCACTTTACTGTACTTACAAAATAAGCCTTTGATACTGCAAAATTCTGCAAAATTAAAAATACATGCAGTTGCCGCCATTGAGGTAAGGTTTGGGCTGGGGTAGATTTAGACTTAGGGGTAAGTTTAAGTGATAGGCTACATTACACATTCTCACAAATTACAAAAAGTACATTGTATCAAATGTATTTTTACCCTATAATGTCTGACTTAAGAAAATCTAATTTGAAATGGAACCATTAATGCAGTGTTCATTTCGTTAATTAATAATTTTCATCATTTTCTTCAACAACATTTTTTCACATCCGAAAATGAGATAGAAAAACAAAAACTTGTTTTGAATGACAAAAACTATGCTGAAAATCTATTGACATTTTTGACGATTTCGGAAGAGATTAATTTTAGAACGAATCTGTTGTGTGGTTAGGAGGTTAGATGCGTGCATTTAAACTCTTATCATAGCCTATTGATCTATCTGGCGGGACTTACATTTGCTGCATGTATCATAAAATGTTGAAAAAAGCAGGCATATGGATAAATTTGACGACACAAAAGAGAACTCATTCAATCCAGTTTTCTGAGTGCAGACACTGAACCAGTGCCTTTCACACAGCACCAAGTACTCTTTTGCATCTCATACATGGAAAAATACACACAAAATGATGTTGAATTGTCCGTTTTGATGAGTATTCATGTAAACACACTCAGTTACGTCAAAGGTGAACGTAAACAGTTGGGAGAATATTGGAAAGTGTATCAGTACATTGCATCTGTGCATTCGGTTTTAAATGGACAGCAGCTTAACTTAGTTGCTATTGTCTGTGGCACAACAAAAGAAATCTCTCATTGCTCTTGGCTGAATCACTTTAGTAGCCTAAATAAAGATTAATCTAAATGTATTCACATAAATATGCCATTGGTTTTTTATTGAAAAGAAGACCATGTTCTCTTTTATTTATCAGAAGTGGTGTCATTAAATTTTTATATAAAGGCGTGTCACAGCAGTTAAATCTGTGTCTACCATGATAAAACCTTAATATTAAACCTATACAATGAATTCTGCCCTTTTAGAGAAATGCATAATAAATGCATTACACTGTAACTAAACCCATTAGATTTTAGCCGACTAAAATCTATTTAGTTGACTAAAACTAAAACAATTCAGATGACTAAAGTATGGAATTTTAGTCAAAATACTATGACTAAGACTAAATCAAACTTTGCTGTCAAAATTAAGACTGGTTTATTAAACCTTTAGACAATATATATTGTATATATATAATTATTCCCCCCCACAACATTTTGATCATGCTAATACTTTGGAAGACATTTGATTTAATGTTTACACATGTAATAATAATAATAATAATAATAATAATAATAATACAATTTATTTATAGGTGTCTTTCATGGCACTCAGGGTCACCTTACAACTATTCCAAAAACCATACTACCAAAAAAATTTATACAAACAAGAAACAATAAAATTAATTAAAACATTGATAAACACTGAAAACAAAAATAAGTTTTAAGACACAATTTAAAATTGTGAAAACTATCGCTATTGTGAATGTCCTGGGAAGAGCGTTTCACAAAAAAGGGCCAGCATATCTAAAGGCCCTTGACCTTATACTGCTCAGATTAATACTTGGTTGTATTAATCACAAAATCACAAAAAGCGATGAAGAAGATCTCAGGGTGTGTGCAGGAGTATAAGTTTGAAGAAGATCAGAAAGATAAGGAGGAGCAAAATTATTGAGAGCAGAAAGGTAGTAAGGACATCAATAAAGTAGTCCATGTGACATTTATGGTTCAACCTTAATTTTATGAAGCTACAAGAATATTTTCTGTGGGTAAAGAAACATCAGATTGCCGGCTTCTGTGCCATCAGCACCAAATGCATGCAAGGTACTGTCATGAATGAGTTGAAGACTGACAAGGAAGAGAGGAAATTGTTGAATAAAGTCATTATTGTGCACAAAAATGATTCTCATAGCTTCATAAAATTATGACTGAACCACTGATGTGACATGGACTATTTAACAATATCCTTACTATGTTTCTGGGCCTTGAATGTGGTAGTTTCATTGCTGTCTATGCAGAGTCAGAAAGCTCTTAGATTTTATCAAAATATCTTCATTTGTGTTCCAAAGAGGAATGAACATCTTACAGGTTTGGAACAACATGGAGGTAAGTAATTAATGACAGAATTTTCATATTTGGGCAAACTAACCTTTCAAGTAAAATGGTGGTCAAAGCATATAATATAAGTCTCATTTTTATATAAAGTAATATTGGTTTTGATTTATTAATGTGATTGTTTGGTTAATTTATGCTGAGAGGGGACCTGCTGTATAAACAATTAAATAGCTTTTCGTAGGACAATAATATGACTGTTACATGACTGTATAATATGAAGTTTTTATCTTATGTGAGTGTAAACATTTTTAAAAAACAATGTAAATTCAAGTATCAGTATATTTATTTCTTAGATGAACTTTTTTGATAAATATCATCACCAGACAATCAGACAGTAAAAAACAATAACAAACATAATGCGCCGTAAATATTCTCTTACCGTAAATATTTTTGTAGGTGTTTGCTCATTCTGACTTGACAGAACTTTTGCTTTTCTTCGACTCAGTCTCAAGCGTTCTATTGACGGGGGCTTCACAAATACAACATAAGGTTTAAACTCAGAGGTGTACAAGGTTGCTATGGCCTGTTAGAGAATAGAGAAAAAATGACATAGAGTTAGCAAAATCGCAACATATGTGAGCCATCTTTTTTCCAAAATAATCTGTTCAGTCATTGTGCAGTAATGTGTCCATGCTATATTGTAACTCTTTCATTTCAAACCATTTTCTATGACATGAACACTAGACCATTTCCAAAATTCTGCACAAGGCCTGCAGCATCAGCCATGCATAAATTCAAATATGTGGCCATAGTATGTTCGTTAATACAGTGAGAATGTTCCTATAAATGTTACAAGCTGACGAAAAATAATCAGACCACAGGAAATGTACCAACTGGAGTGGAGCTGACAGAATCTCCCCATCCAGAATGACATAATTCCTGCCCTTGAGTCTGTATTCCAAAGTCAACAAATATGACATGTAATATAGGTCTCCCTGGCTCTCGCTCACTCTGTTTATCCCTGTTTCTTTCTTTCCTCTTTCGCTCATGCTTCTGGAGAGGCACCAGTTGTGGTATTTGTATCATATACTGCATGTGTGGTTCCCCTACGTTCTCTCGAAGCTGCGTCGGAAACGCTATGGGAACGCCCCCGGCGAGACACCGTCCTGAAGTGTGTATAGAATCAGCCCAATGGAGACATGCCACGTCATGAGCGAGATGACGTAGCGATCCAGGAAGCATAAGAGTGCACCGGCAACACGCTCATTCAGCTTTTTGCTCTTCAGCGAGCGCGTCTGTGTGTGTGTGTGTCTGCTAGTCAGTCAGAAAACTCTGTTAGAGAAGCAAGACAATATCATGTCAAGTGTAAAAAAAAAAAAAAAAAAGTGGCGAGCAAACGGCGTTACAGACGTTGTGTTCCTCCATGCCCTCTCTATCTGGCAGAGGAGAACACACACGCTATGTGCGTCGTTTGTTTGGGTGCGGAGCACGCACAGTCAGCCCTCGAGCGGGCTGACTGTCATGACTGTGAGCTCTCCCGCTCCGCGTGCTCCGCCCCCGCCTGACCGTGTTCGATGAGACCGGTCAGGCTCGCGATCCCGCTGGCAACGGTCCCGCTGCTGCCGAGGCATGGCGTCGGCTGTTGTCATGGGGATCGCACGCGGATTTAGCGGAGGGATCCGAGACGGCTCGTCCTTATCTCGGTTCTCACCCGCTGGATCCGCGGCTCCCTCTCAGGGTTCGGAAGCATGCAGTGCGGTTTCTTCCTCCCAGAGAGAGAGCCTGGGGCTTCATCTATCTTCCTCTGAGGAGGTTGATGTGATAAGCGTCAAAACTGAGGAGATTGTGAACTCGCCCCACAATCCCTTGTGTATGAGGAGCTTGTGGAGGCTGATTTGTGCCAAAAACAAACAAAAAAAAAAAAAAACAAGCAAATTACATGAATACTATCTGCGTGTTCATTCACAGCCTTCACACCGGGGCCTTCCTTTTCCCCCTGATCTCCACACTGAGGTGTCGAGATTGTGGGAGAATCCTTATTTGTCCTCACTCGTCGGCCCTACTGTTTACATATTCCATATGTTGTGGAGCTGGATGAGTAGAGATATGGGGTGATGCCAGCGGTGGAGCAGACGCTTGCTAGCTATCTCTCCCCGTCTTCAGCATTGTCCCTGAAGGCCCCGAAGCTTCCCACCAAGGCTCTAACCTAACTTCTGCTTTGGTTGAGAATGCTTATATGGCAGCAGGTCGGGCTGGTTTATGTCTGCACACTATGTCAGTGATGTGGGCCAACCATGCTGACCTGCTAAGGGGCCTTAACGAGGCCCCCAGGGTTGCTGAGCGAGAGCAGCCCAGGCCATTAAGCTCCTCATATCACCAGCGTTCCCAGCTGCTGCCCGGCAATGGTACGGCACGGGAATGCTCGTTCCCTCTAAGGAGGGTGCTAGAGGGGATAAATCGGTCACGTCCTGCTGGTTATCCACGTCAGGACACCGAGCTAGAACCTCTAGCATTCTCAAGTCAATTGACCCTGAGGGCAGCCCCCCCTCAGGGAGGGATGGTGTACACCTCATTATACGGTGCCCGTTCCTCCACGAGGCCCTCAGGGAGCCTCGCTGATGTCCCTGCCACCCCCGGTGCTTCAGGGCTCAGTAGGTTCCACGGAGTGAGCCGCTCTGTTACCGCCCGGAAAACGGTACGGCACGAGTGTGCTCGTTCCCCCTAAGAGAAGCCAGCCCGAGGGGCTGGTTCCTCCATGCCAGTTAAACACTCTGGCCGCACCAGAGGCCAGCCTCGAGAGGCTGGTTCCCTTAGTAGACTTTCTGGCAGCGTGGAAGCTTCTGCCGTATGTCTCACAGTGGGTCCTGCAGACTGTAGACAGAGGTTACAGAATTCAATTCGGTTCTCGTTCGCCTCGTTTCTCAGGGGTTCTGCCCACACTCGTGGGCCCCCAGCAGGCTCTGGTGATGGAAAAAGAAGTAGAGACTCTCTTGAGGAAGGAGGCCATCGAGGTGGTCCCTCCTCTCGAACGAGAGTCCGGGTTCTACATCCGCTACTTCATTGTTCCAGAGAAGGATGGAGGGTTGCGTCCCCTCATAGATCTGCGTCTTTTGAACCGCGCCATCAAGCAGTTTCGGTTCAAGATGCTGACTATAGCTCAGATTGTGAGACAAATCAGGTCTGAGGACTGGTTTTTCACCATAGATCTGAAGGACGCATTCTTCCATGTCTCCATCCTTCCACAAAACAGGAAGTTCCTGAGGTTTGCTTTCAGGGGCAAAGCTTACCAGTATCGGTTCTTCCTTTCGGCCTATCACTCTCACCCCCCACTTTTACCAAGTGTGTGGATGCTTCCCTGGCTCCTCTGTGACTCCAGGGCATCCGCATACTGAATTACATCGACGACTGGCTCATTCTAGCACAGTCGAGGCAGCAGGCGATTCGGCGTCGAGATGCCGTCCTCGCCCACATGAAAGAGTTGGGGTTAAGACTAAACGCCAAAAAAAAAAAAAAAAAAGTGTGCTTTCTCCATTTCAGAGGACCACTTATCTAGGCGTGGTGTGGGATTTCACGACGATGCAGGCACGTCTGTCTCCTGCTCGTATCGAGTCGATCTTCACAGTAGTCGAGAGTGAAAGAAGGCCAGTCACTTACTGTCAAACAGTTTCAGAAACTGTTGGGTCTGATGGCAGCAGCTTCCAACGGGATACCTTTTGGACTGTTGTACATGAGACCCCTGCAGTGGTGGCTCAGGACCAAATGGTTCTCCCTGAGGGGAAACCTGCTTCGCATGATCAAGGTCACGCGGCGATGCTTACGTGCCTTAGACATGTGGAGGAAACCTTGGTTCCTGTCTCAAGGCCCAGTGCTGGGGGCTCCTTGTCGTCGCGTAATGCTAACGACGGACGCCTCCCTCACGGGCTGGGGAGCGGTCATGAGTGGCCGCTCTGCCCAAGGTCTGTGGAAGGGCCACCGTCTCATGTGGCACATCTATTGCCTGGAGATGCTGGCCGTGTTCGCAGTCACTCACTGTCAAACAGTTTCAGACACTGTTGGGTCTGATGGCAGCAGCTTCCAATGTGATACCTTTTGGACTGTTGTACATGAGACCCCTGCAGTGGTGGCTCAGGACCAAAGGGTTCTCCCCAAGGGGAAACCCACCTCGCATGATCAAGGTCACGCGGCAATGCTTACGTGCCTTAGACATGTAGAAGAAACCCTGGTTCCTGTCTCAAGGCCCAGTGTTGGGGGCTCCTTGTCGTCGCGTAACGCTAACGACGGACGCCTCCCTCACGGGCTGGGGAGCGGTCATGAGTGGCCGCTCTGCCCAAGGTCTGTGGGAGGGCCACCATCTCATGTGGCACATCAATTGCCTGGAGATGCTGGCCGTGTTTCGAGCACTGAAACATTTCCTCCCAGACCTCAGGGGCCATCGTGTGCTGGTTCGCACGGACAACACATCGGTGGTCTCCTATATCAACCGGCAGGGGGGTCTGCGGTCGCGCCCCCTTTACGGGCTGGCACACCAGATCCTCCTCTGGGCTCAGGGAAAGCTCCTCTCACTGAGAGCAGTTTACATCGCTGGGCATCTCAATCATGGAGCAGACATCCTGTCGAGACAGGGGCTGAGGCCCGGGGAATGGAGACTCCACCCTCAATCGGTGGAGCTCCTATGGAAGGAGTTCGGCCAGGCGGAAGTGGACTTGTTTGCGTCTCGAGAGACGACACACTGCCCGCTCTGGTTCTTCCTCACGCATCCACCCCCATCGGGGTTGGATGCCATGGTGCAGACGTGGCCGAGGCTACGTCTGTACGCCTTCCCCCCGATTGCTCTGCTCCCGGGAGTTCTGGAGAGAGTACGCCAGGACAGGGTCAGTCTACTTCTGGTAGCTCCGTTCTGGCAGGCCCGAGTATGGTTCTCGGACCTGATGTCCCTTCTAGACGGCTCTCCCTTGGAGATTCTGCTCAGGAGGGACCTCCTCTCTCAGGCAGGGGGCACCATCGTGCACCCTCGCCCGGAGCTGTGGAAGCTGTGGGCGTGGCCTCTGAGGGGGCACACCTCATAGCTTCCGGTCTCTCAGCTGAGGTTGTTGAGACTATTCTCCAGTCCAGAGCTCCCTCCACAAGGAAGCTGTACGCCTTGAAGTGGAGACTCTTCACTTCTTGGTGCGGACAGTGGTTGCAAGGTCCAGTCAACTGCCCGTTTGGTACAGTTCTGGAATTCTTGCAAGACCGCTTCTCCGCCGGGTTGACCCCCGCCACGTATATGAAGATATACGTGGCGGCCTTGAGTGCTTACCACGCCTTTCAGGATGGGCAATCTATTGGGGAAAAACCCATTGGTCATTCGCTTCCTTCGTGGCGCGCTGAGGCCTGTGCAGCACAACAAGGTTCCCACCTGGGACCTGGTAGTGGTTCTGGAGGGCCTCTGCGGAGCTCCCTTCGAACCCATTTAGGAGGTTCCAGTCAAGTTCCTGACACTTAAGACTCTGTTCCTCCTCGCCATCTCCTCCCTCAAGCAGGTGGGAGATCTGCAGGCACTTTCTGTATCATGCCTGGAGTTCGCTCCGGGCATGGTCAGGGCATTTTTCTACCCCAGGCTGGGGTATGTTCCGAAAGTGCCTACAGGGGCACCAGGTCCCGTTGCGCTGCAGGCCTTCTGTCCTCCGCCTTTTCAGGAGGCGGGTCGAGAGAGACTGAATCTGTTGTGTCCAGTTCGAGCACTGGACGCATACATCCACAGAGCTGCCCTGTGGCATAAAGTAGATCAGCTCTTTGTGTGCTTCGGAGGGCCGAGGGTTCTTCGGCCACCAAGCAGACCATAAGTAGGTGGGTGGTCGAGGCCATCTCACTTGCTTATGAGTCCTCGGGTCTCCCTACACCGTTAGGGGTCCGAGTACACTCGACCCGGGGTATGGCGGCCTCCAAGGCCTTTCTCCTGGGGTTGTCCCTGAGCGACATTTGTGATGCGGCGGGCTGGTCCTCTCCGCATACATTTGTCCGCTTTTACAATCTGGACATCCATCTACCCCAGGTGCTCGAGTCCTCGCCTCCTGATGTGCATTACTCACACAGCAGGGGGGGGCTCACTCGTATGGCGCAGTTGGTATTCTCGTTCCCATAGCGTTTCCGACGCAGCTTCGAGAGAACGTAGGGGAACGTCTCAGGTTACGTATGTAACCATGGTTCCCCAAGGGAACGAGAAGCTGCGTCTCGTTGCCATACTCCTGGCACCCCTGCACGCGCTCGCTTCGAGGCAAGCTGAATGAGCGTGTTGCCGGTGCACTCTTATGCTTCCTGGATCGCTACGTCATCTCGCTCATGACGTGGCATGTCTCCATTGGGCTGATTCTATACACACTTCAGGACGGTGTCTCGCCGGGGGCGTTCCCATAGCGTTTCCGACGCAGCTTCTCGTTCCCTTGGGGAACCATGGTTACATACGTAACCTGAGACGTTCTTTAATAATATAAAATAAAATCCTGGGGTTGTTGTTGAAGAGCCTTATGTGCTGATAAACTGATCCAGTGCTTCTTGACACTTACATACCAAGCAGTTCATGAAAGATCTTTTACTCACATTTGGCTTTACATCCAGTAGGCACACCTTGCTCTCCGCTACAGCCCTGTGCACTGAATCCAAACTCACACCGTAGTAGTTCCCTTTATATTCACCGTACTCCAAAAATCTAGATGACATATGGGGAATATAGAGATTTTTTTTTATTTAAACCCCTAATAACTTAAAACCCTTGCAAATCTGTTTTTTAATAACAATTTCTGATAAGAAACAAGAAGGCCATCAATCATTTTTTAAATAAATGACAGTTTGGAGCATTCAAACATAAATTCCTATTCCAGTTTGCTGTTATACATTATTGTGACTTTAACATACAAAGTGGTAAACACTTGGCTAACATTATATACGTCTGTAGTGAAAAAGCGGGTTAATGGAATATCTAAACTGTCATATGGCTGACACACTGTGGTTACATTTTAAAGAAAATAATGCTATATAAAATGATTTGGCTCTTCTCACAGTCACCTCACAGTCATTTAGAGTAAATTGTAACATTTCAGCCGATCAGTTGCAGATTTTTTGATCCAATATGTTTTATGTATGTTACACAAATAAAAGCCAGCTGTTTGATCAAACATTTAAGGAATGGTCTCCAAAGAGTGATCCAGAATGAAATGCAATGCTTTCCATAAGTGTCACATTCACATAGAAAATAAGACAGTAAATCAATTGTGCCTTATATATTGAAAGTCAAGTGCACTACGTAACCTACAGTGACTTGAATGAAGTAGAATTTACTAAGAATCTGTTGTGGCCACTGATAGCACAATTTTTTGTACATGCTGCTAGTTGGTTAACTCCTGAATCTAGTGACAATACAAATTCCCCGTCTTGCAGTCTAGAGTGCTTTGTTGTAGAAAACATAGGAGACTGCTACAATCTAGAATACATTAATTTTCATAAAATTTGATTTAGCACATGTTTTTCCTGGGCTGTAATAGTATAATGTTAATTGTACCAAGCTATGTGCTAGTAGTTTTGTGAAAAATTTATAATGAAACTAACTGACATAAAAGAAAGCATGTTTATGCTGAATATAATGAAATTATTTAAATATGTATCTGTGACCCTGGACCACAAAGCCAGTCATAAGTAGCAAGGGTATATCTGTAGCAATAGCCAACAATACATTGTATGCGTCAAAATGATAGATTTTTCTTAATTAATTTTAATTTTAATTTAATTAATTATTTATTTTTTTTTTTTAATTTTTAATTAATTAATTTTTTAATAGCCAAAAATCGTTAGGATATTAGGTCATGTTTCATGAAGATATTTTATCAATTTCCTACCTTAAGTATATCAAAACTTCATTTTTGATTAGTAATATGCATTGCTAAGAACTTCATTTGAACAACTTTAAAGGCGATTTTCTCAATAATCTCAAAATGCACCCTCAGATTCCAGATTTTCAGATTCCAGATCTCGGTCAAATATTGTCCTATCCTAACAAACCATACATCAATGGAAAGCTTTCAGATGATGTATAAATATCAATATCAAAAAATTTGTCCATATGACTGGTTTTGTGGTCCAGGGTCACATATTTAGGTAACCTAGGCATAGGGTTATAGGCTTTTGTGCTAAAATACCAAATGCGGAAGTGGCACAACTGTTTAGTGATTTCCACCCAGAATCTTTTTCTGTTTTTATTATAATTTTTTTGGTAACCATTTGCCTAGTTGATGGTTTTAACTAAAGTAGAAAGTTCTGTTAGTAACTACTTTAGCTTTTGGCTTTAAGGCATTTGTATGGTAATCAAAGATGATGGTAATTTGGTGGAGTGATGCAAAAAGCAGTCCGCTTTTCCTCTCTGTAGTGCGCCTCTCTGGAAAGTTGGGCTGTCTGCTCTCTGTAATTCCTGCCTTGCTTTGACTTCTTTCCCTATGTCCAACTAACAAGACAAAAAGTCATTTCAAACCACAGAGGGCTCTTAAAATATCCCCCTAGTTTAATATAATGTGACACTGTTCACGGACACATGCTTTTGAGATTTCCTCTCACTTTTGAGTGAAAATTGGAGAAAGAGAGTATTTCCTGTCAATGGATGTGATCTGCGTTTTCAGCATTAACAAGGATTAAATGTGTGATTTAAATTCCATGAGCATCTTTAAAGGAAAGAATAAAGCAGTCAGCTTCTTATAAATCCACTATTAAAAGTCATGATTTTTAAAACAAAAAAACAAGGTTGTCATTAAGTGGTAGATTACTAAAAGTGTTGTTTGATTTTAAAATCTGTGTTAACAAACTTTTATCCATGACTGTAAACTTCCATAATTGCTCACTAAACAAAAGAGGTTTCACAGTGTAAAAACAACACAACCCAAATCTAGCCTCTAGAATAAACTACAACATGGGCTGGGTACCATTCAAGGGTGTTTAGCTTACTTGTGGTTGAGGATATCTTTTTCAAAAGTGTGTTTGGAGACAAAGTGGTACTCCACCCCTTCTCTCTCATGCCTTTTCCGCTCCCGAGTGGTATCTGTTTAAATAAAAAAAATATATATTAAAATATATAAAATTAATGAAACTGTCTGAAAAACAGGAACTTAACCCTCAATTTCTAGTTTTTTTTTTTTTTTTTTTTTTTACATATATATATATATATATATATATATATAATAATTGTAATTGTGAAATTAATGTGAATATCTTTAATAGGTTTCTCTGACCTTAAAACCTACTTGTCAGATATCATTATTGATTAATCTAACTGTTTTACCATTAAGTAAAACAAATATGACTGGCATTATAGTAACATTATATTTAGTCAACATTTTTTTCATTTCCTCCCAGGAAAAGAAGAGGAAAAGTGCAATCAAAGACATTGTTTTAATAATGTTTCGCCATGCTTTAAAGGGTTAGTTCACCCAAAAATGAAAATTAGTCCATTATTTACTCACCCTCAAGGCATCCTAGGTGTATATGACTTCCTTCTTTTAGACGAATGCAATCGGAATTATGTTAAAAATTGTTATAGCTCCTTAAGCTTTATAATGCAATTGGCGATTGTTTCTCTTCATCAGTCGAAAACAAGTCCAATAAAGTGCATCCATTCATAACAAAAAGTGCCTCACACCATAACAATAAAGGTCTCCTGTAGCATATCAATGCATTTTTGTAAGAAAAATATCCATATTTAAAATGTAATAATCACTTTATTCTAGCTTGCGGTAACAATTGTATATGGGAGCAGCTCCTGGTGGATGACACGGGACATCTCGCGTAAACGAATGTTTATTTACAGGAGCAAAGGAAGCAAAGTTTCCTAACTTTAGCAATTGAAAACCAGTCTCTGCTTGGCTTATATAGAAATCCTCCATCATTTTTCTTTACAAATCCTTGTTTTGTACTTCTAATTAGTGACTGTTGGTTTGTTTTGATCTCTCCACAATTTTTGTTTTCTCCAGAACAATTTTTAATATAACTCTGACTGCATTCATCTGAAAGAAGGAAACCATATACACCTTGAGGGTGAGTAAATCATAGGCTGATTTTCATTTTTGGGTGAACTAACCCTTTAAAGTAAAACTTTTAAAAGAAGTATGTGTAACGGTAAGTCCACTGGAGGCGAGATAAAGTGAACCCAATAGCAGTTTATTGACAAATGTGAAAGTCCAGAGTGAAAACGAAACAGAAATCCAATGAAACAAACGATAATCCAAACTGATGAAACAGACTAGAACAAATAGGCTTGGGATGGAGCAGACTTGGGAAGAAAACAGAGACTCACCAGCAGCGTGTTACAACATTAATACTCGACCAGGGACAATGAAACATGATGGCAACTTATACTGAACAGACAGGGTCACATGACACAAACCAACCAATGAGAAACACAGAGATACACATGGCAACCAATCAGAACAAGACACATGGACAAGCAGGAGAACAAGAGGAAGCAAGGAAGCTAGACAAGACAACAACCAAGACTAGACTACAAAATAAAAGACATGAAAACATAGACATAGAACAAAAACCCAAACACCCACGTGACAGCATGTTAAGAAGCAGTCAAGCATCATTTTTTTATTTAATGCAAATAAAAATTTTCAAGATTTGAGGTACACAACAAGTACATATTTGATACAAATAAGCACACTTCTTTTTCACAAGTGGAAGCAGAGCTGTCTCTGGTAATGTGTACAAAACTGAACAGGGGTTAGGTAGTAAGACCCTTATTTAACTAGACTGAGTCACACAGAAAGTATGCTCAGAGGTGAGCTTAACAAGGCCTGAGGAGCTCACCACACACCCTAACTCTAATTGTCCACACGTTCTCTGCATATTCCAAAATAAACTATAAACTTTTACTGCCGGGGGGGGGGGCAAGATGTCGAGCCAATGTGATTTGTGTATGTGTGTGTGAGTGAGTGTCCACTTCACCTAACTATGTGAATCACACAAAAACCTTCTGTTTATGCAGCATGCATACTAAGTGATATGGCTAATATTGCAAAAAACGATCTAAACTCATCAACAAAACATTGTTCCCAGTCATTAAACAGAAAATACAAGCCTATTTTAGTATGTCAGCTTTGAAGTACAAGCTTTATATGGACATTTAAAGCCAGCAGGAGTCTGTAACAAACGTTTTATTCCACTGAACTGGAACCAGTTTGATCACAGCTGTTTATTAGTTGTGGCGGTCATGTACAGCTACATGTTGATGCGAAATCACAGCCACCATCTTAGTGATCGATATTAGCACTTATTACTCAAATGTCATAAATCAAATAAATGTATATGTCAGACAGAGTTAGACCCTAACCCTGTTACGCTACAGTTCAGAAGCTTGGAACACAGTCAGAAATATGGAAAGCTGTTAGTTTGAGCTTCCAGAGAGGAGAAACAGGCAAGACAAATGCCGACCTAAGGCAGAAACATGGCCTTTTTCCAGAATAAGGAGAAAAAGTCACACAGCTCACTCCATCACTGCATCGTCAGTCTAGCTGTTAGTGGCTGTGATTATCCTGTTCTTTCATCGCTCTATCGCCCCCTGTCCTCATCACTCTTGGACAGAGTGGCAGTGAAAAGCTGGTTCTGTTCTCTTCTCTACTCTGGCAGTGTGTCACAGCTTTAGGCCTCAGTGTGGAAAGAAAGGTCTGCCTACATATTATTCACGAAAATTTACAAGAGTGTGAAATTAAGGCAGTAGTTTTACTTTGAAGAAATATGGATGTTCTTGGTTTTTGTTTGTCAGTTTGCTGAGTTAAAAACAGAGTTACAAAGTAACTAATAAAAACTGTTGTATGTACCATTGTATGTACCTTTCAATGATTCATATGTATCCCTGACAGCAAATTTCATCCGGCCTGATTCTGGCCCACACTCCCACAAATCCGCAAAACGGACTTGGGCCAGTGTCTTTTGGCACAACGGGCCAATACCGGCACGCATCTGGTTTTCCGTTCATCTGGGCCAGCACTGGGCCAGCTCCGTACCAGACTCGGCCCGGATCCGCTCTGCGATAGTAGACCGTGCCCACGGAAACCAGACACGGGCCGGATCCGTCTAGGACTGTGATACAGCACTGAAACGGATGTGACTGTAACGCGGATTTGCCGGTTGAAAACGAATCTGGCACAGAGCCATATGCTGTCTGGGATGGTTATTTTTATGTAAATTATTCACCTGTAAAATAAACAATTGGATAATTCATAGAATTATCTGTACAGGATGTTTTCTAGTTGTACTGGTTTTTAGTACTTTTGTACTTTGTTTTATTGGATTTTAGTGTACATCTATTTAAGTTTATCATCAGTCCATTAGTTTATTGTAAAACGTGTGTTATTTAATTTTTTTTACATTTAAGAGGCATTCTCTCTTAAATGGCTTCAAAGTAGTAACACTTTATTTTAAGGGCTCTCATTTTTACCTAGCTGCTTATTAGCATGCATATTACTAACATCCTGGCTGTTTATTAGTACTTATGTACTTATAAAGCACATATAAATGCCTTATTCTGCATGACCATAATACAAATAGAGCAGGCAGCTACAGTGCCTTTCTGTTTTTCACGTTTTATGTTGCTGCCTTACGTTAAACTGTTTTACATTACTTTCTTTCCCACATCAATCTACACTCCATGCACCATAATGACAAAGCAAAAACAGAACTGTTACAACTTCACAAACTTATATAAAAAAAAACAACAACACTGAAATAAGTGTTGTATAAATAACTCAGTACTTAGCTGAAGCACCTTTACAGCCTCAAGTCTTTTTGGGTATGATGCAACAAGATTTGCACATTTGGCACTTATCTGCTATTCTTCACCTCACCTCTTCACCTTTCAATCTCTGTCAGCTTTGATGGGGGGCCTGGCAGACATTTTCAGGTTTCTCCAGAAATGTTTGATTAGGTTCAAGCCTAGGCTCTTGCTGGGCATTCACAGAGTTGTCTATAACTCACTTTTCTGAATGCTCTGGACTGGGTTTTCATTAAGGCTATCTCAATATTTTGGTGCATTGAGCTTTTCTTCTATCTGATGAGTCCCTCAGTCCTTGACACTGAAAAACAGCCCCACAGCATGAGGCTGCTACCAGCACATTTTACTTTTGGGATGGTACTCTGCAGGTGATGAGCAGTGCCTGGTTTCCTTTAGATGTTTTTTTTTTTGCAAATTCCAAGTGTGTTTCCATGTCTTCACTCAGGAGAGGATTGAGTCTTGCCCCAACACAATGAAGCCCAGATCCGTGGAGTGTTGCCGTGATGTTTGTCCTTCTGTAAGTTTCTCCCAGCTGCATATCAGGTTCTTGGTAGGTCCTTCTCCATCAGTTGCTCTGTTTGACCAGGAGGTCAGCGCTAGGAAGAGTCGTGGTTGTTTTTAAACATACGCATTCAATTGAATTTGCCACAGGTTACAAGCAATATGAATGCTCCTGAGGTAGGGTATGAATACTTATGCAGTTGAATCATTTAAGTTTTTCATTTTTAATACATTTGCAAAGATGTTAAGCCTGTTTTGTTGTTGTTGTTGTTGTTTTTTTTTTTTTTTTTTTTGCTTTGCCATTATGGTGTATGGAGTCTAGTGAAGCAGTTTAACGTAAGGCAGCAACATAACAAAATGTGCAAAAATGAATACTTTTGCAAAGCAATTAGAATTATATCATAAATGTGCTTCTTTAGGACAAATTTCACTATGAACTGCAATTTTCATGCTTGTCCAGCTAATGCATATGCTTAAAAGGAACATTTGACAAAATCTTCACTTTTTTGTATTTACTAAGGTTTCTGGTGCATCTGCCAGCTCAGAAAAGCTGAAAAGAAAACACACAGCCAGTTTGCTATGGGCTGTCTGAGTCTGAAACTGTGTCATCCAGCGAGCTGTTTCAGTGTGCAGCTTGTTGTAGATAACTAGCTATTTGAATAAGACCACCTCTGAGCCATATATAGAGACAGAGCGCATTTAGGCCACGCCCACACCAGGGGGGAAAACAATCCAACGCTCACCATTGACTTTGTATTGCAAGAAGCTGCCTTCTTGTTATTTCTGACTTATAACAAAAAAACAGAACAATGTCTAAAAGCTGCTATGTGACAAGGTGTACAGTAAACAAGCTAAAAAAAACACAGAACTGCGTTTTTATAAGCTGTTGACCCCAAAAAACAAATGTTTAAGGACACAAATAGTTGTAGATGTCAGGGGATTTCATGACAGGCCATTAATTTGGATAATTTCTCCAACAAACAGAAGGTAAGGAAAAGGAGCACTGACACAGACCAATAAAATTTAGTTTCTCAATATATCTCCTCATTTCAGGTTTACATAGGGTGGTGAAATAATCCTTTGACATGGTTAAAAATAATGAATGTTTACTGTCGCCGATTAAGTTTCCCGCCAGTGGGCGTAGTTCTCTAGTAATATGACATGTTGCGCTCTACTTTTGTGTCTCTAAACGCTCGTTTTTTGGGTCGACATCTTTTAAAAATGTAGTTCTGGTTTTTTAGCTTGTTTACTGTACACCGTGTCACATAGCAGCTTTTAGGCATTGTTCTGTTTTTTGTTATAAGTCAGAAATGACAAGGAGGCAGCTTCCCGCAATACAAAGTCAATGGTCCCCCGGTGGGCGTGGTCTTTAGATTATGATGCGTGTCTCTATGGAGCCCAAGGCAGCAATTCACATGTCTTGTGTTGACACGCCCCATGGAAGAGAGGGGTGAGCAGTAGCTCATTATCATTTAAAGAGACATGCACCAAAATAAAAAAAAAGGGTGTTGTTTTTTACGACAATTGGGGAATTTTAACCATTGTACACTACTAGTCAAAAGTTTTATTATTGGTAAGATTTTTAATGTTTTTTAAAGAAGTCTCTTCTGCTCACCAAGCCTGCATTTATTTAATCCAAAGTACAGCAAAATTTGTCAAATTTTGAAATACTTTGAATGTTTGAAATAACTGCTTTCTATTTGAATATATTTTAAAATGTAATTTATTCCTGTGATTTCAAAGCAAATTTTAAGCATCGTTACTCCAGTCATGATCCTTCACAAGTCATTCTAATATTCACATTTTTCACTACTTTTTTTTCAGGGTTTTTTGATGAATAGAATGTTCAGTAGAACAGCATTTATCTGAAATAGAAATCTTTTGTAACATTATAAATGTTAAAAACTTTTGATCAATTTAAAGCATCCTTTCTAAATGAAAGTATTAATTTCTATAATTTCTTCTAGAATTGCAAAAAAAAAAAAAAACTGTCTCCAAGCTTTTGAATATTATAGTAGTGTATAATGCTCAAAGACAAAATCTTAAAGATGGCTGTAATTTGTTTCTTTGGCACATACGATTTATAGCCATCATTTTATTCCCTCCACATTATTCCCATGAGTTTTCTGTCTCATCTTTCTCTGGATGTTATTTAGTTGGGCTGCTAACTTCCCCAACACAACTGTGAACTGTGCTTTAAGCAGCTCTAAAGGTTTACACACAGCCTTATTGGTTGTTTGAAACAGATAAATACTATTAGGTTGATTTATTGCACAAATGTTATATGAACTCACATGGCACAGTTATACTGAAGCTTTCTGGGTCAGAGAGTAGAAGTCTTCTCTTTAACTCTGTCACACCAACCCCACTAGGCCCTGTACAAAACACACACACATGCACACCAGCGGTATATCACTTATTAATCAACACTGACAAAGCAATAAAACAGCAGTCAACATTCACTGAATAATTCATTCAGTTTAAATACAAGCTTATCTAAATCACCAGTACCAATATACTTTTTCATCACACACATGATCCCTGTCCAAACATTTTTTCTCTTATCTTGCGCCCAAAACAAAAGACTGCAGACTTGGCTAGTTAAGTGGTACACGAACAGCTTCAGTGAAGTCCTTGTTTGTAGGCGGACATGTACTGTATTTAAAGTCTTCATGGACTGTCTGGGCCATGAAGTGGCCCATTATTCCGACAGGCATCTGCTGTTTCCATCACTGGGACTTAAGTATGAGTATGATGGGGTAATGCTGTATTGATTTCAGGCTGTGGCTCCCGCCACTCGCACCCTTTCCAAAACACAGATCCAGTCTCTGCTCTGGCCCGAGCACCCCCAGAAGGAAAAGCCATACTACTGTAGTGAAAATGAAGAATCTGTCTGGTGCCCATTCATGAGAGACTAAAAGCCTGTGCCTGCCAGCCACAAACAGACGGTATACGGTCGCTGCGGGTGCATCTCTGGAAATCAAAGTAAGTATGTTATCGCTACACTGGTTGCAACTGGCCTCCTTGATGTGGAATGCGATTTTGGAGTGAAATTCCTACCATTCTGATAATGCATGAAATGCTTTTGGCCATCTCAGTTCACATTTGGCCTAGTGTTGCTTTTCACAGCAAATGAGTTTCGCAGAGTGAGAGGAAAGAACAAAATCGCATTGAGGTTCGATATGAAAATATTAAATCATCTTGTTTGACCTCACGTGGGCTTTCTGCCTGCCCTTGCTGTCATCATCCACCAGTGCTCATCTTGCAAACAAACCTGTGGGTTGATGGTCTTCGAAATATTTGCAAGCTGTGTCTGTGGTCAGTTGAACAAACACATTAAGGAAGATACAGTATATTTTCATTCCGGGATGTCTTTTAAGTTATAGTTCTATACCTAGGCAAGGAGCGATCATAGAGTTAGTCAAATTAGACGTTAACGTTCAGTTTTCATGGCCAACATAAACTTATGAGAATGACACACATTAGAAGTGAAACTAGTAATTTGTATAACAACCTGCCCATTAGGGATGAGCAGACTGCTTTGGTGGGCTCAAACTTCTGTGGACATTTTGTTTGTCTCATATGCAAATTAACAAATGACATATTAGTGTGTTCATGAAAAGGAACAGGAAAATTCTTATAAAAATATACAGTATGATTTTTTTTTCTCAAATAAGTTTTAAGGGGTAGTTGCATAACATGACATTTTATAGCTTAAACTAATCTTGCTAAAATGTTAAAATTATCTGATATTTTATGAGACTACTCATCCTGACACAATGTCATAATAGTCTGCATGGGTCCTCTCAATTATATAATTTTAATAAATAATGAAATTAATAAATAAAAACTATGCCCATGTTCATTTTTAAGGATTTTTTGTCTTTTAATTAGGCTTTATTCTTCATTATGGATAGATGTATCACCCTGCAATTTTATGCATTTACAGTCAAACCAAAAGTTATTTAGACACCAGATAAAATTTTAGATTTTTTTATATATATATATATATTTTTTTTTTACTAGTTATTAACTATAGTTAATGTATGTAAGTGAGAACAGCAAAATAAAGTACACTATAACCATTATACCCAAAAAATCTTTATACAGTGGACTACCAGTAAAAATTATATAAATTTGGGACCAAAAATTATTCAGACACTTTGACCTGACCATGTTTTGCCTGTGTTTTAATTGCTAATACGACCTTTTTACACCACAGACACAAAATTAAGCATTGCTTGGTAATTGGTTGACCTGAATTTATATTATCTAATTGTGTACTTAAATTTAACAGCTGACAGCTATTCAACTAATAATATGAAATATGAAAATAAATAGAAACATTAATATATAGGAAAAAGTGAATCCAACAAAACAAATCAAGAAAAATTCAGACATTGTGGACAAATCTAGACAAAAAATCTAGACAAAAACAGTACTTTCTAGTGCCACATTTTTGTTCATTTCTTCTTATACATCAGTGGTAGACAACCTAGATTCTGACCTTGCTGAGATGATTTAACGTCTTTGAAATAAATCCATGCAGTCCTTGAACATATTGGCTCTTTGGCCAGACTTGTCAAGGCTCACTTGAAGTCCTTCAGTACTGGGAGAGAGTTCACTGTGCTCATGTAAAAAATTTTTGTTGTTTGTTTAGGAAAGAAGTCTTGCATTCACATACACCTTGCCAACAGCTGTTCTCACCTCTGATATATCTAAGAATTATTGCTCCAAATTTACCACATTTTTGATTCTGCAGTGCATAGAAAAAGTGAAAAAGGTAGAATGATCTCACATGCCTCATCAAATTTCTAAGTAGAATATCATGCATTCGTAATTACACAAACAATGATGACCTTTTCGGCAGACAGTTACTACTTTTATAACATTAGAAATTCCACCCGCCAAGATGCCATGCCTTTTAGAATATTTATATTTAGATCCTCATCCACATTGAAGAAAAACATCCATTTCATTAAACCTCTGAACAGATAGCTCTGGATTTCATGCTTAATGGAATGTCAACTTTTGATTATGGTCATTTTCTAAACTCTTGCTACTGATGGACAGTGGCAACAGGGAATGAAATGACATAAAAAATAGTGAGTGGCTCCAGCTGTATGGAGGGCTGCCTGGCAAATTCAAGCACTACGTTCATGTTTAGATAATAAGCACGTATTCTGTTGGCTCATTTGGAGTCTGACTTTGGAAATGACGTTGAGGTGAACATTTTGCAGACCCAGGTCTACGTCCAGTACAGTGAAAACAGATACATAGTCTGTAGATCCATGTGTTAATTTAACTTTTAGACTATTTCTCTATGGTATCTATATTTTACAAATACAATAGGAAAGAATGTTGATAAAGGAATAGTTCACTATGCAAAATGAAAATTCTATCATACATGCATAAAAAAAAAAAATGAGCACAGAAAAAAAAAGCACAAATGTTAGTTAATATTTTGTTAATATCAAGTCTTGTTTATTAGTACACTGCAAAAAATGCTTTTCTTACTTAGATTTTTTGTCTTGTTTCCAGCCAAAATATCTAAAAATTCTTAAATCAAGAAGGATTTTCTGATAACAAGTCAAAATTAAGTGTGCTTTTGCTTGCAACAAGTAAAATAATCTCCCAATGGGGTAAGAAAAATAATCTTGCTTTCTGTTTGAAATCTGATTTTTTTTTATTTTTTGCTTACCCCATTGGCAGATTATTTTGCTTGTTCTAAGCAAAAGCTCAATTTTGACTTGATTTTTCTGAAAACAAAAAAATAATCATTTGCTTGTCTAGAAAGTCCTTCTTGATTTAATTGTTTTTTTTTTTTTTATATTTTGGCTGGAAACAAGACAAAAAATATAAGTAAGAAAAGTATTTTTGCAGTGTATGGTTGAAATTGGATCAACAAAGGTCAGCAGCAAAGTCACTGGTTAATAAAATGGGATTAAATACATAAAGGAAACCAAAAGTAACTGGCGTTACTTTTTTGAAAAAGTAACTCAGGTATTTTCTTGGAAATTAAAAAGTAATGCGTTACTTTACGAGTTACTTGAAAAAAGTAATATTATTACGTAACTTGCGTTACTTGTAATGCGTTACCCCCAACACTGGTTATAATGAAGAGCAACTTAAAAATAAAAAAAACAAAAAAACAAAAAAAAAGACCCAAAAAAAAGTATACTAAAAGTGGAACGTGTCTTTTATGCTTTATTCAAAGTCTTCTGAAATGATACTCTATTACCACTATAAAACGTATGCTCTAGTTCACAAGAGTTTATGAAAGACAGTACTATCTGATCACTAAGTCTGATATTTTTTCAATAAACAGATTTTAGTTTCTTCACAAGTCAGAGTGATCTGGTTCTGGTTCTCAGGTTAGCACGAGTAGGGATGTAACAGTATCAAAATCTCACAATACGATAATATCTTCATATGAAGTTTAAGGTACAATATTTATTGCAATATTTTTTAAAAAAGGAAGACTTGGAGTTTTTTTTTTTTTTAAGTTTAATTATTCTATCTAATGCACCTTGAGAGTTCAAAACTAGTTCAAAACTAGTTCAAAACATTAGTTTTTCTTAGTTAAAAACTAATGTTTTTAACTAAGAAAACTTAAGTCAGAAAAAAATACAATAGTTCCTTCCTAATTTCTACACTTAAAAAATAACATTTTGAATTTGGACTGCAATAACATTACCCATTTAAACCACTAGCTGCCAGCAATTCATACTACACTTTTAAGCTTTTATTTTCAAGGAAACGGCAGTAGCTTCAGTAAAAAAAAAACAGGCTTACACTGCAAAACTAGTGAAATGCTGTAATCATCTGCCACGAAAAATAAAGCATAACTGGTGGTAGTTGTGTTCCCAAATGTGCAATAAACTCACAGCACATGCAGTAAACAAGTTCACCGCATTGACTGTGAACTGAGCCGTTCTGAGGTGCGGAAAACACAGTATCACAAGCTGATCGCCTGAATGAAGTGCATGCTTAACTTTGAAATGTGCAGTGAAAACAGACTTTATGAAGAGATTAAGCCAAATTGTGCTTTTGGTTTTAGTTTGTCTGACAGATACTGTGCCACAGCATAATATGCCAAAACGGTCCGTGTAACACTTCACAATTCAATTTTCAGACCATATGGTACAAATGCAAAAACAAAAAAAAAAATGAAACCAAACATTAAATTTTTCATTTTTATCAGTTTTTTACTTTTTAAATTGTGACTTCAGAAATGATCATTTGAATAAATAAAAAAAATAAAAATAATTGCATCTTACCATTTGCGCTGTGGACTGTACCATTAGTGCCGGGGTGTGGCCACAGACTGTTTAAGCCGTGCGTTTTCCACATGTTTTTAGGCGCGACACGTGAACAGCCTCTTAATGTATCCTACTAATACAGTAACACTGGAGGAAACATATTATTAACAATTAATGGAGATATATGTAGACAGGTCCGGTGTTTATGAATGAAGCTTTAACCTACATCTCCGGTGGGTAGCCTGTATCATATGCGTGTGTAGGGCAGATGGGCAGGAAATCGCTTCATGTAAAACTTTGTGGTTGCGTTTATATTCTGGTCTCTTCGGCTCGTGTGTAAACAGTAGGCTCTTTATTACTAAGGTGTATGACTTTTTAATCACTGTCTTGCATTAAGCCACATTAAGCATTTTCAAATTGTGGTTTTCAATGACAGGAAAATGCTTAAGGTGAGACTTTGCGTGACGCGTTCATATTCCGGTCACATCTGCTTCCTATAGGCAGGGCAGTATAGTTTGCAACATTAATAAGGTGTTTTACACCACTGTGTTCTTCCATTAAGCCTATATATGGGAGGATAACAATTCAGCGTAGCGTTCATATTCTTATACCTAGTAACCTGTACTTTATTAATACATTGGATTGTATACATTGCATTGGGCTTTTTAATTCATACCACTGTCTTCGTACACTGAGCCATGTATTTTCTTTAGGTTTTTAATGGGGCACAAAACACTTAACATGCAATTTAGCGCAAATTTCTTTTACATTCTGGGCTATTCTGCATGTCTGTAAATAGTATAGTATATTAATAATATGTTTATTATTAATAAAGTGCTTCCTCCAGTCACTGGTGTCACTAATAGTGTCACTGCACTAGAAGGATACATTAAGCCACCTTAAGCATTTGTGAAACAGTCTGCGGCCACACCCCCATGCTAATGGTACAGCCCACAGCAAAAATTGCAAGATAAAAAAAAAAAGGATAAATAGAAAATTGCTTAGGTTTTATTCATTCAAACGATCATTTCTGAAGTCACAATTTAGCAAAAGTAAAATTGAAATAAAGAGAGAAAATGCCAATTATTCATTTATGAAGTATGCCAATTATTTATTTATGAAAGCAAAAAAATAATGTTTGCTTTTATTCTTTTGTTTTCGCAATTGCACCATATGGTCTGAAAATTTAATTGTGAAGCGTTACACGGACCCAAAACACATCTTTAAAGACCTTTTAAAGAAGTATTTTTAAAACTACACTTTTTTGCCAGGGAAGGCATTTATTTATTTTTTTTGCTTTTCATGATACCACAATATTGATAATACCGTTACATTACTACACATGAGTTATATGGATTTTTTTTTTTTTTTTTTTTACAAAACTAAGGAAACCTGTTTCTGCCACTGAATAAAAAAAATAAAAAAAGTATTAATAATATGTAATAAAATAGTAATATGTAATAACAAAAGTAATAAAGAATTGCATGATATAAACTTGTATTTCTTATAAATAAGTTGCGAAAGTGAAAATTGTAAGATATAAACTCAGTTCTAAAAAAGTCATAACTGTGAGAAAAAAATGATTGCAAGAATTTGACTTTTTTTTTCTCACAATTGCGAGTTTATGACTTACAATTTTGACTTAAAACATGCAGTTGCGATTCATAAAGTCAGAATTGTGATATTAACTCACAATTGGGGAAAAAAAAGAATTCAACTTTTAACTTGAAACTTTAAATAAACTTGAAATTTAAACTTGTAATTTTGAGAAATTATGTTGCAATTCTGAAAAATATGTCCCATAATTCTGGCTTTTTTTTCTCAGAACTGCAAGTTTATATATTACAATTTTGACTTTATAATGCAATTGCTACTCATATAAACTTGTAACTGTAGGAAAATAGTAATCTTCTTTCTTTAAAATTGCACTTTATAACTAGCAATTGAATTCATATGTCACAATTCTGATTAATTCAGTAGCAGAAACAAGCTTCCATAGCTTTTGCACTATTGTGCCCTACTTTGAAATAGTTCTTAAATGAACTGTTTCTTTAAGCAAGAATCTTTCTCACCAGTTAGAAGCACAAGGCGGTAAGGCTCTTCAGGCTGTCTCTTGTAAGGCAGGATCTCCTGATATATTGGTAAATGGATACTGGCATGTCCTTTACCCATCTTCTGTCTCACCCGCTGACTTGTGTTGTCCTTCCGGCTCAACCGGAAACTTTTCCTTAAACCAGCTGTGGAAAAGGAGAAAACTAAATCGATTAACTTAACGTCACATGTAGTTAGTTTTAGAAGAATACTTGGACTCTTTTTATCATTTCTATTGATTTACATTTACATAGGTATGTCATAATATGTCAAAAATGATTTGATTCTTTTTTTCCCTATATTGAGTAATGTGTTTAGAAATTACAGCATAATTTGCTCAGAGCTCCTACCAAGCAGAGATGCCAAAAATATTCGGGCAGTTGTACTTACATCTGTTTCTTATTAGACAAGTGTATTTGTCTGGATCATTAGTGTATGTTTTAGATAGCTGTCAATGTCTAGTTTTGCTTTGGAATTGGTTCTTGGAACCTGAAATCAGACATGAGGACCAAAGAAGGGTCAACAAAACTGAGAAATCCTAGATTTGAATCAAAGAGGTAGTCAAAACTATAGTCCTGGCAAACCTGCTGTTTGGTAAATCTCTGAGAGAAGCAAGCATTGTTGAGCTTAACAGCGACCAAATGAAATCAGAAATGTGGCTTTCAGATGAAAACTTTAACCATGAAGAAACCTCCTCAAGCAACTGTCCAACAGGAGTATTCACCAGGGTGCAGGAGATTATGTATGATGATGGAAGATTAAGTAGCACATTACTAGTACAGTGATTGCCAACCCTGTTCCTGGAAGCCCCCCAACTGTACACATTTTGGATGTCTTGCTTATCTGACACACCCATTTGAAGTTTTGGAGATTCTACAAGCAAGATGATAAGTTAAATGAGGTGTGTTTGATTAGGGAGATCTCCAAAACGTGTAAGGTTGAGAAATACTGCTCTGGGATAACAAGCAGAACTGATTATTGCAGACCATGATTAAGTGCATAAAATATGCTTCACTAGAGCAATAAAGTAGAGGTGGAGTATGCTTTGTCATGGCTGATGCTTTGTGAACTGCTGATGGATTCTTATGGCCAATAGAGTGATTGGAGCAAAGTTCTTTAGGAACAAATAAAGGTTTGAAAACTCTTGGAAGAGCTGAATCCTCTTTACTGAAGACAATTTGGGTCTTACTCAGATCTATTTCCATGCAATCAAGATATAAGCAAACTTATATGTGAAGCACATTGTTTCAAACTTGGACAAAGTTGCCTTCCTCTAATAGCATTGTGCACAAAGTACTTAGAAAAGATAAGCAAGTTATCAAGGTACTCTGTCAAGCATATCGCAAAACACAAAACCGATAAAATTCTGGATGTCTGTAGTGACCTGAAAGACTGGGAGACTGACCAAAATCGATCTGCATTACCTGCCCTGTACGTGTAATAAAGATGACTTTTTCCCCTTCTGAGTGAGGACCAGGGTGTAGACCTTATATAGATCCAACTTTTTGAAGAAGTTGGAAATCTGGGGCAACTCAAAAGCAGGACTTTAGACACTATTAATTGTTAATTTTTGTTTTAAACCAACTGTAGTTAACACTCTGGTATATGCTCTATCCCAAAAAGGAAAACTGACAGTTGCCAGAGATGTGGAGGGGTGGATACAACCAAAACCAAGGTCAAGGTCCTCTCCTATCAATGTGCATCTCTTTCACAGAACAAGGGCCCTCTTGGTCAGAAGTTGCATTGCTATTGCATGACCAAAAGGTCAATGAGTAGAAGGATTAATGCTATGTACAGTGCCTTGCGAAAGTATTCATACCCCTTATTTATGTATTTATTTTTTTACATTAAAAAATGTTATGTTGCCGCCTTATGTCAAACTGCTTTAAATTATGTTTTCCCCCACATCAATCTATACTTCATACACCATAATGGCAAAGCAAACAAAAAACAAACAAACAAAAAAACAGGTTTTAACATCTTTACAAATTTATAAAAATAAAATACTTTAATGATTATGAAGTATTCATACCCTTATCTGGGACAGTTGAAATTTAGCTCAGGAGCATTCATATTGCTTGTAGATGTTACTACACTTCCAGAGAAGTTGACCTGTGGAAAATTCAATTGAATGGGTATGATTTGAAAAGGCACACACATCTTAATGAAAGGTCTAATAGCTGAAAATGCATATCAGAGCAAAAACCAAGCCCTAATGTCAAAATACTGCCTGTAGATCTCAGAAACAGGACTGCATCAATCTGGGGAAGAGGTAAGAAAAAAACCTGCTGCACTGAAGGTTCACAGAAGTCTCCATTACCCTTAATGAAAGAAGTTTTAAACAACAGGACTTTTCCTAGAGCTGGCCAGACTGAGCAACTGATGGAGAAGGGCTTTGGTTAGAGTGGTGACCAAGAAGATGACCATCACTCTTGTTGAGCTCCATGATCATATATGCAGATAGGAGAAACTTACAGAAGGACAAACGTCACTGCAACACTTCACTGATCTGGGCTTTACGACGGTGTGGCAAAACTCAATCCTCTCCTCAGTTGGAATTTTCAAAAAAGCACCTAAAATAACCTGCAGACTGTAAGAAACAAGATTCTCTTTTCTGATAAACTTCAATTCCAAACATCATGTTTAAAGGAAACTAGGCACTGCTCATCACCTGCAGAGTACCATCCCAAAAATGAAGTGTGGTGGTAGTAGCCTCATGCTGTGAGGCTGTTTTTTGGGGCAGAGACTAAAGGACTCGTCAGAGAAAAAGGAAAGCTCAGTGCACCAAAATATTGAGATAGCCTTAATGAAAACCCAGTCCAGAGCATTCAGAACCTCAGAGTGGGCAGAAGGTTCACCTTCCAACAGGACAATGACCCTAAGCACACTGCAAGAGCCACAGCTTGGGCCTGAACCCAATCAAATATTTCTAGAGAAACCTGAAAATGTGCATCTGCCCCCATCTAACTTGATAGAGCTTGTGAGGTGAAGAAGTGAGGAGAAGAATGGCAGATAAATGTGCAAAGCTTGTTGCATCATACCAAAAAGACTTGAGGCTGTAAAGGTGCTTCAGCAAAGTACAGAGTTAAGGTTATTAATAATTATGCATTGTACTTATTTCAGTTTTTTTTTTTTTTAATACATTTACAAAGTTATTAAAATTCTTTTTTTTACTTTGTCAATGTGGTGTATGGAGTGTAGATTGATGAAAAATAATTTCAATCAGTTTAACATAAGGGAGCAACATGAAAAACATGAAAAAAATAAATACTACATTCAGTGCAAGGCACTGAATGTAATATGACAATGCTAGTATTCTGCAAGTGAGCAGACCTGACAAATCAAATAGTGCCATGATAGATAGTGGTATTCAAGTGATCAGGGATTTGCAGTCTCCTTTTGCACTGTGGTTAATATTTCTTTTTCATCTAAGAAGTTACCTGTACAAAATACAGACAACAGGGCTTATGAGATAAAGTCCTACATTTTAATCTTCATAACTTATTTAATATCAGGGAAAACATGTTTCTTCTCTACCAATATGATAGTATAATAAAGTACCCAGCTACCACTATATAAACATAACTTTTAGCAGGCATATAGCACATGGAATCCCAAAGGCCCTTATCTCATAAACTATCCAATTCAGCAGTGCTGCAAACTAAACATGCAGGCATCAAAAATGTTATTTCCAACATATAAATCAAATGTAGTATTGTGCAATAAACAAACAAAAGTTCCTACAAGAGTTTGTAGGATTTTTGTGGAAAAGATACATTCATCAAACTGTTTTCATGTAACATTCAACATAACTGACACAATTTATAAACATATTCGTAAAAATGTTGGGTAATCACTGTCAAAAACGTCTGCTGTTGAAATGAAAACTGGAGGCCATATAACAATTGTCCAATTCATATGGTAGCTACCAATGATAACAGTATCATAAACACATTACAGGGCATTGAATAACTGTTGATGTTCATCTATACCTCTAGGAATTACAGTATGAAGCGGAGAGCCTGAACATAGGAAAATAACGGTCTTTGTGAACAGATGTCTGCTGCAGTATCCCCTGTACAAATACTTGTTTGTTTGGTCCACCAATATTAATCTTGCTGAAAGCTTCCAGACATTTAGTGTTCCACATAGAAGACCAAAATCAGGCCTGAAGGCCAAACAGCTTCTGGATAAATAAATCAAAAAGTGCTAGGAAGATTTGACAGAGATATTTTAAGATATTTTGACAGAGAGGCCACTGGACTCCCACTAGATAAGAACCTCTTGACAGTAGTTTTTCTTTCTTAGATAATTATATTTATTTATTTATTTTTTAAATTCATACAGCTCAGGATGTCTAAATAGACTTAAGCGATGAAACAAATAACACTAAAACAGTAAATTATACTCTACACTGTAAAAATGTTTTATTATGTAACCCAAAACTTCATCTAAATAAACTTGTATGAATTAAAAAAGTACACTTAAGGTCTGGATGACTAAATAAACCTTAGATTACACTGATGGAATACTGGAATACAGATGAACGCTGTTTCCCTCAGTTTTCTGTCACTGAAAGATGCAATAAGGGAGGGGGAAAAAAACAGCTCACTAGTTCTTTCTCAAATTCTCATATCTAGTAGACAGCACAAAAAGAACAATTTATGAAACATAAGCTATGATGAAGTTATAGGAAAGATGGTTTTATGAGCACAGGAATGCTGCTAAAGATTAACCAAAGCAAATCTAGTCTGTGACACTATAATTCCATCAGCCTTCATGCTCATCGCTGTTCACAGATGACCTCGGTTACAACTAATGAACATTACTGCTTGTTTCCATCCTGTTCAAGAAAAGTTGTGTGGCTGGCAGTAAGTATCCTGGATCAGACCCGATTCTTAATGCAACTGATGACTGGTGATGGTGGTGCTGACAGAGGCTGACTTTATCTAGAGATTACAAACTTGGAATCTGCAGGACTTTTCATGTCGGAAAAATGACAGAAACATAGCCACATGACCAGTTTCAGAAAATAACACCGTGCAAGAGTTACCACTCCAGAAGGTTAATGGTCCTTAATTCATGGGCTACACCAAAGCAGGGCTTTCACCACATGGATGCGGTCTCGCGGAAGCCATGTTGTGGGAACGACGAGGCTATGACTTACTGAAATGATATGGGCATCTCCTAGCTCTGACATCTGTGAAATTACACTCAGTGGGTAGAACAGCCTCTGTCTTATTATAAGTTACAGAGATGTTTGAGTTTTTGGAAGCAGTTTTGTTAGGATTGACTCGGGATCATGGTAATCCTAGTGGTCATGTTGTTTTCCAGAGACTGTAACATGGAATATCACTGTAGACAGGGAGCAATGGATCTCAGCAAAAAAAAAACAAAAAAAACACAGGATACAAAAACAAGATGCATACTTTGACAAATCAGCACTAATCAGATCAGCTCAGATAGTAAAGGGCACCATCAAATCAAGTGTATTGTAAGTATATTTTTTTGTGAGCAAAAATATGTGTATATCTGATGACTTCATACGTGCAATTCACCTTTATTCCTCAAGATGGCGCTGTTTGATGGGCAAAAAATGACCTGATGTTTCACTCATAATTATCACAGGTATAAAACAAAAGAATATCATCAGCAAAAATTTAACTGCCAGCAATCAAAATATTGACATCATTCATTCAAGTTATTGGAAACAATAGTTTAGAAAATATGGTTGAGATCGTAAATATGAGCCAGATGCTGAATGTACTGTGGAAGTGTGCTCTAAGGATGATAGCGATAGTAAAATTATCTTATAAAATTAAAATTAATTATAGTTTTTTGCTGTTGCAGAAGATAGAGATTCATCCGTGCTGGATATATATAATGATTGGCGAAACATTCATGCATTTCTCATCAACATTCATGACTCATCTTTCATCTTGTAAATTATTCATCCACATTTCTTTCTTTCTTGCTTGCTTTTTTCTTTCTTTCCTTTCTTTCTTTTTTTTTGTTTCTTCCTGATCTCATGACGAAAACGTACCTGTGAGAAAAACATTTTGCGAGACGTGAACATAAGAGTATATCACTGCAGTTTTCAACAGAAATGTCCACTGAGTGGCACTAAAAGAGTGTTCAGTTTTTTTTCTGGAACAGATAAAAGATTGGTTTTGTACGGTGTTCTAACTTGTAATGTCCGTTGAGTGGCGCTACAACTCTAACGCCTCATTCACACGGGGTTAGCGCTTCTCATTTACTTTGAATGAAGTGATGTCAAGTGTTGCCAAACTGAATTGTGGGTCCGTCACATCGAGTTGTGTCCATTGCTCGCGGCAGAAGTTGAAAAACTTTCAACTTTTCAAGCGCCGAGGCAGGCGTCAGCCAATCAGATCGCTTTATCCAAATATACAATTGCAGACACTAGCAAATGGTGTTTGTGTCACGGTCCAAGCTAGATGTGATTGGTTGTCATCACATTGACGGTCGCGTCAGCAATGAAAACGTTTACACCCTGTTTGTGTTTCATCTTCTTTTTTTTTAACGGTGGCTTACAAACTAAACACTTTATTGGCACCATAGCATACAATGAAAGCAGGCAAAGTGCATTTACTTTTGCATGACTTTTTCAATTATATGTGATTTTAGCTCAGTAATCCACTAGTTCTGCAAATACTCAGAAACACACATTTCTACATTTAATTTTTCGCTTGAGATTTGCATAAAGGTGAGGAATGCACAACTTTTTTGATGCTCTCAGCCACTCAACACTGGGGGTCAACACTGGAAGGTGAAATCGAGCTGTAATCATAACTGTGTATGAAAAACGATTACAAGTGCTAGCTGTTTTACTACCTCTAGTGTTTATTTCTGTTGGAAACTGCAGTGATATGCACTTATTGGTATGTATTTTGCATCTTACGAAAAAGTTCTGGTATGTTTTCATCATGAGATCTGGTAGCTTTCTTTCTTTCATGAAATTTAATTAAAATGCTATGCCTTACAAAAATTAATCATGGTTTAACTATAATAACCAGGTTTTATTTTTTTTGTAAAACCATGGTTAATTTTTGTAAAAATTCATGAAAGAAATGCTTCACTAATCATAGTTTAACCATGATAACAATGCACCAAAAAAAAAAAAAAAAAAAAGCACCATGGTTACTACATTTTTACGATAATAAAACCATGGTTAATTTTCATAAGGGATAGCTTGATTTTCCAGGAAAATGACAGGTTCCCTCCCTCTATACCTCCAGACTGCTGCCCTCGCATTTCTGAAGCGATGCACGCAGCCACCCTGATGAGCCATTAAATCATCGATAGCAATTTAAAGTGCAAGCAGTTAGCCAACACAGACACCATATATCCTATGCTGTGGAATCTGGACAGACAATCCGCTAATATGACGGGGAACACTTTGTTATGCCTCTTCAGAAACCACACGGCACTCAACCTCATCAAGTGCGCAATCCACATTATCTGCCACAAACGGTACATAAAATGTATGACATATATCGTATGTGGTTGGTTACACCAGACTGCATGCTAAAACCATTATCTGTTTGACGAAGACTTTCGGTTGCCATATTACAAAGTCTACTAAGGCACATGAGCTGCGGCTACCTGACACCGAAAACATTCAAAAGATCTGGAGAAGTAAGCAAGCTTTCTGGAGTTTCAAGCATGCATTAACTATTGGCGTGTAGCATGTGGGACTGCATACTGATTAAATAATCTGGTTTGTAAATAGAGCCTGTTTTTAATGCGTCTCTGTTTTTCCATGTCTGGATCTTATTGGGATTTGCTGATACCTTTTCCAGGTTTCCCCAGTTTAATATCCCACCACACCTCTCCCTCATGACCTTTTTCATATCCCACAATACCCTGGGCCTTGTATCTCCACGTGGTTACTCTGAACAGCACCTCTAAATTTTAGCAGGGGCTTTGCTGAATAGATTTATAGAAGAATGTTGACAATTGCTCAAAAAGCATCCAGTGCTACCAGAGCTCTCCATCTGTGGCAAAGGCATCCAATTTTCCATCACATACTTGCTGCGTCGCTGCTGTGATAAATCTGAAAATTTGGAGCTGGCAAAATAAGCCCAGTATGGCTTGGTCCCATTGTAATGTCTTAAGCATGTTTTCTTGAGGGACCGCAGCAGTCCTGATGCTAGTTTGGCCATTGTGTGTCCTGGAGATTAGCTGTGGACATGCTGGCTTTTGAAGTGGGGTCAAGGTTGCCAAAGAGCTGAAAATGAGGCTCTGCTAGACTCATCCGGTAGCCTAGCTGCTAAATGAGCACAGTGCATGTTTAGCTCACAGATGGCCTTTATCACTAATGGACCAGCACAAAGCACCCAGTCTGGAGCCATCAAACCTCTCCCATTAGCTTGAATGCTCAAACCAGATCAGACTAAATCTAAAACTAATGATCCTCACCTTGAATAAACATCATCCTCATAATGGTGTGGGAACATAATGCAAAAGTACAAATGAAATAGGATGAGATGGATATCTTCAACAACTGTCCTGTTCATCAGCACTGTGACTAACAGGCCAAGTCACATACAGTTGAAGTCAAAAGTTTACATACACCTTGCAGAATCTGCAAAATGTTAAGTATTTTACCAAAATAAGAGGGATCATACAAAATGCATGTTATTTTTTAATTTAGGACTGAATAAGACATTTCACATAAATTATGTTTACATAAAGTCCACAAGAGAAAATAACAGTTACATTTATAAAAATGACCCTGTTCAAAAGTTTCTTTCTTAATACTGTTTTATTATCAGAATCATCCACAGCTGTGTGTCTGTGTGTGTGTGTGTGTGTGTGTGTGTGTGTGTGTGTTTTGTTAAGTGATAGTTGTTCATGAGTCCCTTGTTTGTCCTGAAAAATCCTTCAGGTCTCACAAATTCTTTGGTTTTTCAGCATTGTTGTGTATTTGAACCCTTTCCAACAATGACCATATGATTCTGAGATCCATCTTTTCACACCGAGGACAACTGAGGGACTCTTATTTAACTATTACAGAAGGTTCAAATGCTTACTGATGCATTAAGGGAGGGGGTATCTTTCTGAATAAAAGAAGGCAGTTTAACTGTTCAGGACAAACAAGGGACTAAACAAAAAAACAAACAAACAAACAAAAAAAAAACAGCTATGGATCATTCAGGTTTTTAATCAAAAACAGCCATTGGACCACAAGTGAGTGGAAGAAATTATGCATGAATTTTAAAACAATTACCAAATGTGATTTTTGATTACTTTTTCATTTCTTAATTTTTAAACTGTAATAAATAAATAAATATAGTATAATCCACTTCAGGTAAATACAACAAACACTAATAGTACAACATTGCAATTTGTGGAGTTTAATTGTGGAAGGGTACAGTTCAGACAAATATATTCTCACCTATATGTATGCCACTTATTGCTCCGTAGTCCACATCCTCTGATTATCAAGTAAAAGCAGGATAGAGAGAAAAGAGAAAAAAAAAACGCACTCTAATCAAATAATGATAAATGTGAGCTGGAGTCTGGGCAACCCTTAATCAAGAAGTGGTGAAAGAAAGGGGTAATTTGCAATGTTACTGTTTTTTACGCATGATGTAAACAAAGACAAAAATACTGGCAAATTAGAGTTGGGTTTCTGTTATGTGACCATGCCGTAAAGGATGAAAAATTACCTTCCATGTTGTCTTTTCCGTGTGAATGAAAGGGCAAGAGAGAGAAAGAGAGAGAGTCGATCAAAAATTGCACTTACAACTAGAAAAGGTTTTTCACATTTTGTAGAAGTTTCTAATACTGAGGAAATACATTCTTATTCTGAGATTACACAGACATCCTAGCTATTTGTCAAAGAAAGAAGCTGCACTTAGATACAGCAAAAGGCCTAGCACTTCATCAATCAATCTTACTATATAATCAGTGAGCATATGATGTCGTTTTTACTGCCTAAATTTGGTCCGTCATGGTCACGGAGTTCAACTGCACCCTGACAGTTCACTGCTTTAGCATATTACTCACAGGACTTGAATGTGCTTTCTCAATCTGGCAAGCCCTAAAATGATTGGCTACTAGATGCAACTTCCAGAAACAGGGGTGTATGGGGTCCAATATTAATTGATTGACTATTTGATGGATTTTATTTTACTTTCTAATCTATTTTAGATAAACCTCAGAGAACCCTTTTAGATAAACCTTTGCTCATCTCTACTCTTTCATTTGGTGACTTTACAATGCAAACATGACAAGTTTTTTTTTTTTTTTGGATGGATGTGCTGTAAAGCGAGAAAAGAAAGGAATTTAATTTTTTTTTTTTCTCAAACAGGGCAAGGTAAGTAATGTAAATCCAAAGCTCACAGTATGTGTGTGGCCTTGTCTTTGGAAGCCACAATGCAATGGCAGCCAAGGGGCAAGACATGGACGTTCAGTCCAATTGTCCATCATGCTGTGGCCAGGGTGGATTTTTGGAATAGTAATTGCAATTTTCTGTGACCAAGCTCAACTTGTCCTAACCATGTCCTCACCTGCGGTTCACTGGGGAATGATGTGTTTCATGCTTTTACAGAGCCAGTAAAAATGCTGGTGCTGTCTTGAGTTTAACATGTGGCATTTTGGTAACCTTCTGCTTTGACCTAAGCTCTGTGTTTGAGTGTGTTATAGGGGAGGCCGTAAAGCGACCTCGTCGATCATCGCTTGTGAGGACTCGAAGTCGCAGAGCAGCTGTCACTCTCCTCGCATCCAACCCACAGATGGAGCTTTTATAGGGAAGGCTGTTGCTTTGAACAGACCTACAATGGCTTTTCAAGATGAGATCATACTATTCCAGATCCATCTATTGGCTTCTTCCTTTTCCACCCCACTTTAATTCCCTCAACAATTTATACTGCAGCAAAATAAAGACAATGGCAACTACATGTTACTTTGCATGCATATTGTGTTGTCATATCTTTCATATCTTATTTTTCCTCAAATAATATTTAATAAATTACTCATAAAATAATATTGCGAGAACACCTTTAAGTTACTTTACAATAATTTTTAAATATGTTTCTCATTCAGTCCATAGTGAAGTCTTCAGCAAAAATGGAAGATTGACTAAGACTGTTCTGAACAGTGTGTCTGCAGCATTTCCAACGGCTTAGTATGAATGTGTTCACACATAGTAAAACATTTTTTAATATGTCCGGCAGAGCCACTGTGATTTACAGCACTTCCTCAGACTTTATCAGGTCATTTATTTAGCTCACATCTCCAGAGAGCAGCTCCAGGAAGATGCCTGGCACCCTTAGACACTCTCATCTCTGACTGTCACTAACAGTTTTTGTAGTGTACCTTAAGTGTGACATCACTTCATTTCCACAGTCATTTCCACATCACTCTTTAACACAGTGAGGGATGTTGAGTATTCTTTGTTTATGTATTTCATCCAACATCCATCCATTAGAAATGACCCTGAAAAGTGTTCTGGTAATTTTAGGTTTTATAGGCTAGTTGTTGTGTCTTATGTCTTTGTATAGCATATATACTATTTGGTATAATGAATGCTGTGTAGAGGTCTGTACAGAGATCTTTTTTTAACAGATTAATTGAAATAAACTGACAAAAATTAATTGGACTTCCAGTTATTTCATATGAGACAGACTCTGTGAGACATCTGAGTAAGACAGAATATCTCAGTGCAGGCTTAGAAAAAGTGGACAATGAGGATGTAAACAGCTAAAATGACAAAGGTACACCCTGCTGCCATGTTGGGCTCAAGTATATGTGCACAGCAGTAATCACAGGTCTGATAGTGCACATCAAGTGCACTATTTGCGACAGGGACAAAGAGAGTGGATATTTTAGCATTTTAATATTTTAAATATTAAAATCTGCAAGTCATTTCAATACTGCTCGGTTTAGTTATTATCAGGGATTTCTGAACTTACTGTCAAATACCTTCAAGTCTCTCAGTGGGTGGAACAGAACTGCAGGCCGTTGTAAAGTCACTCTCCTGTAGGGAAACATAGGAACCATGCTAAAAACATCAACATCTCACTTAACTCAGGGAAATTCTTCATAAATATCGTAAAGCTGTCTATTCAAAGTCAAATGAAGTTCAATCCTACATAGTCAAAACACTAAAGCCTATTCTTGCTCAAAATTGTTCAAATGTTTCACGTCAGTAAGAGACTCTTATACTCACAAAAAATTCACGGTTTGGTTTGGTACGTTTTCAATACAGCAAAAAGAAAGAAATGCTAGAGAAATTTCCTTGATTTTTACAATTTTTTTATTTATTAAAACTGACATCATAAAGTATGCATCTCAGATCAGCGGCAGGAGTCGGATTTCATTTATCACATGAGGAGAGTGAGTCAAGCTGACCAGTGAAATGAGAAAAACAAGCAGTTGGTGAAATATTTAGTTTTAAAACGAAGTACAAAAGCACCTGCTTTAAAAATATTTTAGACTTTTGCTGTTTATCTAAGATGATTTTGGAAGCTTCCACCATTTGCTGATCTCCAGTGTTTTATATTCAAACTTTGTGTAAGTTGTTATTTTATATTACGCCTATAGCCTATATCTGTATTCGTTTTGTAAATACATTAATCATTCTATGATTAATATAAGTGAGTTTGCCGTACTGTTTTGTCAATTCAATCAATTGACATCAAATGAAGCTAATTCAAAAGCGAAAGTAAAATGCACACAGGCATTTACAAGCTATTTAAAAGTGAAGAAAAGAAGGAAATTCTAACAAACTACCTCACCGTCACAACCCTCCTGGAATATTGTGTTTTTCTTTGGGAGTGGAAGGGGCAGACATCAATTTGTGTGTTACGTCATTTGGGCTGCCTTGTTGAGTACAGTGGCACTGAGAACATTATATTTCACACACTGTAAGCTCATTTATTTTCCAAATGTAATAGGTTTAGACCAACGAACTGAAACGTCCAGTTTGTAATACGTACTGAACCGAAAGCCTCGTACTGAACAGTTCAATATGAATATATGTATCGTTACTCCCCTAATACTCACCAAAGCTGCATTCATTCAAAAATGCAGTAATATACAAAATAGTGTAAAATTGAATGTATTTTCAAATGTGATTTATTTGTGTGATGGCAAAGCTGAATTTTCTGCAGGCATTACTCTAGTCTTCATGATCCTTCAGAAATCATTCTAATACGCTGATTTTGTGCTCAAGAAACATTACTTATTATTATCACAATTAAAGCAGTTGTGCTCCCTAATATTAATGGAAACTGTGATCTTATTCAGCATTCTTTAATTAATAGAAAGTTATTTTTTTTTAACAATACAACAATGGCTTTACTGACCCCAAACTTTTTAACAGTAGTGCATATTATACCGCAAAAATAACAAATAGTGAAAATGAATCTACCAGTCTATAATAAATAATAAACAGACTAATTCACAGACAAAACTCACTTTCACAGAATGTAGTTCTACTTATGGATAACACATTAATTTGTTTGTGTGCTCAAACAAAGAGATGCAATATCATTAACCTGGCAAACTATTTTATCCTCAAATGTACTGTACTTGTTTGACTATCTTGTAAACAAGATTTTATTTCCAGACAGACTGTTAAAAAAATGTATTCCCAAAACCTGGATAAAGCCAACTTGCCAGTTTAAGAACATGCTTTACAGTTTGCGGGAACTGCTCAGACGGTCAGTGAATGGACTGTGGTGTATGTGTCATCTTATGTTGAGACTAGATCAAGTAATTTAGTAAACCTTTCAATTACGTCACCAACTAAAAGACACATAAATAACAAAATATATGCATGCTGATATATTCTCATTGTCATTTACAGGCACTGAACTGTCCAGACAAAAAAAATGTAATGAGATTGATTGTTTTTCTTTTGAGATTGAAAGTTTGACTAAGGGAGTGTCAGACTGTGCCGCCCTTGACTGTGTCTAGTTTAACATTGGGAACATGATGACAGGATCTGAGCCTGACTGACAAAGTCTGTGTTTGACTCTGACAACAGAAGGATTTAGTTTCTCAGTCTAGACTTGGAGTGAAACTTTGCAATAGTCTGATTATGAAAGTTTTCTTACCTTTCCTGAAGCTGTCTTGAGGGAATCAATCCAGCCCTGAGGTTGGCGTCACCGTGCCGTCTGGCCTGCCACCAGGTGTCATCTTCTTGGCTTACAATCTGTAACACATCTCCTCTACAGAATTCCAACCCGGCGTCTTTGCATGGAATAGCAGGATCTGCTTGGGGATCATAGTCAAAAAGTGCCCTTATAAAAATCTGCAAAAATCCACAAACACATTGTTTGATTTTAATTATCTGGAGTGTAAATCAATTAAGAAAACAGCTCTGTACACTTTGATTTTAATAATGGGACCTTGTTATCTATGGTCTCTGGCTCTTTGGTGCCTGGGATGACTTTGAAGGTCACTGCTCCTTCTGACTTGGCCTGGAGGATGTGATAATAACATACAGGCCCAAAACAAGCTTACAAGGTTCAGATTCAATAACACTTATGAATAAAGACAGAATGCAGATTTGTTATTCTCCAGAAAATTCTCAGAAACAAATGCACAAACACACCAAATTGCCAAAAAAAACAAAAAACATTCACACACATACATGCACACACTCAGCTTAGACTAACATCAATTTATATTTTGGATATTATTGGTTTAGTTCTGCTCTATACAGCATAGTTGTGCTGACCAAGAGAGGTTTGCTGGATAAGCAAGTTATGAAGTCTTTTGGGGACACCAGCATGCTTTCATCTTGGAAACCAGCATCCAAAATGCAACACATGTTGGTGTTAAACAATGCATACTAGTATGGGAATGATCTCCTCTGGGTTCTTGTCCTCCATTGGAACACCATTGACTTCCTTGAGCTTGTCACCTTCATGAATAAGACCTGTAGCATTAATCAATGAAGCAATGAGAAGAACGTTTTTAGCAGAATGTATTATGCTGAACATTGTGAAGTGAATTTAACCAAGAGCTAAACCAGGAATTATAAGCATTGGTATAGCACTGTGCCATGCATAAATAAATAAATAAATAAATAAATAATAATAATAATAATAATAATTATATATATATATATATATATATATATATATATATACATATTTATATGTACATATATTTATACCTGTATACAATTTAGATTATAAATAAATATAAATATTTTAGATATAAATCTCAAATATTTTTCCTTAATATATACATGCATGTGTGTGTATTTATATATACATAATAAATATACACAGTACACAAACATATAGTATGTAAACATAAACTTTTATTTTAGATGCGATTAATCGTGATTAATCGTTTGACAGCACTAATACATATATATAATAAGCTGTTGCCTGAATTGCATTTCTTTAGTCAGTAGTATTTAGGGTTTATATTAAAATATGAATTAAGCTACAGTTTTGAGTAGCCACAGATCTTTTGTTTCATGATGTGATGTACATCCAAGTAAATAGGATTACTAAAAAATGAAGAAAAAAAAAAAAAAGACTGGAATGAGGCATATCTGAATTAAATGACTGGAAAGTCATGACAGTCATGACATTTTGATTAAAAATTATGAGCTATGAGTAAAAATGAAACATATGTATGTATGAATCATTCACAATAAGATCAATAAGATGGTGAATTTCCAGTTCATACTGACTTTAAAGGGTTCTCCTATGTCTATGTACGGATTTGGTTCTAATTACAACCTACATTTTTTAATAGTGTTGATCAAGAACACAGTGGTGATATATAGCAGGTTTTAATATTAAAGGGGTCCTATTATGCTTTTTCACTTTTTGAATTTTAGTCAGAATTCTTTTGCTGTGTATGTTTTTGCATAAAAAGGAGTCCACTCCAAAGAGAGATATTTAGTTTTAAAATAAAATCCCTTTTCAATAACTACAATGAATGGCTCATCTGGACCACAAGCTTTGTTTCCCAAATGTTATAATGTCATAAAATAAATCCTGCCCACGGAAATTAGAATGGTATTGACGAGATGGGGGATTAGCTAAATTTTTATCAATGCAGCATGGAGAGCTGCTTCTGGGAGACTTCAACGAGCCACAGCCCTGCTTGTATAAACACAAGCAATGACTACAGTAGTCGCGATCTCCTCTGGTTTCCGCGTCAGAGCTGCGCGCTGCAGACGAGTGCAGTATAGGGGCTCAAAACACATGCAGAGGTGCAACTGGTATAACCGGAGGTGCTGAAAAGAGGGGCGATTACCTCTGGTTGCGTGTCGGAGAGTAACGCGCAGCAGATGTGTGCAGTGTGTTGTAAGAGATTTATTCATCATACACTGTAGATAGCTTTACTTATAACGTGACTGTTTTTTTTTAACTGCATAAACTTGCACTAGACTAGGCTATGTTAAGCAGTGATGGTATTTGATAGTTCGTTGCTTATTTTCTGTAGCTGCTTTTTGAATAACTGAGGAAATGTAAGCATTATAATTAGCAACTTACAATGTCTTTATTCAACTGTTGTCACGTTAAATACAAAATAAGTCTTATTAAAAACATCTGCCTTTTTAGCCTTATGCTGGAGATGGTTTCAGGCAATGAATGCATGTAAATAATTTAATAAATTAGCATGATAATATCAAGTATCTGCAATCTCACAGGCTGATGATAGGACCCAACACTACTGTAGCATCAACTATACCTTCATATATCCTTAACTATAACCAAGTTCTTTGCTATAATGGAGCAGACTGAAGTTGATGCTTTGGCAAGGGTCATGACCATACTGAAACACCGTCTAAACTGTTCGCCAATCACAACGGAGTGGGAAAGCTAACCAAACACAACACATTACTTTTTTTCGGAAGGTGGGCCTTCATCAAACCCGGAACTAATCGAGCCATTTGTGCCAAGCTGAGAAGAAAGCTGTTGTAATAATGTAAATTATGTGAAAAATCACCAAGCATGAGAGCATTTTCTAGTACTCCCCCAAAACAAAATCAAGACTTTGTACAAGAGCATAATAGGACCCCTTTAATACATTTAAAATGCTTCTCACCACTTCGATCAGCAGCTCCTCCTCTCATGACCCGAGCCACAACTATAGCTCCAGTAGACTCATCTCTCTTGATGGTGGCTCCCTGGAATATAGAAATGTTTGCTGAGGTTATCATTTAGAAATTTGAATATTAAAGTTCCAAAGAACACATTTACTGTAAAACTGAAGTTCATATGTGACCCTGGACCACAAAACCAGTCGTAAGTAGCACAGGTATATTTGTAGCAATAGCCAAAAATACATTGTATGGGTCAAAATTATTGATTTTTCTTTTATGCCAAAAATCATTTGGATATTAAGTAAATATCATGTTCCATGCATATATTTTGTAAATTTCCTACCGTAAATATATCAAAACTTAATTTTTGATTAGTAATATGCATTGTTAAGAACTTAATTCGGACAACTTTAAAGGTGATTTTTTGCACCCACAGATTCCAGATTTTCAAATAGTTTAATCTCGATCAAAAAATGTCCTATCCTAACAAACCATACATCAATGGAAAGCTTATTTAGTCAGCTTTCAGATAAAAAAGGATTCTTATGATGACTCTTATTTTGTTGTCCATGGTCACATAAATCTGGAGGGATCAGTTGCAAGCAAACATTCCCAGTTTGCCTTGTATATCAATATGTGAGTGTCAGGAGAAGTCCAAGTAGAAATCTGGACAGAAATATCTTTAGAGAGGGTGATACAGGTGTGAATATCACAATAGGAATTTTAAACTAGTTATGCAGTGAGAGCTGAGTATTAAATGTTGCATGAAGCCATGGCGAAAAAAAGTCAAACTTTATGAGGGAAACCCTATTCATGAAAGCTCAAATTAGGACAAAAATGCTTTTGTTTAAATCACACAGATTGTTGACATTATATGTCAAACATCTGATCCGTTTTCTTTCAGTGTCTGAAGGAAAAATCAGCAGCCAATGAAATTAATCTTTCAGGTTCACTGGCTCTAAACACACATCAAATTTAACCTTGATGAATTAGACACATGTCTGTGTTTTGCTACAATTCCATATCCATTAGCATCTCACAACACTTGAATAGAAAAATTATTTGTGCTTTATTCATTTGCTCACATTTTTATTTCATACATATCATCTCCCAAGACAATCAGTACACTGACCGTGGCCACTATACCACAGCTACACTACTATTGTTTAGGTTAAACCCTCCAAAACATATTGCTTGCAGAGGTCCTAAAATAAACTCTAGTCCAAACTATGGTGAACTTTCAGTCCTTAAAAGGCCCCTTAGATTAGGTTTCAGGAGGCCATGTTTTAACAAGCTTCTACAGCAGCAGACAATGAGGTACATGATGCCACATTGATATAGGAGTTAGGGGGCCCTGCATAGTTCCTTGACCATGAAGAAGCCAAAATGGCATGTAGTCCTTAATCGTGGGGCTATTAGAAGGACAAAAAGATCTCTTCGGATTGTGGAGAACTTTTTAGTTCCTTCTCATGCTTCTTAAATAGAAAATGGAAAAGCCATGGCCCAATGTTTATAACTCTCTACCCATGGTGTGGAAAAAAACAGATGGGTTCTGGTTCGTGCTTCTTTAAAATAGCCTTCTCATAGAGAAAAGTCAGATTTAAGGTTAATGTAGCCCTATGGCAACATCACTGATCATCATTTGTAAGGTAACCCCCATCTGCCAGGTCTGACTTCCACTACCAAAGTCCCTTTTAAACCACAAATATTTTTGCTGGAACATCGAGCACAGACTAACACTGTTGACTGGAAATACAGGGACTTTTGTTTATGCAGTATCTGAGTATACTACTGGGTTGATAGCAGTGCACTAATTTCAGATGTTATGTAGACGATCACTATGCAGAGAAATTGAGAAACAAGAAACTGAATGTATTCTACACAAAACGACTGAAATAATAATAAAAAAAATAATAATAGTAACTACAGTAATAATACAGTAAAAATTAAAATATAATGAACTATTACTCCAATCTTTAGTGTCACATGATCCAGATATAAATCAAAAATGCTTTTATTTCCTTTTTTTTGTAGCCGTCACTTTTGACTGTCACTTTTAATCATTTTAATCTGTATGTGTCCTTGCTAACAACAACAAAACTTATTATAGTATACTTAGTATATTTGTTGTTCTCAGACTACTTGTTAATGTTGTGCATTTGACTGTTCTCTGATTAATTCATCATAGAGTATTCCATTCTAATCACAATCATGATAGACAACAGATGGGGAAAAAAATCCACTTGTATGGATGGCATGGAGGGACTCATAGTCACAGTCATATCAAAAAATGATGATGCTCTTTCCATTCATTCTCTGGAATTCATAAAGCTCCATTCAAATGGCTGCCTCTTTAGCATTATTCACCAGATGTTAAAGACGAAATGACTCACAATGGGGAAAATCTGCATTTTACAAGTTATGCATTATGAATGGGAAGACAGCCGCCTTGTGCGTCAGAACGAGAAGGATAAACCACAATAAAAAGATAGACCTTGTTTCAGAGGGTTCGATCTGAAGTCATGCATTTTATTTGCAGAGCGCTGTACAGTGTTTCCTATTTGTATTCAAAGCATCCCATCTAAGCATCACAAATGTAAGTGCAGATGGTTTTGTTCAGAGATGGAAAATATGATTCTGGAGGTAGAGTTGAGGGCAAAACTGATCCAGGTTGCACTTTGATACTCTTAAGCATTATAAGCCAAATCTTACCTCTAAATATGTGTGCCCTATTAGTGTTATGCTGATTATAATCAAAAACAATTCAGTGAAGTAACCAATTTCAGTTGATTTGGTTAATTTGAATTGATTCCTAATCAATTTCAGTGCCATGTGCTTAATTTAAACATGAAGAATCACTTTATGTAAAGTTAATCTATGAATGGCCTTTTCAAACAGTCTTCAGAAATTAGTTTGTAAAAGTATCTGACAGTTTGATGCATTTTATATACATTTAAAGCTGAAGTAGATCTCTCTTCTAGATTGTTGTTATGATGACTTATAATGACTTAACTGCTGAGTTTGTACTTCTACAGATCTGTTTTAACCAACATGGACTATTTTCTTATGTTTTTACTCATGTTATCCAGAGGCACTCACCAGTGGCTCTTGGTTTTTAACCAAGCAAACAATCTTGATTGAATCTTCCTCTTTCTCAATGTAATCAGGCAGTGGGGGCAGAGGCGGCAATCGAGGGTCAAACTCTTTCTGAGACACCATGTCATGCACTGAGAGAAGAGCCTGAAGAGGACAGTGAAAACATAGAGATTGTCTGGTTAGTAATTTGGTTAACATTAAGATTTATATGCATCAAGGTGAATACTGTACCACAGCTTAGCACAGTTAAACATTTTATTTTTTAAATTATTATTTTTATTTTGTTCATTTTACTATCTAAAGCTTGGTAAGAAACCATGAAATTAACTGTAATAATTTAATCATAATTTTAACTGTCAATTAATATTATTCTAATAGTGAGTTGAATTAAATAAAATTATATTTTTATCATTTTAATTAAATTATAATTAAAATATCAAATTACTAGATAAATGTTTTGCAGATAACTACTTTGATTTAATATAAAGACAAAAAATAAAATTTGAAAAAAATGTCTTGTCTTCTCAATTTGCTTTAGTATAAAGACAAAAAATAATAATAATTTAGAAAAAAAAATGTCTTTATTAAAAGAAAATGTCTTATTTAAAGAAAATTATAGTTTTATTAAGCAAGGATACAATTGATCAAAAGTGACAGAAAGGACATTTATAATGTTACAAAACACTGTCTTTTTGAACATCAAAGAATCATCGAAGAATCCTAAAAAAACAAAACAAAAAAAAAAACAGACATTGTCTTTTCTTCTCTACTGTAATGTATATGCAATTCATAAATGTAGGGAGTGATTATTTAGGAAAATGTAACATTTACAGTTACCATATAGTGTATAAGAGTAAAATATTCTCAGAAAATCATATGGTAAATCAATAATCAACATTGCTGACTGGTGTTCACACTTTGCTTGATAAAGAGTCTTTCCACATTGAATATCACCTTTCTGAGGCAACCCAGTGCTTTATAAAATGTGAGAGCCAAACAAACGATCCAAGAAGCAACATATCATTAGACCAATCACAAATAAAGCTGTCAAAGCCCTCATAAGTGAAACTCCTGAACTCTATAAACTTAATGTGTGGGTCTGGTTTTTAACAGGCCTAAAGATGAATTATTTTCTTTTGTTCTTTTCATATCCAGTTCATGCTTGGATTCAAAGAGTAAAGTACATTTTCCATATTTTATCAACTGTATATTGCGTCTACCATCTGGTCCAACAGAAGAATATACATACAACACGCAACTCAAGAAAATTTGTGATGAGTATTTGAGAAATACTTCTACCTAATACTATGCATGTACTGTCTATTGACACTATCCCACCATAAAAGCAGGAAATATTTTATTTGCTTCTGTTTTCAGTCAGTCATTTATGTTGACCCTCTGCCTTTCTTGTGACTGTGACTAAATCTTGACCTAAATGTACATTCTCTTCTCACCTGTACATGAGGTTTGGAGAGCAGGTATAACAACTCTGTTGTCTCTGGGTTGGCGACTACACTGTGCAGCTCTTTTGCCAACTGGAATAGAAAATGAGAAGCATTAAACATTTAATAATGTCTAAATGATATGGTATAACAGGCAAAAGTCTCTGACCATCCCATTTGGCTTAGTTTATGCTCCAGGTATCGTGAACTGATCTGGTGCCAGTTTGCTTTGGCAATGCTTAGAGGTCTGTTTCAATCTATTCCAGCCCACTTGACAATATTATGCGAATGTTTGCATAGCAGGTCAAAAAGCCACAGCACCAGAAGCCCTGGAGAAATAGCTGTTTCTGTTGTGGTTCAGCCAAGCAACAACCAACTAGACTGAATGTGGTTGTGAGTGACACCGGACCTGACATTAAGCATACATTAAATCTCCAAAACTGAAATTTTACACTGAGCTGCGACGTAATGAAAACGCTTTTAACGGCTTAATGCTCCAAAATGTCCTCCTCGTTTTCAGTCTGAGAGAAGATGGAAAGTGATATCACTTTAAAACTACTCCTTGCCTTAATGAAATACAGTGTGTACTGTCAAAAGCTGGAGATAATCTTTGTTTTAAGAGTCTCTGCAGAATTGAGTTGATAAAGACAGAGATGATTGTTTTTGCAAGATGTGCAAGGAAGAGGAAAATCTTAAGTTGAAGAAATGTGAATACTTTTAAACTGTAATAAGGAAAGAGGTTGAAGTGTAATCCAACTGTTTTTGTGTTTTATATGTTGCAACCAGAACATTAATTAACAATAAAAAAAAATAAAAAAAAATAGAAAAAATATTTTTAAATCGGTAAGTCAATAGTTCTGCTCATCAAAATTATACTTTATATGTAACCCCTCCACCCGGGTCCTACTCACACCCGCGAGCAAGTCTCGAACCAGGGTCTCCGGCATGGGAGATGGGTGCACTAACAAGGAAGCTAAAGACTGCAGCCTCTTCAGTCGCCAGTGCACCTTTTTTGAGATAAGGGGAGTGAGGTTTACCTGCACAGCGCCTACTACTGGCCTCCGTTACACTCACCCCCCTAAACCTCACTCCCATCCGGGTCACGGCACCAATATAACGCCTCCAACCGGGTCCTACTCGCACCCGCGACGAGCAAGTCTCGAACCCGGGTCTCCGCCATTGGAGGTGGGCGCACTAACAAGGAGGTTAAAGACTGCAGCCTCTAGTGTCAGTCACTAGTGCACTTTTTTTGAGATCAGAGGAGTGACGTTTACCTGCACAACACCTACCACTGGCCTCCGTTACATGTGTATAATTTTCTGTTTTAACATATTTTAAAATGTAATTTATTCTTGTGTCATCTTCAGTCATTACATCAGTCTTTCGTGTCACATGATGCTTCAGAAATCCTTCTAATATATCCATTTGGTACTCAATAAACATTTCACATTATTATTATTAGCAATGTTTTTTTTGTGAATTTTCTTTTTTTGCAAAGGAACAGCTTTTATTTAAAATATAAATCTTTCGTAACATTATAAAAAAAAATATTTACTGTAAAATTTGGTCGGATTTACCTTTTCTAAACTTTTTTTTAAACTCTACATCTACAAAATGACGATTAAATAAAATGCATCATTTTGTATTTGCTTTTTTCTGTTTTTGTAACGAGGGATGAGTCAGGTTAGGATCCAAACGCAGCTTTATTAAAGTACTCATGGTGAAACAGGCAGGGTCAAAATACAGCAGACAGGATCAACGAAGACAGAGCAGAGAACAGTCCAAGTTCAAGCAATAGGTCGGGGCAGGCTGCTGGGAAACAAGGGTAGTCCAATAAACAGGCATGGGTCGAAAGACAGACGGATAACAATCAGAGAGAGTATAACAAACTGGGTTGGAAACAGGATAACAAACACTGGGTTTACACTTGTAAATGACAGCTGTGGCAAATCAAGACTTCGCAAAGAACTAAGTGTGAACATGGAGTTCCTCTCTAGGAGCGGCTACCAGAAGCTCGTAACAATCTTAACAGTCAAAATAGCAGTGGATTGGGGCAGGGAAAGGGATGGTGGGCCAGGACCATGTGGAGGAACTGAGGAACGTGGTAGAACTGACAGAGCAGAGAGTGCGGGAGGAGTCGGCTGGACCGGAAGTCTCCAGGGCAGAGCAGGACCCCACCAGGGTGGCGTAGGTGGAGCAAAAGCCAAACAGGGCAGAGCAGATGGAGCAGGGGCCCACCGGGGAGCAGATGGATCAGGAGCCCACCATGGTGGAGCCGCTGGAGCGGAAGCCCTCCAGAGTTGTGCAGAAGCCCACCAGGGAGGAGCGGAAGGAGTATTGACCCTCCAGGGCGGAGCAGACGCCCCCCAGGGCAGAGCAGACGCCTTCCAGGGTGGATCAGAAGCCCGCCAGGGCAGGACAGACAGAACAGGGGCCCTCCAGGGTGGATCAGAAGCCCACCAGGGCGAAGCGGACGGGGTAGAAGCCCGCCAGGGCGGGGCAGACAGAACAGGAGTCCTTCAGGGCGGAGCAGGAGCCCTCCCGGGCAGATGCAGCTATCCCCATAGTATGAGGTTCCATGACCTCAGCCACCACCTCTGGGGAAGCTGCCCTCAAAGGTTCTGCAGCATGAGCCGCCACCTCTGAGGACTCGGTGGTGGTATACGCGGCCCAGACAACCCACAGCGCAACTCTCAATATGACTTGAGGCTTGACTCAGAAGCGGCGGCTGCGACGTGGCTTGACTCAGGAGCGACGGCTTCAACGTGACCTGGTGCTGTGATGTTGCTTGACTTGAGAGCAGCTGTTGTGACGTTTCCTGGCTCAGAAGCAGCAGTTGTGACGTTACATGACTTGACAACAGCTGCTGGGAAATGACTTGGTTCAGGGACAGCAGCTGTGATGTGACATGGCTCAGGAAAAGCAGCTGTGATGTGGCTCGACTCAGGAACAGCGACTGTGGCTTGACCTGGCTCAGGAACAGCAGCTGTGACTTGACTTGGCTCAGGAACAGCAGCTGTGACCTGACTTGGCTCGGGAACAGCAGCTGTGACTTGACTTGGCTCCGGAACAGTGGTTATGATGTGACTTGGCTCAGGAGCAGCTGCTGTGAAATTACTTGGCTCGGGAGCAACAGATGCGACGAGTCTTGGCTCTGGAGCACCAGCTGCGACGTGACTTGGCTCTGGAACAGCAGCTGAGACGTGACTTGACTCAGGAACATCAGCTGCGAAGTGACTTGACTCAGTAACAGCAGCTGTGACGTGACTTGACTGAGGAACAGCAGCTGTGATGTGTTGTGTCTCTAGAAGATCAGGTGTGAAGTGACATTTCTCTGGTACATCAGATGTGAAGTGACGTGCCTCTGGAAGAACAGGTGTGATGTGAAGTGCTTCGAGGAGGTCAGAGGTGATGTGATGTGTTTCTGAAGGATCAGATGTAGCTTGACTTGAGATTGGAGAGACAGTCCTGACTCGACTTAACACTGGAAGTGCAGAAGTGATCTGACCAGAGTCTGGAGATGCAGCGGTGACTTGGTTCAACACATGGAGGGTTCTTATGTCTTGACTTGCTTCAGGGGGTGTCGTGGTGACTTGACTTGTCTCGGGAGGTGTAATAGTGTCTTTACTTGATTCAGGAAGGGCTGTGGTGACTTGACTTGTTGTAGTAAGTGTTTTCGTGTCTTGACTTGACCCGTGGAGTGCAGTAGTGATGTGACTTGTCTCAGGAAGTGTTGTCGTGTCTTGACTTGTGGTGACTTGACTTGTCTCAGCAATTGTAACTGTGTCTTGACTTGACCCAGGAAGTGCTGTGGTGATTTGACTCGTCTCAGGAAGTGCTACTGCGTCTTGACTTGACCTGTGAAGTGCAGATGTGATGTGATTTGACCCATGGAGCGTTATGGCATTGTGACTTGATCCAGGGGAAGCAGATGTAGCCTGACTTGGTTCCAGGAGTGCAGCGGTGTCTTGACTTGGTCCAAGGAATGCAGCTGTGGCTTGACTTGGTTCAAGGAGTGGAGCCGTGACTTGGCTTGACTCAAGGTATGAAGCTGTGGTTTGACTTGACACAGGAATGACAGCTGTAATTTGACTTGAGACAGGAATGACAGCTGTACCTTGACTTGACTTGACTTAGGAACAACGCCTGCTACTTGACTTGACACAGGAACGATGGTCGTGATGTGACTTGATTCAGGAAGGGCGGCCATGACAGGTGCTGACTCTGGAAGGGCGGCCATGACAGGTCTGACTCTGGATGACGTGTCTCTAGCAGGCGCTGGTCTGGCTGACGTGACACTAGCGGGCGTTGATCTGTTTGCCGTGACGCAAGTGAGTGTTGGCTTGACGAGACCATCTGCGTGAGCAGATCGCAGCGGTGGGTCATTTATGCTGGATATTAGTCTGTGATGTGCGGATGTGGTGTTAGAGAGAGCCGAGGTAGCCGCCATCTTGTGCTCACGCTCTGGTGTGACCGCCATATTGTGCACATGCTCCATCACAACCACCATCTTGCGAGCGGGCTGTGCGGCCAGCATAGCGTTAGACCCACATGATTGTCCTGCCACCATCACTGCCTTGGTGTCGCATTCCCTCTTTGCGGCACCCATGGTAAACAATGAGCCCTCGCACGACAAAGTAAAGTCCATCAAGTGTGTGAGGGACGAGCATGGACCCTCAAGTCTAATCCTCGACTTGAGTGGTTCATTCAGTCCGTAAGTAAACAAGTCCACAAAGAAAGTCTCATCATACAGGGGTACCTGGTACGACAGCTCACAGAACTCTTGAACATATTCCTCAATAGTTAGATAACCTTCTCTTAGAAGAAGGAACTGGTCAAGTGGGTCCATAATGTGGGTTGAATAACAATCAGAGAGAGTATAACAAACTGGGAAACAGGAGAACAAACACTGGGTATACGCTCAGAAATGACAGCCATGGCAAATCAAGACTTTGCAAAGAACTAAGTGTGAACATGGCCTTTTTATAGTCTGAAAGTAATAAGGGGAAATGGCCGACACCTGTGCAGGTGATCAGCCGGGTAAGGGGTTATGGGAAATGTAGTTTGTGACAGAGTTCAGAGTTTTTAATGACCGTTCCCTCTGGTGGTGATAGGAGGAAACCACAGAAGCTGATTCGTGACAATTTTATTTAAATTAATGAAGGTAATGTAAACTGAATCATTATATATTATATGGTAATTATACAATAATATAATGTTTTGTTTGGCTGCGTCCATTGCATCAGACATGTTTTCTCACTGACATGCCCCCAACTTGGAAACTCTGGGCTTAAAGAAACATTGTGGTGGCGTTTATGTGCATTCAACTTGTAAATACGATCTATCCAACATGACTTGAACACACCATGAGAGCGGCTTTAATAGTCCACAGATGAAGTTCAGGTGCAAGAGTAATCAGTACCAAATACGAGAGTGGGAATTGTAGTCCAAATAAGGGTTTAATATTCGGGAGAGAGCTCCCTTTGTTGGGGATCGGGAGAAACCATTATGCCCATTATGTATTGAAAAGGAGTTAGTCCAGTGGAAGGCTTTTGAAGTGTGGGTAACTTGGGGAGTGGAGTAAGACAACAGTCCTTGGAGAAGCGATCTACAACAGTGAGTACTGTAGTATTACCATTGGATTTGAGAAGATTGGTAATAAAGTATATGGCCAGGTGGGACCATGGTCAGTGAGGAACTGGCAAAGGATGCAGTTAGACAGATGGAAATTATCTGGCTTGCTTGTGTTACAAATGGTGCATTCACAAATAAAGTCTATTGTGTTTGCCCATATGGTTGGCCACCAAAAGCTGTTCTGGAGAAGGTTGCAGTAATTCTGGGATGACCGGAGCTGAGCGAGGAGTGAACATGCTGTATTACCTTTCTACTGGGGTCCTGAGGCACAAAAGTTGGGTGGACATTCAACAGTGAGGGGTTCCTGTGAGTTGGCTTGTGCAAGTTCTGTCATAATGTCCCACTGAACCGAGGCCACCATTACTGACTCTGGTAGGATGGTCTCCTCAGTTTTAATGGGCCTTGAACAGTCATGTTGGCATGACAGAAGTCTGCTTTAGTGTTGTTTGAACCAAGACGATAAATAACAGTAAAATCAAATCTGGTAAAAAAAAAAGAAAACAGAACACCTAGCTGGCCTATCTGGGGTTCAGTCTTTTTGCAGATCGTAAGTATTACAAAATTCTTATGGTTGGTTAGAATAACAAAAGGATGTTTGGAGCCTTCTAACCAGTGGCCCCACTCCTCCCATGCTGATTTCATGGCCAGCAATTCTCGTTTCCGATATCGTCGTTCAGCTTGGCTAAACTGAGTTTGCAGGAATAATAGGCACAAGGAAAGATCCTGAGTGGCAAGCCATGCCATTGTAAGAAAATGGCTCCAATGCCTTCACCTACACTAAGAACAGGAGTTCCAGGTCAGTATGATGGAGGATGGGAGTGGATGTAAATCATGACTTGAGTTCTGCAAAAGATTCCTGAGCTGCTTTTGACCATTTGAGATGTGATGAACTTCTCTTTGTCATGGAGGTTAAAGGGGAAGTCACCGAACTGAAGTTTCTAATGAAGTGTCTGTAGAAGTTTGCAAATCGCAAGAATCATTGCATTTGCTTTAAGGTAATGTGCCTAAATGCATGACTCACCGTAGAGACACTATGAGAAGGTGGTTTTGTTGGACAGGAAGCCCTCAGGCCCACTTGACCGCAGTAAAGGCAGAGATGTTGTCGTATGCGGCGCTCTCATTCCCTGGGAGTCAGATGTGTATATCTTAGCTGCATGGGTTCTGCTGGAGATGAGGTGACTGGATATTGCGTGCTGGGTGATTTAGCTTTGGGAGGATGACGAGAACAAATCAAATTATCAACCTGAATGGCCAACTCGATTAGTTGATTTAGCAAACTCCCCTCATCCTGGTAGGCCAATTCTTGAAGTTCCAAACTGAGTCTTTAGCGAAAGAGGAGTTTAAAGAAGTAGTTTACTTCCAGAACAAAAATTTACAGATAAGATAATGTACTCACTCCCCTGTCATCCAAGATGTTCATGTCTTTCTTTCTTCAATCGTAAAGAAAATTACGCCACTAAGTTTGAACTTCCAAAATGCAGTTTAAATGCAGCTTCAAAAGACTCCCAGCCAAGGAAGAAGGGTCTTATCTAGCGAAATGATCGTTTATTTTCTAAAAAAAAAAAAATACCATTTGTATACTTTTTAACCTCAAACGCTTGTCTTGTCTAGCTCTGTGTGTACTCTTGTGTATTCCGGTTCATGGCATTTAGAGTATGTCGAAAAACTCCCATCTCATATTCTCCTCCAACTTTGAAATCATCCTACATCAATTTTTTTTACCTTATTTTGTAATGGGTCATTTGACCTTCTTTGCATCTTCTCTTTGGGTCGGTACTTCTGTAGCAATGTAGGACGATTTTGAAGTTGGAGAAGAAAATGAGGGTCCGGTCTCTCCCTTGGTATGTAGGCTTTTTTCAATTACTCTGTGGTCAGGCTGCCCCCCTTATCAGGGTTTTTTAGGTGGGCAGCCCCCTGAGCCTCTTTTTAGCCATCTGTCCTGTTAGGGTTTTAAGTAGATACTTCCCTTATCCCTTAAGTCAAAGAAGTAGTGGTGGACTTTCCACAAGATTTTGGAGTATTTATGTGGTAATTTTGCCTTTCCTCCAGTAGATAATTTGTGAGGTCGGTAATAATGTTAGACAAGAAGGCCTGGCTTACAATCTCCATTCAAGTTTATCCCAAAAGTATTTGATGGGGTTGAAGTCAGGGTTCTGTGTGGACCAGTCAAGTTCTTACACACCAAACTCTTTACGAATCTTGCTTTGTACATTGGAGCACAGTCAGGCTGTGATAGAAAATAGCCTTCTCTAAACTGTTCCCACAAAGTTATAAACATAGCATTGTCCAAAATGTCTTGGTGTACTGAAGTATGAAGATTTCCCTTCACTGAATAAAAGGGGTCTAGTCCAATTCCTGAAAAATAGTCCCATTCCATGTTCTGGTTTACATCAGTGACATCCACTGCATACTCCTGAAACAAGACTGACCATTGTCACAATGTCGTTTTTGTGTTGGCCAACGCTGGGTGACCAGTGACCAGTGAGGAAAACTATTGTGGCGTCTGGACTTAGGTGTGGTTAATAGGACACCCTCGCAGAGTGGATTCACAGATTTTTCCAGGGGTGGAGGGAGTGGCAGAGCATTCCAGAGATGAACTTGCCAGCTGACCCTGAATCTTTAAAAGCCAACACAGATAGAGAGCATTTGAGACAGTAAGAGTTACCAGGGTGGCTAAAGGCTTGGCATGGAGATTGTGATTGTGGGTTGGGGAAGCTTGATGGGACATGTGGATACCATGTCTAGCTGCTCTGCAATATAGACAAAGACTAGGGGTAGACCGGCATTGACACGCTGTGGAGGAAAGACGGCAAGTGACGATCTGAATGGTTTTGTGGCCTGGTTCTGGAGAAGCCGGGTGACGATGGAGACAGGAGGTTTGCAGGTGAGATGTACCATTAAGGCAAGTTTGTGAGCCACATGGATGGACAGCTGAATGAATTACACAAGCCTGATGGAGTTGTTGTAAGCAGTGAGTTGCAGCCATCATGTCCTTGTCAGTATTTTGCCAACAATGTTGGCTCATTCCACCCACTGGCAGCTGCAAGGGTTTTGGAACTTTAAAGCCTTGAACCTCAAACTTTAAAGACGCTGAACCTCAAACTGCTCCAGTTGGTGCTGGAGCAAATGGTTGCCCACTGCTCCGGTTTGTGTGAGTTGAGTATCTGAGTAGTGAGTGTTCACTACTCAGTGTTGTATGTGTGCATTTGAATGGATTAAATTCTGAGTATGGGTTATCATTCTTAGTAACATATCACAACAATGGCAGAATGCTCATAGCCTCTTCATTACGAGTGTTCGACCACAAGCTGGGACTCGAACTCGGGACATCTGAAGCGCAACGGTGCTACGTGTCAGCGTGCTGGCGACAAAGCTATCAGCGCCAATGTAATTTCACATTTTAAGACTAACAATACTATTCTGTGTTCTCGTTTATAACATAATTCACAGATTACTAATGGTTTTGTACTATTATAAATTATGTGCTGTTATTGTCTATTTTAAGACTATTTTAAGAATTTCAGCCAGCAAAAAGAAGTCCAATCCCAGAAAAAATATGGTTTCTTTCCATTTCTCTTTAAGGAGAGTTGACTGGGAGGGTGAGAGCAGAAGATTTCAAAAGTCCAAAAATAAGGTCCACCCTAGTACCCACGTATATAGCATATAATAATATAAATTATATATAACAAATAATTCATAGTAAAATCAGTAAAATCTTGTTACAAGATTTTACTGATTTTGTTACAAGTTCCTTACTTCCTGAGACAGGCCACTGACCAGCTGACGTAGAAATATTGGCTTAACCAATTGTGTGAATTTAGGACAGGACTATTTATTTATTCGACCAATGCAGATGATAGGGTTTTTTGGGAAGCTTGTTTGAAACAATAATTATTTTTTAATTAATTTCCAATTTGTCATGCTAGTGGTGCAGAAATTATACACTGCAGTTTTATAGAGTTTAGGAAAAATTGGGTCATGCTGGGCATTTATACACAAAAATGCCATTTTGGCCTTGAATATAGATACAATTGCCAGATTAAAAAAAATAAAATAAAAAATACAATAAATAAATGAGTGTCTGTGAAGCTGCACATATATTTATGTGACACTGGGGTGTTCACAAGTAATCCCTTCCAGTATACTTCAAACCGACAACACTAAACAGACTAAAGGTCCTGCAACTGAATCCCGTCCCAACTCCGCTGGATTGTCTGATCACTCTGGTCTGGAGACAAAAACCACTAGATGCCCCAGAGGAGAACTTACGTCCTGAGCCAGGCCCTGTGTGCTATCCAACAGTGGAGCAGGCTGCTGGGCTCTGTATTTCTGCAGCCTGTCATAGACCTGTAAGAAGAGGAGAAGTGGCATTAGACTGCTGTCCGATGCCCAGAGGGTTACTGCTCACCCCATTGACCCTCACCCCTGAAATTCATCTAGTAGCAAACTGTTTCTCTGTATTATGTGAGTGATATATCACAGTCTGATAAGCAGAAGTAACCGAAGTGTAATATATCAGTCAAATCTATAGTAACATTAAAAAGTCAGGAAAAGAGAAAGGAATTTTGTGTTTATTGTTTATCTGTCTGTCCATCCATTAGCTGGACTGTACAGTGTAGGCAATGGGAAAGCTATTAGAATATCAGCCAAGAAAGATGTAATTTATTTATGGCCCTCACACAGCTAACAGAGCTCATAAAGATGAACATGTTTCAAAACAGATGTATTAAGTAAAAACAATTTTACATTTTTTAAAAGATGATGTCACACACAAAAACCAGACACATTTTGGCTTGTAGGTTTGGGGCCACATATTCTGTTAACACAAAACTACACGTAAAGCATCTTTACACACTTGCTGTCCCTTAATGTTGCTTGCTGTTTCTTAATGCAAACCAGTGATATATAGCATATCAGCCAAGACGAGAAATATGGATGCAAAAACTACAATTTATGGAGATGTATATTCTGACTCATTTCAGATTCTTATGGATCCCTATTTCTTGTAATTTTTTTCTTGTTTGTTATGACAGTATAATTGCTTGTTTTCCATAAGAAAAAAAGAGCTCTGATTTCCTTTACACTCATAAGGCAAAAAAGCAAAAACATTCTCTATATGCATACTTAGTATAATCCTTTAGTTGCATGTTTGTGTTCACTGCTGAGATGGACTCTGACATTAGTTGGAACATGTTGTGTGGTGAGAATTGGTATATCAATTGAAGACATTTCTCATCTCATGCTGAAATGTTTTACACATGAAATAAATTCATAGCTTGCCTCTTGAGAGATACTTGTTGATGTAACAAACACTTTTCTTTTTAATGGTCGCTCAACAGGTGTGTGGGTGAAGTTTTAAGTAGTTTCAGCAGTTATTTGTGGTTTCACATGCTATAATTCATCTGAAATTAATTATTTTATAATTATCAAATACAGGTTTCCATGACCTCATTTTAATTTAAAACTACATGGAATATTTATATTTTTATTTTTAAATTGTTCTAATTTTCTCAGAAAATGAATGTGCTCGAGAAACATTCTGAATTAGCATTGCTGAAAATAGATGAGCTGCTTAATATTTTGTGGAAACTGTGATTACATTACATTTTCCAGGGATTTTATTGAATCCTGTGTTCAACAGTACCCTAGTAAAAAAAAGAAATATACTAAAATGTATTTAAAATACATTTATTTCATTATTTCAAGTATACTACAAATACATTTACATATTGTGTATTTGATAAAGAAATACCCTGCAATTGTACATTTAGTATATTACTGGTATATTTATCGTCTGCTAAATTGGAACAACTCATTTTTTACTTAATGCACTTTAATTGTGCGTAAATAGTGCTGAAGTCCAACTAAAGATATACCTGGGTATATTTGATTGTGCTGCAAGTATAATTTATGTACACTTTAAATATTTTGCATTTAAAGAACAATATTATTCAAAAATCATACAGTCCTCATCAATAGTGACATTAAAACATATTTTAGGCTTAATATTAAGAAATGTGCTTTGTGCACAAGTAGTACTCCAAATAAAGTTTAATTACAATTTTTATATCAGTTTATAGTTCATATCTCAAGCGATATGTCAGTAAATATGTTAATAGACTTGAACTACACTTAGTATAAAATAAATGCATTTTAAATCTATTACTTTTTTACTAGGGTACACAACATTTGAAATATCTATACAAAACAAATATGACTGAATATATAAAATATATTAATATATTTTATATGTTAGTGATGGTTTTACTTAACGTATGTTTAAAGAAAATTGTAATGAAAACCAGTTACGACAATGAATTAAAGTAAAAACAACAATTTTATAATTAGATTTATGAAAATAAACTTATGTACAGTTTACATTTGCATAAACTTTATTGATTAATTTAATAATTAGGATTACTTTAGTTGTTAATTGTAACCTTTAATCTTATAGCTTCCTGTATAGTTTACAGCTTTAGCAGAAATAGATTTTTCAATATTAAAATTTAAATTATATTATTATAGCATATAAGCATATAGCATGTAAATATAATTATATAATATATAATTATATTATAATAGCTGTACTATTTTTTAGCCGTTATGTAGTTTCTCTAAGTAAAGTAACGAGTCAGATTGATTGGAAAATCTGATTCTTTCCTAGCATTAAAAGAGCAACATCCAACAAGAGCACTGTACACTTAACAGCTCCACGTGAATCATGGAACAGAGCACCCAGCAGTCCAGCTGAGCTGTGTTTGGGCTTTTATCACAGTCTCTTCCCCTTCGACCTTTCCTCCCTCCCTCCCCCTCTCTGTGTCATAGACAGCATGTGCTGGATTCATTAGACCCGTCTGCCAGCAAATTATGATGCTGGGTGTTCACTTGCTTCAGTGTTTGGAGAACTCCTGAAGTGTGCCTGATGCCCATAACTAAAACAGAGTGAGTCAATGAGCAAATGATTAACCCTCTGGTGGTCTTTGGTCATTTTATACTGAAAAAACTGCATGTTTTGAATGTCCCATCAGAATGGTGAGAAACTTGGTGACTTTTGTGGCACTTGATATACAGTGGGTATGGAAAGTATTCAGACCCCCTTAAATTTTTCACTCTTTGTTATATTGCAGCCATTTGCTAAAATCATTTAAGTTCATTTTTTTCCTCATTAATGTAAACACAGCACCCCATATTGACAGAAAAACACAGAATTGTTGACATTTCTGCAGATTTATTAAAAAAGAAAAACTGAAATATCACATGGTCCTAAGTATTCAGACCCTTTGCTCAGTATTTAGTAGAAGCACCCTTTTGATCTAATACAGCCATGAGTCTTTTTGGGAAAGATGCAACAAGTTTTTCACACCTGGATATAGGGATCTTCTGCCATTCCTCCTTGCAGATCCTCTCCAGTTCTGTCAGGTTGGATGGTAAACGTTGGTGGACAGCCATTTTCAGGTCTCTCCAGAGATGCTCAATTGGGTTTAAGCCAGGGCTCTGGCTGGGCCATTCAAGAACAGTCACGGAGTTGTTGTGAAGCCACTCCTTTGTTATTTTAGCTGTGTGCTTAGGGTCATTGCCTGTTTTTCTCCACACATACCGCTCAGAATTAAGGCCAAAAAGTTCTATCTTTGTCTCATCAGACCAGAGAATCTTATTTCTCACCATCTTGGAGTCCTTCAGGTGTTTTTTTTAGCAAACTCCATGCGGGCTTTCATGTGTCTTGCACTGAGGAGAGGCTTCCATCAGGCCACTCTGCCATAAAACCCAGACTGGTGGAGGGCTGCAGTGATGGTTGACTTTCTACAACTTTCTCCCATCTCCCGACTGCATCTCTGGAGCTCAGCCACAGCGATCTTTGGGTTCTTCTTTACCTCTCTCACCAAGGCTCTTCTCCCCCGATTATGGAGGCCACTGTGCTCTTAGGAACCTTAAGTGCAGCAGAATTTTTTTTAACCTTGGCCAGATCTGTGCCTTGCCACAGTTCTGTCTCTGAGCTCTTCAGGCAGTTCCTTTGACCTCATGATTCTCATTTGCTCTGACATGCACTGTGAGCTGTAAGGTCTTATATAGACAGGTGTGTGGCTTTCCTAATCAAGTCCAATCAGTATAATCAAACACAGCTGGACTCAAATGAAGGTGTAGAACCATCTCAAAGATGATCAGAAGAAATGGATAGCACCTGAGTTAAATATATGAGTGTCACAGCAAAGGGTCTGAATACTTAGGACCATGTGATATTTCAGTTGTTCTTTTTTAATAAATCTGCAAAAATGTCAACAATTCTGTGTTTTTATGTCAATATGGGGTGCTGTGTGTACATTAATGAGAAAAAAAAATAACTTAAATGATTTTAGCAATTGACTGCAATATAACAAAGGGGGTCAATTTAAGGGGGTCTGAATACTTTCCGTACCCACTGTATGAGAAAAAAAGGGACATGACAAAAAAAATCTAAATGGTCACACTCGAATCTCTGCGGTCAAAAATAACCATTTAAAACAACCATACAGAACGTGTTTTGCTATAGTTTTTGATAATGTCAATATACTGTATATCCAAATGCAAAACCTAACAAAATTAATTATGTCTGAAAATACTTATAGAAGCAACTAGGGAATGCACAGCCCTACCAGAGGGTTGAACAAATGGATGAAGTGAATGAATAAACAAATGTGTGATTGAACAATTTCATTCAATGAAGGAAGGAAGGAGGGAGGGAAGGAAGTTGTGTTTGGTCTTTTTTGGCCCTTTGTTGTGTTAAACAGTAAAGCATGTTCAAGCACCAGTAAAATGTCTTGAAGTGAGTGCAAATAAATACTCTTTGAGAGAAGCAGTCAATCAGTGAAAGTTAAAAGCAGCATGTAAGTATATTTATTTATTGTCTCTCTAGTTTTTAATGCAGTTGTCAATGCTAGGAAACACTTGAGTTGTTTACTGTGTTGAAACATGCTGAAGTGGTGTCTCATGCTGTATCTTGTCAATTTTGTATGCTTGGCTTGGCCCTTTGTTGTGTTAAAGCAGATTTTATTACATCTATTACTAGTCATCCAAGGCTCAACCTCATGACCCTGACAAAGACCTGGATCAACAGCTCCTTTGAATCACATTCACCCACCGTCTTAAAATCCATTTTGTAGTTGTTTATCGACCCCCAGGTCCACTAGGTAACTTCTTGGAGGAGTTAGATGTGTTGCTCTCAACCTTTTCTGAGGATGGTACTCCTCTGGTTATGCTTGAAGACTTCAACATCCACCCAGATCTTGGGTGTCCAAGAAGATTAGACTCTGATTTTGTTCTGTCCACGCTGTATTATTACAATGCTCTCTTGGCAGGTTTTCCAGCCAGTTCAATCAAACCTTTGCAACTAATCCAGAATATGGCTGCAAGATTCGTTTTAAACGAGCTAAAAAGAGGGCATGTCATACCTCTGTTCATCAGTTTGCACAGGCTACCAATAGTCATTCACATAAAATTCAAGGCATTGATGTTTCCCTACAAAACAACCACTGGATAAACTGACCAAACTTTTACCTAAATTCACTACTTTAGGCTTATGTGCCCTGCAAATGAACAGCACATTATAGTGACATCCTGAAGAGCCACAAAATCACTTTTACTGACTTTTGCTTTAACTGTTTCCCCCTGGTGGAATGACCTGCCCAACTTGATCTGAGCAGCTGAGCCTTTAGCCATTTTCAAGAACAGCCAAAAGACACATCTCCTCCATTTATACTTGATCCTCTAACACTAGCGGAGGAGGGGGAGGAGTTAGATGTGTTGCTCTCAACCATTTCTGAGGATGGTAACCCCCTGGTTATGCTTGAAGACTTCAACATCCACCTAGATCTTGGGTGTCCAAACCTGGTTCTAGAGGGCCACTGTACTGCAGAGTTTAGCACCAACTTGCCTCAGCACATCTGCCTGAAAGTTTCTAGCATGCCTGGTAGGACCTTGATTAGCTGATTCTGGTGTGTGTTATTAGGGTTGGAGCTAAACTCTGCAGGACAGTGGACAGAAGTGGCCATTCAAACAAGGCTGCCCTGCTCTCGGGTTGTTGAAGCTCTAAAAAACTGGCAAGAGCGCTTCCAAATCTTCAGTACTTATGTTGCTGGATCTGTCTGCCTTAGACATAGTTAACCACCATATTCTCATGGCAAAGGGCATCTCAGGAACCACACTCCAGTGGTTCAATTCTTACCTCTCAGATAGATTTTTTAAGGTATCTTAGAGGGGTGAGGTGTCAAAGTTGCATCATTCTCTGCTCCATCTACATGGCATCACTGGGTCCTGTCATTCAGAAACATGGCTTTTCAAATCACTTCTATGCTGATGACACTCATCTCTACCTCTTCTTCCATCTTGATGATCTGACAATAGCTGTTCGCATCTCAGCTATAGTCTTGCTGGATGAAGAACGATCACCTTCAACTCAACCTTGCCAGAGAGAACTGCTTGTGGTTTCAGCCAACCCATCACTTCATCACAATTTCTCCATCCAGCTAGGCACATCAACCATAACACCTTTCAGGACAGCTAGGAACATTGGAGTTGTGATTGATGATCAGCTGAATTTCACATACCACATTGTTAGAAGTGCCTGGTCCTGCAGATTTGCCTTATACAACATTATGAAAATCAGGACCTTTTTTTGGAACATGCTACACAACTCCTTGTTCAAGTACTACTGCAATGCTCTCTTGGCAGGCCTTCCAGCCAGTTCAATCAAACCTTTGCAACTAATCCAGAATGTGGCTGCAAGATTAGTTTTTAACGAGCTGAAAAGAGGGTATGTCACACCTCTGTTCATCAATTTGCACAGGCTACCAATAGTCACTCGCATAAAATTCAAGGCATTGATGTTTGCCTACAAATAAACCACTGGCTAAACTTATCAAACTGTTACCTGAATTCACTATTTTAGACTTATGTGCCATGCAAATGAACGGCACATTATAGTGCCATTCAAGTGTAGTACAAATGGTAGCTAAATACATTTTAACACAGAGAATGTTAAAAGCACATTTTAGTTCATATTCATGGTGTCCCTAAATAGCACATTTGAGTACACTTAGATGTTCTTAAGTACTAAAGAATAACTTTTAGTATATTAAGTACACAATTAGTGCATCAAAATAGAGCACTTTAAGTACATTATGGAAGTGCACTTGTTTTTCACCTGGGCATCTATTTAAACTAATGGAAGAGACACATTGTATCTCTAAATTATTTGTGTATTCCTATTTGATGCTGTTCCATCCCAGAATGTCATCAAAATGGAATACAACTTGCTGACTTTTAGGCACTTAATATATGAGAAAAAAGTGGACTTGACTAAAAAATGGCAAAGGACATTTAAAAAACAGTCACACTTGTAAAAAATCCATTTGGAATGAAAACACAGCGCATGTATTATGTTGTAGTATTTAATAATGTCTAAATATAATATATATTCAAATGCAAATAAAATTAATTAATTATGTCTGAAAATATTTCTGAAGCAACTAGTGAATAAACATTTCTAAATGAAGAATACCAGAGGGTTAAAGAAGTAAATGGATAAAAACATGCAAGACTGAACAATTTCAATGAACAAGTTAATGAAGGAGGAAGGAAAGGAATGAGAACAAACAAAAATTGAAATAATAATAATAATAATAATAATAATACTAATCGCTTATCACTTCCTTTTAACATTGTGAAGGTCTCATAAACATAAATCTTTTTAAACAAATGGAAATTGTGTATTTCTACCTAGATGCTGTTCCATCCCATAACCTCATCATCTGCAGAGAGAACCTTCCACTCAAAATACACACATGATGGACTAAAAGGCATTGTAGAGGATTATGATAATATTTAACTAGAACTTGATTTCATAGTTTTCATTGCATCTATTTTGTTTCTATTTTGAGCTTCATTATGTATGTATTAATGTTCAGTGTCAGTTATCACATATTAATGTATCCAGTCGTTTTCTCATGTCAATAAAAAATAAAAGTACTACAATTAACTTGGCTTGCCATTTTTTTAAAGCAAACCCCTATTGGAGGCTACAAGATATTATAAGACCAGGCAGATATGGTAAACTAGGGCAAAAATTTGTGCAAAATCATGTAGTGTATTCCAGCTTTAAGTCAGTCAGTGCAAAAGGTTGTGAATGAATGAAGTCATGGGTTTATAAATGATTCAGTGAATTAATGAATAAGCAATTGTGTAAACATGCAGGTGCATCTTCTTATGGTCAAGCCAACAACTTGAATAATCTGAATAATTTGTAGCCCTATCAAACAGCAGTCACTAAAGTGGGCTAACAACACTCGTATACTGGTCACTGCTAAAATAAAGTCTGACCTTAATAAGCAGATGCAGAGTATTGCCCATGAGCATGTCCTGTAGAAAAGTGCTGTCCTCTGAGGTGTCCATGTGAGATTCCAGCCTATAAAGCAAAGAGGCCAGCAACCTACACACACCTGAAGATGAGAAAAAAAAATGAATATGATAAACAGTCCAATAGTCTCTAATATACAATAAAGTATTCATCTTAATTTTATACTGTACATTTTTTTTAAGTGAGCAAACAGACGTAAATGTAGGACGTTTATGATTTATCTCGTTCATATATCGCCCTCTACTGACAATAAAGGTTTGCAACTCTCACCCTCTGTATTGAAACTGAAATGGGATGCTTAAATGCAGATACAAATATGGCTGCTAATTTTCACAGATCTTAAGCTTAACTTTAGGAGAGGTGCACCAGAATTTAAACTGAGAGATTTCAGATTAGACATCAAATATAAAACTGCTTCAGTTAATCTTCCACAACACATCTGAAACAAAGCCATATAATAACCACATCCAACAGACTCAAGCTTGAAGCCAAAGTATTCATAAGCATCAAACTGTATTCATGACCCTTAACCATCCTGCTCACCTCCTGGTCCAGATGATGGGTTTATCATTATTCAGTGGCTTGATGATGACAGAAGACAGAGGCCCTACTAATGAAGAAACAACCTTTAAATGAAGATTTAATGAAAAAAGATTGGTATTGTAAGACATATTAAGTTCATTACAATACACATAAACCAAAAAACATCTAAATTTAATCGTGCAATTTCAAGTGGTTTCACATATGAGAATGCTTCCACCTAGTGGTAAGTATTTCCCCTCAAGCTTTTTACTGATGTACTTCATTGACATAAACTACCATTCAGAAGTTTGGGGTCAATAACATTTTTTTATTTTAAATAAATGTATTTATTCTACAAGGATGCATTAAAAAGTGCCAAAAAGTGACAGTCAAAACATGTCAGAAAATATTTATATTTCAAATAAATACTGTTTTTGGACATTCTATTCATCAGAGAGTTATGAGAAGGAAGTATCTCCATTTCCAGAAAAATATTAACCAGCACTGTTTTCAACATTGATGAATAATAATAACTTAAGAATAATTTCTGAAGGATCATGATTCATGTGACACTGAAAACTGGAGTAATGGCTGCTGAAAATTCATTACATTTTAAAATATATTCATAAACAAGACAGTTATCTTAAATTGTAATTATATTTCACAGTTTGAGATGAAACTACCCCAAACATTCGAACGGTAATGTATAAGAGTTTAACAGTATTACAACTGAAACAATAAAGCTTGCTCACTTCTTGTAAATATCACACTTGCTGCTATGTTACTGCATTTCCAGTCTCAAAAAGAAATTATTATAATAGTATGCTATTAGCTTACCTGGCCTGCAGAATGAGGTTCCAGTAATGGTCTTGTCTGGTAGGTCACTTCTAAACTCTGCATGAAGAAAAAGAGTGTGGCTCGCTCACAAACTGTCAGGCTGATTGATCATCATCAATAATGACCTAAATAAAACAGGCAAGCAGAAATGCTCAATAAAGCAGCACAGCATTTGATCTCTTTAGCTCCCATATAGCAAAAATAAACCACAGACTTCTGCAACAGTGAAAGAGGCACATAAAAAACAACAACATTTATTTATTAACCTATTTTAAGTAAACAAATAAATATGGCCTTGTAGCAGCATCCAGACCAATTCAAGAAATCAAGTGTCAATCTAGAAAGAAGAGCAAGAAGTTTTCAGTTTTTGGTTAAGAAAGCTGGAGCAAGCCTTATATAAAAAACAAAACAACAACAAAAAACATTTTGCATGCATAATTATTAGGCACGTTGATATTCTGGTTATATTTTTTCCCCAAGCACATTTTACCAATTCCAAACTACATCAATCTTAATAGCTACTATTAAATTTGTTTTAGTCATTTATAAGTGATATGTAATTGTCCATGAAGGCTGGAAGTGAAAATCTCTTTATATTCAGGTGTGCATATTATTAGGTGTGCTTTCTTTTACAGATAAAATGAGCCAAAAAAAGAGATTTAACTCAGACTGAAAAGTAAAATAATAATAATAATAATAATAATAATAAATGCAAATGAGAAGGATGCAGTACTAATGCAATACTAGAATTTGCAAAGTTAAGGCATGACCATTGGACAGTGAAATGCTCACTGGGTCAGCACAGTCAGAAAAAAAACAGGTGAAGAAAAAAAGACACATGTTAACCGGAAAAGAATTAAGAATTAAGGTGAAGAATTAGGTGCAAAACCATCAGGTTTCCAGAAGTATAATGTGTCAGGTTCTCAAAAAAAAAATTTGCTTCAGTAAAAAATCCTAAAAAATGCTGAAGTGTTGTGAAATACATGAAGACTGTTTTTTTTATAGGCCTTATAGACAGATAAGTTGAGAGTGACTCTTGAAAGACCAGCATCACATCCTCTTGTACCTCTCTTTTCAAGAATTTATCTTCCAGAATCTGGCAGTAAGTTTTGTCTGTTTCCTATCCTGAAAAGTCTGTCTTGCAGAGATGGACTAAAATTAACTCCCAAAACTTACTGGCAAATTCTGTAAGACAAATTCTTGAAAGAGTAGTACAAGAGGGTCATTTATTATTATTATTATTCATTTATTTATTTATTTTATTATTATTTTTTTTTTTTACCAAAGCAAAGTCCCTGAGAACCTGATACATTGCACTTCTGAAATGGAAAACAGTGGCGCTGGAGACTTAATGATTCCTGATGGTTTCACGCCTAATTCTTCACTTTAATTCTTAATTCTTTTCCAGTTACTATGTGTTTTTTCTTTCCACCTGTTTTTTCTGACCGTGCTGACCCAATGAGCATATCACTGTCCAATGGTCATGCCTTAACTTTGCAAATTCTATAGTATTGCATTAGTATTGCATCCTTCTCATGGGTATTTAATAACTTTTCAGTCTAAGCTAAATCTCTTTTTTGGCTTATTTTATCTGTAAAAGAAAACATACCTAATAATTATGCACACCTGAATATAAGGAGTTTTTCCACTTCCAGCTTTCATGCACAATTATTTATCACTTATAAATTATTAAATACAAAATTAATAGTAGTTATCAAGATTAGTGTGGTTTGGAATTGGTAAAATGGTGCTTGGGAAAAAAATATATATGTGACAAATAGTTTAGCTAAAATAATATACAGTGCCGCTTTAAAGTTTGTGAACCCTTTAAAATGTTTTATATTCCTGCATAAATATGACCCGAAACATCATCAGATTTTCATATAAGTTCTGAAATTAGACAAGAGAAACCCAATTAAACAAGTGACATAAAAATATTTGCTTTGTCATTTATTTATTGAGAAAAATTATCCAGTGTTACATAACTGTGCAATGCAAAATAATTTTACTTTCAATTTGACCCCCTTTTGCTGCAGTAACTAGAGGTAAAGTTTTTTATAAATGCTGATTAGTCCTGCAGTAACATGTAGGAGTTTTAGCCCATTACTTTTTTTTTTTTTTTTTTTTTTTTTAGTGCAGAAACTGTGTTGATGTTGGTTTTAATTGAACATTTTAATTCGATTAAGGTCTGGACTTTGACTCAACCATTTCAAAACATTGCACTGACTGAAAACGCATCTGCACAGATGGACTCTAATTTCACTTTATGAACTGCTAATCCAAGAGATTCACATACTTTTGCAATGCACAGATATGTAACACTGGATCGTTTTTCTCAATAAATAAATGACACAGAAAATATTTTTCTCTCACTTGTTTGATTGGGTTCTCTTTGTCAACTTTCAGGACTTAAATGAAAATCTGATGTTTTGGGTCATATTTATGCAGAAATATAGAAAATTGTACACAAACTTTCAAACAATCAGTTCAGCAAAGTCTGTACCATATTCTGTCTATTTCGATAAATAAAATAATTTTACTCAATATGTTTATTGAAATGCTCATTTAAAAATTACAGAAATTTTTAATTTAAAAAATAAACTCCTTACACTGCTTGAATGTGATAACATAATTTCATATAGCTTTACACTACCGACAATAAATATGATGTTTTAATATAGGTTATCATATTTTAAAATTCTTTAGAAATATGGTGATTATGTCTAAGGTGGACACTTTATAAATTATGTTAACCATTTGATTCCTACCATTTAATGTCAACAAATGGAAAAGTCAGCTATGCTATTACGTTTTTTTTTTATGCCTTTAGCCCCAACAGGCTGCTTTTTTATCCAAAATATCTTACTTTTACATATTCTTCACTTATTGAAAAACTGTTGATTGAGCTAGCTTACTTGAATAAAATAATAATAATAAAAAAAAAATACTAAGACTCTTGTCTCACAATATAGTTGGAAATTTTAAGAGGTATCACTTTCTACATAAATCTAGCCTACAGCATTTTCGAAAAATTAAATATTAGGCTAGATCAACTTAAAAGTTTAATCAATCAACATTGTGTTGATATGTTGATGTTTAGGAAATAGCTGAGCTGGGTATTGTGCCATCTAGTGGTTAATAGGAAAATAATATTAAATACGCCTTTACCTCGGTATGCTTTCATCCCCCTATCAAAGCGTACTCAGTCAAATTTGCTATCAAACGTTACTCAATTTAATTTAAATTATTAAAATTTTTTCTAGCGTTACCTAAAGGCGATTAGCACCCCAACTGTTACCGTAAGTCTGTGAGCACAGGTTGCAGTCTTCTGCTCGTGCACGTCGCGTGCTGATTGCGAGCCTGGCAGGTCACGAGCACTGGTCTCAGCGCTTTGCTCGTGCACTTGCGGGGCGCAGTCGCGAGCTAAAGAAGAGATGGACCGTCAGCTCTTTCCCGAATAGCGAAGCAGCACTGCAGCAAAGCTACTTTTACAGATATTATAGTGTGTGTTTGCAGGCAGTACCAGTAAAGAGAGCTGTAGTGCAGCAGAACTGCTTCTGTAGTAACACTTCACTTCCACATCATTGCAGCATTAATGGTAATGCATGCAACGAATCCATCCAGACTCAATGATGGGTAAACAGACATTTACCTCCAGTTTACACCCTTCAGCTAATCTTTCAAAGCCTAAACTAAGCGCATATTATGTTCGAAGAAATTGTTTCAAATTAGTTTTTTCCTCTGATAGCGAGTTGTTTTTATTTCTTTACGTTAGCATTGTAGCTTGCTAGCAGAGAGCGTTCCTGACTATATTAACTTTTATGTCTTTCACAGGTGCAATGATCGAAGAGATCCTCAAGCCTACCAGGTACACAGAGAAGTATTTTATCATTGAAAGTAGTCACACATTTTGGAGAGACGGCGAAATTGAGTCAACATTTTATTAGCCGGCTTTAGCATAACACTAGAGCTCACAGGCCTAACGTTAGTTCCTGCTTGCTAACTGAAACTATGATATACATTACACGTCATACTTTGTAGGTAATAACGCTCAGTTATTTGTATTTGGCAAATTACTCTACAGTTTAACTAGCATACTAGCTTATAGAGAAGTGAAGGTGCGAATAGAGAGCTCACATCCCAGCTTGCTAGCTTGTTTTGAAGTCATCTATCCTAATTACAGGATTCACAACAAATCGACAATAGCACATAGTTCTCGTTAACTATTAGGTTTTATCAGATCTAGTAATACATATTATAATGAAAAGACTTGGTGAGCTCAACAAACACTGGTAAGAGTGCAGATCAGCTCTTTCCCTACCTAGTTTCATTATACGTCCTTTTTGAGTTTCTATCAAAAGCCCCATGTTTGCATTCATGTTATTTGTAGTAAAGTAACTTCCAACATTGCATTTAGTGATTTTATAAATCATTTGAACCTGCTTTTCTCCTCAAAAATAAAAGTTCAAGCTCAGTGGTCTTTGTAAACAGGTTGTTTGTAGTCCTCTCATGCATTGTATTTTGCAGTCTGTCAAATATCAGTCAAAGAGTCACTCGTCAAATGACCATCGCCATGACAAGATGCGAGATTCATCTGACTCCACGCCACCAACTAAAATGCTGCGGCGATCAGACAGTCCAGACAACAAGCACAGTGATGGAACGGGGCACAGCCAAACGAAAGCACTCCACGTTCACCGGACCCGTGAGAGGGACAGCGGTAAGAACATGAGTGAGAAGGGGTACAACATGCATATGGTTGCATGTTCCCCCTAATTTCTCAGAACCCCAAAATCCTATGGAGTGGGGTGAATGGACAAACATTATTTACAGTGTTAAATACTTATGAGCTTGTGATTACCTTCTAAACAGTGTCATTACAGGATATATTCATGTATTTATGTGTGGCTAATAAGGGCATTAGAATTAAGGATGCACTGACCAGTGGTCAACTATATTTAGTTTATACTTTTGTTTAAGCATAATTAGTAACACAAATTTGGTGCTAATAAATAATGTGAAGTTATCTCAGCACTGTTCTGATGATGACTAAAATTTGTCAGATTTGTCACAAGCTAGAACTGTGACAAGTGATTCTGAGTTTGACAGAACTGTTTGTATTGATGCTTTATGCATTATGTATGTTTAGTTGGTATGGTTTGGTTTACAGGTATTTTAATATTTGTTTGTTTAATATACTAGGGCTACATACATATTAAATTAGCAAAATTCTGCCTGATTTCTATAAACCAGTAATTATTTTCATGTTATTATTGTAGTGTTCTGTCTAAATTAAAAAATATTTGTAACTTAAATCAATAATTTAACTTTTGTTTTAATTTATTTGTATTTTTTAAATTATTTAAAATAATTTTACGTCAATTTCATCATCACAGTAGTAGTAGTAGTATGCAATGTAATTTGTGAAATGAATAATTTAGAGATTTGCTACCTTTAAACCATGTTAACAGGTAATTAATTGCATAATAATCAACCAATAACTAACATGATACATTGCTTTGTTAATCCCTGCTTTGCAGTCTTGCAATTTAGAATTATGTGTAGTTAATGTAGTTACTATTGAAAATGTACATGTTATAAACCAAAACCACCATTTGGAAGTTAGGATTATACAGTAAAGCTAAAATCCATCTTAAAGTTTAAAATTATTGTGAGAAAATTGATTGATATTGATAATTTATGGAACAGATTTAATCGCTAGATTCTATTAAATCAAGCAGTATTAAAACGCAGGATGCTCTCTTGTGCTCCCTTCATACTGTTTTACTTCCTGTTATTGCCACAGCCATGAGGCTGCAGCAGGTGCACAGTAGTATTTATCTATTCATCTCAACTTGTCAGAGGCCTCAAAGCATTGGTCTTTTCTCAATTAGTTTGTGTTGTGCATGTTTATACCATACTTTTAATTCTGATATTTTCAGATATCTGCTGTATTTTCAGTCTTGGTGATATCGCATACAAAATATTCTAGTAAGAATTAACTTTTTTTTTTTTTTTTTTTCTCTCAACTGGGGAAATATGTTAAAAAACAAGCCTGAACAGTTGTATGTAGGGCCATACAATAAGGACGTAAGTGGAAACTTCAGCTCATTCTGTCATGAGGCCATGTTTCCACCGCTCAGCCACAGGACTGTCAGCTCAAGTCTATAAACTAGCAGTTCAGTGTGTTAAATGAAAATCCAGAATACTGTTTTGTTTCAATGAATTATATTATGCAAATGTCTTCAGAATTTCACATGCATGGTAGTTTGTTTCTGATTATCTCATTTTTGTTTCAGGTGTCAGTTCTTCTCCACAAGAAAACTCCCATCATGCATCCAGTTCTCACACTCATCCAAACAGAACTTCAGAGGTGGTAAGTTGATTAGTCAGTGGGTTGTCGGAAAAACTAGCCTGTGTTATGGAAGCCTGCGTTATTAGGCTGATTTTAGGCTATGTCTAATAGATAAAGAGCAGATACATTTATTAACCAAATAAGAATGTTCACCGCAGCGTTACAGTAGAGTTTACAGATATTCAACAAACACGTTAAACAAAAACTATGTATCTTTATATGTAGTGCTGCAACACATTTTATTTTTAGTATTAGATTGAGAAAAAATAAAAATAAAAAAATAAATAGGCAGGGATATAATGATATTATCCATATTGTGGTATCACAATAGCAACAAGTGTCTTGATATTAACAGGGTCACATGATAGTAAATGCAGTGAACTCTGTGAGCGTAGCTCATGTTTTGGAATGCAGCGGGCACCAGTTATGCTTTATTTTCGTGGCAGATGATTACAGCATTTCACTAGATTTGTAGTGAGACACATTTTTGTAAGCCTGTATTTACTGAAACTAGAGTTTTCCTTCAAAATAAAAGCTTTAATGCCTTCCCCATCAAAATAAAATCGTATGAATTGCTGACAGCTAGCGGTTTCTGACGTCCTAATTCAAAATATCTCTTTCAAGTGTAGACATTTTGTAAGAAGTACTGTACTTTCCCTACAGTAGTGTAAAGCAAAAATAACATAAATATGAAATATAAATTTTCATGTATTTTACAGTGCAATTGTTTTACAATATATGGCTATTACTGTCAGTGTGAATGTAATTTAGACTGAGACAGTATACCACAAATAAAAAGAGGGTTGAGCCCCCTTTAAAGTTCAGGAACAAGTCAATTCAGTGACTTTTTTTCTGACTTAAGTTTTCTTAGTTATGAACTCTCAAAGTGCATTGGATAGAATAATTTAACTGTAAAATGTACAAAATTTAATTTTTTACCCCCATGTCTTATGCTGCTGAGGTGCTTTCTCTTAAAGTCCCCCTGTAGTGAAAATCAAGTTTTTTTATGTTTATTTGTCTATATGGTGCTGCAAGACAAACCATGTGCCAATCCATTAATCAACAGCATTGCTAAGTATTTTCTCCTTAAATCTGCAAAGGCTGTCCCAGAATTGCAGTTTGAAAGAGCCCCTTTTTGTTACGCCACAAAATAAAACAACCAGTCACATTAAGGGATCCTGTTATTTGCATATCATTAACACTGCTGCAAGCAGTGGCTCTAGTGAGAAGGCAGCCAGGTTAATCCGGTAGTTTTTTTTGGTGGATGTTTCGCTAACTGTTTATATTTTTCACTATTTTCATGCCAGCGTGTGCTGTAACCGCTTATTTATCGGTATTAAGAACCGCTACTACAAGGTACATTATCCATACTATTTAAACATACGAGTGATCAAAAGTTCAGAGACTATACCAATGATAAACAATGGAAAAGAGACATTAGTCTGTTTGTGTAATGATGCAGTATAGCGCTCCTGACAGCTCTTGTAAAAACCGTGAAGTGAAAGTGAAAGCCGTCTTACTTTAAACCTGTTTTTCTCAAAACTCCATTCCTGGAAATCATAGCTATCAGACAATTTCAGAAAGCCATAAGTCATAAGCTACGGACAAAATAAAAATAGTTTTGAAAAGGGCTTGAACCCAGCTTTCATATGGTATCAAAGTCTAAAAGTTCAGATGCAAAACCAGCTAAAAGCCATCTCGGTCAAAAATGAGATGATACTGAGTGAATGCTCTCGACACATATTATATCAAATACTTTTACTTCAAACTCCTACCTCCTGCCCAGTATTTTCCGTTTTCCTCCAAAGAGTTTGCAAACTCAAGATTGTATATATGTAAGCTATGCAATGTGTAAAGAGGATTAAAATATAATTATTCAAAAATTTGCCCACCATAAGTAAAACAAAATCACAGACTTAAAGGAACACTCCACTTTTTTTGCAAATAGGCCCATTTTCCAACTACCCCAGAGTTAAACAGATGAGTTTTACCATTTTCGAATCCATTCAGCCGATCTCTGGTTCTCCCGGTTGCGCTTTTAGCATAGCTTAGCATAAATCATTGAATCGGATTAGACCATTAGCATCGCGCTCAAAAATGACCAAAGACTTTTCATATTTTTCCTATTTAAATATTGGCTCTTCTGTAGTCACATCGTGTACTAAGACCGGCAGAAAAATAAAAGTTGCGATTTTCTAGGCTGATATGACTAGGAACTATACTCTGGTTCCGGCGTAATAATCAAGAAAATTTGCTGCCGTACTATGGGTGCACAGGCGCAATTTTTTTGGAGCGTGTCTAAAAAAGTGCTGTTTTGGTGTGGATCAGATGTAATGCAAATGAGCTGCATATTCCCACCCTGTCCCCAGAAGAGGGTATAGCATATACATCTCTGCTTTGCATACCTACAGAAATAAACAGACGGTAGAAGCAATATGACTGAAAGCCAGTGTTCAGCCGTACATATGGCCAGCTAAACACACAGAAAATTGGACAAAACAGTGCAATGTTACAAGAGCTTCCACCACGCTGACCGGTTGTTTAGATATAACTGTTAGTTACAATTTAGAGCTGTTGCTTATTTTGTGACTAACTCCCTCGCTGATCCAAATACATTAATAAAATATTGCAGTGTATATTTTAGTTTGTGAGACTTGTATCAGTCTTTTTGCTGGTTGATCAGTTAGTATGACAATGTATAAGTAAATATACTCATTCATAGCAGAGTTTTGTAATGAAAAAATAATAAATGGTATTCAAATATTATTTGTCATTGGTAAACCATAAGATCCAACTGTAGGGTTGAATTGACAATACGTGATATTGAAAGCACTGTTGCTAAAAAAAAAGAAAAAAGAGAAGAAAATAGAAAAAAAGAAAAACTGAATAAGTCGACCACAGTAATAAATCATGCTGACTCATCCCTATCCCTAATGTTCTCTCAGATGACAGATTTCCCTGCTCTCTTCTTTTTGATATGTCTGCATATTTCCTTTCTCTTCCAGCCCCGTGAGCCAGCGGATGATTGGTCAGAACATATCAGTTCATCTGGCAAGAAGTACTACTATAACTGTAGGACAGAGGTCTCTCAGTGGGAGAAACCTAAAGAATGGCTGGAGAGGTGAGTTGCTTTAGATCTTCTGTAACTGCCTCTCTTCCTCCTTAACCATAAACTGACACTAGACTTCCTGTTTGAGCAGAGAACAAAGGCAGAGAGAAGGTGCCAAGACTATGGTTAACAGCTTTCCCAAAGACAGAGACTACAGACAAGAGGCGATGCAGGCCAGTGCCACAAGTGCCCTCAGTAGTACAAGTAAGTAGCAGAAGCGCATTTCTTTGGTTCCTAGGAGTGGTATCACGCTGATGGTTTCAGTGGTTCTTAACACATTTATCTTGTTTTTCCCCAATCTCTTTTATTCTTCCAGAATCTACTTTAGCGGAGAAGCCATTATCAAACTCTGGTTATTCTCAGTCTTTGTCCATAAACCCCTCTAGCATGTCCAGCTCCTCTTCATCCTCCACAGTGCCTGTGTCTCCTGCCCTGCAAGCTTCAGCCTCCACTTTGCTCCAGGACCCAGCTCTCCTTCGACAGCTGCTGCCTGCACTCCAGGCCACCCTGCAGATGAACCATGGCAATGTAGACATGGGCAAAATCAATGAAGGTAATGGCTATGCTGTGTTTCCCACAGGATTTTGTGAGACTGCAGGGGTGGGCTGTATAGTGAAGTCTCGTAAGAAAGTTTTGTACATTTAGAAGTTAATGCATCAGTTTGGTGCACTTTGAGAGATACAACCTATTTTCAGTGTCCAAATTCAGTAGAGTAAATTGCATTGAATTGTACCTGGACTTTAAAATGGACTAAAACCTTTTTTAGTTGTGAAAGTGTCTCCGTCTACATTGCATTCGCATTGTTTTAGGAGGTCAAACTATTGGGCTATAATAGAATATACAGTCAAACCACAATTTATTCAGACACTTTCAACATTTCCCACATTATCTAGATTGAGTTCTTGTCATATTTTATTACCATTTTCTAAACTATAGCAAATACACTGATCATGTCAGATAATTTTGATAGAGAGGTATGTAATGTAGGGTCCCCACGGGTCATGGAATTTCTGGAATATCATGGAATTTTAAAAGGTCTATTCCAGTCATTGAAAGTCAGGGAATTTAATATTTTTTTGGTCCAAGTCATGGAATATCAAGGATTTTTGTTTCTTACTTTAAATTTTAGTTTCCATTTATCAAAATGTAATTTTTCTATACAGTTTTTTTTTTTTTTTTTTTTACACGTTTTGCCTATTTTTATGGTTAGGTTATTTTTCAGTGCCATTTTATTCCCTTCCCGCACGTCAACTGGCAATCACTTTAGTCAAATCCAGTCACCAGGCTGTACCTGATAACTAAGGCAAACATGCCAGGAAAATATACATTTCAAGAGCTTTGCCTACAAAATGACCACTTCAAAGACTGGGTGTGAAAAGCAAAAAAAATGATGAACTTGATGAACTTGAACTTGAGTGTTTAACCCATGAAATCATAAAAAACATAAATTCATTTCTGTAGAAATACTACAGAAAAGCCAGTTTCCACCACTAAATAATAAAAAAAAAAGGTTATTGCAACTTCTCACAATTCTGACTTATTTTCTCAGAGTTGTAAGATATAAACTCGCAATTCTGAGAAACAAAGTCAGAATTGTGAGATAAAAAGTCGCAATTGCGAGTTATAAAGTCAGAATTGCATGATATAAACTCTCAATTGAGAGTTAAGTCAGAATTGTGATATAAACTCGCAATTCTGTGAACATCAGTATTTTTACTCCTCAGAAATGAATATATATCTCACAATTCTGAGAAAAAAATTGCGAGTTTTATCTCTTATTTAGTGGCAAAAACGGGCTTCCATAGTTTTGTACTAAAAACGTCTGTAAGCGAGTAAATAAAGCTTGCAAATGGATGGATCTGTTCATTATAGGTCATGGAAATTTAGCTTTTTAGTCAGTGAATAGTCAGGGAATTTGACATTTGGCTTAGAGTGGGAACCCTGGTAGTGGATTACAATCAACCAAAAATTCAAACAACTGTTAGTATGACAATATTTACCCAACTATCAATACTTTGTTGACCAATTACCAATGCCAAATTTAGCTCTGCCTATGGTGTAAAAAGGTCGCAAACATGGTCAGGTCAAAGTGTCTGAATAATTTTTGCTCCCAATTTTTTATCAGTTTTACTGGTAGTCCACTGTATGAAGAATTGTTGGGTATAATATGTCACAGTTTACTTTTTTTTGCTATCGTCACTTACATGAATTAACTATAGTGTCCTGCACCCACAAGTAAAAAAAATATATATCAAAAAACGTATCTGGTGTCTGAATCATTTTTGGTTTGACTGTTGGTCACTTACGATGTACATTTGGAAATACATCATGCACTTTTTATTTATTGTTATTATTTTACATACGGATGCACACTCCTATAAAATCGCCCCAATCATTCTTGTCTTCTTGCTCCTCTTGAAACAAACTTTTCTGTGTGCATTTGTTTAAAGTTAAAAGATCAGATCTTGTTCATTTTTTCCAGTCTTGTAACTTTTTGTGCTGCTTACACTGTCATTTTTCTGTGTAATTTCCTTTTGAACATGTGATTCAAGCACAAATTATACAGAGGTAGGGCTGGGTACAGATTTTTTCAAATTCAGTTCTCATTCACTAACTCCAGATTCCTTTAGTTTATATCAATTCAGTTCGATCTTATTCATTAAGGTATATAAATGTATGTATGGCAAAAGATCAGTCTTGAGATTTTGAGAATCAGTATTTGCTCAAATGATGAGTAATTTTAAAGGAAAATCAGTATTACTCTACTTTATGTATGGAGGAAGAGTATAGTGCGATCAGAGATGCTCCCTAGATTAGTGATTGACTGTGTTTTTTTTTTTATTTTTTTATTTTAGCCGATTATCTTAGAGACCAGGGTGGGCGATATAAAGCAGATACATATACTATTTAATTAAAAATATTAAAGACGCATGCATAACAATTGCTAAAATGAAATTATTTTGCGTATTTAACAAAGTTAGAAATAATTTAAAAATGAATAATATTAATTTAATGTAAGAAAGAAAGAAAAAAACAAGGGTAAAGTCACACTTCTTGATTCTTTTACGCTTTTATTGGCTAAGCGGAAAGACCTGCCAATGCCGACTGGCCAATGCCGATAATATAAAAAATTCTAATATATTGTAATAAATCCTATATATTGGTCTTGCATCATTTGATCACTTCGCTAGACCGTTCATTTTGTAAATTGATTTGTGTTTTCTTTTGAGTTGTCTTCGCTAGTTTAATGATTTCAAGCACTTTTTAACTAGTGGGATGTTGTCATAAACTCAATTAGTGTTGTCATCATTTATGAATGCATTCTATCAACCTGTGACATGATTTGTTGTGTTCTTTCAAAGCAAATGATAAAAATCTATTCAAATGCTTCTGTAGCAGCTAATACTTACAGTTAGGCCTTCATCCAGATAGCTAAAATGTTGTGCTTTAGCTGTTTTGCCACCTTGACAACTGCTTTTGGCAAAATATGTGGCATCTTCTCTCCACATGGTGAAAATACTGTAAACCCACAAGGCTTGATGTTCACCGATAGTGCCTTTTTCAGATTGCTTTCAGTGTGTAGGACGTCTTTGACTGTATGTGTGTCTTTTTCTGTCTTTGTCTTCCTCCAAGTCCTCACAGCCGCTGTCACACAAGCTTCCTTACAGTCTATGCTTCATAAGCTTCTCACTGCCGGACCGTCCGCTTTCAACGTCACTACTCTGCTTTCCCAAGCTGCTCAGCTTTCCACACAAGGTACGGCTGAAGTCCCAGTCACTTCACACCTCTCCTAACTGATGTTGTGCTGCAGAGCAACTAATCCACATATTTTTAATACAATAGAATGTGTATTTTACAATACTTTGTTATACCGGTGTTTTAGGTATGTTTACCTTTCATAGACACACAAGGCTATGGACACAAACATGCTGAATAATTCTCAATAGGTTAAGCCACACTTTATTTTACACAGGGAAACTCAGACTTTAGTATATTGCTATATTTGTATTGTTGTAAATAAGTGGCATATATAATTTCTATAACTCTGTTTCTAATGAACAGCTCAACAGTCCGGTCAGTCACCTATGTCATTAGCATCAGATGCCTCTTCACCGAGGTCATACGTGTCTCCTAGAGTCAGCACACCTCAGACCAATGCTGTCTCTAAACCCCTGCTCAGCTCTGCATCTCTCTCTTCACAACCAAAGGTCAGTAGCAATTAGTAGTTTATTTCCTAAACATCTCCATTACAGAAAGTGTTTTAGTTTAGGGCTGTAACTAATGATTATTTTAATAATCGATTAATCTGTCGATTATTTTTTTTGATTAATCGATGAATCGGATAAAAACCAAAAAACAAGAAAAGCATTAATTTCCAACCCTTTATTCAAAAACAGAACTAAAATCTTTAGAAAGTGCACAAACATGTTGCTCCTTGGACATCCCTGAGCTGTTATAATAATAATAATAATAATAAAATAAAATAAAAATGGACTAACACAAAAAACATACACCTGTATGCTTTCTATATCTGCTACTTTTTTAAAAAAAAAAAATAAAGTGCCACCTGAGCTGCCAGAACAATAAATAATTTATAAAAAATAAAGAACAATACAAATCAGAAAATTTAACAGGATTTGTTTGAATGTCAGAACTTGTTCTCTACACTACACTGCAGACACACACTCGCAGACGCACACTAGAGCTGCAACTAATGATTATTTTTATTGTCGACTAATCTATCGATTATTTTTCAATTAATCTATTTATTATTTTCTTACCAGTTGATAAATTCTTTAGTTAAATTCTCAATAAAAATAACAGTAACTTCTATTATTAATCTTTTAATATTTTATTCAAAGGTTTTCTCATAATTAATACTTAAAAACATAATAACAACAAAGAAAGAAAAATAATAACAATAAAGAAAAATAATGCCAAGAGAGAAAGAGAAATAATAAGAACAATAAATAAATAATATAATAAAATAATATATAAATAATAAAAAAATAAAAATGAAAGAAAGGAAATAAAATGAGAAAAGAGAGAGCAAATTAATAACAGTAAATGACTAATAAAAAAAGAGAAGAAATGAGAGAAATTAAGCAAGAAAGAAATAATAATAACAGAAAGAAAGAAAGAAAGAAAGAAAGAAAGAAAGAAAGAAATGGCAGTGATAAAATACAATCAATAGAAATGCACATTATGGCTGCATTTACAGTTACTTTTGGGACTGACAGCAGTTGCTCACAGGTGAGAGACTTGCTTTTCTTATTCAGCAGATTAAAACATTAAATACATATCTGTAACTTTGGCGTCTATACGCTACGCGATGGGTAGGATTAGGTCATTTTTGTTTTTATTTGGCGTACTATACACATTTTCTTGAGACCAGGCTCGAATGAACAGCTAAAGTCACTCACAACCGCATTCAGGAGACTAGTCAGAATCAAAAAATGGCGTCATAACACCGGGATGTTTTATCACAGCTGACAGCCCGTTTTAAATGAGTCCAGTCGAGTCCTGTCCAATCCACCACACAGTTAAACAACTAACAATGACTTTAAATGCTTTGTTATCGAGTGCAGACAAGTGCGCTTGGAGCGCGCGTCTCAGAGCTCGTGCAATCGCACCCGCGGCACTGACGGCGCAGCAGCAGCTCGCAGTGAACGTTAAGATGAACGCCAGTCATTTCTCCTTCTCCGTCTCTGTGGGTGAATTAAACCCGTCATGATTATGTAGGCATCTCAATGCCTCGTGCTGTTCCGTTCATTCAGCGCAGTGCTGACAACAACTTCACAACTTGTGAATCCTGACAGGCGTCAGTTCGGCTATATAACGTAATATGCGGTTCTGACAGCGTATCTTATAATAATAAACTGCTCTATGAACGCAACTCTGTGAAGCGCTGTTGCCATACTAGCCTTTACCTTGTACTTTACAGCATTGTTTTGTGTTAAGCATGACAGAAAAACAGTCTTAAGTAGGGATAACTGCAGGCTCGTATAATGGGCGTGGCTAAAGGTGCGACGCGTCGACGCATTCCATGCTAATCGACGTATTTTCATAATCGACGTAATCGATGACGTCGACGGATCGTTGCAGCTCTATTTTAGTTTTAACATAAAACCATGTGGCATATACAAACTGAATATGCTACACCTGGAACTGTGTTAAACTCGATCTGTGGAGGAAATGGAGAAAAAAAAAGCCTTAGGAGAAACCAGGCTGAGTTGTTGGGCCTGTTCACCTTTGGCCAAACAAAACCAGCATGGTCTGATCTTTAATTCCAGGCTGCAACACAAGTCAGACTGTATGAAGAACTTGTCTTGGTTCTCGTGGCCTTGTCCCGATGACTGTCTAGTTGATGAGGTCTTCGCAGGGGATGGAGTGTAACAATTCACTCATTTTCTCATTGCATTGATTACAAAACCTGACAGTGCATATGCATTGTTCTTAACATGGATTTTTTAATCATGAATCGTCGATTTTGGCCAGTAATCAATTTAAACCACTAAAAAAAAATTAATTGCGATTTCTATAGCGATTCAGTGCTTTAAAATATTACACATTGCATTACAACAAGCACAAATTATTAGAGACCTTGAACAGCGTTGTTTGTTTCCTCACATCACTCCTTCACGTGACACGTTTTTTGAGGCTTGAGCAGCCAGTGTGTGATCTCTCCTTAATACCATTGACATTACCTGAGCAGTTGGAAGCTAAAGTAGTGTAAGTGTCTAAAAGCATACGCACAATTCCATTGAATGTAATTGTGTGATGTTATTAACTTGGTCGTTAAACCGAAAGTAAGAAGGAAACGGTTAAAATAACCACAGCATTAACAGTCAGCAACCTTAAAATTAGAGCGCAAAGTTTATCTGTCGCGTTTGTTAGTAGTCACTAATCATCGTTCGCCGATATAAAGTAGTTTAAATGATGTAGCATTTTATTTTATCAAAAATGTTATCAAAATGCCATACTTGCCTGTTTTAAATCTTGGCTAACATGGGCTAATGAAAAATAGAAGAAAAGTAAATATACTAAAATGTATTTGTAACATTTATTTCGTGCTAAGTATACTACAAATAAATGTACATGTTTATGTTCTTAATAAAAAATACCTTCCAATTGTACTTTTAGTAGCCTATACTAAACTGGCATGAAGTGTGATAAATTGGAAGTATAGTGCTGAAGTCCAACTAAAGATGAATGTATATGTATATATGATTGTGCTAAAATGGAACTGTTGCAAGAATATTTCAGGTACACTTTAAATATCTTGCATATAGAGACCTATTTTATTTAAAGATAATACAATCCTCAGCAATAGTGACATTTAAATTTTAGGCTTAATATTAAGAAATGTGCATTGTGCACATGTAGTACTTGAAATAAAGTTTAATTATATTTTTTTTATATCAAAGTCTCGAGAGATATAACAGAAAATATGTTAATAGATTTGAATTACACTTAGTTTTAAATAACTGTTTTTTAAAATATATTACTTTTCACTAGGGTAAATTTCTACATATGCTGTATGTCATGCCATAGCATAATTAAACTAACATCTAAAAGTGGACAAAAATGTTTTTTTTTTTTTGTTTTTTTTTGGTTTGTTTGTCTGACTCCATAAGGCTAAAAGTGTCATTTACCACCTGACTAAGCATATAAAGAATTTAGGGGAAGCATTTTATAAATCCTGTGAATAGACTTAAAGAATGCAGAATCAAATCGTTAATCAAATCTAATTTCATCGTGAATAGTCTTGAATCAAAACGTTCTGAATTTGCAAAAATCGTTCTTGAATCGAATCGATACCCTATGATTTGGGAATCTAATCGATTCACTGTTTACACAAAGATTCATTGCCCTAGTTTCTAAGGCTTATCTAGTTGACATGGTCTTCGTTGACATTCAGGGCTGTAGAGGGTGTCTCTAGGTGCTGATCCACCATCCGGTCTGAAAAACAGAATAGACCTGGGTGACTACAGTATCTTTGGAATAAGAATGAAACAAACTATTAGCTTAGATGCCAGTCTTGTTACGGTGTGACAAGTACATTAATTGTTATGGGAAATGTTTGTGGTTCCAGTTGACCTACTTAAAGGATTAGTTCACTTCCAGAACAAAAATTTACAGATAATGTACTCGCCCCCTTGTCATCTAAGATGTTCATGTCTTTCTTTCTTCAGTCGTAAAGAAATTATGATTTTTGAGGAAAACATTTCAGCATTTCGCTAGATAAGACCATCATTTCCTTGGCTGGGATCGTTTAGAGCCCTTTGAAGCTGGATTTAAACTGCATTTTGGAATTTCAAACTAAATACACAATAGAACAATAGAAATTCATTATATAGAAAGAAATCCTGAAATGTTTTCTTCAAAAATCATAATTTCTTTACCACTGAAGAAAGACAGACATGAACATCTTGGTTGACAAGGGGGTGAGTACATTTATCTGTAAATTTTTGTTCTGAAAGTGAACTAATTCTGTAATGCAACCTGCAAGATTTGAATTATAGGAATGTTATAGTGTGGTATTTGTATACCAGGTTAAAGTGATGGCTCTAGATTTAAGAAGACAGAGTGTGTCTGCCTCCTGAATAACGTTTGGTAGACTATTCCAGAATTTGGGCACTAAATAGCAAAAGGATCTACCACCCACAGTTGATTTTGATATTCTAGGTAGTTTTGAGACTGCAGCAGACTTGAAGGACTATAATGTGATTAGAACTTACTCATGTACTGAAATGCTAAACCATTTTATTTGCATTGAAGTTTCAAAATACTTTTTGGGACTGCTTTGTTTGTATTATGTCTCAACACACTTTTGAATGTTGTACTGATCAATGCAGGTATTTTTGCCATTATTTAATTTACATTAATATTCAAACTTTTCTTTTACTTGAAGGTCAGTGCATCAATTCAGAGACAAGGATCAACATCCCAGCAGTCTGGCAACTCTGACAAACCTCTGGAATTTAGTGATCCCCGTCTTCACAGGCAAATGTACGCATCTCTCAGTAGGAAATTTTGGTTTGTCTGTTGGTAATGTAAAAGCAGCCTATCAGATGTTCTCCTACAGCACCATCTACCTGTTCAGTGTTGAAATGCAACCAAGTTTGGAGAGTGCTGATAATCTGTTTCAGTTCCCTTTGACTTATATAACTGACTTTAATTTGAAATGTGTGGTGACAGTTTTCATTGTTGGGTAGACTATCACTTTAATACAAGTTTATTATTATTAGCATATGCTTATTGTTATTTTTAGTAGTAGTAAATTAAACATGTAACTATTTAAATTCTCTCTCTTTTTTTTTTTTTTTTTTAAATAATGAATGTTTCACTTTTTTTAATAGCAGTCAAGAGGGCTTGTCAGGCTCTAATGGCAGTGCGGGTATCAACATTCCCGCCTCAGGCAGCACCTCCCGAACCCAAAGCACTTTCACTCCTTCTCTAGCATTGCACTTTGATGAAAATCTCATCAAGCATGTTCAAGGCTGGCCTGCAGAACATGTGGAGAAGCAGGTATGAGCATTCCTTTTGTTTCTTCAACTGTTCATTGATCTTCTAAAGATCAGACATCAGTTTACTTAACTTTTGAAACAGGCTTCATACACAGTGCTTAAAGTGCTTGAAGTACTTAAATTTGACAAGGCTTGGAAAATCCTTGAAAATAGCAATATTCCTGAAGAGGTACTTGAAAAGTGCTTGAATTATTGAAAGACAATGTATCTATGAAATAAGTGTTTAATTTTTTTTTTTCAATAAGCACATATCTTTTCACGCAATTCAAAACATCACACCTTATTTCAGTTGATGTCATAAAAATAGCAAACTAAGCCAGCCGTAGTACTGACGATGTTGTGTAAACATGGCTAAAGATGTGAAAAGAGGAATAGATTAACCAAATCAGTTGAGTGAGTCATTTATGCTGGAACCACTCTGATTGATTCAAACTCATGACGTCGATCATTAATTTCAAGCAAATCACTAGCAAAAACCAGATCAAATTAAAAAAAGCCATGTATTTTGAAACGGGTGAAACTGAGCTTTTTGAAACTCGCAATAATTTAAACCATTGTGTTGCAAAATGATTGACTAGTGAATCATTTGATTCTTCAAACTTCAGAGAGGGTTTGGAAATCATTTGACTTGGATCGGGATGTAAAATTGAGTAAAAAGATTCACAAACTAGTTCTGATCTAAATGAAATGATTTACGATACACGCTCCAAAATCCTGATCTAAATGAAATGATTTGTAATACGCAACGTTTCGATGTAAGTCAAATGATTTGCGTTTTGCGCTCCGAGTCATGATCTGAAATGATGGTACGTGAATGATTATTCAGATTGGGATTCAGAGTGTGGATTGCAAGCCTTTGATTTAGATCGGAACTTTAGAGTGGTTTTGCAAATCTTTTGCTTTAGATCGGAACTTCAGGGTGTGGATTGCAAATCATTAGACAGGGTTCCCAAGGGTCCTTGAAATCTTTGAAAGTTTGTGCATCTGAAAAAAAAAAAAATTCAAGGCCCTGGAAAGTTTTAGAAGTGCTTGAATTTATTTTATGCAAGAAGTTTTCTTAAAAAAAATTCCATATTTTTCGGTCCTTCGGTCCGCTAATGCGTTATCTTGCCAACACTTTGTGGCCTATGCATACTAGCTCGCTTGATTTACGTTAGTTACACACATTTACTTATGTTAATTGTTTCCCATGTGAGGTACTTTGTGTTGTACATTGCCATGACTATTACGATGGTACCTCAACATTTCACAGACACAATGTAAAACACTGAAAAAGTAGGCTGTGAGGTTCGAATAACATGCTTTTTTGCATAGTCGTTTTGACACATGAAAACTGTAACAATGTATCTTACAAGGTAACACAATGTAACCTTGCTCTCACTTGCTACACATTAAGTCTTTGAATTTGAGGGTATTAGACCTAGAAAGTCCTTGAACGGTCCTTGAATTTAAATTAACCAGGGTGTGGGAACCCTGATTAAGATTGTGACTTTGGAGCGTGTATGGTGAATCAGTGATTTCATTCTTCATTTCATCTTTTTTTCTGATTTATTTTTACTTAAACAGTAGCAAACATCAAACCATTAAGGCAGTACAATTATGAAAACAAAAGAACGAAAAAAGAGAAAGTATAGACAAATAGAAGACCCTTAAGAAAACTAACAGTGGTTTTACTGTAGTAAAAGTGGCGTATACTTCATAATACTTTAGTAGTGATATTTTGCATATGCTTCACTTTATTTTTGCCTTTTTTTTTTGTTAGTATATTTTATCTATTTACCTTTTTTTTTTTTTTTTTTTTTTTTTTAAAGTAAAGACATTGTTTGATAAGTGAGATCTCGGAAGTCCTTGAAAATTAAAAGTAGTGCTTAAAAAGTTTTTGAAAGTCCTTTTGAAATTCTCTTTCACTTTATCTTAAATTCTTGTCACCCAGGTGTCACGGTTACGTGAGGATATCCACAATATGGGAACCCTCTACATGTCAGAGATCTGCACCGAACTTAAGAACCTTCGCTCTTTAGTGCGAGTATGTGAAATCCAGGCCACATTGAGAGAGCAAAGGTTTGTAACACTGATTTGGATTCAATTATCAAATATATATCATTACATTTTTAATTGTCATGTTTTTTTAAATCTTTTTTTTTTCCACACAGGATTCTGTTTCTGAGACAGCAGATCAAAGAACTTGACAAACTGAAAAATCAGAATTCCTTCATGGTTTGAGAGGTGGCTGTGGAGCTCATGGCAGTCTTTCTCCAAACACGTCCAGCCCCTGGTTGTTTGGACCCCTGCTCTCAGCCCGAGCTCTCAGTTTCGCAGTCGAACCTTAGGCTGCAATGCCTGTAACGGGACGGAGAGAAAGGAAGCTTACAAAAGTGCTTATCAAGGCAACACAAGGCCCTGAAATCATAATTAATTTCACTATCCTTTGATGTACATCGCTTCTTTATTCTCAGACCCACAGGTGATTAGAGAGAGATTCAGAGAGCGCTCTCCAACCCAGACTAACCTTTGAGGAATCATGCAGTGGATCTGCTGATTCATGTGCTGGTTTTTCAGGGTTATGCCTGTGTTAACGGATCATAAAGTTCACTGTCACACTGGAAGCTTAATATCCCCTTGTCCTCCAGTGACTGACAGTGATTATGAATGATGTCAGAAGGGCTATCTGCGCACAAGGACGCTTCCAGCTGCGCTGGCATTTATCAAAGTGACCAACTAAAATAAACCCAGTATACTTCTGAGTGCTCATTCTCAAAAGTTAGGCATAACTAGCTGATTCTCTGACCCCTCAGAAGGTTTATATAAGATGCATAAGTGATCTTCCTTAATTCACAGCAGAAAAACAAAAGGGTGCTAAAGATTTCTGAATTGGTGACGTGGCACTTAAACGCTTTTGCCGAAGCGGTAGACGCACATTTTCTGAGTTTCTGACCCTGATGTAAGGGTTGTCACTTTCTGCCTTCGATGTTTCTGGTTCTTTGCAGTGCTGTTACACATCTAACAGAGATTACTTTTCATGCTGCACCCCAGCACTGTTTGACTCTTTTTGTATTAATGTTGTTTTGATTTGTTTGTATTTGCTCAGTTGTTCTTTACTCATAGAATTGAGTTTAGTCATTCCCATATTGCCCGAATTAGGAGGATGCAGTGAGAGGACATATTTCATACATGAGCTCTGGTTGCACATCGAAACTGCATCTTTTATGGACCATGAGGACTGTCCAAGTTGACCTACTGGGGGGATAAGTATGGAGACGTACAGGATCAGATCACATTTTTTCGCATCTTTTACATAAAATATCAACCAGTCTATAGAAAAAAAAAAACTGTAAGCATTTAGTCAACTTGTCAGTTTGTATTTGACAAGGATGTGAAAAAAGGCAAAACTGGTGATTCCTCTTTGATGTTTGCAAAGTCATTCATAGTTTTGCTCCATTGTTTTTCTGTCTTCACTGCCCTCTGATGCAGGGTTTGAACTTAGACCAATTTTAACGCTATAGGCTGTAAATGGAGTTCACTTTCAGAATAGAGATGGGTATGTTGCTTTGTATATGGTTTCTAAAAGCTACAGGAAATAAACAATTACCACATTATGTTTTGGTGCATTTGCTTTTGTGCATTGGTTGCTTTAAGATAGTTGCATGCAATCATAAACTAAAAGAACTCAAACACATGCTTACGAGTTTGTCCATGTTCGCCTTCCTGCGGAACAATGTTTCACTTTAGATAATGAAGGTGTAATAATAACCTTTTAAAATGTAGTATCTGTTTTGTAAATAGTAACCATATTAGAGTCATTATTTATACACTATTGTGGTCATAAATTTATATAATTGCAGAATCTGCAAATTGTTAATTTTAACAAAAGAAGGTTAACAAACACTTTAAATAATTAACTGAATAAGCTTTTTCACACAACATATGCCTGCAAATAGTCCACAAGGCAAAGTTAGAGCTGAGTGTGTGTATATATATATATATATATATATATATATATATATATAGTCCTGGTTTTATAACAGCATCTGCATATTTAAACCCTTCCAACAGTGACTCCATGATTTTGGGATTCATCTTTTTTTTTTTTTTGGAAGACGACTGAAGGACTCTAATACAGAACCTACTACAGGTGCACTGATTTGAATATTTTACTACATTCAAGAAGGAAACAAAAGATTCCTTAACCCTAAAGCATCCTTCAGGTCAAATTTGGGCTACTATTATAATTTTTTAATAGTTCCCTTAATATGAGTGGTACAAGGCTTGGCTACTTTTCCTAAGTTTGCCACCTGAATACACGCATACAAAAATGACTCAATTCAACAAATTTGAGTGGTTGAGGGAAAAAAAAAAAAAACCTTAATTTGTTCTTTGTGGAAAAAATGGGCACCCATAGGAAATGAATGGGAAATGCTAAAATGTAAAGATTTTTATTATTATTTGTCCAATTAAAATGAAATCCAACATAATGCAGATGTGTAATGCATACATACACATAAATAAAGGGGCAAGCCTATAAAATATTCTCAATGTGGCACCCACACACACACACACACACACACAGCATTGAGTGAGCCTATAACACAGCAAGTTATTTATATTTAATTTTGTTGAATAAAAAGAGTCACACATACAAATCCAAAGAATTGAATGAGCCAATGACTGAGCATTGTGTGTGTGTGTGTGTGTGTGTGTGTGTGTGTGTGTGTGTGTGTGTGCCACTCAGCCACTATGTGCACACACTTCAAAGTCAAACTGCAAGATTTGTTGATGATTCCAAGCAAAAAAATCTGGAACATGCTACTAGGTTTATTGTTTAGTCTTATCTTTTTTTTTTTCCATGTGGTTCCTTTTTATTTTTTTGAGTTATGGAGATTTTAAGATTTTTTTTTTTCTTCAGAAAAACTGAAGTATTAAAATATTAAATAGAAAAATAAGCATATTTTGCATAAAAATATGGTACTTCTAGAGGTAAAAAAAAAAAAAAAAAAGTTTGAAGTAAAAGTATATGATGGATGTATAATATGTGTCAAGAGCATTCACTCAATATCATTATCTCTTATTATCATTATCTATCACTATCTATCTATCATTATCTATTTTTGACCGAGATGGCTTTTAGAGGGGTTTGCATCGGATCTCTTCATATGTGGGATCACACCTGAGATCTTTGTGCCCAAATTTGTCCACGAAGGACAAATTAAGGGCTGCTATACAAAGGATGCTTAAGGATTTAGATATTTTTGAAAATGATAACTTAAGTAAACTTAAGTAAACCTACATGTATATATGCACATGTATCATAATACTGTTTTGAATTAATTCACAAATTTAAACGCCGGTGTCTATTTAATTTGCTGAAGAAAAAAAAAAAAAAAAAAAAAGTAAAGAGACAGCATCACAAAACTTTGTAAATGGTGTTACTGATTATAATGGGTCTAGTTTTGGTTTTCAAACTAATGGATCCTGTGGGTTTCTACTGGTAATTGGTCACCTTCAATTGGTGGCTTGTTATAAACCACTAAATCCTAACGGATTATGTCCCAAAACCTACTACAGAAAACAATTTTAATAGTTGTAATGGTTAAAAGTTGATGGTTTGTAATGTAGTAAAAGTTCTGTTTGACATATCTTCTGGTTTTCATTAAATAAAGAGAACATAAGAAAATATTCAACCACTGACAATTGGTATTTTTACACACAGGGGTCACTGTAAATTGCAAGTCAAACCACGCTTTCCCTACCGAACTAGGGTTAAACTGTATTAGCTGTGCATGGGCACACGGGGAGGCAACAGTCACAACTCACGCGCGTGTGAATGAACAGTCCCAGCGGCTCGATGACTCTTATAGGAGGAGCTGCTCTCATTCTCAAGTCTTCAACATTTAAAAGCAGTCAAGCGGAGTATATACGGGAGATTATCCTTTTGAATAGTTGTGATGATTTAGAATCTCGCATTCGAATTAAAACAAAAATGGATTATGTCTAACATGGGGTTTTAATGTTTATTCAAACAACTACAAGTCGGCTTTTCTGCGCGCATTTGATTTTATCTGGAAGTCTTGAGCAGCGAGGACTGAACCACGATGTGATCATTTCTGTCCAAAAATGTTACAAAAAGTTTTGAACGAAGCACGTTGGAACACACTGGGGACAGTAATACAGTGTTTTTGGCTATAAAGTCACTATCGATGCGAATCTGAAAGGCAAAGAAAGTGTTTTTGTCCAATGCAGCGGAACAGCAGTCTCGTTTCCATTTGGCTTCAGCTCGAGCTGTGCGCGATGGCTGTTCTCCTCACTAAAGGTGAGTGAAAAAACTGTTTATATGGTCAAAAGAGTGTCCAAACTGATATATTTATGATTCAGTGGAACTACAATTAATTTAAATTTATAAAACAACCAACCATGTGTATTTAAAGCTACAATAAATACGTGTGTATTAATAATTGCATATTGTTACGCAGTAATTCTACTGTTAATAACGCTAATGTAAAGTGTGACCAAACACCTTTTTTTTATTACTTATTATAACTTTGTGCTGGGTGCGCGACATAAATAAATACAAATATAATATCAATACTAAATGATGTATTGTTCTGTCAGCGCAATTATCCGGAACAGCATCTACAAGAATCAAAAGTCTTAAAGCCAAATTCCAAACATGGGATCATATGACCTTTTTTTGTTTGTTTGTTTTAATCTGAGCTAGTTTTTAAGCAGGTTTTAAGTTGGAAAAATCTGTTTTTAAGTTATTTTATGTTTTAATTTGAAGTGAAGTTCATTCTATCATGAGTAATTACTTTTTTTCTTGTAACAGGAGAAATACGGTGTTACTGTGATGCACCCCACTGTGTGGCCACCGGTTACATGTGCAAATCAGAGCTGAATGCCTGCTTCACCCGCACCTTAGACCCCCAAAGCACCAAGTCTCCTTTATCTCATGGATGCTATGACCCTCTGTTGAACTCTGGAAGAACTTGCCATCCAGAGTCAACCTATGATACCATTCATGGTTCTGCCACACTTCAGTGTTGCCATGAGGATATGTGCAATTATAGAGGCCTACAAGATGTCACATACAGAGGAAGTGAAATTCATGGTACGAGAAAGAGTATTTTTGATTATTGTTAGTGACAGACAGATAAATCAGTCAATTATTGATTTATGATTGGTCAGAAATACAAGTACCTATTGAATTCTACCAATCTACCATCAAAT